>JAENPR010000074.1:0-1200000 GCA_018135685.1 Themeda triandra
AATTCGGTACAACGGTCTCTCCGGATCCCCGATACAACTTGTTCCACACCTTATATCAGGCTCGGGGACTACGTGGGCCCACGTCACTTTGCAGTGACTTGGGCTAATTTTTATGCTGCATTCCACGATGCCATGATTGTTTTATGCGGTCAAGAAAACTTTTTTTCTTTTGTGGGCCCACGTCATGGGACGGTTGGTAAATTTTTCTTTTCGCACCAAAAGAGCAACATGCATCTTTCGTTCAAAACAGCATGCAGAAGCTCAAAGAGCCTGACCAGTTTTTGGTCGGATGCATGCAAGTCTTCAAATGCCTCAAGACACATGATGCTCGGGGACTAGGCGGGGGGTATAAACCCCTATACCCGCACGACCCGACTTTAGGCCTCCCGGGTGAGACTCTTGGCCCAAGAGCGCAAGGCCGACCAGGGCCCAACTCTGGTCGGCTACCTTGGAAGACAAGGAAGGAAGGGCGGACTAATTGACGCTTCTGGTCGGCGGTGAAGATATCGATCACAGGAGATAGGATCGGATAAAGGTTGTTACTTTATATGTACATTTGTGCCCCGGAAATATCGGGCTTGTAATCCTGCTCCCCCACTATATAAGGCGAGCAGGACACCCTCCCAAAACTCATCTCCATATCAATATACAACTCTATCAAGAGCACAGGACGTAGGGTATTACACGTATCATGGCCCGAACCTGTATAAACACGGTGTCTTGTGCCTCTCGATTACATCTTGTTCGCCATCTAGCGTGCCTTACCGATCAATCTACTACCTTAGGCATACCCTAGGTAGACTGCCGCCGATATTTCGTCGACACCTGATAATACTTTCAGGTGAAATGCTACAACGATAGATCCGTGCGCTTGCGGATATCAACTCTAAAAGGTTACGATCTATCACCATGACACTTCTTAGCGATGCTAAGAAACGCCAACAGGCATTTCTGGCACCGTTATCAAGATAGGCTCCCTGCATATTTTGGTGATTGCGTTAAGAAATGCCAACACATGATCCTATTTAGGTTTGTTCTTTTATTCTTTGTTCTTTATTTTATCTTTATCCTTGAGTTTGGCTTGAGTGTGTCACACTATCTTCAACCATACCATGTTTACCCCTATTATGAACAATGGTCTATCATGCGGTCATGATATCTTGACATGTCCCTATTAGAGTCTTTTACACCATGCCTTACTTTAGGAAAATATAAATAACGATACCCTGAATACTTTTGGGTGAAATGCTACACTAGTGTTTTTGTGTGCTTGCAGACTTGTTCTATAAACGTTATAGAATACCAATAGGTGTTTCTTGGTATTGTTGCTAGGATATATCAATTCTAGTGATGACGCTAAGAAATACCAACAATCCCTCCTTCTGAGCCTCGCAGTCCCTTGGTCTCTGACCAGTCGACGGACATGGTCGGGGTTGGATCGGGCGCTCAGTTGGAGATTGTGCAGCCACTAGATCTAAATCTTGATGCCTCTATAGGTTAGCACGGGCAAAGGGCCCAACCTGGCGGCGACGCTGTTGACGGCAATTATACCCTGTTTTCACCCCATGAAAAGTCGTCAACAATGGTTGAGTTCGGAGCTAACACCATGCCATTGAGTAGTGACATAGGTACAATTGACTTGGTTCCAGATGTACGTGTCATTATTTGAGTGCAGGTGCAAACAGGCACTTTCCAGTGTCCGAAAGCTCCGAATGAAGATAGAACCACCAACCAAGATGGCCAATGGACAAACCAACTCCACATTCATCAATGTCGACCTCTCAAGAAGACGAGTGTGTGCAAAATATGAGCACAATGGTCAGCCGTCGACCCGACATTTGTGGGTCCAATACCACCATTGTGCTTAGAATTGCATGGTGAAACTACTGCAAAAGATGGCCCTTTGATTCCACCACGGGCAGGTCGACCGACCAAGGTTTGGGGCCATCTCGGACACGCGAGAACACCGAGATGTCGGGAAGACGGTGGTGGGTCAACCCCCATGGGCCGGGTCGGCCGACCACCCTTTGGTGGGATGCCACTGTCCCGACTCACCACCGACCTCAGGAGCTTCTAGAAGGCTGGTGGGACCCAAATGTTAGCCAAAGGCTGGTCGGCCGACCTGACATGTGGGCCCACCAAAGGTCGGTTGGCCTCCCACCGACTTCCTCGCATGGTCTCCACGTGTCCTCTCGCCCACAAACGTCCATTCCAAGTCGGTTTGATCCAAGGGTGGAGAAGGCATGTCACGCGGATCGATGATGTGGCGGTGGAGTAGCCCCTACTCCACCTCCCACTATAAATACCCCCTCACTCCCTCTCATTCAAGACACCAAGGAGAAGCCTCTTGAGAGCCATGTGAAGTTATGTAGTCCACTATAGTAGTAGTAGTAGTAGTAGTGTGGGAGTTAGAGTGGGTCGAGCGAAGCTCGAGTCTCGAGTCGTTTTACGGAGAATGCGGTATGTCTTCCTCTTGTAAGACTTTCATACTTTTCCTTTACTTTTTCGAGTATTTACTTTCAGTACTTGCTTAGTGTAGTATTAATCTAGTAGTAGTATTATAGTGTTCTAGTCTATTTAGTAGTAGTAGTTCACTAGATAAGTTAGTCTTGTCTGCTTGGTTGTTTCCACTGCCTTGTTTGTAACAGACTCGAGCTTAGGTTAAGATGTATACTTAGCTTAAGTTGTAGGCGTTAGTGTGAGCGTGGTGCTCAGACTAAACCTACCGGTGGATATTCGCCTCACTGATTGGTATAGTTACCATTCAAACTCCCAACGTGTATTAGCGGGGGCGGTAGTGACAGAACGCAGCACCCCAGCGGGCTCTATTCGCGTCGGGTAGGTCGATAGGTGCCCCGTAAATGAAAAGGTATCACTGGAATAGGAGATGAACCCTCCTATTTGTCAGCCATATGACCAGCAACCAGGGAATACAAGACTAGTGGTTTTAGTGTATCTACATTACTAGATTAGATTAGTTCATGAAAGTTGAAGTAGAGTCATAGGAGTCTTATACTAACTCGTTGTCCTCCCACCTAGCTATCACTCTACCTCATAAACCCTCTAGCCAGCTCCTTGATCCACCCTTCCTATACACTCCGTTAATCCCTCTTCCACTAGTGATACTAGACTAGAGACATCTGGACCTTCTCCTCCTATTGACTCCTAGCTACTGCTTTCCCTTGAGAGAAATATAAATCGACAACCTTGGAATACTCCTCGGTGAAATGCTATAGTGGTACATTCTGTGCGCTTGCGGAATATCCTATAGATATAGAATTACCCCCTCCTGGCATCTCTGGCGTTGCTGCCATACTTTTGGTAGTTGCGCTAAGAAATGCCAACAAGCATTTCTGGCGTCGTTGCCGGGGAAAGCGTCAGCCTAGGAGTTTTAATAGGATCGAATCTAGGGTCAGTGACCAGTCTAGTTATCAATTAGTGTTAGGGGTTTTACCTCTCACCTATCTTGCTTCTCATTATCGTGAAGCTAGACGGTGCGTGAACGGTTGTTGAGGAGAACTAGACATTGTCAAGTTCTACCTCCAAGGTTCATTCGGACCTAAAACCGTTCAAGGAAGGAGGCTCGCAGACCGCTTATCAAAGAAGCCATGACCCAAAAGATCATCCCCGACTATTCTGCACCGTTAGCCGACTATGTCGCTATGGGTTCGCGGCTTAGCTTGGGGGATGCAACTTTTGAGTCTGTGCTCATCATTATGGTGCAAGCCAACCCGCATGTGGGAAACCACACGAGAACGCCAATGCCCATCTCCAACACTTCTTGTAGGTGTGTGGGACTTTTACCATGTCTCCACAAAAGCCATCTGTCTTAGCCTTTTCCCATTTCTTGCTTTTGGGAAAGGCGAAGTGGTAGTTTTACACCAATAGAGAAGAAGTCGCCGTCAAGAGAAACCCTTGTCGTCATTAGTGATGGAACGGCTCCATCACTCATAATCCAATCATAGATTGTGAGTGATGACTTGATCCAAGGATGTCATTCAATCCTTTTGTGAATCTTTGTGCTTCATTTTCCAACTTCCATTTTCCACTCTAGTAAGTCTTGGTTTGGTTGTGTTTCATGTGGTGCTTCCATAGGCTCTTTAAATTAAGCGTGGTGCTTAGGTTAATTTGCCTACCTTAATCAAATAAGACATGGAGTCAAGTTTGATTAATTGAACCGAAAATTACTAGTGTAGACTTTGGTTGTATGCCTAGACTAACCCCCGCAGAAGTTCAAATCCAAAAGGGTAAGTCATTGAGATAAATTCACAAATGCGGTGAACATTGAATGAAACCTTGATCAAGAAGAGAATGGAGATCTTGAAGGTTTGGCAAAGTGCAATCATCCCCATCCATCTCCAGGATGGAATGGTGCACATTCAAGCTCAATCATCAATGGAGAGGTCCTGCTCTATGGACCTAAAACATGGAGCCCTCGCTGATAAGGTATGTCAGTAGTTATCTCATATTTACTTTCTACATTTAAATTTTGCATTTCCCTTTTCAATTGCATGTTTACTTTTAGCACTGCATATTTTATTTTGACAAAATAAGTTAGACTTAGGTAATAAAACTTGAGAAGAGTGAGTTGAGAAAAGTTGAGCTGGTGGGGCCAGCATGGCCAGGTCGACCGACCTGTCTTGTGGGGTCCACCACCTCTCTCTTCACTCTGGCTAGAAGCAGGGATCCAAGGAGCAGCATAGGATGCTCTGGGGCTCCAAAGCCCAGGTCGACCGACCTGGACTTGGTGCCTCCAAGCACCCTGCTGGCTCCCAATGATGACAACCAAGGATCCTATGCTCACCACACTAGCCAGACTTTGAGGAAAGATGGTCCATTGCTCATGACTTTAGCTTAGATGCCACTTTAAGCATCTTGAATGCTTTAGGAAGCATGCCACCAGCCAAAGCCAGCATAGGGAGTAGCAATGCATGCTTAAGTGTCCCCATTATCCATGGGAATCACTTTGATGCTTGTCTCCACTTCTGCTTTCTCCTTTTCCCTTTCACCAAAACACTAGACATAGGAATTCGAAGCAACCTCAGCAACTTTGGACCATGACCACCACCACCCTTACCAGATAACCTGACTTAGCTTGACTAAAGTGGTCGGGGTGCACAAACCTTGGTTTACCGACCAGGTTTATGATCCAATGCTTGTGACTTTTTGCAAACACTAGGATAGATTCCTTGTCAGAGGGAGAGCATGCTTCATAGGGGCCAGGGCCAGGTCGGCCGACCTGCCCTTTGGGTGGCCTTGCCTTGCCCTTTCACCCCTATAACTAGCATCCCAAGTTGAGCTCAATCCTACATCTCAAGCTCACTTGGCCTTCTCTTTTCTCTTTAGTATTCCAAGCCTTCTCAAGCTTAGTGTAGTAGTAGCCATAACCAAAAAAACCCAAAAACATTTCCCTTTCCAAATGCATAAAACAAAATAAAATAAGAAAAAAAGAAAAAAAATATAAAGAAAACCTTTGCTTAACTCCGCGAGCAACTTGGGGACCAAAGTGGGGCCCATGGCTTGGTCGGCCGACCCAGCCTTGGCATGGCGCCACCCGGCCAACTTTGCCCCCCTGCTTTGCCATGCCATGTTCATGACTTGCTCAAGCTAAAATCTTAAATCATGAAATGATTAGCTTCATAGGCTTACTTAAACATCTAGATGAAGCTAGCTTGGCAAATTCTGCAGCTTTAAGCAAACAACTTTTGGTGCACTTAGTTGGCTTGTGTTTGAGAGTGTCGCCAGAGCTTGGGGGAGGCCAACCATGGGTCGGCCGACCCAGTGGTTGGGCCTACCTCCTTCCAGCTTCTGGTATGTGTGATCCTATAGCTATAGGATGAGTGCTACAAGAAAAGGAAGATAGGAAACTGTCAACCTACATCCTAGGAGCTAAATTCCCTCACTCTCACCTCTTGCTTTAGCTAAGTGTTGACGGTCATTAAGTATCAATTTTATACCGTCAACGCAGCAAGAGAAAGGACTAATATGAGTTCACTATTAGATATAGGGGTTACCTTGCGTAATTCCACGAGTTTTGGTGATTGTCTATTTCTCAGGGGTTATCGAAAGAGAACCAAAGGAGGCCCACATGTCATGATTACATAGAGATAAAGACCGAACGGGTGAAAAAGTATAATCTAGAAGACTCCGTAAGGCGACCCCGAAGGCGGGCCCCACTGCAGCCCGGCGCCGTCGGCCGCAAGGGGGGAGTCGGCCGACTCCCCACCTCGACAAATGGCGTCGAGTCTCGCGGATCCCGCCTCCACCGCCTTTGAGGATGAATAATTATCGTCCATTTAGGTCGGTTTGATCCGAGGGCCGTGGTTCATCCTAGGGGGCTATATATTCGAGAGCCCCGGCCCCCGGGTGAAACCCTAATTCATTCTCTCTTCATTCATCGAGAGGATTCGTAGAAGCCGAGCCACCATCTCAATTAGAGCTCCATAGTTTAGTAGCATAGCTACATAGGAATAGATCTAGAGGGAATCAAGCCTAGCTTGGAGTCCGGATCTCGTCGGAGTTCTTGGTAATTCCCCTCTACATTCTTGTAATATTCATCATTGTTCGTGATACTATGAGTAGTACTTTATTCTATTCTATTATATCAGACTTGACTTTGCTCTATTTGATTATGTTCTCAATTATATTGTTCTTAGTTTACTTTGATTATATGTTTAGCATAGTTGGACTAGAATTATGTTTATGCATAGGATCGTATAGCGCTTGCTCATTAGATCGATGGGTGAGTGGTAAATATTGTGTAGGCATGGTGCCTAGACCGTATTTATCCAAGCGATTGCACCCTATATTCCGGATCGTGAGGTAGATCGTGGGAGTGACAGTCTGTTGAGTCCTTTGTAGCCCTTCTCCCGAGTATAGGTCTAGCAGAACAAACCTATTACATTGAAGTCATTGCTATATCTCTAGTCTTCTCTGGTAATATCACTATGCATAGATGTAACCTTTTCCCGCCATGATTGCTAGATGTTCTTGCACTAATCATTGTATGCTTTGACTTTATAGTTAGAATAACATAGGATTACACCCTAGATCGTCCTAGTCCATGCTAGTGTTATAAGCTTAGAGTGCTAAGTTGAGATGGCTTATTACTATTATTTTATGTGGCTAAATGCTCTCATTTATCTTATGTCAATTATCATTCATTCCTATATTTTATGTGACACTTACCCCGTATGAGATGATCGATACGACAAGGTTGAGCTCTCCATTATTGCATGTGCATTGCTCATCACTCATTATCCAAGTGCATTCCCTTCCCAAAGTGGTAAAATTATAAATAACGATACCTGGATTACTCCCGGTTAAAATGCTACGATGATACTTTCTGTGCGCTTGCGGAACCCTCCTTATTTCAGTTGCACTTAATAGACATCAACACTAAGAAGATGAAGAAACTCACCATTTCATTTAGCTAAGCAAGAGTGCTTAAGCCACTAAGCCAATCATAACCTTGATAGCCACTTGCACCAAGGCTTTGAGCTGGTAGATCGCCAAAGGTAGGGGTCAGCCGATCCCACCATTGGATCTACTCATGCTTCTTTCACTTTGGCTAGATGTGTAGACTTAGGGACAACACTTGGATGCTCAAGGGATTTCCAAGTGTGGGTCGGCCGACCCACACATGAACCCCATTGGTTCCCTGTTGTCTCCTACTCACCTCGCAATCCTATACACACTATGCTAGCCAAACATTGAAAGAAGTGGTCCCTTGGTCCATCACTCTAAACATAGATACCCCTCTTCACCTTGGGGCCAAACCACCAGCTCACATCTGCAAAGTGGTCAACGAGACATGCTTGAGTGCTCCCATGGTTCATGGGAATCACTCGAGCCATGTCCCCACTTTTGCCAATCACCTTCTATCGTTCACCAAGCACTAGACTAGGGAATCGAAATATCACTACCTCTGATCCACAACTAGCCTTCACTCTCCTAGAATTCCATGGCAAAAGGTTGAGAGTGCTAAGAGGCCAAGCTTGGGGGTCGGCCGACCCCCACTTTGTGCTAATTCAGAGATGTTTTCATGGATTCATCAGGATTCCCTGCTCACAGTCCAATAGAATATTTAGTTGTGCTTAGGGGAGATCAACCTACCTTAGCTTTGGGACTTCACCATTTGCCCTTCTCCCCTTGTGAACACCGTTGCAGTGTGAGCCCAAATCCACACTCAGAATCATCTTGAGCTCACATTGCCTTCTCTTCTCTCTCTAAGCTTAGGATAAGTAGAAACTCACCTTTGCCCTCTTCCTTATCCTTAATCACTTCAAGAAGGGAGATGCCACGAGCATGCTCCCAAAGAGATAAAGAGAGAGACGTGCTGGGAGTGCACCCAACAAAGAGTGACCTCACTTCCCACTTTGGCACAAAGCAAGGGGAGGATCATCCTGGGTCAGTCGACTCAGGAGGTAGGCAGCCAGCATATGGGTTTAGATGCTCAAGGTGGTGCTGCTTCTTGAAATAGAGAGTCCTGGGTAGGCCGACCTATTGTATGGCCACCCAGCACCCTCGCTCTATCATACGAGCCATCCACCAGCTAGCTGCTAGAGCCACACCACAAAATTCTTATAGTGTCTAGGTCGACCGACCCATATAGTTGGTCACCAACACCCTTGCTCACTTGCTCTCCTCCCCCTGTGAACACATCTACATTATGAGCCCTTCTTCTAGTAGCAATAAAAGTTTGTCTTGCTCAAAGAGCAAGTGTGGCATGTGTCACTACCCACTAGCACACTTTGCTGTGGGAGTAACTATGCCCCACAAGGACCACTAACACTTGGGAATACTAATGCTAACACTAATCTTTGTTTCCCTAGTGTGTCCTTGTGTTGTCTCACCTTTTGCAGCTAAGAGAAGAAATGGTTCCCCCAATAAAGGCCTTGTGCACCTCTACTGAGAGTAAGGAAGTCCAAGAGTGGCTTCATATCCAGCCCTCTTGGACAAGCAGCAAGAAACCAAAGTGTTGCAGAACAAGCGGACCGTAGGTGAAAGTGTAGAAGAAGGCGATCGGTAAAGTCCTAGGACATTCTAGGTCCATATGGAAACCTGTTCAGATCACACTTCAAGAGTGTGCACTCCTTACCCATGGGGTAGAGAGAGGCGCCATCAAAAGATGGACATGGATGACCTCATCGACAACACTAAGCTTGGCTCAACAAAACGCCCAACTTCTACAACTATATAAGATGAGCAAAAGCCAAGCTTGGGGGAGATCCTCTCCCCCACTAAGGTAAGTTTATCCAAAGTATGTCCTCTATCTTGCATTTTCCTTTATTTACTTTATTACTTTATAAATAAAATAAAAATTTGATTATAATAAAAAGGCTTATCTATCTCATGCTTCATGAGTGCTCTTCTTCCTATGGAAATGATTGCTAAATTGCTAGTTAATGTGTCGGGTACCTAGATTAGGGGTCCTAAATCAGGTAGATTAGAGGAAAATAATCCAACCCACTTCACCTCTAATTCTCCCAAGAATTAACTAAGGAAACCCCAATCCCCTCGAGCCGGGCCGACCCGCATCGTGCCCACAAAGCCTCGTAGCCTCCTAAACTCGAGCAGCGACTGCTCACCCGCTCGACAGAAAAATACGGAAACCGCTCGAGCGAGCGACTTCTCGAGACGGTGACGTAAACCGCTCGAGCGAGCGACCGCTCGAGCGGGACGGAGAACGCTCGAGCGAGCAGCCGCTCGAGTCGGCCCGCAATAATTACCTACCCAGAGCACGCACATGGCTACAGTAGGTGTAATAGTGGGAAGTATGCCCGCCCCGCCTAACCCCATGGCTACGGTGCGCGACATAGTGAGAAGTACGCCGGTCACTTCTCCTATTCCACGCCCATACCCGGGATTCGGCGTGCCGTGCAACGCTATTACACCACGCCGAGTACCGTGACGCGTACGGCCCTCTCTCCAAAACGCCATTGTCAACTCTCCGTACCACCAACTACGTCGTCCCGTCCCGTCGCTCGAAACATTGCCCCCTCGAAGTAACCCCCAACCGCTCGAGGAGAAGTGACGGACGCGACTTGAGCATGGGGCGCGCCGTGCCCTGTCTTTCCCATCTCGACAACCATACCGCAAGGTTCCCGGACGCACGTGCTCGTCCACGCCTGCACCATACCTCGACTACGTCAGCCCACGATCGAGAAGGACGAGCAGGCCATCACCGACCATACCGCTACAGGCTCGAGCCCGACCAAAAGGGACGTCTACAGTCTCGACGACACGACACGACGCATATACCTCTACGTCACGCCCACGATAGCCCTATCCACTCTGTACTCCTGAGCCTCCTCTTAGCCTATAAAAGGGGACGCCAGGGCCTAGTCCAGGGAACGGTTTTTTCGGACCTTCACTCACACGCATCCTCACACTTATTCACCGCTAAGTCTCAGGACTCGCTTGTATTCACCCCTGTACAAGCACCCCGGTGCAAGATAACACGAAACTCACCCCTCTCGCGGACGTAGGGCATCCTTTGCCCGAACCGGGATAAACGCTTGTGTCCGTCTTGCATCACCATCCGGATTAGGGAGCACGCATAGAAATTTACTCGTTGGTGTTATACCCCCGGGTACGAAACACCGACGTTGGCGCGCTGTAGGGGTACCGCGTGTTTTCACCCGATTCCCGCCATTTTCCGGATGGCATCACCCACTCCATCATTTCCGTTCGCCACGGTGATCTGGTTTGGGAGTCTAGAGTTCGTGTCGCTCGGCCCAGGCCACGACATGGCTCTACTCTCGATCGGTGAACCAGGAGGGGGACGCTCGTCACCCCCACGCGCTGGTGGGGCCGCGCGCCGACCGCGCCACCATGGCTCGTCACCACGTCGCCGATGCCACCAGCATCGTCATCACCGCCAGCAGGCACAGAGCCTTGAGCACCCTGCTCGTGTGCCCTCCCAGCCAGACGCCACGACGCACCCAGCCGGGGTGCCAAGTGTGCGGCAGGAGGCGCCACATGGACAGGGAGTCCTTGATGTGGACCCTAGCTTCACGTTTGCCATGCGCTCGCCGAGAGAGCCCGGCGTGGCGCCTCGAGCGCGCGCGGCCGACGTCGCCCAACTCTTCGCCGCCGCACGGGATCTACCGAGCTCATCGCAGCTCCCGTTTGGGCTTACCAACGCCGCCACCACGTATGCCAATGAGATCCAGCCAGTCATGGGACCGCGGGAGGAGAGCCCCGGCCCCCTCTTGCGTGCCACCATAGACTTGGAGATTGTATGGCCGGCGTCAGTAGACCGCGGGTTTGACAGAGCACCTGGCTCGCAACGCCGCAACACGGTCGGGGATATGCGCCGCTGGGTCGAGGAGGAGAGCACGGGGAGGCCCTGGACGCCGTCCAGCGCTAGCCCAGACTCCGATGACTCAGACTCAGGGTGCTATGACCTGGCTCGCGAGTGTTTTCATCTCAACAACGACGTCCCGTCGGATGACGAGACCAGGGATGGCGCCGCCTTGGCCGTCCCTGTAGCCAACCGGGCAGATGTGACCCCAGTGGTCGGAACATCGGCGGCTGCAGCCCTGCAGGTGATCGAGCCGCGCGGACCGCCGCCACAAGCGCAAGACAATCGACGACCTGAAGACGATGCTCAAGCAGCACAATGGGCTCAGCTCAGGGAAATCGAGGCCAAGATGAATGAGGAACGCGCAAATCTGGAGCTGCTCAAGCGCGTGCTCGAGTAGAACCACCCGCTCCCTCCTCGAGCTCTTGGTGCTCGAGGAAAGGCACGAGACGTCTTCAACCGCATCGTCAACGACGGGCGACCAGAAGCGCCACCCGAGCCAGCCCACTTCCCTCGAGCAAGCCAGAATGTACTTGCGGCAGCTATGCTGCTGCGGGACATGCCAGCGCCCTCGAATCCGCATGCATTACGGATACGAGATGAGATCCAAGGGCTCCTCCAAGTCGCGGCCGTCCAGCAGGCCGAAAGCTCAGCCTCGAGACAGCGGGAGGCGGCTCCAGAACAACCACGGCACGAGCGGGAGGGTTCCGTCCACCAGGGGGCGCCCCCTCGAGATGGTAGGGCCCCTGCTCGAGAACGCATCCTCGACAACCGTGCACCTCAAGATGCGCGTCATGACATCAACGACAACCGACGACGCAAGGCAGCGGGTGCCGAGGACCGTGGCTACAAGGCCCATCGAGGGGGCCGCTACGACAGCGACGAAGACCGGCAGACTCTCGAACCGCCGGGCCCTCGAGTCTTCAGTCGAGCTATCCGCAACATGCCGTTGCCAAACCCGTTTCGACCTCCCACGAGCGTGGTCAAGTACAACGGGGAGACCAAGCCGGAGCTCTGGCTGGCCGACTTCCGGCTAGCCTGCCAGCTGGGAGGGGCTCGAGAGGATAAGGCGATCATACGCCAGCTCCCTCTATTTCTCTCTGACACCGCTCGACGGTGGCTCGAGGAGCTTCCCCCCCATCAGATCCACGATTGGGCCGACCTTGTCCAGATTTTCGAGGGGAACTTCAAGGGCACGTACATCCGACCCGGCAACTCGTGGGATCTCCGTAACTGCAAACAAAATGCCACGGAATCTCTCCGGGATTTTGCTCGACGTTTCTCCAAGCTGCGCACCGAGCTGCCGCACATCCCAGACCACGACGTCATCCTGGCGTTTGTCTCAGGCACCACGTGCAAAGAGCTCGTGCGAGAACTCGGGCGCAACCGCCCAAAGACGGTGAACGAGCTCATGGACGTCGTCGCCGACTACGCTGCCGGCGACGAGGCCGTGGGGGCCTTCTTTGGTGGGGCTGGGAACAAGCCCGCGCCGTCCCCAGGAGGCGGTGAGGGCTCGAGCAAGGCCCAGAAGAAGAACGGGAAGAAGAAGAAAGGCAACCAGCAAGGCAAGCGCGCGGTCGTGGAAGACGAGGTGGCCGCAGCCGAGCGCAAAAAGCCTAGGCCCCCTCCGGATGGGGGCGTCTTCGACAAGATGCTGAAGCAGCCCTGCCCGTACCACAAGGAACCGGTCAAACATAACCTCGAGGACTGCCGTATGCTTCGAGGCTACTTCAAGAAGTTTGGCATTGACAAGGACGATGGCAAGAAGGATAAGGGTGGCGAGGATCGAGCCAACGACGATGACGACGGTGGGTATCCGCCCATCACTGAGTGCTACATGATCTACGGCGGCCCGGCCACCCAGATGACGCGTCGAGAGCGGAAGGCCGAGCGCAGGGAGGTTTTCGCCATGAAACCCGCCACGCCTCAATTCCTCGACTGGTCGGATGCTCCCATCACGTTCGACCGTGATGATCATCCAGACCACGTCACCAATCCCGGCTCGTACCCTCTCGTCGTCGCCCCGATCATCCTCAACGCCCGCTTCACCAAAGTTCTCATGGATGGAGGCAGCAGCCTCAACATCATCTATATGGAGACCCTCACGTTGCTCGGCCTCACAAGAGCCGACCTCCGGCCCGAGCGCCGGGGCTTCCACGGAGTGGTCCCGGGCAAGAAAGCGCTCACGATCGGCCGCATCGACCTCCCCGTCGTCTTTGGGACACGCTCGAACTTTCGTCGAGAGGTCTTAACTTTCGACGTGCCCAGTTTTGAGGGGACGTACCATGCCATCCTGGGCAGGCCATGCTACACAAGGTTCATGGCGATCCCCAGCTATGCCTACCTCAAGCTCAAGATGCTGGGACCAAAAGGAGTCATCACTGTCAACTCCACGTATGAGCACGCCTACCACTGCGATGTGGAGTGCGTCGAGTACGGGGAATCCCTGACGAACTTGCTGGGAACATCTCAAGACCTAGCCATGATGCTCGATCACATGGCGGCCGAGGCCTCTGCTCCAACACCCAAGCGACAGGCTGGCAACTTCGACCCCGCTGACGACACCAAGAAAATCCCGCTCGATCCGAGCTCCTCGGGGGAGAAGATGCTGGTCATCAGCACCTCCCTCGACAGCAAATAGGAAGCAGTGCTCGTCGACTTTCTCCGCGCAAACGCTGACATGTTTGCGTGGAGTCCCTCGGACATGCCCGGCATACCGAGGGATGTCGCCGAGCACGCCTTGGAGATCCGTCCCGGTTCAAGACCTGTCAAGCAACGCTTGCGCCGCTTCGACGAGGAGAAGCGTAGGATCATCCGCGAAGAGGTCGAGAAGCTCGAGAAGGCCGGATTCATCAAGGAGGTACATCATCCCGAGTGGTTAGCTAATCCTGTGTTGGTAGAGAAAAAGAATGGAAAAATGAGGATGTGTGTAGATTACACTAGTTTAAATAAAGCATGTCCCAAAGTTCCATTTCCTTTGCCTCGAATAGACCAAATTGTTGATTCCACTGCGGGTTGTGAAGTACTTTCCTTTCTCGACGCCTACTCTGGCTACCACCAAATCAAAATGAAGGAGTCCGACCAGCTCGCGACTTCATTCATCACCCCCATGGGCATGTATTGTTATGTCACAATGCCCTTTGGCCTTCGAAACGCCGGGGCGACATATCAACGCTGCATGCTCCATGTTTTCGAGAAACACATAGGAGAGACCGTCGAGGCCTACGTCGATGACATCGTTGTCAAGACTCGAAAAGTAGAAAACCTTGTCGAGGACCTCAAGTTGACGTTTGGATGCCTCCGGGCTAAAAACATCAAGTTGAATCCCGAGAAGTGTGTCTTCGGCGTGCCTCGAGGCATGTTGTTAGGGTATATCGTCTCCCAGCGCGGTATCGAGGCCAATCCCGAGAAGATTGCGGCCATCATGAGAATGGGGCCGATTCGAGACCAGAGAGGAGTGCAAAAGACCACTGGGTGCTTAGCTGCACTTAGTCGGTTCATTGCGCGCTTGGGAGAAAAAGCCTTGCCTCTATACCGGCTCCTCAGAAAATCCGAGCACTTTGCTTGGACACCGAAGCGCAGGAGGCCCTCTCGAAGCCGAAGAGCATGCTCACATCTCCGCCGGTGCTCGTGCCGCCCGACCGGCTCGAGATGGCGTACCCGCCGAATCCCTCCTCCTCTATGTTGCCGCAACCACTCGTGTGGTCGCACGGTCATAGTGGTCGAGAGAGGAAGAGGGGCACACGCTCCCCGTCCAACGGCCGGTGTATTTCATCGTGAGGTGCTCTCGACGCAAAATTCGATACCCCCATATCCAAAAGCTGCTCTACGCAATCGTGCTCACCCGCCGAAAACTCCAAAGACTACTTTCTTAGCCACCCGGTGACGGTGGTAACATCGTTCCCACTCGGGGAAATTATCCGAACCGGGAAGTCGTGGGTCGAATCGCCAAGTGGTCGGGCCGAGCTCATGGGCGAGACCATCACGTACGCCCCACGGAAGGCTATCAAATCCCAAGTGCTGGCTGAATTTGTCGCTGAGTGGACCGACGTCCAACTTCCCCCAGTCCAGATCCAGGCCGAGCTGTGGACCATGTATTTCGACGGGTCACTTATGAAGACAGGAGCAGGCGCGGGCCTACTCTTCATCTCGCCCCTCGGAGTACACATGCGTTACGTGGTGCACATCCACTTTGCCGCCTCGAACAACATGGCAGAGTATGAGGCGCTCGTTACCGGGTTGCGCATTGCCATCGAGCTTGGGGTCCGACGCCTCGATGCTCGAGGCGACTCGCAGCTCGTTATCGACCAAGTAATGAAAGCCTCGAGCTGCCATGATGAAAAAATGGAAGCGTACTGCAATGAGGTGCGCAAGTTGGAAGCCAGCTTCCACGGTCTCGAGCTCAACCACATCCCAAGGCGCTTCAATGAGGCTGCGGACGAGCTGGCCAAAATCGCTTCATCTCGAGCGCCGCTACCCCCAGACGTCTTCTCGAAAGATCTCCACGAACCATCCGTGAAGTGGGACTCGGGGGCTGGGGCAGGACTAGCTGTTGAGCCTGCTCCTACGACCGCACCCCCTCGACGGGGCCACAAGTCATGGAGATCGACTGTGCTACGAGCCCACCAACCGACTGGCGTGCACCATTCCTCGAGTATCTCATTCGAGGGGAGCTGCCAGAGGATCGAACGGAGGCAAGGCGACTAGCTCGTCGAGCCAAGACTTACGTCCTTTACGGGGACGACAGAGAGCTCTACCGACGGAGCCCAACTGGTGTACTCCAACGGTGTATCTCGATCGAGGAAGGCAAGAAACTGCTCAGAGACATGCACTCGGGGGCTTGTGGCCACCATGCCGCACCGAGAACCCTTGTCGGGAACGCATTCCGCCAAGGCTTCTACTGGCCCACTGCAGTTGCTGATGCCATCAAGCTAGTTCGAGCGTGTGAGGGATGCCAATTCTACGCCAAGCAAACGCATCTTCCAGCACACGCACTCCAGATGATCCCCCTCACGTGGCCATTTGCGGTCTGGGGGCTCGATCTGGTTGGACCCCTCAAAAAGACGATGGGAGGCCATACCCACTTGCTCGTGGCCATTGATAAGTTCACCAAGTGGATCGAGGCCAAGCCCATCACCAACATCCGCTCGGAACGAGCGGTCGAGTTCTTTACCGACATCATCCATCGCTTTGGAGTCCCAAACGTCATCATTACTGACAATGGCACCCAGTTCACAGGCAAAAAGTTCTTGGACTTCTGCGATCGGTACCACATCCGTGTGAACTGGTCGGCAGTCGCCTACCCTCGAACTAATGGCCAAGTCGAGCGCGCAAATGGCATGATCTTGCAAGGTCTAAAGCCAAGGATTTTCAAACGCCTAAACAAGCACGGCAACAAATGGGTGGCCGAGCTCCCATCAGTCCTGTGGAGTCTACGGACGACCGAGAGTCGAGCCACTGGGTTCACCCCGTTCTTCTTGGTCTATGGGTCTGAGGCCATCCTCCCCACTGACCTCGAGTACGGGTCCCTCGACTCAAGGCCTACAACGAGCGAGACTAATCAGAAAGGCTAGCAAACGCCATCGACCAAGCGTAAGAGGCTCGAGACACGGCGCTCCTACACTCGCGCGCTACCAACGAAGCTACGGCAATATCACGAAAAGAATGTGCGCAAGAGAGATTTCAAGGTCGGCGATCTCGTGCTCCGTCGACGCCAAGATAACAAGGGGCGCCACAAGCCGACTCCTCCCCGGGAAGGTCCGTTCATCGTGGTCAAGGTGTTGAAACGGGGACGTACAAGTTAGCCGACGGAAAAGGCTCGACCCTCACCAACGCGTGGAACATCGAACAGCCTACGTCGCTTTTTCCCCTAGGCTTCGATGCCTTGTACATATTTCGTTTAAATTGTACCGTTAGTATGAATAAATAAGTCAATTTCTTACTTTTTGTTCATACGTAAGGTGGGCTCGACTTTGTCCTCACAAAGTCAAGCCCCTCGGGGCTAGACCGGGGGACCCCCCGAAGTCCTCGAAAAAACGCACCTAGTTTTTTCGAAAACAATGCTCGACGTCATTTTCCCCTCCTCGCCTCGAAATTTTTCGCAAGCTAAGTATTTGCGTCACCTCGAGCTCATCGAGCCAGGGCGATCGAGCACAAGGCTTCCCACGCTTCCGAGCTACGGCGCCCTAACTCATCCCCTCTCGAAGTAGTTCGAGCACAGCGCCAACACTTAGCTAAAACAAAGTAAAGGCAGGAAATGGAAAATGGTATCAAGCGCGAAGAAAAAACTAGAGCATAACGATGCAAGTTATAAGCGTCAAGATTTTTTAGGCCACTTAGGCCATTCCATGATCAGAATATTTTTCTTACAAGGGCCTTGTTACCCAGATTTCGGCTCGCAGGCCGGCTAGAACTACTCTACGCCAGGCGGGAGGACTTCATGCAGCAGATCGCCTCCAAGACGGGCGCCCGGTTCTTCAGCCTCGGCCTTGAGCTGCTCGATCCGGGGGTTGACCCCTCCTTTTTGCTCGCCCTCGACGTAGGCAAAGCCGCTCGCCACGGCCTCCATCCCGGTCCGGGCCTCCTCCCTCGAGACGCTGAACCCCGTGTAGAAGATGGCCATCGTCCGGCGCGCAGCAAAAACAAGGGCCTCCTGGATACGATCCCGCAGGGAGGCACCGAACTCGAGGACCCGGCTAGCATAGCTCGCCGCATCCGGCCCTCGACGTCCACCACTGGCGGGAAGCCCCACTTGGCGCTGAGGGTGTCAATGGCGCCAGTGATGCGGGCCTTGGCCGAGATCACGCCTTCGGCCCCGCCGCATGGGTGGACTTGGCATACTCACGCGCACCCGCCAGGTCCGCCTCCAAACCTGAAAGGGACGACAAGGACCAAGTACTCCATCAGGTGCTCGAGCAACACGTACAAGCCACGCACAAAAAAGGACTAAAAGACTCGAGCACTTACCGGTGCAGCGGGTTGAGAGCCCTTGCTCGCGATCGAGCGCCCGTTGAAGCTCAGCCTCTTTTCTCCGGAGGGTACGCTCGACGTCGTGTTTCTCCACGCGCAGCTCCTCATAAGCCTTGCCGGCACCCTGGATGGCGAGGTCCTTCGTCGTCATCTCTAAGCGGAGATTGACCGCTTCCGTCTGGAGACCGCTGGCCCGCTCTTTCTCCGCTTTAAGCGCGCTGGCAAGGGCTTCTTTTTCGGCAGCTTCCCGGGTGACCGATGCCTGGAGCTCCTTCACGTAGGCCTCGACGCCGGCCTTCTCCTTCTGAAGCTGCTCCATGTCCCACTGCTTGGCCTTGTAGCCCAGCAGCGCGGTAGCCGCGTCCTGCTTGAGCTGCTCGAAGGCCGCATGCGCCCGCGCAAAAGTCCGGCGAGCGGTCTCGGCCTCCGCGCGGCTTGGGCAAGCTTCACTCGCCTCTCCCCGCGCGCCGCCCGGCCTCCGCGCCACTCGAGCGAGTTCGTCGTGGGCTTTCTTGGCATCCTCCTTGGCGGCGTCCGGGCGGCGTTGGCCTCTCGAAGAAGCCGGCAGACGTGCGGCTCCGCCTCAAGATCCCGCCCCAAGCGCACATACCGCCGGATCTCGTCCTCACTCTCACGAGAGCGCGGATGTGAACCGACTTGGCGTATGAACCTTTGCGCCGTCTAAGCCACGAGAGAGGAAAAGTCAAATACAAGTAGCGATAAGTCAAATACAAATAAAAGGGGGTCGTGCTCAAAGGTACTCACAGAAGAAAGCCGGGGCAGGTCCTCGGAGACGAGCGACAGAGCGGCCTTCAGAGCGTGTTCAAGCCACTGACGGTGCTCCTCGGCCTCCATATGCGCCTCGAGCTCCTTCCGATCGTTCATCACGATCGCAGGGGCCTCATGGTCGAGAGGGTCGGGGAGCACCAGCGGCGGCCTTTCCCATAGAGGGAATTCCTCCCGCATCTCCTTGTCAACAGAGGAGTGGAGTCTCCTCACCGCCTCCAAATCGACGCCCGCCGTCACCACCCGCTCAGCCAGGGCAGTCGGGCGTTGCGGCAGGCCCTGGGAAGAGGACGCCTCCTGAGCGAGCGCCCGCGCCTCGAGCCGCCTCCGTTCTTCAATAGAGGCATCGGAGGGGTCAACGGGTCCGAGACCAACCGACCGCATATGGCCGTCGACGATGGCTGACGCCGTCTGCCTCCTTCCGGGCCTCCTCCTGGTCGGCCTCGCATAACGGTGAACTCCACCTCGCCCGTCGTCGAGTCGTGCACAAGGTGAGGCACCACGACCTCCCCCAACCTCGGCTGTGGCAGCGGCGTCTGATGTGGTGCCAGGCAGTGCTCCTCGAGTCGCTCCTCCCCTTGACCGCCGCCCAGGTGCTCGTCGCCGCCTGCAGCGGCGGGCGGCTCCGCCTGCTGCCCCACCTCCAGCCGCCGCTCCTCTTGCTCAGCCTGCTGCTCCACTTGCGACTGGCTCTCCTCGATGCCAGCGGCGGCAGGCTGCACCACCGGTCCCACCTGCCGCACCACCGGCTCCTCCGCCTTTTCCCCCTCCTGCGTGGCAGCAGGGTGCTCCTCGAGCGCATCCTCTCGAGCGGCAGCCTGGGCCTCACCCTCCTCAACCCGTTGCCCAGCTGAGGACTCGACCTCCATGTCCCGAGGAGGGGTTGAGGCCCGGCTCGGCTGAGCCTCAGCCACCGGTCCCACCTCCTGCATCTCCACATCTCCCACGGGCCGGTCGGCGGCCGCGGCGTCTCCTCCCCCTCCTTCTCCCCGTGCTCCTCCTCGAGCCGGCGCAGCCGACCGGGCCAGAAGACCGGGCGCCCGAGCTCGGACTCTCCTCGAGCACGATGGGCTGCTGCTCCGATCCAGCCCCGTCGCCGGCTCGGCACCATTGCCCTTTGCTCGCCCGCCGCCGCCGCGTCACCCGGCCGCGCCCGACGATGTCGGGGTCTCGAGCGGGATGGCGGTCAAGGCCGTGGTGGTGGTGGCGTCCTTCTCCTCCGCTACCTTGGCCACGACCCCGGCACCTACCCGGAGGCGGCCGCCATCGATCGCCGCGCTTGAGCGCATCCTTGGCCCGCTCTAACCAAATGGGAGTAGAGGAAGGGAGAGTCACTCCACCTCGGCATCGACGGGTGCCGCTCGACCCTCCCGTGGTCCTCGGCCTCTTAGTAGGCACCATGGAAGGGAGGGATGGCAAGGTGCAGGGAACGCTTAGTCCTAGAAGAAAGAGAAAAACAAAAATTCATTACAAAATACTCATGCGCGAACAAAACAGTATGATAAGGGGTAGGTCGACCGCAGAACTTACCCCCGCGCTCGGGGTGGCTCGCTCGAGCCGCCCGGCCTCGCTCGAAGCGCTCGGGGCCGCCGAGCCTCGGCCGCCCTCGAGTCGCTCGAGGACTTGGGGGGGCCTCGAGCCCGCTACTTGCGCCGCCGGGGGCTTCAAGATCCCGGCGGCCGCCCCGCTCCAGCCTCGACTGGCCGGATCGGGCACGGGATCCGGGGTCGGCGGGACGAGGCCCGCTCGCACGGCGGTCGCCGGAAGGGGCCCGGCGTTGCTCGCCGGGCTGCGTAGAACTTGAAATGCGCACATTTGCAGCCTCATGCTGCCGGGTGTGCGCGCCCGTTGAAGATGGCTGGTGGCGGGAGGAAGATTCCCGCCGCGTCGGAGACGGCGCCCGCCCGCCATGGCCAGAGGGACGGGGCGACTCCTCCCGCCGCCCTGCTTGAGCCGGCGACGACGAGCGGGTGCGGCGGCTGGAGTGTTGAGACGCCCCACCCCGTTGCCTTGCTTGGGCCGGCGACGGTGCTCGAGCGCCTCGGCTCGACGACTCCTCCTGCTGACCAGCTCGAACCAGCGACGAGTCGCCACGCAGACGGCCTGGCGCCAAAGCTGGCTCCTGCACGCGAGAGCGGAGGCGTCGGTGGCTCGAGCGACGGTGGCGTCATCGCTGTCGGTCGCCTCCTCGTCCTTCTCATCATCTTCCTCCTCGTCCTCATCGGACGACTCGAGACTCGGGGTCCAGTCGGTCGGGTCCGCCGCCAGGCGTATTTCACGTTCCCGGCGGCGCCTAGCCTTGCGCTTCTCCTTCTCCTCTAGCGCACGGGCCTTCTGCGCCTTCTCCTCCCTCCTCGAGACCACGGCGGTGTGTGCTCGTTCGCCCTCGCACGTCTTACCTCACGGCCGAGCGCGTCCTCCTTCACCGGGGCCTCGACTCCGCATGATCGTTGATATTCTGGACAAAAGAACAGGCCTCGATAAGGATTGCTCGAGTAAAAGAAACGACGAAAAGAGGATCTCGAGAAAACTTACGTAGCCGAGCAGGTTGTACTCCGGACGCATGCGGAAGAGGCCGACTTGGTTCTCGCCAAAGTTCCTCCCCGTCGATCGCGTCACGCACCCGAGCCACGATCGTAGCGACCGGGAGAGGCTCGTCGGACATCCCGCGGGCCGCAAGCGCCGCAGGTCGGCATTCTCCGTCATCCGGGTCGAGCCGCAGCGGGCGCTCGGCGAGCGGGAGCACCCGGCGGCTGTGGAACTCGGCAACCACATGCGCGATGTTGAGGAAAAAGTTGCCAGACCTCCGGTTGCGGAGGCTCGAAATGGCGTCGAGCAGGGAGTTCATGCGGGGCTGACGCGTCGCCGGCTGGCCGTGCGCCCAGTTGAAACCAGGCACGGTAAGCACGGCGCCGGTGTACTCCGGGAAGAGGCTTCCCTCATTGCGGAGGTAGAACCACTCCCGGTCCCAGCCGGAGTTGTTCGACGACCACGTGCCGGAAAGCCAGCACTCCTTCCTCTTCAGCCCGAGCGAGCAGGAACCCGCTCGAACATAGCGGCGGATCTTCGGCTGCACCGCCTTCTCCTTCTCCTCCTCCTCTTCCTCATTCTCCTCCTCGTTCTCCTCCTCCTCCTCCTCGTCATCATCATCACCGTCGTCGTCGGCGGCCTTCTTGCTCTTCACCGCCTTGGTAAAGAGCGTCGCCTTGAAGACGTGGGTAAACAGGTCCCACTGTGGCGCCATCCCCAAATATCCCTCGCACACGGCGGCATAGGTAGCCACGAGCGAGATGGAATTGGGGTTAAAATGCTGGAGCTCGACCCCGAAATGGTGGGGGAGCGCCCGCATGAAGCGGCTCGGCCGCGCACCAAGTCCCCGCCGGTGGAACCCGATGAAGCTCGAATGTAGCCCCCGCGGGGATTGGGCTCGAGGTCGCCGTCGTCCGGCACCCTCCACTCGGTAACCCCTCCGCCGGATTAGGCGGAAGTAATCCGCCGTTCACCAGATTGAGCAGCATTCCCTCGGTCACCATAGACCGAGGCCACGGAGCGCGTCCGCCATCACCACCGGCACAGAAGGCTTGGCGGCGCCCTTGCCCTTGCCCTTGCCTTTGCCACCAGCACCCTGGCCGGAGCTCTGGCCCGTCTTCTTGGATGTCCTCCCCATGACAGTGACGGAAGCGGAACGGTAAGAGCAGCGGCGGCGGAACGCTGGGAACGGTGGCACCGGGAACGGTGGCGCAGAAGACAGGCGCGATTACGGGCTAGAGCGGCGTCGGCGGTCACGGGCAGCGGTGGTGGCGGCGATTGCAGAGGACGGCGGTGGCGGATTGGATCTACAGCAGGGCGCAACTGGCAGCAAAGAGCAGCAGGGAAGGCAAGAATGCGGGGAAGAAGGACCGGGAGCCTACCTCTCCATATTTATAGAGCCCAAGACGATCCGCGTGAACCACGTTCAACGGCCCAGATTACGCCATCCAATGGCCGCGCGCACCCGGCGGACTCGACGAAAAACGGTAACTGCATTAAATGCCCTGACAAACCGCCACCTACCTCCACTTTTCAGGGCGCACACGTCGCGAGACGGAGCGGAACCGTCGCCAAGCCACGATCGCCACGATGCGCCGGTTTCCGCCTAAAAAGGCGCGCCGTTTGCAACGGACGGATGCGTAATGACGGGACGTCTCGACAGGCGGTCCCTTATACGGTAAGAAACCCAGGGACCCTGGTCCCACAAGTAAGTCTCGAGGGAGCGGAGGCTGACCCACGGACGGGTTCGAACAGCCGCCCTCGAGCGCCCGAGTCGGGGCGCCTACGGAAGGAACCTCGAAAGGTTCCGCTCGAGAACGAACCCTCGAACCCAGACGGCGTGTCCAAGGCAGGGCACTAAGTATCTAAGAGATCCCGCCGACGGGAGGCACTCGAGCCGCCGGCCCCCTCGAACGGGGCCGGTCCTCTGGAAACTAAGAGCCCAGCTTTAATGAGAGCGCCCTCGGGCCACGAAGCCGTCTCCCCTCGAAAGGAGACGAGCTCTCACTTGGACTACCCGCCATCAGCTCACAGAGGGGTATGGCGCTCGCTCGATCGCGAGTAGTGTCAGACCTCTCACCACTTGGATCTGATCCCAGAAATCCAGCGAGGAACTGGATCACGACCCCAGCCCAGCTATTCGGGGCACGGGGAAGAACTCCCACAACACAGGAGGAGCAAGAAAAACTCGGGGGCTCGAATAGTTAACAGAAATCTCCTACCTCGAGATGCCACAACTCCAGTTAATAACATCCTTGCCCAAAACCATTCATCTCAAAGCCCCCAGAGGAATGCCTCACTCCTCTGGGGCCTCGGGGGCTACCCCCGCGGGGGACGCTCGCGCCCACCACCCAGCACCCTCGCTCTATCATACGAGCCATCCACCAGCTAGCTGCTAGAGCCACACCACAAAATTCTTATAGTGTCTAGGTCGATCGACCCATATAGTTGGTCACCAACACCCTTGCTCACTTGCTCTCCTCCCCCTGTGAACACATCTACATTATGAGCCCTTCTTCTAGTAGCAATAAAAGTTTGTCTTGCTCAAAGAGCAAGTGTGGCATGTGTCACTACCCACTAGCACACTTTGCTGTGGGAGTAACTATGCCCCACAAGGACCACTAACACTTGGGAATACTAATGCTAACACTAATCTTTGTTTCCCTAGTGTGTCCTTGTGTTGTCTCACCTTTTGCAGCTAAGAGAAGAAGTGGTTCCCCCAATAAAGGCCTTGTGCACCTCTACTGAGAGTAAGGAAGTCCAAGAGTGGCTTCATATCCAGCCCTCTTGGACAGCGCAGGCAAGAAACCAAAGTGTTGCAGGAACAAGCAGACCCTGTAGGTGAAAGTGTAGAAGAAGGCGATCAGGTAAAGTCCTAGGACATTCTAGGTCCATATGGAAACCTGTTCAGATCACACTTCAAGAGTGTGCACTCCTTACCCATGGGGTAGAGAGAGGCGCCATCAAAAGATGGACATGGATGACCTCATCGACAACACTAAGCTTGGCTCAACAAAACGCCCAACTTCTACAACTATATAAGATGAGCAAAAGCCAAGCTTGGGGGAGATCCTCTCCCCCACTAAGGTAAGTTTATCCAAAGTATGTCCTCTATCTTGCATTTTCCTTTATTTACTTTATTACTTTATAAATAAAATAAAAATTTGATTATAATAAAAAGGCTTATCTATCTCATGCTTCATGAGTGCTCTTCTTCCTATGGAAATGATTGCTAAATTGCTAGTTAATGTGTCGGGTACCTAGATTAGGGGGTCCTAAATCAGGTAGATTAGAGGAAAATAATCCAACCCACTTCACCTCTAATTCTCCCAAGAATTAACTAAGGAAACCCCAATCCCCCTCGAGCCGGGCCGACCCGCCATCGCCCACAAAGCCTCGTGAGCCTCCTAAACTCGAGCAGCGACTGCTCACCCGCTCGACAGAAAAATACGGAAACCGCTCGAGCGAGCGACTGCTCGAGACGGTGACGTAAACCGCTCGAGCGAGCGACCGCTCGAGCGGGACGGAGAACGCTCGAGCGAGCAGCCGCTCGAGTCGGCCCGCAATAATTACCTACCCAGAGCACGCACATGGCTACAGTAGGTGTAATAGTGGGAAGTATGCCTGCCCCGCCTAACCCCATGGCTACAGTGCGCGACATAGTGAGAAGTACGCCGGTCACTTCTCCTATTCCACTGCCCATACCCGGGATTCGGGCGTGCCAGGCAACGCTATTACACCACGCCGAGTACTGTGACGCGTACGGCCCTCTCTCCAAAACGCCATTGTCAACTCTCCGTACCACCAACTACGTCGTCCCGTCCCGTCGCTCGAAACATTGCCCCCTCGAAGTAACCCCCAACCGCTCGAGGAGAAGTGACGGACGCGACTTGAGCATGGGGCGCGCCGTGCCCCGTCTTTCCCATCTCGACAACCATACCGCAGGTTCCCGACGCACGTGCTCGTCCACGCCGCACCATACCTCGACTACGTCAGCCCACGATCGAGAAGGACGAGCAGCCATCACCGACCATACCGCTACAGTGCTCGAGCCCGACCAAAAGGGACGTCTACAGCTCTCGACGACACGACACGACGCATATACCTCTACGTCACGCCCATGATAGCCCTATCTACTCTGTACTCCTGAGCCTCCTCTTAGCCTATAAAAGGGGACGCCAGGGCCTAGTCCAGGGAACGGTTTTTTCGGACCTTCACTCACACGCATCCTCACACTTATTCACCGCTAAGTCTCAGGACTCGCTTGTATTCACCCCTGTACAAGCACCCCGGTGCAAGATAACACGAAACTCACCCCTCTGCTGGACGTAGGGCATCCTTTGCCTGAACCAGGATAAACGCTTGTGTCCGTCTTGCATCACCATCCGGATTAGGGAGCACGCATAGAAATTTACTCGTTGGTGTTATACCCCCCGGGGTACGAAACACCGACATAATGTTTCTCTAATGCTTGTTTACAACTTAGCACTTCTCTAAGTATGGATTACTTGGCACTCTTAACCATCATGAACTTGATCACTTAGTGGGTTGCAAGTGCTAAAACAAAGTCTAAGTTGTTGTGAGATACGAGATAGTAAAGATAAGAGCTCTATTCTATCATTCTAAGCACGCATGATTGCCAGAGATTTCTTTTAAAAAAATGAATGAAAAACTTAATTGTTCCTCAATGGTGTTGAATTTCCTACCACGGCCATATATATTTGATTTATCCGACAGCCTTCTACATAAGCTACTTGCTTGCATTGAGTTTGGTTAAGACTTGTAGAACCTGTGTTAGAGGTTTGTCACACTCCTAAGATCAAGATCCACATACCACTAAATACGCTGCTTCTAATCCGGAAGTACGCAACCATGCTACTCCTACCCTGGGAGTACGCATCCTCATATCACCATGCTATTCCTACCCTGGGAATACGCATTATCATACCACCATTATTATGCTACTCCTACCCTGGGAGCACGCATCTTCACACCATTCTTGTGCTGCTTCTACATTGGAAGTATGCACCTTCACCATTTTCATCATATAGGTTGCTCCATGTTCCAAAGTTAGAAATCCTCTCTCAAAGTTATCATTTGTTGGGTGAGACACATCCCAAAAAGGCTAGGCATCTATTCATTCAAAAAAAAGAAAAGAGAGAGGGCTAGCCTTGTCTCAATAAAAGTAGAGAGAGATAGAATCAAATAAAAGAGCAACCTCATCCACCATACATCCACCTTTCTTCCATTACCTTACCATCCATTACATTCCTTCACTCCATTCATTCCATTTTACATCTTGATCTAGGGGTATGATGAGTCTCTTCTGTGGTCCAAGATCTTATTCTTTCTTAACTAAGACAACATATGCATTGCTAGTATGCTATTCCTTGACATACCTACTTAAGCTCCACATAAAGCCTTATTAGAGGTAGGATGTTTTTGAAAGGCAAACACATGATGTGCCTTGGTGAGGATTCATACACCACTTGAGTGACTTGAGGGAAACCATTTGAGAAACATTGAGACTTCTTTTGAAAACCGATCAAAAACCTCGGCATAAAACTTGCTAAAAGAATGAGAAAAGTAGATGCTCTAGTCAACGCCGTTCGTCTTCCAACATCCCAAGACTAAGTTAATGCCATAATCCCCATGAGTGCTAGAGTAATATTGGTGTGTTAGTATTGCTAATTTTTCCATTCAAAGAGAAGTTCTTTGTTGTGCACTTAGTATTATTGAGATGTTAACTTAGTGATAACACATGATCCAATGATGCCGAAGTCTTATTGTTTGCTCGGGACGAGCAAGGGTTAAGCTTGGGGGATCTTGTTGACGGCAATTATACCCTGTTTTCACCCCATGAAAAGTCGTCAACAATGGTTGAGTTCGGAGCTAAAACCATGCCATTGAGTAGTGACATAGGTACAATTGACTTGGTTCCAGATGTACGTGTCATTATTTGAGTGCAGGTGCAAACAAGCACTTTCCAGTGTCCGGAAGCTCCGAATGAAGATAGAACCACCAACCAAGATGGCCAATGGACAAACCAACTCCACATTCATCAATGTCCTGACCTCTAAAGACAGTGTGCAAAATATGAGCACAATGGTCAGGTCGGCCGACCTGACATTTGTGGGTCCAATACCACCATTGTGCTTAGAATTGCATGGTGAAACTACCTGCAAAAGATGGCCCTTTGATTCCACCAAAGGCAGGTCGACCAACCAAGGTTTGGGGCCATCTCGGACACTGCCAGGACACCAGAGATGTCAGGAAGATAGTGGTGGGTCAACCCCCCCATGGGCCAGGTCGGCCGACCACCCTTTGGTGGGATGCCACCTGTCCTGACTCACCACCGACCTCAGGAGCTTCTAGAAGGCTGGTGGGACCCACATGTCAGCCAAAGGCTGGTCGGCCGACCTGACATGTGGGCCCACCAAAGGTCGGTTGGCCTCCCACCGACTTCCTGCATGGTCTCCACGTGTCCTCTGCCCACAAACGTCCATTCCAAGTCGGTTTGATCCAAGGGTGGAGAAGGCATGTCACGCAGATCGATGATGTGGCGGTGGAGTAGCCCCTACTCCACCTCCCACTATAAATACCCCCTCACTCCCTCTCATTCAAGACACCAAGGAGAAGCCTCTTGAGAGCCATGTGAAGTTATGTAGTCCACTATAGTAGAAGTAGTAGTAGTAGTGTGGGAGTTAGAGTGGGTCGAGCGAAGCTCGGAGTCTCCGGAGTCGCTTTCGGAGAACTGTATGTCTTCCTCTTGTAAGACTTTCATACTTTTCCTTTACTTTTCTGAGTATTTACTTTCAGTACTTGCTTAGTGTAGTATTACTCTAGTAGTAGTATTATTGTGTTCTAGTCTATTTAGTAGTAGTAGTTCACTAGATAAGTTAGTCTTGTCTGCTTGGTTGTTTTCACTGTCTTGTTTGTAACAGACTCGAGCTTAGGTTAAGACGTATACTTAGCTTAAGTTGTAGGCGTTAGTGTGAGCGTGGTGCTCAGACTAAACCTACCGGTGGATATTCGCCTCACTGATTGGTATAGTACCATTCAAACTCCCAACGTGTATTAGCGGGGGCGGTGGTGACAGAACGCAGCACCCCAGTGGGCTCTATTCGCGTCGGGTAGGTCGATAGGTGCCCCGTAAATGAAAAAGTATCGCTGGAATAGGAGATGAACCCTCCTATTTGTCAGCCATATCACCAGCAACCAGGGAATACAAGACTAGTGGTTTTAGTGTATCTACATTACTAGATTAGATTAGTTCACGGAAGTAGAAGTAGAGTTATAGGAGTCTTATACTCACTCGTTGTCCTCCCACCTAGCTATCACTCTACCTCATAAACCCTCTAGCCAGCTCCTTGATCCACCCTTCCTATACACTCCGTTAATCCCTCTTCCACTAGTGATACTAGACTAGAGACACCTGGACCTTCTCCTCCTATTGACTCCTAGCTACTGCTTTCCCTTGGGAGAAATATAAATCGACAACCTTGGAATACTCCTCGGTGAAATGCTACAGCGGTACATTCTGTGCGCTTGCGGAATATCCTATAGATATAGAATTACCCTCCCGGCATCTCCGGCGTTGCTGCCATACTTTTGGTAGTTGCGCTAAGAAATGCCACCGTACGCACAACAAGTAAAGATAGCCTTGAACTCCATGGAAGAAGGAAAGATTACCATCCGGTTTGCCATAGGATCTATCCGCACACCCCCTACTTGGCACCCCACCGTCGACGAGATATCGATGACAAGCCTACCAAGGGGTATACTCGTGGTAGTAGATTAAGCGATGGAGGTGCGCTAGACAACGAACTAGATGTAAACAGGCGCAAGATGCACGATTTATACAGTTCATGCTGCAAGGATCGCCTAATACCCTACATCCCGTTCTCCGTTGTATTGCTGGTGTATGAGTCAAGAGAATTCGAGGGTGTCCCCGCCCGCCTTATATAGCATGGTGGGTAGGGTTACGAGATCTAAGGAATCTAGTTCTACTCGTTACAACCGCTTGCATCCATAAAGGATACGATCTCTATCCTAACCGACCAGTTTTCCTTGATCGCCAAGTGGATCTTGATTATCTCAAGGCTGACTCCGAGAAAGGTGTCGGGCTTGCCCATGCAAAGCCTTGATCTTGCGAGCCGGGCCGCCTCCTATGGAATGGCCCATGTGCAGCTATGAGGGTATACGGGTTTATACCCCCACACATATGCTGCCTATATTCATGTTGAGCTTTGTCAAATTGTTGAGACCTCTATGTAGATTCTTTTCATGCACCCAAGATCGACATTCACATACACCCAGAAATAAATGCTAACTCTTACACTGAGAGTTACGCAAAAATATACCATTCGTTCACCAAATAAATACTCCATTCTTTGTGTTATGATCTTTCTCTCTCAAAATTTCCAAAGGAGATATAGGCTATACAAAAAAAAGAAAGAAAGAAACGAGCATGAGAGAAAAAAGAGAAAAAATAGAATGAGAGAGTAAAAAATGGGCAAGTGTCCAAATGAAAACAATGGGTACTTTGATGCTCGCCTCTCTCTAAAAAATGATGATAAGAAAGATAGCCCATATTCTCAAAAGTTTCTAAGGAAAGAGATAAAGACATGCAAAGGAGTTCATAAATATAGGCTTAGACTATTTCGATCTAAGTGTATGACTAGTCTCTCCTAGGGTCCGGTTTTTGACTTAGCAATATTATGTGATGCAATTATGCCTCTTTCATACCTACCCAAAACTCTAGATAAGCTTGTAGATGGTAGGATAAAAAAGAAAAGGCAACATCGTAAAGCCTTTGGTGAGGATCATACACATCATGAGTGAACGAGTGTATTATTTGAGGAACTTAATTTTATTTTGCAAAACTTTCAAAACCTCCGTAAGGATGGTCAATCAAAGAATGAATGATAAGCCATTCTCGTGAAAACCGTTCTAACTTGCAACCACCCAAGACTTGGAGAAGGCTAATAAGCCCTACAGCAACAAGATAATAAGGGGTGGATAGAATGCCGATTTATTCAAATCAAGAAAGAAAACTTTGTTATAAATATGGTACCTAAGAAATATAATCGGCATTGAAGCAACTCCCGATCAACAACCAAGTCATTAGCTTTTGCTCGAGGACGAGCAAAGGGTAAGCTTGGGGATTTTGTTGGCGGTTCTTATCAACACATTTTACCCACCAATTTAAGTCCAAAAAGGAGGAAACTAACATGATTTACACACATATGCATTTACTATTGACATAGTTCCACTTGTATTGCAAGCTTGTTGTTTTGCAGACACCTACACGCATATGTGTGAATTATAGTCAAAAGGCACCAATTAGAAAGCGTAAAGCACCACTCTATGCCAAAGAATAAAGACAAGCCGACGTACCTCGCCACATCCGGGCCAAACACCAAAGACCATCGTGGTCCAGCCCAGCCGAGACCCACCAAAGCAAGGCGGTGGCGAGATGGGCCGAGGGGGCGGCCACAACTAGGGGTTGGTCACACCGCCCCTAAGCCCAACCGAGCCTAGCTTGCTATGTCGCATACAATAAATGCTCCCCAAGGTAGTTCAGTGGTGGTATTCATGCTATTCAAGGCCAAACCGACCATGTGCTAGTATAAAAGGAGGCCTAGGCTCCCCCCACAACACACACCATACTTGAGCTCTCTCCTCTACATTTTGTACTTTTCCTTTTATCCTTAGTAGTACTTGGAGCTAGAGAAAGCTACCTTGGAGGTCTTGACTCCATGGAGAGGAATTTGGGTATGAATAAGAAAGACCTTTTCTCCAAAGTCATGCCTTCATTATATCAATATAGCTTTGCAATGGAATTAGAGCATAGTCTTCATACTATTATCTTAGCATATGAATTTGTCTATGGTTATTATGTTATGATCTTAGTATGTAGAACTTTATGCTTAATCATTCATATTATGTAAATGAGTAAGAATAGAGCTATATTGATATGGTGGTTCATCATGCTTTCGGGTGTGCATAAGTCTCTTAATTGCCGATCCATAGGGTCGAGGACCACGGGGACTTGGGTAGATTCTCCGTATGCGGGCGTGGTGCCCGGATACAAAGGATTAGGTGGATGCATTTCCTAGTCTCCAGTTGAGGGGATGGCAGCAAGTGGTGATAGCCCTGTCCGTCCTTAGTATTCCCCCACGTTTGGCTAGGGTGTAGGATTCTAAATTGTCACATGATGTTGTTGGCAGACCAGTACTCGATGGCCTCCCGATCCATATCATGCCTAGCTCTATCTCCTGTTCATGTACATGTATGATTATTTGCTAACCTTTGCATAGCTGTATTAGTGTCGATGAAATATTGGCGATAGTCTGCCAAGGGTATACGTATGGTAGTAGAATATCGGTGAGGGACGCGCTTAGATCTACGAGCTAGAGGGGACGCAAGACAAACACCAAGATTTATCCAGGTTCGGGCCACGAGGTGCGTAATACCCTACGTCCTGCATCTCTGTTATTTGTATTGATTGGGTATGAGATTGCGGTGATCTGCGATGTCCTCTGGGGGGACCCCTGCCACTCCTTATATACTTTGAAGGGACAAGTTTACAAGTAAAGTATCCTATTTGGTACTATTACAATGTCATGCGGTGCACATCGTGTGCCGCACGTCTTCATCTTGTGGATTGGGCCACCATCTCCGAGCGGGCCCAAAGGTGGCCGTGAGGGTATATGTGTCTATACCCCCACAGCAGTCCCCGAGCACCATGTATCTTGAGGAAACACTGTCTTAACCTTCATCAACCAAAGGTGGCTTGAAGTCTTGTGTCGACCAACCAATCAAACGTACCGCTGGAGCATGTTGTTGGTCCCGACCAGCTTGAAGAGAGCACCACAGAGTGTTCTAATCTGCCGACCAGGGTAACAAAGAGCCGACCACTGTGTCTGTCAAGTATAGGTCTTGTCGAAAGATGCATGTTGCTCCAAGAAAAAAGAAAAAAGTTCCGCATGTCTAGTGACGTGGGCCTACAGTAGCATATGATGCTCCGCGTCATCTATGTAAAGTAGCCAATAAGAGAAGGCCAAAAAGGGTAGGGGTCATGCCTCCGGTACCCAAAAAATAGATTAAACCAGCTAGCCCAAGTCACTGCTAAGTGACGTGGGCCCACGTAGTCCCCGAGCCTGATATAAGGTGGGAAGCATGTTGATTAATCCTCAGTTGCGTAGTCCTCAGTTTTGCTACAGACCAGTCCCCAGCTCTGCTGAAAGACCGTAATCGATGCTTCGACAACCCAACAGCTTGCTTTCAGCTTGAACGCAGTTGCACGTCGTTGTAGTTGATCCTTCTATACGGATGGCTGGACCATGTATGTAGACATACGGCTTCAAGACTTGTCGTAATATTAACATACTTGATGGACACGTGCAACATGCAAGTGTTTTTGCTTGTTAGCTGATGAAGAATCTTGGCCCGTGTGTAGGAGTTGAACTCCATTGCCACACATACTCGGCGTCAGCACCGTGTCGGGTCTGAAAATTGGGGTATTTGTTGCCAGCCAGCTGTAGCCTAAGATCATAATAAATACCCTTGAGAAAAAGACGCTGCTTATCAGCATCCTCCCTCACCTCATTGGGAGCATAACGAGACAACTGGACAAACTTGTCATGATATCCACTAGCAGTCATAGAGCCCATCTTGAGAGATCTAAACTCCTCCTGCTTGACTTCTACTAAGCCATCTAGAATGTGGTGTGCTTTGAAGTCCTTCACAAAATCTTGCCAGGTGATCACAGGAGCATTATCGGGGCGTGCAGACTGATAAGATTCCCACCAAGTTTGAGCTGCTCCATGTAACTGCCCAGAAGCATACAACACCTTCTGTTGATCATCACACTGAGCAATATTGAGTTGTTTCTCAACAACACGTAACCAGTCATCAGCCTCCATTGGATTAGTGGCATGAGAGAATGTCGGGGGGTGTCCCATCATAAATTCACTACGCTTGTTAATAGGTGGTGCTTGTTGCTGGTTGTTCACCACATGTTGGACAAGAGTCTGTAGCAGTTGAGTCTGTGTCGTCAAGGCTTGCTCTATAGTTGAAGGATTTGTTGCTGGTGGTGGATTAGAATTGGTAGCATTCCTTCTTGCACCTTGTGAAGCACTTCTCCTAGTAGTAACCATCTGTTTTGAACATGAATGAATTAAGATTCAATCATTCTTAGCATTCCTAAATGCAACTTCATGAGATGACAAGATAAGACCCATGAGAGGTAAGGGAAAACCCAATTGCAGAGATAACTGAATTATTTATCTTGGCTACCCCCTTAAGAAAATATCAACTAAGGGGACAAAAGGGTAGCTTAAGCCTTCTTTCTGATTCAGTTTACTATCATAACGAGCTTCGATATCCAACAAAAACTCATGTGCAAAGGACACAGCAAGTAATCTGAAATTTCCCGCGAGCAAAAATAAACCAGCGTAGTAAAATGGCCATAACTCCAGATCTGTTTATCCAATGATGTTGTTCTCTATACCATTTGAAAGATTATGAAATCCTCTAAAACTTTCTAATAGAACTTTATTCCAGATTCGGTATTTAAGTTGGTCGAAAATACTCCACAATAGAAATTGTTCTAAATTCCAGACAGCACAGATATACCGCCTTGTGAATTTCATAGCTCCCAAACCAAAGTTGCTATGAATGTGGTCATTATGGCATTGGAAAGTTACAAGAGTCTAGTTTGTCCCAGAAAAATTCCATCAACGTTGCACAACCAAAACTCGAGTTATAACAGTAATAAATCAGACTGATTCAGATTTTTGACTGCACAGATGAATCGTCTTGTGATTTTCATAACTCTCAAACTGAACCAGCTGTGAAGGTGATTCTTGCGCTCAGAGAAACATATTGAAGTCTACTTTTGTCCAGAATTTTCTCATGATTTTTGAGCTTCCAAGAACAGAGGTATGAACTGATGAATACAGATTGTTCCGTAAGGATAGGATGGAAAAATAAGAGGGAACATAAACCCATCTATCTATTCATTAGTCCTTATGCCTTAAGCCTATAAGCTAAATGAAATTGCGGGTAGAACCACAAGTTCATTGCACTCATTACAAAGATGCAGATCACCCAAAGACACAAAAACAACTCAACGAACACTCAAGTTCACTTGCACCAAAAAGACTTGACTTAAATGTAATCTAACGACTTCACATGAAGGGGACTCCTGAACCTAAGGGAGAAACTGGTGGGGAAGATTCTCATTAATCTTGGGCTTTCCAATAGGTGCTTTAAGATCATCTCTGTCCTTTGGCAGCCTCTCTAGATCCTTTTCTTGTTGGTACACCACATCTTCCAAGCGTTTCTTTGATTGCATAACGGTATGTCCAAAGTCAAATAAAGCTTGGATAACTAGGCCTTGACGTTGAGGGCCGTCCATCACCCATCCTCCATTACAGTGTTGATCCAATCTCTCATCGTGACTTCATTCCTTGGCTCATACAATGCGCGGGGTGGAAAATAACCTCTAGTGGAAATGCGAGCGGTCTTGTAAGCACGAGTCATATAAAGGAAGAAAACTTTAGGGAATGGGACAAGGTTTTCATAAAGGAGCAAAGACAGTGAGAATACTTTTTTGAAAAATAACAAATTTAGAGAGATAGCAAGGAATCAATGATGAGAACGAAGGTCTTCAAACAAGCATCAAGGAGGAGGTGAATATCAAGAACAGAGTCATAGTGGTGAAGAAATTGTCAAGGTACGTAGAACAAGATTGTTCTAATAATATCAAATCCTAAAGACGACCATTTTCTAATTAGGCTTGCGTCCTACAGTCAGCATTGAGCTGATACCACTTGTAATACCCGGTTTTAAGAACAAAACCAGATATACACCATATGTGAGTCCTAGGAGTCAATTCCCACATATAGCTACAAGCAAAGGGTAGTATTAGTAAACAATGCTTAATAAAACATACATAGTACTAAAGAGATATACCCTTAGATAGCAATCAACGGAAAAACAACTCCGATCTTCAGGTAAGGACTACACCCCACTGGATCCAACTGACTGGTTGATCACAAGCCTAAACTTTTCCTAAAGTGTGGGGGAATAGCAATAGTGAGTCCATGTCGAACTCCGCAAGTATAGCAACAAGGTAGTATAGATCCCAACTCATGATCAATGCAACATAAATAATGTAGAGCATAAAACGGTAAACAATGAGCATGTTAACAATCAAAAGTCATCATCTTAATGTAAGGATTCAAGGCCGCTCGTGTCCTTGAGCAAGGCTAGTATACCAGTTTAATAAACTCTGCACAGAGGTGTACACTTTCACTGTGAGTCATGATTTACCCTTTCGCCCGAGGTAGCTAGTCTCTTGACCCTCTTCCAAGGAAGGTCGGCAGGGTTCACTATGAAGCCTTTCAAAGGTTCGTCTAACAAGTTAGGGCCGCTAAGTTTCCTCATCAATAAGCATGAACCCTCCCCCAAGAGGCGATTAACAAAAGACAACGTGCACCCTCTTGGCAGGCCGCGGGATCATACAGATCGGAGCCCCATTTGCGCCCTTCCGGGTAACCACTAACAAGCTAGAAAAGGTCCTCATACTTAACTAAAGCCAGAGCCATATAGCCCTCACAGTTGTACTGTAAATCCCGGAGGTTCTCTTACAGATAAATCCTCAAGTTGCTAAAAAGTCATTTTTATCGTTTGTTGCTTAAACATTAGTTTAGTCACAAGATCATGATCACAGAAATAAAACCCAAGCTATACTTGCCTTAAAATTAGATCCTTCTTCAAGTCCAAAACCTTCAATAAATTGCTTCTTGGTCTCTAACTTCTTCTAGATCACCAACTTGTTATAAATCACCAACGCAAAGCTCACCGACTGGACTTGATTATAAAACACCACACAAGCATCCGAACAATCATACACGAAGCAAATAATAAAGCTAATTAGAACAATACACCAATCAATGAAAAAGGTTTAAAATCTAACCTACGCATTGCTATGAGCACAGAGACGTGAAAAACACTCTAATCGGAGTTGCGGTGCAAAAGAAACCACTATCGAAGGATTTGTTTTGAAAAGAAAACCTATGAGCTTCAGTTGCATGAACAGGACAGCAGAGGGATATTTATAGCTACTTTATAGGAAACGAAAGCATATATATATATATAAATACCTGGATTTATAGATATGCATGCACGTATAGAGGTGGCACTACTCTACTAGTTGTATAGATGCAAGCTGAGACAAGTCGTGATGAATATTTCAACAAAAGAAAGTTCTAGCAGTCCAAGATGAAAGCCAAAATATTGCGCTGCAAGAGGAGGATTTCAGCTTGATCATGTACACGTAGATTTAAGCATGCACATATATTGCTTACAAGGCAACGTGATGAGCAGTAGGCGGGTATATATATATGTGTATTTCTATTGTACTTGAGGATTTGTTTTTCTAAAGGATAACGGCAAGAAAACATATGTATGATGTCATCAAGGTAGAAGTGATGTCAGCAAAGCTAAGATGCAAAGCTAGCAACTGAGTATGCAGAGCATGCACGGCACAGGCATGGCCGGCGACGGACTAGCTTCGCTGCAGTTCGATCGGCTAGGAATTAAGGATGGCACGTTGCACAGGAATACTCTGCGAGACTTACCAAAGGCAGAGGAGCCTCGGTGATGGCCACAGCAATCCGTACAGCAAGAGCAGCTTCCGCCGGCTATGACGATCATGGAAGAGAGAAACAAGCAGCATTAATAATTTTGCAAGGCTGTACGACATGAAGCAAACGATGAGGCATGGAGCTCGGAGGGACCTAAATGGCTTCCTCGATGCGAAGCTCGTCTCCAGGTTGACAGAGAAACCACACAGGTAGAAGGAACGGCTGCAGCGGTTCGTCGGCGAGCTGCAGACGGTGATGTGGAGTCATCAGCAAATCTGAATCGAGAAAAAAGAGAGAATGATCCCGGCGGCAAGGTGCATGAGCAACATAGAGACCGAGAGAGAGAAAACGGCATGGCATAGTAAACTACCGTGCGTAGGAGCTCGGCAGCAAGTTGATGACGACGAAGAAACAACAGCATGAGCAATGACCACGACGGCGTGGTGCTATGCTAGGGTTCGGCGGCGCCTGCAAGGAACAGAGCGGCGGCGTGGCTCAAGACTAGGGTTTAGGGTCGATACGGCTCTGGCGTGGCTGCTATTTATTGGGACAGTGGCGTGGGCGGCACGCCTTAGCGCGAGGACACGGCGCCACGACGAACTCAAACAGGGCAGAGTCCTGCTCGGTCAGGAATCAAGCTAGGTGGCTACTCTGATGCACGGGCCATATGCGTCAATGAGACAAAGAGGAAGGAAAGAATTCCCACGCGGCTTTTCTTTGGTGGGCCGGCCTGCTGCCGTGGATGCCAATGGCAAAAGGAAGAATTTTATTTTCTTTTATTTTTCATCAAGCTTTTCAAAGAGGTTTTCAAATCTTTTTGAACACATTTTCAGTTTTGGTCAAAACCAACATCAGAGAATAAAATATGCAGCAGCATGAATGCTCAATCATGTTACTAGCCCAAAGATAAATTTTAATTTAGTAAAAATATTATTTTACCTAGGTTTTCATGAGCACAAAAATACATAAATAAATCATTTTAATCTATTTTTAGCAAATGCAAATTTTGGGGTGTTACAAAGATATGCTCATTGTGTGTGTCCACTATTCAAATCCATTATCATTTACCCATGTTATGAGTATTGTTCTATCATACAGTCATGTTATCTTGTCCATATCCATGCTAAAGTTTCTCATATCATGCCTTCATTTGGGAAAATATAAATGAACGATACCCGGATACCACCGGGTGAAATGTTGCAATAATAATTCTGTGTGCTTGCGGACTTGTTCTCGCGATTGTTCGAACTATCATCAAGGTATTTCTTGGCGGCATTGCTAATTCTAGCAATGACATTAGAAATGCCAACAAGCATTTCGGCGCCGTTACCGAGATGGACTTAAAACTCCATTCTTAGTAATGTCGCTAAGAAATATCAATAGTGTGTGTCACACTATCCAACATTTATCATGATTTACCCTTGTTATGAACTTTGGTCTATTATGCAGTCATGTTATCTTGTGCATATCCCTATTAGAGACTTTCACACCATGTCTTCCTTTGGGAAAATATAAATGAACGATACCCGCAAACAAGTATAGGTAAAGCTCAACTAATCAAAAGACATAAAGGACCATAAGAACCAAAAACACTTACTTTGTAAAGATCCGACCAAGGTACAAAGTAGGTGCCCGTAGAGGTACAAGCTTTGGGGCGACACCGACAAGCCCGGCTCTTCCCCGAACTCTCCCTCACATCTCACTTTCTCAACTCTACTAGCAAGCTAGGGCCTAGGCCTAGGGCCTAGGCCCTTTTGGAGTGTTGCTCTTGTGTTGTAGCTCTTGATCCCTTGTGTGTTGTTGAAATGAGGAGAGAAGGCCTCCTTTTATAGGTGGAAAGGAGGAGGATCCCATAGAATATGCTTTGATTCCCCACTTGGAAAGGGGCAAACCGACCTCCAAACCGACGTTTAGGTATGTTGAACCTAGCTATACCCCGTGGAACCATCATTGCAAAGGTGGTGGGAGGAAACTCACGAAAGATGGGCCCGAGACACACCCATAGGGGTGCGGGCGCTCCAGTGGTGCGGCCGCACCTTAGGGGTGTCGGTTTGGCCCAATTTTTGGTGGGTTGGCTTCTAGGACTGCATGGGCCACCCCTGTAAAGTTTGGTGCCATTTGGAGCACGCTTGCATGGGGTTTTGGACTTCTTTCCCCTTTTGATCGCCCCGATTTGCCCGGCTATGGGCCTTCTCCCTTCGGGTCATGTTGGGTGTATGTTTTGCTATGTTCTTGGTGCACTTTTGGCATGTTCCTTGTGTTTATCCCGACACGTTCTCCCCGCAAATGCATAATCACCAAAATTTGTGGAACAGTTATAAGCCCCTAATTCTAAGTTTGGTGTTCATTTATGCAGATTTTATGTGAGAGTTGGTGGGTAGAAACATGAGTTAAGGAGTGCCAACATTTATCTTAACTTACAATCCCTATCCCTATATAATCATGTATTTGTATGATCATCTACTCTTTCTTGCATAGCTATACCGCTCCCGTAGGAACCATTCTTTTATTTTTTTTATTCTTTCTCTCATCTTTATCCTTGAGATTTGGCTTGAGTGTGTGTGTCACACTATCCAACAATTATCATAATTTACCCCTGTTATGAACTTTGGTCTATTATGCGGTCATATTATCTTGTGCATTTCCCTATTAGAGACTTTCACACCATGCCTTCCTTTGGACAAATATAAATGAACGATACCTGAATACATCCAGGTGAAATGCTACAACGATATATCCGTGTGCTTGTAGAATATTTCTGTATGTATATGAAATATCCTCAAGGCATTTCTGGTGCCATTGCTAGGAAACACCAATCCTGGTAGTGACGCTAAGAAATGCCAACATAGGGCCATATCCATTACACGCCACTGACGTCTTCACTCCGGCGAGCCGCCACCACCACCACGCGACCCGCTGCCACTGTCGACCTTTCCACTAGCTGCGGCATGTCCCCTTGAGCCTTTTCCACCACCCGCCACCCTTTCTGAGGCTCCACATCACCGGCAAGCTTGATTTCGGCGCGCCCGAGCCCCCTCTTCCTTTTCCGGCGTCGGGAGCGACCATGCCGTTGCCCTCCGTCTCTCTCTGTCTCTCCTCGTCACATGGGCCAATGGCTCGACTCCGTCACCTCCCATGGCCCCACCCGTCACATACACAAGCATCACACAACTGGGTGCAAGTTAGGAAAATGCTAGGCACACGGTTAGTGTACACGAGAGAGTTAAAAGTCTATTTTCTGTGTAAGATAAATTCCCGAGAAAAATTGTAAATAAACTAGATGCGTTTAGAAACTTAATCATATATGTGCACCAAAAAATACATGTAAAATTCCACTTAGATAATTAACTATAGGATAAACTTATAAAATGCATGACTTCTTCATCCTAACTCCGTTTCACATGAAACCACTTCTAAAATTCATCCAAAATCTAGCTCTACATATTTTACTTGGTACCACCATATTGTTCTATGTTTGTCTCTATCCTTTTGTTTTATATTTGGTGGTAGTCTTATACGATAGCTATGTCAATAGAGGAAGTGACTACCAGGAAGGAGAAAACCCAGACTACGTCGCGGGGCCGAAGGGGTCGACAACGAAGTCAAGTCCTAATCCCCCACCTTACCACCACTCTATCATATTAATGAACCATGAATTGTAACTGGTATCTAAGGAATGAATTTGAATATGAGAATTATGAGCTTGCTTTATAATTGGTAATAATGCATAAGATTTCTTATGATAATGAGATCACTTATGATAACGAGATTATTATGAATTTGATTATGAGTTGATTATACTTTGCATAATACTATGTTGTGATAAGCTCGGGATAATCGTACTTAAGTTGGATAACCTAGACAGGGGCGACTAGGGGTAATATATGGAGGTAGATTACCTTGGCAGGGGTCACCTGTGTGGGTTCCTGTAGGAGATACTCGCCTTGGTCACATAAGAACTGGTTCGTAGTCCCTCTCGCTTAGTGTGATATTATGTACAGCCACACGTCTATATGTGTAATTCCGACTAGGAGGCCGGCGTCCACTGTAGGATATCAGGAGCAGACACGGACGCTATGTGATCTTCCATGGTCCGGTTGGCAAGGTTGTTATGTGATCCGCCACGTTAAGCCCCTTGATTTTGGCCACGTTCGAGCCCGTGTTATTATTTATATATTTAGATGATTTGGTATCATCTTGCACTATTATGTTGGGATGATTAGATATCATCCGACATTATATGATGGGATGATGTGGTATCATCCAAGATTATGAGATGGGACGATTTGGTATCCTCCCAAGATTAGCGTGTTTTTCCAACCCCTGAGAAAGGCGTGGTAGAATTATATGGAAATCTAAGGTAGTGCCCTTTCGAGTACGAGATCTCGTTAGGCCTGTTTCTACCAAAGTACACGGATAGAAACCGTGTGTGTCTATCGTGTGGGGAAATTTGTACACCTCTCGCAAAGTTTACAAAATCTATTCGAATAGCCACGCTCTTGGAATGGGCGAACGCTAGGATGGGATACTATGATTACAGAACATCTTTCCTTTATGTGTAATGAAATAGGTAATCGTAATTTGACACTAACCCGGGACTAGTGGGAATGGTAATACTCCGCTAGGACAAAACCTTTTATAATTATAACATCACTCCACCTCTATTTCCACCCTATGGTTAGGGCTTGCTGAGTACGTATGTACTCAGATGTTGTTGACTCATAGATTTTGACCCTGAGGAAGACCGCAACTATGATGAGGAGGGGAACCACGACGAGTAGGAGTCACGCGAGGAGCACGCTATGTAGGAAGGAATCTTCAAGGCTAGGATTTCGACCATGCTCAAGCATGCCTGTGGATTGGTGAACCGCTACGCCGTAATATATCGACGTATTAGAAGACCGCCATGTAATAATGTATGCCGCTTCACGGCTTTAGCCTTCCGCTTGGCATGTAAGCCCTATGGCTATGCCACTTGAGACATTATTGTAAGACCCTACAATTAGTTTCAATAAAGCTCGGTATTTTTCCTTTAAATCGTGTACCATTTTCGTGTATGTTGAGCGTATTTATGCATGATCCTAGTGCAAATACTTATATTTTAGGACTCTTAAAATGAGGGGCCGACAGTATCTTCACTGAAGCCTCAATGCTAGTTAAGGCGGTGTTGATCTTTATGCTTCAATAGAGGCTTAGTCTGCTACCGCCATCAGCCTCCAACACGGTGGTGCACGGTCTTAGGTGGCACCACATTTTGTATTCTACGGAAACCTATCCGATTCGTTCCATCTCAAGTCTAGTTCCACAAGTTCATTGGCTTCTATGAGACGACCTTACATACTAGGAAACGTACGTTATTAGTCCCATTGATTATATTGACATTAGACACCAAAAGCATATGTGCCCTAACTTAGGGTCATATAGTTTGCACAATGTTTTTGATTGTTTTGTCGGTGCTAGGCAATTTTTCTACTATAATTTGTATCATTTCCGTTGTTTTTTTTATGCAATGGTGCCCTTACCCTACTTTGGAGGTCAATTGTGTTTTTCCCTTACATTTCAACTTTTGTGATTTTACCCCGCTTTTTGAAACTGAAGGTTGAGTTTAGCCTATTCCGTAACGAGCACTTAATGGTGTCACTTTAGTTGTAAGAAGATATGTATGCACTTGCCGCTTTGCTTTTATGAGAACTTTTTTATTTTACTTCTGTTTTGACATCAAGCATTTTGACATATTTCGAAAGTATTTTGACAAAAAGCTTTGACAGAATTTGCATATATTACAAATATGACTGAATTTTCACAAATTTTGGTAGCATTTTCACACAACTTGCATATATATTCAAGCGGAAATCAAGTATGGCAGCAATCACATAGAGCTAGACATTGTTCTTCATATACCTGAAAAAAGGAGCGCAAAATCACAGTTGAGGTCTAGAGGAGGGATAAGAACACTACTTTAGACCTCAATTGTGATTTTATCGTAGATACTTAACCGAAGGGCGGGCCTGGTGCAAGCGGTAGAGTCTTACCGTCTGTGACCAGAAGGTCCCGGGTTCAAGTCGCGGTCTCCTCCCATTGCACAGGCGAGGGTAAGGCTTGCCATTAACACCCTTCCCTAGACCCCGCATAGAGCGGGAGCTCTTTGCACTGGGTACGCCTTTTTATCGTAGATACTTAACCAAAATAACTAAGGTAACGTATCATATGCAACCCAACTTCGTGTGCAACCTATGCAACCACCAATTAAGGCCACAAGATTTAGATCCAACGTCTGAGGTTTTTTTCACTTAAACCCCTCCCATAGGTGGGAGGGTTTAAGTGAAAAAAACCTCAGACGTTGGATCTAGATTCTATGATCTTATAATTGGTGGTTGCATAGATTGCACACGAAGCTGGATTGCACATGATACGTTGCCAATAACTAAAAGGTATTGTGACTTGCTCTGGTTTCGATAACTGAGGGGGCTTTTAAGTAAATAAAGGGTGTAGATGTCACAATGAAAATGAGAAACTCAAGTTTAGAGGATTTCAATGCATGATTGAACTGAACCTTGGATTCTCCTAGATTACTCGGAGTCACAAGGCATAAAAGTTGCTCAGTTAACCATTGCAGGAGAATCGAATTGTGTGGACGATAAAGTCACGACAGCCTTGTGCTCCACTACTCCACTACTTAAATCTTTAATCTTTAATTACCTTTACAAAAGTATGCAGTGACTAACTAGCTGCAAGCAAAGAATCATTCTGACGACCACAGACGCAAAGAGACGTACTAGTACTGGTTGCCACATTTGCCAGAAAACCAAAGTCTGTCTTGGCACCGGCCGCTTTGCTTCGATCTAGCTACATTCTCTCTCTCTCTCTCTCTCTGTGTCTCTCTCTCCCCCGGTTCATCATTCGTTGCGGTTGTTTGGCTGCTCTTGTTGATAGTGGGTCGTTTAGTAGGTCTGATTTAATTAGTTGTAGTTGTTGTTAAACTGTTGTTTCCTATTGCATCCCTCAGGGGTTGTTGTTTTCCTACTCTGGGACTTCTTCTTATTAATATAATCAGCAGCTCTCTTGCTTGGTTTGTTTCAAAAAAAAAAAAAAAAACCTGAGGTATGTAACTTAACTGCTCCTTTCGATTATTGCAGATATAGCATATATGTCCATTTTCAATGTATAATATATATGTAGCTTTCATGCACAAAAAAACTATATTTAGTTCACGCAACTCTGGATAATATATATGTTAATTGTTCCTTCATGGATGCCTGTGTGTTGGCCAGACCAGCCGAGAGGCCAAGCGATGGGTTAGATGAAATGGACATTGTTCCAGTTGAAATAATGGATATACGCAGCAGCATTATTTCTGAAGATCCACTGATCCAGTAGCTTCGAGCCGGCCGGTTGATCCAATCCAATCCATCATGCGTGCTGAGGTATAATTAGCCAGCATCAACTAATGCGTCATGCTCTGTTTTTGTTAGCTGCACCAGTGATATCACTGCATGTTTTTCAACTGTATAACTCTCTTTATAAAACAACTGATGATTATATATGCACATGCAGCTTATTGAGGCGGACACCATCGATGAAGCTGCCCAACGAATTCTAAAAGAATTGAAGGAGGACGCTGCAGGTACTGCTAGCAGCAGCAGCAGCAGCAGGCGCAATGTCATCTACTTTGACGGCTGGGATGGGCTGGGGGCGTCCGCGGTCCTCCGAGAAGTAGGCCGACGCCTCACCGCAGCTGCTTCAGAAGAGGAACCGGAACGGGAACCGGCTGGAAGGAGGAGAGTCCCTGCTGCCCTGGAGTTCGCGCATATCTTCCACATCGACTGCTCCAAATGGGAGAGCAGGAGAGCGATGCAGAGGATAATCGCAGAGCAGGTTCAACTTCCCGCTCCTGTGATGGACAAGCTCGATGCTCAAGATGAGGCTGACGATTTCCAAGGCTTGGCCACTGGCTCCCGCGCCGAGATACTGGAGGTGTCTGAGGCGATATCTGAACACATAGCGAAGCTGAACCGCAGGTTCGTGGTGATTTTTCACAACGGGAGCAACGAGGAGATAGATCTTGACAGTTTCGGCATTCCTCTATCCGCCCGATACTCGAGGAACAAGGTATTGTGGTCATTCCAAGGGAGGTTCCGGCTCTACCCAAGGACGAAGGTCGATATGGCGCTCAAGGTCAAGGGCACTAGCACCACGACGACAGATGTTGTTCTCTCAGCCTCAGCCTCAGCAGCAGCCAACTCCAAAGGTGGCTTGTCTGACATCTTGAGCCATGAGGCTGCAGAAGTTGCATCGCAGATCAATATTGGTGGCATCGACTGGTCTGCGGCAGCCACCAATTGCTTCTTGTACACCATGAAGCTTTGTGGCATCGGTAGTCGCTTGGTCGACTATGACTTGGTGAACCATGGCTGCAACTACTGGGCATGTGATGGCATACAGCTACAGCAGGGAGATGTTGGCACTGATGGTGATGAATCATTGTGGCTATTTTCGGATGCTCTGCAGCGCGAGATGAGACTAGATACAGACTACCAAAATCCATACTTGCCATCTCCGGTGGTAAAGCATTTTCCGGAGCGCATATCATACTGGTCTTCGCCAATCTACGGGTTCACCCTGATTCCGGACCATCAGTATGGATGCATTCCTAAAGGCATGTTCCGACAACTCGACAAGCTTCATGTGCTCAAGATATCAGCATGCGAGTTCAGCTTCACATCACCACCTTTCCTCTACTGCAACAATCTTAGGTTTCTGTGGCTTGACCACTGCAAGCAGGGAAGCAGCAGCAGCACAGATGAAGTAGCGGACGAGGAGGACCTCCGCCGTTGCTTCCAAAGGATGTGGGTGCTGGATGTGCGCTACCCACAAAATTCTGACTTCTTGCCCGCAAGGATGATGGATTTCATGACTCAACTCAGGGAGCTGAACGTGGTGGGAGACAGCTATCTGGGATTGGATCGTCTGTTGGATGGGCGGCAACTGCGCAACATCCGGAAGCTCCGAGTAACAGAGTCTAGTATCCATTGCGGCATAAACCGGCCGACAGACTTGTTCTCGGGTATGGACAAGTTGGAGCTTCTTGAGTTCTCTAGAAACCGTGCCATATTCATGATGGATAGTTTGTCTGTGGAAAGCAGCTGCAGCAGCCTTGAGACTGTCATTATTGACGGATCCTTTGGTTTACACGGTATCTCCTTGACGGGATGTGCTAAACTGAAGAATCTATTCTTGAGTGGGTCCTTCCCGGACCTATGGAGTCTTGATATCACCGGCGCAGCAGTGAAAACACTAGATCTCAGTGCAGTTACGGCCCCACAGTTTGGTAGGCTGGTTTTAATTGGCTGTGGGAATCTTTGTGCAATCCTATGGCCACGGCTGCTGCAGCCAGGAGGGAAAGATACATGGGTCATCTACGCATCGACACCACCCAAATGGTGGGCACTACTGCAGGTGATCATCACACAGGAAGATCAGCACCTGCTGAATTTGACTGGCATATTTCTGTAAGGGATACAAGGCTCCTTGGCTCGCTTGAGCCCATCAAAGATTATTTCGAATCCTATTGTGCACATGTGGAGATTTCAACAGTTTCATCCCCTGATCATCCTGGCATTCCTGCTGCTACCGCAATTGCTACCAACAAAGGTGGAACTGAGAACGGCAGGCAGCAAGTGGAAGTAAACCTGCAGCACCAGCAACTGCTTAAAGATAATGCACTAAACCCAGGTGTCTCCGTCACCCTTAAGCACACCAGCATGCAGCAGCAGGATAAAGAAGGCGACTCGTATGTTTGGGAGACCATGTATGCATGTCCTTCTCCCCCATGTGTGCCATCCCAAGGTTGCTATGTGCACATAGAAGACCAGATGGGGACCACACTACAAGATGCAAGCATAACAGTACCAGGATTTATATGTGAGAGTGCTAAGATCTTGCATGTGCACGATAGCTTGTTCATCACCAGTACCCTTGCTTCTCCATTAGGTTCAGCGACATGGAATCAGTTGGAGTGGTGCAGAGTGGAGCGGTGTCCCAAGTTGGAACGTGTCTTCATTTCTCAAAAATTTAGAGGAGGTAGTGAAATCGGCGTGGATGTGTTTAAGAAGCTGAGGACACTCTGGGCGTCGCATCTCCCCAATGCACGCTACATCTGGAACTGGAGTGCTATATTTGGATTCGAAGATAGAGCGTTTACGGGCCTGACATTGTTGCACCTCGACTACTGCCCAAGGATGACACATGTTGTATCCTTGCATGATGCTATGAGGGCCTTGGAAAGTTTGGAGACCCTCGAGATCATGTGGTGTGGTGACCTCAGTGTGGTCTTCCATTTCTACGAGATCGGGTCGCATAGAGGTCGATGGCACTTCCCTAAACTGAAGCGTATCCACTTGCACGAGCTCCCCAAGCTGCAGCGCATCTGCAGTATTGGCTCAAATATGTACGCACCCAATCTCGATACCATCAAGATCAGGGGCTGCTGGAGCTTCAAGAGGCTGCCAATCATTGGCGACAACAAGGTGGTGGAGTGCGACTGCGAGAAGGAACTGTGGGACAGGATGGAGTGGGACTCCTTTGTGCAGCCCAAACACTACAAGCCGCTCCACTCGCGGTACTACAAGAAGACCATGCTCAGAGCCTCAGTCCTCAGGTAATCCCTCTCGCTGCCGACCATGCTATCTTTGTATGTGCGATGTGATCCAATCCAGTTGGAGTTAGTTAGCTGCCGACTACAGACGTCCTTCATTCGTTCGTCCATCCATTCCCCTTGGTTTCATTCTCATATATGCGATGTTATACACACACAAGGTGTACACAGCACACGTATTTCAACATCTAAGGAAGTATATTTACATACACTTTTATGTAGTTGTTCATTTACTAGTCCATCAATCCATGCTGCCGCATGAGGAAAAATCTTATGAGACATAAACATTAGATGTTCATGTTTAATACCTACAACTACAACTAATAAAGTTACTTTTATTACTTTGTACGTTTTTCTACTCTTTGTTCATTTTCGAACACAATACGTATATAGATATTCTGTAATCTCTATTAGATTGTGATAATTTTTTCATCCATATACATAGTTTTTTCCCTCTACAAGGCACCATAGTATATCGTCAATATGCATTTACTTGAAACCTTAGCTTAAGATATAGTGACTCTTGTTGCAGCCTATGTCTCATGACAACCGTGCTGCCGCATGGGGAAAAATCTTATGAGACATAAGAATAAAAGTTACTTATATTAATTTGTACGTTTTTCTACTCTTTGATCATTTTTTAACACAATACGTATATAGATATTCTGTAATCTCTGTTAGATTGTGATAAAAATTTTTCATCCATATACATAGTTTTTTCCCTCTACATGGCACCATAGTATATCTTCAATATGCATTTACTTGAAACCCTAACTTAAGATATAGTGACTCTTGTTGCAGCCTATGTCTCATGACAACATGAATCTAAATTTTGATTTTCAAATTTTGTACTTATTAGTTGCTACAAATTTTTTTATCCTCAAGTTAAGTTTTGAAACTATTCTGTTTATTATATCTTTTATTAACTCTCATTTTGTGTTTTATTAGAAATAAGGATTTTACGCCATAGACTGCACTCTTAAGTATTACAATAGTATAAATAGTCCTTTAAATCTACACTACATTGCTCAAAATCGTTAGAAGAGCTTGAAGTGAGATCTAGTATGGGGTTGCGGTGCTACACTCAAGAGGATATTAATATTTAAGCTTCATAATTATTGTTTACTCCAAAGGAATCTCAAAGACCATGAAGATCAAATCCACCTTTCTCCTATACTAATCTCACTTTATTATAAGAAATAGAGTGCTTACAATTATATATATATATATATATATATATATATATATATATATATATATATATATATATATATATATATATATATATATATACACACACACACACACACACATGTTTTTCAGTTAAAATATATAAATATATCTAAACTAACAAATTTACATAAATCATATGTCATGGGTATTAATATAATGTTAAATAACTTGTTAGTATCATTCATATATGAGTTGGTAAGGGTATATTTTTCAAAAACATAACATATATGTGTATTTGATTTGCATAATGTTGCACAATATGTATGTCTACTTTTGTCTGCTTTTAACATATATAGCAAATATATCTGTGTGCGCGCGCGCGCACGTGTAATTTATGGTTATTTAAACTTTTCATAATAGCAAATATTGGTAATCACTAATTAGATGTAGATTTGAGGGGATATTTTATTTTTTTTAATCATGACAGAAGAGGTTATTCATATGTTAGTTAAGGGAATACTCAGATTATCTATCATGATGAAAGGTGAGTAATGAGATGCAAAATATATGTTACTTTAAATTATGTTTCACAATGGCATAGATGGATATTTTAGATACAGATTAAGGGGTTACTTTATGCTGTTTTCATAATGGTAACTCTTTAGAAAACAGAATAGATCTAATGGCTATTATTATCAATAATGATTAGAGCCTATTGAATTGGCTAGATCTTTCTAATTTTTGTTAGAATTTGTCTTTTTCTTTCTAGTGTATCTCATAAGGATTAATGTGGAGGCTCCGCTGGGGACCTCTAGTTAGTAATATTAAGATACATGTTGTTATCGTTTGCACTACACCACTGTTGGTCTTCGATATGTGTTTAGCTGAAACCTAAGATAAGTAATATAAGCTTGCATCTGTTTATGTGACATCATGAATAATCTATATTTGGCTTTTAACTTTTGGTCTTTCTAGTTGTTGCTATTTTTTGCCCATGTGTTAAGTTGAAACTCTTGAGCTTATTGTATTTTTTTCAAAACTTTCCTTTTATATTTTGTTAAAAAAGATTTTAGATTATAGACTGCACTCTTAATTACTACAAAGGCAAAAAAAACGATCATTTCAGCCTACACCGTGGAACTCATGATGTTGAATTTGCTATATCAGAGAATTATATGTGCTGTAGTTTTTTTTTATATAAAAACATAGAGCACTTAAGATTAAATTGCTAGTATTGAGTCACAATGTATAAAGTTATTTAAAGTGACAATTTACAAAAATTTACTATCATGGAGTATTAATATAATTTAAATTGAAGTGCCAGGGTTATTGGTCCGTGGTTCGTTAAGGGACATTTTTCCTATGCTTGATAAACTATTAAAATAAATATTAACTTGGTGTACAGGGTAGCATATAGCATTATGCTTACTTTTAATTTAACAGTGGTGTGTAATATAGAAACATATATAGCGTACTTTATACTTTATGGTTACTAAATTATTTTCCATAATAGCTTATATTAGTATTTATATGTAGTTTGAGGGTATTTTAGTTTATTTTTAATAATAGTAGAGGTGGGTAATTTATATAAAAATTAAATGTGTTTATTTATATTAAATTAAGGGATTATTTTGAATTATCCTTTATATTGATAGAGGTGAGTAATTTATATGCAGTTTTAGGGGTTATTTAAATCATCTTTTATAATGGTAGACGTGAGTAATTTAGATGCAATGTATTTTTCATAAATGGCAGAGGTGGGTAAGTTTTTAAAAAAGTAGAATAGATCCAATGGCTGTTATTGGAGGTGGTGATTAGAATCTACTAAACTAAAGATGAGATATTTCTGATTATTGTGAGAATTTTAGCATTTATTTTTTTCCTAGCATGTCTTTTGAGAATTAACGTGGATACTTCTTAGAACCTCGAATTAGTAATATTAAGATTAATTAATTGTTTCTCCTCTCATGTCCTTCGCTCTCCTGCAGGTAAGGTGGCTCTACCTTGAGTGCAGCAGCTACGTCACTTGGTGCTGCTGTCTCTGCTTCTCACCATACATGTGTTTCCTCCTGCGTTCGCTTCGGCTTGAATGTTGTGTGTGCGCGCGGGGGCCCGTGCGCCCTTCCTCTGCATCGATTTGCACTGTCATGGTGTGGCCATTCTTCGTCTACCGGTTTCATCTTGGTTTGCCCTGCTCGGCTGCTTCGGTTTGGCCGAGCCGACTCGCCCGTCCAAAATACAGAGGTAGTCCGTGCCAAGCAGTTGAGAAATTTAAAGTCATAAAAAACGCGTGAGCATTCAGCAGTTGAATTTCCTTCAGCTTATGCAGCAGCGGCTATGCATGCTAGCTGCGGCTAATTGCTATGCTCTAGTACGTCTGCCTCGCGTGCTACGGTGTGTGATTTGTCATGCGTGCGTCTTAAATGATTATTGTTATTCTGTCTGTGTGGGGATTTGCCACTATTATTGTGTTACTATCATATTTTAATGTGAAATAATGATGATGGCTATGTACGTGGTTTATTTGTGCTTGTGCAACAGTCGTGGACACACACACGTGTGTATAAATAAATAAATAAATAAATACAATACAATACTTATAATCTATATCTATATCTATACCTATCTATATCTATATACCTTAATAATAAATTGAGAAAATTTCAGTCCACCACCAAGTTTTCTGTCCGCTCTCTAATATTGTTACGTATTTACTTCTTCATTACGTATTCAGTTAGGAAAGGCAGCCAATCACGTGTACTTGAGTCTATATGCCGCACGGATTTTTTTTTTTTTTTGGGAAACTGTACGCCATACGGATGCATGTCTCAATTCATAGCGTGTGTGCGATGGCCCATGGGCTGTCCTTTTGATTACTTCTTCCTATATAAAATTCAGATTTCTTTTCACAGGTTTCTCCACACTATTAGCTGCTATCATTTTCCAAAGGAACTTATGTGGCCTCAACTTTCAAGACAAAAAAAACTTTCATATGCTTAGAAAAAAAGAATAAATTATCAATGTCATAAAATGATTTTGTCTGGTATGCGGGTAGCCTTCCCCTCCCCAACCCATTGTTTCTTCTCCCAACATCCTTGCCCAAGTTACAGCTAAGAAAGCAAACCGAGACGGAATCAAAAGCACCACATCTATCCAAATCCAAACCCAAATTAGACTAACTCTAGGAAGATGACAACTTGTGAGATCAAATTAAAAAAAAAATGTAGTTTCTTCTACCAACCTCCACAACAATCAACAAAAATCAATTCATTCTCCCTCTATACATGAATTGATTGAAAAACAAAGTCATACAAAGAATCAAAGGAAAACATCAAGCGGGTAGCACCGGGTCGGGGCGCTTGCCGGCTATTGGGCCCACACCATAGCCTCCCTTTCTATGTGGATAGGTGCGCCCAAGACGCAGACCCGACCCATGCACCCATCGCCGCCCATGCCCTTCTTCTAGACCAAATCTGCGCAACTGCCTACTCCTCCCCGGCCAAGCCATCTCCTCCAAGTGTCGAGCTCATGTGGCTGCCACCTTCGAGCCTACGTGAATATGGTGGACGAAGGCACGAAGCAGAGTACGACGAGTTAGGATTGTCGAGGACCAGAGGAGGTCATTGCACAGGTGAACGCAGAGAGAGGAGAGGGCGGCAGGCTTTTGAGGGATCCAGCGACAAGCATCATGAGCATCGATGGAGGCAACATCTACAATAACTCATATTTTTCAGTAATGTTTTATATATTTTGAGCTCATATAAGAACTCATAGTTCTCATTATTTTTCAATATATTTGATCGTTTTTCTTCCCGTTAACGCACCTTGCAAGATATTTACTAGTAATAATAAAGAGACAAAATTTCTTTCTGCCATAAATTGGCAAAATTTCTACCATATTTTTCTTCCGCCGTGCCCAAATCCAGATCGATCAGCATCAACTACGGCAAGAAGTCCTGGCACTATCCGATACGAACTCCATGTCCAACTGCTCAAACACGTGTCCAAGTCAGTGCTAATTAATCAATGATATTTGATTGGCTGCTGCATGTACGCATGCACGCATGAAGATTTCCATCAATCCGAACAAAAAAAAAAAGTACGGGTCCATCATCGGTCTCGCCATCCGTAGATGCAAACCGAGATTAGAAGTGGACATCTTAACAGTTTTTGAAATAGATCAGGATTCCTCATGCAAAATGTCAGTTGGACCGACGGGTTGGACCAAGCCCGTGCAAGTTTTTTTCTCTTTTCTTCTATCGTTCTCTTTTTCTATAAAAAAGAGATCTTGTAAAATTCACCAAAAAAACATAGAAAAAATAGAAAAATATCAGACCAACTTTGTTAGCTTTGTAAAAATGTAATCTATCCATATAAATGTTATGAATTTGGTTAGTTTGTGCTTTATTTATAGGTGTGTTAAATCATTCTTGTACATGTTGCATACATATAGATTCGTCGATGACCGAGAACATGCGAGAGGTGGACCCAGAATACGCGGAGGTGGCCGAGTAGCATGAGGAGGACGTCGTTGTCGGTGTTCCCAAAGCCTTCACTAACTTTTCGCTGTCCGGTTCCTTCCCAAGGCAATCCTAAGTGCATAACCCCTACTTTTCTTTTTCTTTTTCTTTTTTTGGCGAATCAAGATAGAGCTATATTAAATGGAATTCGTTGTCTTACAATCATGAGCAATCAAAGACTCAACACAGAAAGGAACACGAAAACGCCACATAGCACTATGACGCAGTTGCCTTTCCATTTGCGCTAGTTTATCTGCCACCATGTTCCGCTCTCTTGACGTGGTTGAAAACAACTCTCGGACAACTCGCCCCAGCCTCTAGGGACTCTCTGATTATGAAGATTGACTTCCCCCGTTGGTCTTCTGGCTTCGATAAACTCCTTATTACCGAGAGGCAGTCAGATTCAAGAATGATTGGCTGCTGAATCCACTCCCTTGCCAGCGTGAGACCCTCACGGCACGCCATTGCTTCGATTTCTTCTGCGTCGGACGCATGGTCCACCCACTTCCATGCTGATAAGAGAACTGTGCCATCGCAGTCCCTGATGACCACACCTAGACCAGCTTCACCACCATCCATCGGACAAGATCCATCAACGTTAACTTTGCACCATCCCTGTGGCGGCGCGTTCCAGCTTGCGAGATAGTTTGCCTCCTTCTTGTTTTTGGAGCTGCACCTTGGAGCCAATGCATCTTTGCCTTTCCTATCAGGGTCCATTCCAGTCATGGATAGTGACTCTGGTAACTGTAGAAGGAAGTGAACTGAATCAGCAATGCTTTTCCTCCTATTGGAGTGTGTGAGCTCATTTCTCATTGCCCAAGCATGCCACCATATAAGCAACAGGCGTTCAGCATAGTCGCCATCAATCAACCCCAAAATATTCAGAAACCACTCAAGACCAGACTTCACCATTATTCTTTCGCTAGGAAGGTTCCAGTGCTCTCGCATCGCCTCCCGCAATGTGGCTGCATGATCACAGCCCACCACGGCATGGAAACAATCTTCTGGTATACTCCCACAGACATCACAGATATCATCTTTGACTATGTTCCTTGTCTTTTTATTGACCTTGGTCGCCAAACCGTTATTAGCCAGCTTCCATGCGAACACCTTCACCTTTTGTGGGATTTGTAGTTTCCAAATCTTCCTCCAGATTGGTCGATCCCCCTCAAGGTTGCTGCTCGTGCTTGAGGTACTCCCCATATCCCTGAGGTCCATAGCTAACTTGTACGCACTTCGCACAGAAAACCATCCTGACTTCTCAAAGTGCCAAGCAATGACATCTTCCCTTGATGTTTGAGGAAGCTTGATCTTTAAAATTTCCTGCACGTCATGGTCCAGAAAATATCTCTGTAGTAACTCTTCATTCCAACACTGGTTATCATGGATTAGATTTGCTACCCATCTGAACCTACAGGGCCTTCTCCTACCCGTAGGTTTGAGTGAAAAGTTCCTGGGAATCCAACAATGCCTCCAAATTTTAATTTTCTGTCCATTGCCAATTCTCCAAATAGCTCCTTTTTTCAGAAGGTCCAAGCCATGTACGATGCCCTTCCATGTGGGAGATGACTGCGCCGGAAACGTCGTATCCAGCAGGTCGCCATTGGGAAAGTATTTGGCTCGCAGCAGGTGTGCGCACAAGGAGTCCGGAAACTGGATAAGCCTCCAAGCTTGTCTTGCTAGCAGCGCCTGATTGAATAGTTGGAGATCTCTGAAGCCTAGTCCTCTAAATTTACTCTTTGTAAACTTCTGCCAAGCGATCCAATGTGTTCTTCTGACATCATTATCCTCACCCCACCAATATCTTCGAATGTTCCTCTCAAGCTCTTCGCAAGTGGTTTGTGAGAGCCGGAATATGCTCATGATATAGGTTGGAATCGCCTGCGGTACAGACTTAATTAGTACCTCCTTCCCAGCACCGGACAAGAATTTCTCTGACCATGCATTTAAATGTTTGCCGAGGCGCTCGCGAAGGGGCTGAAATCTTTCTGCTTTCTTGCGCTCCTCCGGGGTTGGCAACCCCAAGTATTTTACTTCAAACTCTACTCGCTGCATACCAAGAATTCCACGAATATTTTCCTTAACCTCCTGGCCGAGATCCTTTCTCATCAATAGGGAGCATTTGGCCGGGCTTAGCAATTGACCAGTTCCTCTCTCAAATCTCTGGATCACAGTCTTGATTCGATTCGCTTGATCTTCTGTTGCTTTGAAGAAGACCAATGCATCATCTGCAAATAGGAGGTGGGATACACCTGGCGCAATCCGAGTTATTTTCAATTCATGAATTGACTCCCTTTGGACCTCCTTCTGCAGAGCATTCGAGAATGCATCAGCGACAAACAGAAATAAATACGGGGACAAGGGATCGCCTTGGCGGAGTCCTCGCGACGGCTGGAAGGAGTTCAGATGAACTCCATTGAAGCGAACTGAGTATTGTACAGTGGTAACACAACACATAATTCACTATACCCATTTGCTCTGAAAGCCCAGCTTCAATAACGCGTGTCGACGCGATCATACGCCTTGGATAAATCCAACTTGTACGTGCAAAAATTGTTCCGGTCGGAGGTAGTATTCTGTATAGCATGAAGGCTTTCAAATGCAACCAAAGCATTGTCAGTTATTAGTCTTCCCGGTATGAAGGCGCTCTTATTTGGGGCTATTTGGTCCTAAAGCAACGGCCTTAGTCTCTTCACCAAGCATTTTGAGATGATCTTATAAATCACATTGCAAAGGCTAATAGGTCTAAAATCAGCGAGCTTCTCAGGATGGGCTTTTTTGGGGATCAGATCAATAGACGTTTCATTAACCTCTCTTGGCATGTGCCCATCACTGAAAAAACCTCTGACTGCCTGTATGATCTCTTCCTTCATCAACCCCCAATTCCTTTGAAAAAATCTAGCAGGAAGGCCATCGGGTCCTGGTGCCTTTATTGGCCCAATCTGAAACAAAGCATCACTTATTTCTTCTTTAGTAAAATCCTTGCATAAATCCAGGTTCATCTCCTCTGAAACCTTACACTCTAGCTCATCAACCATGTACCCTGGACAAACCTCGGGATCCTTGCTGTATAGCTGCTGAAAGAAATCGTTTGCGAGCTTCTGCATGGTATCTGTATTTTGATGCCATTCGCCATCCGTTCCTTTTAGCCTGCTAATTTTATTCTTTCTTGCTCGCCATTGGGCCTGCCTATGAAAATATTTTGTATTCCTGTCTCCTTCTTTCAGCCATGAGATCCTTGACCGCTGAAGCCACATCATCTCTTCTCTAAATAAAATTTCATTCATCCGACGACCCATGTCTCTAGCTTGTTGGACGCTGTCAGCATCATTTTGGGCGCGAAGGTTATGGAGTTTAGTCCGGAGTTCCTCTAGCTCTTTTCTGATTGACCCAAACTTTTCATGGCTCCAATCTTTGAGGTCAGACATGATCCCTTTAAAGCACGCATCACATCTGCAAGGTTTGATTTATTGCCCGCCCTCATCCAAGCTTCCTGGATTTTTGGTTCAAGAGAGTCCTCGCGCTCCCACATGATTTCATAGCGGAACACCCGTGCACCTTGTGTTGATTGATCCAAGGGGTTGGGTGTCAATAGGATTGGGCAATGATCTGAACATGGAGAGACTAGGTGGGTTAATCTTGCATTCTCGAACATAGATGACCATCTATTACACGCCACCGCTCTGTCAAGACAAACCTTCACATTCCGACGTCCAAATTTGCCATTGTCATAGGTCCAAGGCAGACCCGAGAAACCCACATCATTTAGACCACAAAATAATAAAGTTTCCCTAAAATTCTCCATCTGACGTTCCCCTCTTCTTGTTTCTGAAAATTGCTCAAACTGCCATTGCACTTCATTGAAATCACCCATTACTACCCAAGGTAGTGGTGACCTGAATTTAATCCTCTGTAGCAGCTCCCACATGAGATGTCTGTTTTCCACACGTGGCTCCCCATACACAAAAGTGATATGCCACGGTGGATCCATCGGGTGCTCTTGCACTTCCACATCAATTAGCCTATCTGATATTGTCACTAGTTTCACATCAATTGATTCATCCCAGAATAAGGCAATACCACCGCTATATCCTTTACTGTCAACAGCAAGGCAGCCTTTAAACCCGAGACGCCATCTCAATTTCTTCATTCTTACCTCTGATTGCCTGGTCTCCGACAAAAAGACCAGCTTGGGGTTATGGGACTGCATGAGAGCAGTCAGGTCACGAACTGTCCGGGAGTTCCCCACCCCCCGGCAGTTCCAAGCCAACGCATTCATTGCTCCTGGTGGGGCTCATCGTGAGCTCCCACCAAGTTGTCTGTATCCATAGTAGCCAAAGTTCCAACACGACTTCGTTTTGCCTGAGACGATCCTCCTTTCTCATTCTCGCAGGACCGGCCGCCGGCCCCGCCAACAAGTTCTCCGCATCAGAAACCTCATTCATAATTGTGTCACCTATCTTTGCCTTTTTCAACCCGTCCTCAGCTATCACCGTCTCACCCACCAAATCCTCCCCCTACCATGTTTCTTCTCTACAATACTTGTGCTAGGCCGTTGGGTGTTTGCGTCTGCTCCCAAAACTCCTTTTTGACTATCCTCCTCCTCCCTCTCCACCCTTTTCCAACCCCTCAACTTCTGCTTTTCAGTTTTTGATTGCAATGGAGGCTTTTCCACCGACCCATCATCATGCATGGCACTGTTCACATCGAGTCGATCAGAGTGTTTGTCCGCCGTGGGAGATAGCAGCGGCATGAGGTTTTCCATTGTAGCATTTTCCACCAACCTATCTTCCATGTTAGGGCTCGTCGTTTCCTTCTCCTCGCCTGCCCCGATACCCTCTTTCTTGTTTTCCTCACTAGCAGAATTGTTCTTACGCCACGAAAGAGCGTTGCTTCTGTGATCATTTTTCGACTTTCCAAAGGAATTGCTCGGAGCTACCCCGTCCACCGCTTCCACCATTTGCCCGGGATCGCCAAGGCAGCATCGAGTTCAAGCCCCCTCTGCCCCCGGACCCCGTAAGACCTTTTTTGTTGGGTGGAAGGGTTCTCAGACAACGGTCACATGGCATTGGTACTCCCTTCTCCCTCGGCTGCGCGCATGACTTGTCGGTATGGCCAAGAATGCCACAAAGGTAGCAGAAGTCAGGAAGGTGCTCATAAGCTATAAGCTATTGGGCACCACTTCTCACTCCCATTGCTGTCCACCACCATGGTGACTCCTCGCATCAGCTGTTTTCTCACATCAAGCCTCACCTTTAGCCTTAGGATTCGGCCCATAGCCATGTTCCCGTCATCCGTATCCGCCACCAAGAACTCTCCAACCTCATCGCCAATGGCTTCAGCTGTTTCTGCGTTCATCATGCCTAATGGCAGATGGGATACTTGGATCCAAATTGGAGTGTAATGGAACTCCAGCTCTTCAAAATTCTTGGACTCATCCAGTTCCGTCACCACCAAAAGTTCCTTGGATAGGTTCTAGGGCCCTTCCTCCAACGCCTTCTTCTTCCCCTAGGCCTGGTGGAATGTGATCAGGAATTTGTTTTCCCCCTGGCCCTTGCATTCGATGCCCCTCAGTGGACACCAGACCCGCCCTAGCGCCTGTTCCAGAGAGTCTGGATGAGCCATCTTCCCCGAGAATAGCTTCGCTGCTGCCTGGACCATGGGTGCCACGTGGTTTAAGATCTCCTTTCCCCGACCACCATCCTTGACTCTCACTCCTTTCTTCTCCGTCGCCGACAAGGTCATCTTTTGCATGGCTCCCTCAATCTTCTCCATGGAGAACTTGACGATCAGACCCTCCCGATGGTGGGAACCGGGATTTCAGCCCCTGGTGATAGCGGCACCTGGTTGGTTTAGCTGCTCTTATTTGTGGGTGAAAACACAGCCTTACTTTTATATGGGAGTCAGCACCGCCTTCCAGGTTTTTTTTTAATAGCACTGCCTTAAGGAGCTATCGATAGATCCCTTGCAGTATCAGATAGGATTCGCGAACCCATCGGTCACCAAGACCAATTTTGTTTCTACTATCTTGATACCACCGAGGAAAACCAATTTTGTTACTACTGCCTGGATACAGCTGTTTAGAGTGGACTCTTCCAGAGCAATCACAGTTCAGCAGTTTTGTGGAGGTTTGAGCAAGCACGAAACAGGCCAGAAACTTCGGGACTCACCCAGTGCAGTCTCGGCAGACGAGCTCAGTCGAGGCACGAAGCTCCGGGGCCGTTCTCGTGTGGCCGAGCGAAGGCCGGCGCGAGGGCTGCCGCGGAGGCACGGCGCGGAGACGCGATTTCGCGCGGGTGGACGAGGACTCGACGCGGAGGCTCGGCGTGGAGGCGCGGAGGGGCGACGGCCGGCCGCGGAGACACGATTCCGCGCGTGAAGTGTCGAGATGGCGGACCAGAGGAGGGTGAATAGTCTTTTTTTTTTAATTAATCGCACCGGTTATCCGAAATAAATGTGGAATTAAAACTATCGGTCTAGCCAAGACTTCACCCCTCTAACTATCACTCTAGAAGCACCTTATAAAGATCCTAAACAAGTAAATAAGGTGTCAATCTAGCTAGTGCTCTCCTAACCAATTTTAGTTTGCAAGGTCATATAAATCTAAGCATCTAGTGCTTTGTCAAATCGGGGAGCACCTACACAATTCTAATGAGCAAAAGCACAAGGTCAATCCTAAGCTCACTAGATGCTCAAGAACAAGGCTACACAAGCCGAACCCAAGAGCGCAATTTACTTAACTACACAAGCTAAGCAAAGCAAACGGGTTACTTCTAGCTACACAAGTAAGAAGATGCTCAACAAGCTACATAAGCAATTAAGCACAAAAGCAACTACTCAAGCTATATATGAATGAAACAATGTAAATACAAGCTTGAGTTAGAGAGTGAGGCAGAACCTCCTAAGTAATATGGCCCACATACACCTATCATTGTCCCAAAAGACTTCCGATAGCCATGTATGTGTTCCAGAAGACTTATGAAGTCCTGTCGATGTTACGCACGAACACCGATTGAACCACATTTTACACTCATGCCCAGGATCAACAAAGGAATAACTACAATATTACAATATTTGTTACAAAAATATTTATCGAGTGTGGAAGAATAATAACATTAATTTTACAAATAAAGAATAAGTTAATTTTTTATAGCTTAACTTAAATTGCAGAAGTAGAGTAGAGCTATAGAAGACAATTTAGGTAGAACACCTAAGTCGTGAGAGGCGACCAACTCATGTCGAGCCCAGTGACACAATCATGGTTAGGCGTAACTGTCAGCACGTGCAACGGGGTAGAACAAACCCAGTACATTCAAGATACTCCGCAAGACTTACCCAACTAAAAGAAAAGACTCTCAAGGATATCTTTGGCCTTTGAGTAGCGAGCTAGAAAAGAGAGTTTTGCGAAAAGCATTACTAATCTTGAAAACCTTACTTTCAATATTTTAATCCATTTATTAAAGCATCAAATTCTATTCAACCTGTTAAACTGGGCTTGCACCTGTTCTATTTTCAGCAATCATATTAAGCATCACACTTGATATTATTCTTCCAGCAGCCTCCTTCTCGAATACTATGATGGTGGTGCGAGGATCATGTCTCCTTACTTATGGAGCATACGACAGTTCGAACCGCTTGTCTACCCATTTGGGGCTTCCTTATCACACGATACACGTGGGACTCTAACCCACAAGCATATCAGTTCTAACTTTGGACATTCTAGAACTAGCCGCAGGCTTTCGCGCCACCGGGAGTACATGTACACCTCCAATCCGGGGGACACGACCCACGAGGGTACCTCGTACTCCCACCATCTCGCCACTCCCAGTGCACGGGCTCGCCGTCCTAGTCCTTAAAAGATCCTAGGAAAGAGCTTTCCCCGTAGGGTATGTGACCAGTACTATAAAAATCATGATCCAAGGGCCAAGCCAACGAACGGTACTTAATCGACTCAGTCGGAAACACTACATCAAGACTCCATTTTCGATGCAAGTTACCCGACTTGTCTCAATTTACTATAACCATATTCTCATGCTCTCATGACTCATCTTAGGTTTGAGAAACAAAGATAAACTTGCTCTTCAAGCTCAATGATATCAGCCTACACTTCTACCGGAGTCTAAGTATGACTAAGTATCAGAGATCGACCTATACATACTAGTGGGATATCATGATATAAAGTAGATCAAGGAAGATATGCGGCAACGGTGTCAATCAACCCCTACTACTTAATGCACATTACACTAGATTTAAGGTGTAAAATATTTGCAGAAATAGAAATGTGTTGCATGCTCCAGGGCTTGCCTGTGTTGCAGTGTAGTTAGAATCCCCATATCATGTTTGGCACCAACATCATGGATAAATGACACCAACATCCAGAGAGATGACTTGGCATCATAAGTCAACAACCTCCCTGAATACTGTTGTCGGACGATATTTCCCGAACTTCAATTAACATGACCCACCTCACTCTCGGAATAACTACACGTAGTTAATGAGGTGTATTTTAGTTTGATGAGCTCATGGCATGACGCATTAAGATACTTTAACAAGATCAATAAACTTGAATTCAACCTTGCTTCATGATACAATTGCATGTCAACAAAACTAACATAACACAAACATCTAGAGTGACACATGTAAAGCTTACTCTAGTCAAACCAAAGAGATCAAGATAATTCATGCAACTCTATTTTACTTCTACCATCATAAATAAGGTAAGTATCGGTGATACATGACATCGCCAAATTAAGAGTAACGTATAGAACTAAACCTAACCTTAGGGTTACAATAAAGGCGACTACTAATGAGTTTTACTAACACATGAAATATTGCTATCATACTCTAATTGTCAAACTAAGTATAAACGCAAATAAAATAGAGTGCCAAGGATCAACTTGTGTTTATGACCCAAGGTCAACAATCAATCCCAAAGTCAATCAATCAACCGTAAGTCATTAATTGCTAATTACTTTATTAGGGGGTTTTATTAATTTTAGGAATTACCACTAATTAGAGACTTATTACTTAATTAAGAAAACTCAATCAAATTAATTAAATGCCAAAGGTCATTAAGAATTAATGACCTAAGGTCATCACACAATCTTGAAGTCACACAAACCCTAAATGATTAAGGTTAATTAAGGACAAATTAATTAACTAAAATAATTAAGCTAAAACTAGGCATGAAAATAAAAGTTGTCAAATTGATTCCAGAATTTTATATTGAATAGATTACATCATGAAAAGTGTACAAAACAAATTTCATGATTTATAGAACAATAAATAATTTACTAAAAATCAAGGAAGATACATTTATGAATTAAATTAGCTAATTTTTGCACATATCAAAACTACTCAAAATTGGCATTTTATATTTTTCCTGCATCAAGCTCACCATTAGGAACCCACACAAAACAGTAGAGAATTTTTGGAGCAACACATGATTTACTATGAATTTCTCAAAAATAGGTATTTTCTACATTTTCTAAAATAAATAAAAGAAAAGGAAAAATCCCTCCGCGTTGACTCCGGCGGGCCGTCGATTTTGATCGGGCCGGACGCCGGCGATGGCGGACGCGGCGGTCTTGCGGCAAGCCTGCAGGGCTCTTCGGAGGTTTTCGGCAAGGATGACGCGAGCGCACGCTCCTATGAGACCACGCGGCGCGATAGAGCACCGAATTGAGGCCTAACGGGTCTCGACACGGCTAGCGCGCGGCGGCGGCATGAACGCGACAGCGGCGGTGGCAACACACATGTAGACACCAGTAAGTGACATCGGTCCTCATCATCTACAAGAATCGACGTAGGAGCTCACCATGAGCATGGTGCGTTTGCTAACTCGGAGGAAAACGGATCGGCGCAAGGTTGGCATCTGTGGCGGTTATGGCGGAACGAGCTCCCGCGTCGACGTCAGGCGTCCATGGTCCACCGGTGATGAGCTGCAAAACCCAAAGAGCCGACGATGATCAGGACCTAAAGATGAAGCTAAAGCGCGAGACAAAGGAACAGCCGCTATGCAACGAGCCGGCGACGGCGACGCAGCCGGCGGACCAGCCATCGGAGTTGAGGAAGAAGACGACGGCGAGGAGACTCGGTGGTGCGTGAGGCCGAGAAGCGGCTCGGATCGTGCACGAAGGCATGGCGGAGCTATGGACGAGAGCAATCGGGCGAAGGTGGAGCGATGATGGCAAATTTCGCCGGCGACCACGAGGACGGCGTCGGCGGCAAAACAGAGGATGGAGAAGGCGAACGAAGGACAACGGTGCCGCTGATTTCGGTGGCTAGGGGCGGCACGATCTAGCTGGGACCGAGCACGATGGCAAGGCGAGCATGGCAGCGTGCTCGGCACAACCGGACACGACTCGACGGCGGTGAAGAGCGAGCGGGCGAACGGCCGGCATGGCGGTGAGCGAGAGAAAGGAGGAGAAGATCAAGATGGCGTCCCGGGTAGATAAGGACGAAGAGTGACCTCGGATCTTCTAGGGTCGACGTGCGACGCCAACACGGTCCCTGTGTCCACGCGAGAGTGGCGCATCGCCGACGGCAAAGCGGCAAGCATGAGGTGGCAGCGATTTGGAGAAAATTACAAAATTGCCACTAAACAAAATTTCAATTTTTCTCCCAAATTTTGAACTAAACTCAAAAATCTCCAAAACGCAACTCCCTTTAATTTTCAAAGATCTACAACTTTCTCAAAAGGAGCATTTTCAAATTCTGCACGTAAATATAAATTTTGAATAAAGTTTGAAAAGAGGACAAAAACCCTTGTTGGTATTTGTTAAGTGCAAAAAGAATATGAAAGATTCGCAAGCGCCTGAGAATACCATTGTAGCATTTTACCGGGAGTAAACCAGGCATCGTTATTTAAATTTTACCACAGGGAAGCAAGGGTTAAAAAATCTAATAAATCACCATCATGTATCTACTAACTTAGTAAACTAACTAGACTAAACCAGGGGTAAAAGATATATGATAGGATATATGTATAAGCATAAATAGGAGAATTAACTGATAAATGAGTAGCTAGCTACTAGTGGGAGGACAACGGGAGAGATCTAGGTTCCTATGTTCTTCTCTACTACTTTGGTTCTAAGATAACAGGGGATGGATAAGTATAGCAATCACACAATAGCAATTTGGAGCAACAGTACCTTTCCGACTCTCGAAAGAGACTTGGAAGAAAGTAGTCGGGGGAAGGCTGCCAAAAAGCTCTATGAAACACCAACCCGAACGTGGTGGAATACAAAGGCCTGACAGAGCTGTCACCTCTGGGGCTACCACAACTATCCGTGGATTGGGCGCAACCTCGGTAACCTATAGTCTAGACACCATGCCTACACTATCGATTACTACTCTAATTACATATGATAACTAGAGCACTCAATACGAGCAAAGATCCCATGCTAAGATGTAACAACTATACTAAGCATACATATGAAAGGCATAAAGTAGATAGAGAAGATAAATATATTAAAGCATAAGTCTTACAAAGAGTAGATACAAAGACATACCAAATCTCTAAAGACTTCTCCAGAACCGGAGTGCAGCTCCGCTCTCCCTACCTCTCATCTAGATCTAATCTACTACATTGTAATGTCTAGCTCTAATTCTCTAGAGAAGAGAGGTCATCCTTTCAAGGGACACCTCGCCTCCGATCCCGCCTCGAGAGATAATGAATTAGGGTTTAAGGGATGCCTCCTCCAGGGGCCAGGGGCCCTGTTTATATAGCCCTCTAGGATGCACCACAGCTCTCGGATCAAACCTACCTAAATGGACGATTATTATTCATCCTCAAAGGCGGTGGAACAGGGATCCGCGAGACTTGATCTGATTGGTTGAAGTGCCGGGGCGGCCGACTTCAAGCCCGGGGCGGCCGCCCCGTCACCGAGCCTTCTCGAACCTTCTTGATTACAGAATTTTGACCGGATCCCGATTATCTCTATGTAAACCTGACATGTGGGCCTTCCTTGGGTATTTTCGGTGACACCCCGTAAAAACACACATTCACCAAAACTCATGGAATTCCATTTGTGTAAGCCCTATATCTAGAAGGTAATTATGTTTAGGTCCTTTTTCATGTCTAGTTGACGGTAAAAATTGACACTTATCGACCGTCAACAACTCCCCCAAGCTTACCTTTTGCTCGTCCCTGAGCAAAGATAAACTCAGTGTGGATCAGGAGTTGCTACAATGCTTCCACACCTCAAAAGTACACATGCGTTCAAACAAGAACTCTCCTCCGAATTAGAGTGAACTATTCTGACTCAAAACTTACTCATATTACCTTTCACCATGGGGCTTGTAACCATCACTTGAGTCTTGAGCAGTTGAAAGACAGAACGGTCAAGTCAAGCGCTATGTTTCTCGCTCATTGACCGACTATTATTCTGGAGTTTTTGCAAGATTTTCAAATAAAACTCAGAGTTTCCTTGTATGACCCTTTCAAGTCTCTCATTTGTGGTTTTTCTGGATCCTCTCCAAGGCATGTGTGTAGCGTATGCCTTCTCTTTTCTCTCAGAATATGTGGTATTTGTGGAATTAAGGCATAGTGAGGTTGCCTTCTCTCTCTCACCCTACTTCTAATAGGCTTATGTGGAGCTTATAGGTGGGGAGACACTCAAACTCACTTGCATAATTAAGCCATGGATCGATAGGAACTGAGCATACAATCAAGTCATATGTGCATATGAATGAGGGGGATGAAATGAGTGATAGGATGATGGTGATAGCAAGGAAATGATTATGATGGGTGATCAATAGTGAAGATCTATTTCTACACTTGCTCCTTTGGGGATAACATACCTCCCTTTATTTGGAAACTTTGAAGACCTTTGAAGAGGAGGACTTGGTTGCTTTTTTTTTTCACTTTCTTTCTTTTTCTCTCTTTTTTCTCTTCTTTTTTTTTTTTTTTTTTTCTTTCTTTCTCTTTTTTTAAGCAACCAATCCTTTCGAATAAAACTATAGCAATAGCAATAGGGAGTATTAACTAAAATAACTAGAGCTTTATTGCACAATGGAACAGGATAGGATGGCAACGAATATTTTTGGGTGTTCACACCTAGTGTAGGAGTAGAACATTTTCTGGATGGAATGAAATGAGTGGCATATATATATGTGGAAGAATGGATGGATGGATGGATTCGTACTCCCAGAGTAGGAGCAGCATGAATGCGTGTCTCTAGGGTAGAGACAGTCACATCATATGGTGGAATGCGTACTCCTAGGGTAGGAGCAGCATAAGTGCGTATCTCCAGGGTAGAGACAGCACAAGATGTAGTGGATATGAATTTATATGTGGGTGGTACTTCTAGGAACAGAAGTAGCATAGAATGAATGTAGTATTTATGAACTGGGTGCATGCTTCTGAAGACAGAAGTAGCATAGATCAATGGATGGAGAGCACATAGTATTGACTTTAACCGCATGACTAATTCCTAAAGGTCAACATAGCATAACTACACTCAATGCCTACAAAATGATCTAAATATATAAAGCTAGTTTTCCTAATCTAGTAAGCATGAATATATGGCTGTGGTAGGAATTTAAACTCTCGTCATAAAGGAACTCATCATGCAATAATTTAAGATTTTTAAAGATAAATTCTCCAGAACTCTAGCATCTCTAGGAACAAGATGGACACCAGCGCAAAACTTTCCCATTTCATATCCGTCAACTACCTAGACTTAGATCAAGCATTCGCTACCTACAAGTTTCAGATTCAGAGTATATCTCAAATCTAAACAGTTGTGTCTAAAACTCGAGAGAGTGCAAGGTTGAAAACTAGGTACTTGAAAGGAATTATGACAGAGCAACTATTCATCATCTCCAAATAGAGTTTATTCTAGGGATCATTTTAAAGACAGATTAAAAGAGCTCTCCAAGAATGGAAGCAATAAATAAGAAAATCTTTCTGAGTTTCTATGGTTATGCATTTTTTTAGTTGTTTTAACAAAGCAAGCTCTATAAATAGACAAGTTGAAACACTTAGCTTGATACACGGGGGATGCTCTCCCCTAAGCTGGATGTTGACATAGTCTGCGGATATAGCTGATAGGCAGTGAAGACATTCTAGTCTTCCTGGAGTTTTGTGGATAATTGTTGTTGGAGACAGCGTTCAACTGTTGAGGGCAGCACTCCGATAGGAGACTGGACATCCTTCTGTCTGTTAGCTCTTCTTGATCCTTTATGTTCTGTGAAGCTTAAATAGACAACAAAGTTTGTGGAACTGATTAAGCGTTAGTGATAAAAACTTCTAAGCCTTGGTTGTCTAGTACTGCCTTAACTCAAATGTCTTCTAACAGGATCACAAGAAATATTTTTATCTTTTTGTTGACACAAAATGTGGCGCACTGTGTCTCACACACAGCAAGCCGGAAAGTCTAGCTTCAATCGGGTGCCCAGGCGTCTGAATCCGGTGGCGTGCCAGTCGATTTGACCTGAAAATCGACAAGGATAAAACAGTAAGATCATAACCGGAACATCCGGGTGAGACCGACAGTTCCATCTTTACGGCCCCGAAGCCACTTACGACGACACATAGCTATAGAAGCTATCTCGCCAACAGTTACATTGCGGTTCATTCGGCTAATATGATATGACCGATATGAATGAAACCGAATTGCCGAATGTGTGTAATGCGAGGACATGTTTGAACAAGATTAAATCATGAAAAAACAGATCAAACTACTCCTTCAGATTTAAAGCATCATTAAGCACTTAATAACTAAAGATAAGTAACTTATAAATATAAATCTACTAAATAACACATGCATAGGCTACTTCAACTAGTCTGCCGCACGTCTAGTCTTCATAAACCCGTCAAGCATAAACTCAAGCAAGCTAATCCACCGCATGATACCACTCACGGAATTTACACCACTCCTTACTATTAGATCAATCCACCGCATGATACAATCTAGCAATAAAGAGCTAAAAGCACGTAATTATCTAACAGATCTATAAATACTCGATACATGTATGAGCATAACCGTATCGACGGGATTGCCGAATCGGGATCCATGAAGAAGGAACAAACAAGTAACATGTAAAAGAAGCCTATCGATTAAACCGATCTCTAGTCCACGGATGACTAGCTCTAGAGTAACCCAAAGACTCGCATCGCCGCACGGTACCCGGTCCTGTCAAGGCTTATCTACACATAACATGAATGAACCCGCAACACGTAACAATATAGATCGACCTAATTCGGCTATATGAGCTTGATCTACTCGATATTGAATAAGCATGAAAGGAACGGTCAACAAGCCGAAAGAGTATCAATCTAGATTGGGCAAAAAGAGTGTTGCAAATAAATAAATATTAAAATAAAGCAAGCAACACTTGGTAACTTAATGAATCTATTAGATCTTGCCAAATCTAAGAGAGTCGATAACTATTTTTACTCATGTCTTAATCCGCCGCACGATACAAGGCACAAGCAAAAACTTCCCATCATTAAGCTTAAATCCGCCGCACGATACTAAGCAAAACGGATGAGACTACTTGCATCACATCTAAATCCGCCGCACGATACTAGGCATGATAGCAAGGTTGCCGGGACTTACGGAGGTCGACGGATCGATTGGCCCTCTCGAAGAACTCGACGACACGACTAAAGGACTCGAAAAGGTGGCACTGGGCCGGTTGTATTGATTTGGTTGTGATCCCTTATTACAATGGTCGAGGGCTTATATTTATACCCTGGACAAAACAGGAGTTCTACATGTTTACGAACTATCTAAACAAAATTGGAAAGAAAAAGACACGCTAACTCTATCCATAATCGGAGTCCTTGACTATTACGACTCCTTCCTTTTCTGGTCAGCTTCATCTTTCCTTTTTTCGCCTTCAAACGAAGCCGTTACCGACCGCTTGATCATTTGCCGAATCATACAGAAATTAGCCGACCGCATACGCATTTGCCGAATTGTCTCTCTCGCTCCATGCGGGTTTTGTCATATTCCCCGACCAAATTCGGTGTTAACACATGCCCCCTCAATTTCGAGATAAAAAGGTTTTATTTCGAAATTGATCGTCGCCGCTTTCATCTAGGTCAAGACCGCCAACACCTCGCAGCCGCCACCCGAGATCTGCGCCGTTCTTTGTCCCTAATGGCGGCGGAATCTTCAATCGCTCCATCATGGCGACGGAACTCAAGAGGAGTTTCTAGAGGTAACCCTATCTGCTTTCACTCGTTCGGCAATTCCTTCAAATTTTTTCCAGATGTGTTCTTGACTCATCCGTTTTACTTTTATAAAGGAGATGAAGAACGAGATCTTGATTTCCAATCTTGCTCATCCTGGGTCATTTTTCCTTGGCCCGATGGGAGACTCCAATCCGAGGGATTTTATCGAAAGAGAGACTTTGAGGATCCCATTCAAATCTCGGACTGCCCCCTCAAATAGATGGCCAAACACTTTCAAAACTTGGCCACTCCCCTCAATCACAGGATGGCGTGATTGGTACCGCAGGATGCAGTCCAGGAACAGTGACTTCTGGGAGTCACAAGACATTCAGCATTGTCTGGAACTTTCACTAGCCGAAATGCCCAGGAATGATTCTCTTCTGATAGCCGCCTCTCACTTCTGGTCTGATGCTATCAACGCATTTGTCTTTGGTCACGGCCCAATGACAATCACTCTGTCAGATATCTTCATGATGACTGGTCTGAACATTACTAAACCAACCTATCCCTTCAAATACAAAAGCACTAGCTCACAGAAGGCAGTCAAATCAGGAGGAGGCTGGGCCAAGTATGTTCAGACTTATGCTTCAACTGGCCCTATGTCTGATAAAGAGTATAGGGCTTTCATGAACATGTGGTTATGCAGATTTATCTTCTGTGGCAAGTCCAATGAGCCAACTCGAATCACATAGTGATGGTCGAAGAATTGGTCGCAGTGCAAGCCGATTCCTTTGGGGAAATATCTCGCTGGGAGCATTTTATCACATGATGCATCGGATCACCGCCCAGATGAGGAATCAGGGTGAAATCTCTTGTGTCAATGGACCATGGTGGCTTCTTCAGATGTGGTTGCAATTATATATGCATCAGATTGTTTCTGTCGATCTCCACAACCTAAACTTTCCTTCAATCAATTATGCTGAAGGTGAAGACCCCAGATACAAGGCCTGTCAGACATATGGAGAGGCTGCATCTTCAATCATCATTGACTTGGACCTGGGCCATCTTTTCAAGATCTTCTACAAGGGATTCAACCACGTGACCTGGTTCCCCTATAGAGAGAATGAAAATTTAACCCTCCCCGTAGATTTAGCTATGAGTGGGTTGCATAGATGATGACTCCGGGATATTTTTAATTCTTTCATCAAGCCCCGTGCTCGCGCCTTGTGAGAATTTCACCATGGCCGGTTGATAAGCTCAACTTATGAATTTTATAACCCAAATATGGTTGCCGGGCAGTTTGGACTTGGTCAATTGCCCCCAAGGCCATATTTTTCAAACATCATCAGACCCAGAGAATCATTGCTGAATATAACCGAGGCCAATAAAGTCTTCAATCTTGGATGCAAGCTTCCAACATATGAGCCCAATCCTTTGGTGATAATTGAAGCTGCTCATCCTTCATTCAATCTCTGGTGGCAAGAATGGCATTCTCACATCTTCAGAGCACAAGTCCATCCCTTATGCCAAGTCTTAATGCCTTCATTCTCTTCTGATGATGAGGTACACACTTATGGCCACCTTTTACTTTTATGCCTCTGTTCTGTTTCTAAAACATTTTTTGAACAGGACAATGCTCCTCCAAGTCCCCCAGAGGTTCAATACTGGCGACCTGGCCCTAATGCTGCTCTGGGGCATGATGCTCCAAGTTTGACAGTGTTCAACAAAACACCTGCTGATGACACAGTGCTCCTGAAGGATCTCAAAAGAAAAACTCCTTCTTCCCCTATCAAGGACACTGCAATTCCTAAGAAAACAAGATCAAAGAAAGCTAAGCCACTCCCTCAGGTATGAATGCTTTTGACTCCTTATTCTTCATCTGCAAATGTATTTGCACTTATCACTTTCTTTCAACAGTAATGTGCCAACCCTCAAAGTCCCGACGGGGTAATGATTTTGGAGAACTCTCCTGGAGCTTCTGCTGGTCAAGCAAACGCCAATGAGCCTATCATCGGTATGCATCGGGCGGATGACCAAGCAGGTGAACAGGAAGAAGCAGCAGAAGAAATTTCTTCTCATCAGGTTGATGAACAAATAGACATGGTAGGCATCCCCCCTCATCAGTCAGGAGAAACAACAGAAGAAATTCCTCTTCAAGACATACCGGATTCTACTCCTTTGGCAATTCAGGATATATCAACAAGCCATGACACTGCTATTCATGAAACAGCAACTGTGTCAATCACTCAAAGTCTTGATGCCAATCAGGAGGCCATTGACCAGGCTTTTGCCGAAGAGGTATTATCTTAATTTTTTCTCAGTCATTTCCTATCTGAGTCAAGTCATTCGGCTAATAAATTTTCTTCTGTCATCAGGATACTGCTCTCCAACAGGCCAGCTTTTCTCTTATTGCCGAAGAGTTTGCCGATGATGATGAGGTATCCTCCAATCGGCAATTATCATCAGAGAGTCAGGCTCAATTGAAGGCCATAATCTCATTCTTGGAAAGGGACATTGTTGACCTGACTCGGGAGTCTGACAAAATAAGGGAAATAGCAGAGCCTCTTGGCCAAGAGCTCCCTTCTGATCTTAAGGATGCCATAAATGCTTTGTCTCATCTTGATGACCATTTTGCCGTCGTCAAGAGAGCACATAAAAATATATCTGACAAGGCTATCTTGGAGACTGACAAGGCAACCAGAGAACAGCAGGTTAAGGAGCTTTACTCTGAGTTTAAATCAGCCAAACAGTCTTGGGACACCTTGGAACCGGAGTTGCAAAGTATGAGAAATGAGAGGTTTAGACTGGCAGCTCAGTTGGCCCAATTGGACGCCAATATTCAATCTCATGAAGCCAAACTTGCCACTCTGCCACCTCTTGACTCGGCCAAGACCAAGATAAGCTCCCTTGTCAAAGAGACCAAGCAAATCAAGGGCGGCTAACGCAGCAGATCCAAAACTCGAAGCGAAGATAAAAGAGCCCTTGATGAAGTTAACAAAATCAAGATTGATGCCCTGAATGTCATCAGCTCTTATCGAATGTGTAAAACCTTTGATTTGCGGGACAAAAATTTGTAAACATTATGCTCCCCGAATGTACCGTATTTTGGCGAAAATTTATTTCCTTCGATCTAATATTTTGTTTTTTCTCTTTCTTCTCTCGCTTTCCGATATCATTCGGCCGCTCTTGAGTGTGATTATACTCCACCTGTTAAAATCAGCCGAACATAACCGCTGTAGGCTCTAAGTGTTTGCTTTAGCCGAATAGCTCTTCATCAGCCATTTAGTCGACCGAGCGTATGGTAACTGAATCGCCAGTGGTGATGGGCTTGGCCCAACTCAACATCGGCCCATAGGCGCGGAAACCCTATCTCGTCGCTTGGCGTTCCCGCAGTCTCGCCACGGCTCCCACGTTCATAAATAGGACCAGTCGGCTCCCACCATCATCACATCAAGCACAAGCAGTTGCTATCATCCTCAATCTCTTCCACTTCCTCTCCGTCTTCAAGCTCCAAAAAACCCCCTCCACCATCCATGGCGAGCGGCGGAGATCGCAATAAGCGTCCTGCCCAGGACGAGGCAGAGGGGAGCAGCAACCTGCGCCGGCGGTGAGACCCTCAACCCCTTGAGCTGTGTCATTCGATACTATTACCCGATCTGAATTTCTGCACCCTTGCGGTTGTTCATCTTCTCGATTTGTTTCAGGGTTACTGGGAACACCGGCGACTATGTCGCCAACGTCCGGAGGCGGGTCACCCGGGCTGGCACCCACACTGCTTCTTCCGCTCCTGCTCCAGCGGCGGATGCGGCGGAGGGAAGCAGCCGCGGCGGCCGTCGTCTGCAGTAAGAAATAACTTCCCGATCTCATTTGCGGTTTCTTGCTGTTTAGCCGATCTTGATTTGCACCCTGTTCGTAGGACGGCGAGGATCAGCACCGGCCAATGGCGCTTCCTGGCTCCGGCCGCGGCGTTCGACGCCTCTGCCCCCGCGCCGGCTCCGGCTCCAGCCCCGGCTCCTGCTCCCGCTCCGGCACCGGCCTCCGCCTCGGCCTCATCGGGGTCGGCTTCGTACGTTCCCATATGGGAGAGGAACGACGAGGAGATCCCGCCGTACAGCCGCTACGACGCCGCCGCGTACCGCCGAGAGCGGGATGAGGCAATGGAGCTTCTTGGTGAAGAAACCAAGAAGTGGGGGTCGCTCAGCTGGAGTTGGAGGACAACTGCCGGCAGATGAGCGAGGCCATCACCAGTATTTGCTCTTTGCTGATTGCCTTTCAATCCCCGTTCTTCCTGATTCGTCTGCTCTCTGATCCGTCTTAATTTTTCATTTGCAGACCTCACCGCGGAGCTGGATCGCCTGAAGATGGTGGCGACGGCGGCGGCCAACCACGTGAACGCCCAGGGGGCAACTGTGGTAGAGCGCCTCGAGGCGGTGCCTGGTCAGATCGACCAGGTCGCTCTTCACGGCGTGCGCCTCGGCACCGCGCTTGGCCTGGCGGGGATGTCGTCCTGGACCGGGGACAACTACACTACGATGCAGACCGGCTTCCGGGACGGGCTTCCCCATGAGGTCGACGGCATCGAGGGCCTCCTGGGGGCGTACGACGACCACGCCGACGCCATGGCCAACGCCACCAACCCAGAGTCTGTTCTCAACAAGCTCTTCACCAATGAAGAGGAGTAGCTTGTATTAGGATTGGCGCGGGTTGTAAATAAAATTTTTAATGAAGAATGTTGGTCGCTTCCTTGTTCTTGTTTGTCTGTGATGATATTCATCTGTTGCATTTGCTTTTCGCAAATTTCTCCTTAGCTAGAACTTGATTGCAACATTCTTCCGAACGAAATCTCCCGAATCGCGTGACATCGCTTTAGCCGATCAGATCTCGGTCCTGTTCCATGACTTGACAGTTTGTAGCGTAGCACTTCAATTCACTTTATCCTTTCCCGATAAACCTACCAGCTGAGAAATAAAATCAAACTGTTCACTTATACTTTAAAATTGACTAAAGGCGATACAACCGTATCGGCTATTTTTTGTTCTGAAGACGATACACACGATATCGGCTATTTTTGTACTAGAGGCGATAAAAATATCGGCTATCTTTGCTCAACTCCTTTCCTTTGCTTTGAAGGCGATGCTCTTCAATCGGCTATACCACGTTTACGTTATAGTCACGATCAAGATCCAACTTCGACACTTGGATAGAATTTCTTAAGATATCCGCCATTGATAGCTCTAGTAAGTTCTTCTCCAAATAATGTTTTCAATATATACGCACAATAAAGAATCGACAACCCGAAAAGGTCCTTCCCAATTCGGAGACCACTTGCCGAACGCTTTGTCCTTGGTACCAATCGGCAATATCGTTTTCCAAACCAAGTCTCCCTCTGCAAATTGTTTAACCTTAACTTTCTTGTTGTAGTATTTGGCAACACGCATTTTATTTTTCTCAATATTCTCTAAAGCTTTAAGACGAATCAAATGCAAATCTTCCAGTTCATCCATCATTAAATCCTTATAATCCTTTTCTGTCAGATCCTTTTGTAACTCAACTCTCCTTGATCCTGACTGCAACTCCCAAGGCATTATAGCATTATGCCCATAAACCAACTCATATGGAGATGCTTGTGTGGATCCATGACAAGCCATTCGGTAAGCCCATAATGCTTCATTAAGGACCAAGTGCCACTTTCTTGGCTTCTCACCGATCTTTTCTCGGATGATTTTGATCATGATTTTATTTGATGCCTCTCGCTTGGCCATTGGCTTGTGCATAATAAGGAGAAGAATTATATAGTCTTATCCCCATGCTTTCGGCAAAGTCACAAAACTCGAAGAAGTAAACCGAGTCCCCCGATCGGTTGTAATGGTCTGTGGGATCCCAAACCCGTGAATTATATGCTCTTTGACAAAACTGATCATATTTTCGATGTGACCTTTTTCAAAGGGATAGCTTCAACCCACTTGGTGAAATAATCTGTTGCCAAGACAACACAAATTTATGTCCTTTGCTAGATGGAGGATTGATCTGTCCAATTAAATCTATACCCCATCCCCGAACGGCCATGGTTTGATTATTGGATTCGGAAGCGGATGCGTGTGCTCTCTCGAACATTACCAAATATCCGACAATCTCGACACCCTTTGTAATATTCAAAGCAATCCTCCAACATAGTCGGCCAAAAGTACCCCGTCCTTCGATTATCCACTTCATTCGGTAAGCCGACCGGTGTGCACCACAAGCTCCTTCATGAACTTCAAACATAATCTTCTTAGCCTCTTCTTGACTCAAGCATTTGAGCAACACTCCATCTATAGACTTGTGGTACAGCTGACCATCAAGAAGTACGAATTTAAGTGCCTTATATCTGAGTCTTCGGGAAACTTTTTGAGACGGGTCTTTCAGATAATTGATAATGTCACTTCTCCAGTCATTACTTATCTGATCAGAATTAAGAGCATCTTCTTCTGTGTATAGACTTCATGATTTTCCCGATATCCGAAGCCGCTTGAGCTAATTTATTTGCTTCTCCATTGTGCTCTCGGGTATATGATGCAAAGTAACTACTAAAAAGCTTTTCGAAGTTCCCTACACTGTTCATGGTACCCTTGCAAGTATATCATTCTTGCATTCATATTGTCCTCGTCAACCGATTGATCACCAATTCGAGTCACCAAATACTTCAACAAAGCAACAGCCTTCACTTCTATTAACAGCCGAAGCCCTCTAAGCAAAGCCTCATGCTCTGCTTGATTATTAGTGACAGGATATTCAATTGAAAAAGCAAACTCAAATGCATTTCCGCGTGGGGATATCAAAAGAACACCAGCACCACCACCTTTGTCACATGATGATCCATCAAAAAACAATGCCCATGGGGCAATGTTAATCATATCAACAGATAAATCACGATCTTCGAGTAATGAAATCGGCAATTGCCCCGCCCTTTCACCGCTTTTGCCGACTCATATTTTAAATTAAACTCGACGGTGCCAATACCCATTTGCCGATCCTTCCATTTAAAATCGGCATTGCCAACATGTGTTTAATCACATCAAAACTGGATATCACCACACATTCAGCATTTAACAAATAGTGCCGAAATTTGGTGCATGAGTAATAAACACACAAACAAAGCTTTTCTATGGCCGAATACCTTGTTTCAGGATCTAACAGTTTTCGGCTAAGGTAAGCTATTATTCTCTCTTTTCCATCAAACTCTTGCATAAGGGCCGATCCTATTGTCGCTATCGGCCGCCACATACGCCTTGAAAGGCTTCTCAAGTTGTGGAGGTACCAACACCGGTGGCGCCTTCATATATTGCTTGATCTCATCAAAAGCCTTTTGCTGTATGTCACCCTGACAAATTTCTCGATCTTTCTTGAGCTTCAACAATGGAGAGAAAGGCAATACTCTTTCGATAAATTGGATATGAATCTTCTCACGAAATTGATCTTGCCTAGTAATGATCGCAACTCGTAAGATTAGTTGGGGGCACAACTTTGTCTATTGCTTCCATGCTCTTTTTCCCAACTTCTATCCCTCCTTTGTGGATTAAGAACCCCAAGAACTCACCAGCTGAGACTCCAAAAGCACACTTATTTGGATTCATCTTTAAACCATGTTTCCTTGTGCACTCCAGAGTCTTCCTCAAATCGGCTAAATGTCCTTCATGGTTTTTGGATTTGACTACCACGTCATCAATATAAATTTCTACAACTTTGCCGATCAACTCATGAAAGATATAATTCATGGCTCTCGATAAGTTGCACAAAGATTCTTCAATCCAAATGTCATCACTATCCATTCAAATAACCCAATATGGCCGGGACATCGAATGCGTCTTTGCAATATCTTCAACGCCATGAAAATCTGATTGTAGCGCATTGCCATCCATAAAGCCGATGACTTCATACCCGCCGCTGCATCCACCAAGAATCGGCAAGCGGCATTGGATAACCATCCATGGGAGTAGCTTTGTTGAGATCTCTGAAATCTATGCATACCCTCATCTTCCCATTCTTTTTGTAGACAGGTACTATGTTCGAAATCCACTCTGCATACCTGCATGGCCGAATAAAGTTTGCTTCGATCAGTCTTTCAATTTCTTTCTTCACATCGGCCAATACCTCCCCCTTATAGATTTTTCGTGGAGGTTGTTTGAAAGGACGAAATCCAGGTTTTATAGGCAACTTATGCTCAACAATTGATCGATCCAATCCAGGCATCTCGTATAATCCCGTGCAAAACAATCTTTGAACTCCTTCAAGAACTCTATCAACTTATCTTTATATTCGGGTCTAAATTTGCATCGATATACATCGGCCTTGACTTTGTGCTATCACCAACATTGATTTCTTCTAACTTGTCGGCCGACATAAAACCACGACCCAGTTTGCCTTTGTTGCCATCGATTGGATTGCCCATTAAAAATTACTGTCAGAGCCGACTGCTTGGATCGGCTGTTGATCTCTATCGAACACATTGACAGGACCTTCTTTCCATTTTTTTACCCGAAAGGCAGTCTTGTCCATCATACTCCCAATAAGCAGGCTTGGAAGTGGCAACACTCACTGAATCATCAGCTTGTACAATTTCCACATCATCTCCTATCCACTGAATAAGGATTTGATGCATAGTTGAGGGTATACAGCAATTGGCATGGATCCAATCCCTTCCCAGAAGCATGCTATATGCCCCCTTGCCATCAATGACAAAGAAAGTAGTGATCAAAGTCTTGGATCCAATCATCAGTTCCACATGTACTGCTCCACGAGTATCAGAAGCATTGCCAGCAAAGTCTCTAAGGATCATGTCAGTTTGCAACAAATCCTCACTTGTCATACCAAGCTTTTTGAAAGTTGCATAGGGCATAATATTGATTGCAGCCCCTCCATCAACAAGCATCTTGGTCAAAGGTTTGCCATTGACATATCCCTTTAGGTACAATGGTTTCAGATGACGGTTTTTAATTGGCTTGTCAAAAATTGCTTGCCGAGTCAACACAAGTTGAGCCATCAGGTCTCGGCATTCAGTTTCATCAAAGTCTGAATATATTTCATCTTGAACTTCTTGATCTTCAGGAGCTCTGAACTCTAATGGAATAAAGAACACCATATTAGCATCAGCCGAAGGACCCTGTCCATTGTCCTTTTTCTTAGGACGCCACACTGGCTTCTTTTCGGTTAATTCTTGCTTCAGCTCTTGATTCCTTAAACGCTGAACTCTTCTCTTTTGGCTTTTCCGTAGACCAGGAGGGCACCATTGACCCTTTTGCCACCTGTATGAGCTTTCTTTCGCATTATGTGCTCTGCTATGAGCCCAAGCTTGATCTGCGAATCTTTTCCTCCGATGTTCATCAAAACTGTTTATTTTTAGGCGCCGATCATTCTCTGGAATTCTCATTCCAAGTCTATCATGAATGGGACGGCGGTTGACTCGAGATTGCCTATACTCCGAATATTGATCACTGCATTCAGGGCAATTGTTCCTGGCAGGCAACTTCAAGCCTTCATTCCAACAGTGTCTGAAGAAGGAACAGTTCCAATGAGATTGCTCTTGCTCTCTCCTATACTCTTCTTGTTCTCTCTGACGCATCTCTGCTTCATACCTCCGACGTTCAGCCATGAACCTGCGCTCCTCTTCAATGAACTGCTGCTCCTCATCATACTCCATCTCTTTCTCTCTCTGCCACTTATTCAGCAGGTGCCGTGCTGTGACTCTGTGCTTTGACTCAGTGTGAATTCGGCAGTTAACCTTAGCTGCATCTGAAGTCTGACCCTTCTCTGTTTGGCTATTTCTGAACCGAACTTTTTGCACTTCTTCCTTAGTCACTTGCCGATCAGGGTCAACAGCACCGCTCTCTTTGGCTCTTTCAGAGGTTAAGACCTTCATCTTTCCTTTTTCCTTGGATTCAGTGGCATCAACCATGCCCACAGAGAAAGAGACCATGTTCTAAGGGAACGGGTTCTTATCCACTTTCATCTTGCCATCAAATCTCAAGTGTCCATCTTGAATAGCCTTCTGAATCTTTACTCTGAACACTCGGCAATCATTGATATGATGAGAACCCGTGTCATGAAATCCACAGTACTTCTTATCCTTTACCCCTTCAGGGCGCAGCATAGGATGTCCTTCTGGCAGCTTGATGCGCCCCTCTTGAACCAGATACAAAAAGAGCTTATCCGCCTTGCTGACATCGAAATCATAAGATCCCTTTTGCTGCTTTACCCATCGATGACTGACCAAAGTAGGTTCTTTTGCCCAGTTCAACTCTGCAGCAGCCACTTCATCTTCATCTTCATATTCAGATGCTTCTTCTAGGAATCCCTGATACATGTCAATGGTTGCATTGTTCTTCTGAAAACGAACATCTCTTCTGAATCCTTGGGCTTGAGTGTTCATTGCCGTCAATTTCTGCGCAAGCTGTCCAAGGTCTTCAAACTCCATGCCAAATAACTTGTTTCTGATGTGTGGCAGCATGCCTGCAATGACCAATTGTGCGAGCTGGTCATCAGGGATAGTCAGAGAATAGCACATATTCTTTGCTTCTCTGAATCTACGAAGATATTCCATTGGTGTTTCAGTAGTCTTCATCCTCATAGCCCATGGTCAACCATCTTCTTCTCATTGGTTCCCGTATAAAAGTATGAATGAAACTTTTGCTCCAATTCCGCCCATGTTCTAATAGAATTGGCCGGCCGTGAAGCAAACCATGTGAAAGCCGGCCCCGTCGAGACATGGGAAAATATCTGATTCTCCAAGAATCATCACCAGCAGCTTCTCCAAGTTGCATCAAGTACCTGCTAATGTGCTCAATGGTACTAGTGTCATCTTGACCAGAGAATTTAGTCAAATCTGTTGGTGGCTTAACTCTTGATGGAAGAGCTACTCTATTGTACCATTCCGGAAAAGGAGATTTGTATGAATATGTCTGATGCTTTGGTTTTAGGCCGAATTGATTCTGCATCATGTCAGCCATTCTGCTTAGTAGGACGTCATTTGCATCTTGTGCCCCCTGCCTTCCAGATTGTACTCCTGACGCATTCCCATATCCTGGATTCGGCAAAGCACTAAGGGCACTGTAATCGGTAAACTCATGGTACCCATCTCCATAAACATTCTTTTGCAATCTGTTTGCCACCGGAGAAATCTTGTGAGCAGATGCAGGTATATCCGCTGTTGCACCAAAAGCTACTTGGCCATAAGTTTGCCGCTCGAATGTGAGGCTTCCCTTTTTCATCATGAACAGCTCCATCCTTGCTTGTACCGACCATCTCTCCTGCTCCAGCTGACTTCCCAGAAGATTGCTGAGTGTTGAAGTATACTGGCCCAACAAGCTCTCCAAATTTTTCTTCAAAGCGCTTGTCAACTGCTGGACCAAAAGTTTCAGCCATGATCTTGCGGAAAGTGCCCAGAAAAGCTGTATTGTGATTCAACATAGTATCTCCCACGGCTTTGTAGATGGCTCCAACTACCCTCTCGCATCTCCTCCTCATCGTAATATCGATCGACCAGCGAGAAGAACTCGTGGCGTGCTTGTTTGATCATCACTCGCCACTTTTGTTCTTGGAAAAAGACATCGACATTTTTGCTGAAACTTGTTCTATCGCTTGCTCCACCATCCGGCGTTGTTCGTCGGCTCGTCCAAGGTCACGTTCAGAACGTGACTGTTGTCAATTTCTGAACTCATCTTCAGACTGAAAAGTGTCCCACCGAGCGTGCCAAAAAGTGTGTTGACACAAAATGTGGCGCACTGTGTCTCACACACAGCAAGCCGGAAAGCCTAGCTTCAATCGGGTGCCCAGGCGTCTGAATCCGGTGGCGTGCCAGTCGATTTGACCTGAAAATCGACAAGGATAAAACAGTAAGATCATAACTGGAACGTGCTGGGTGAGACCAGACAGTTCCATCTTTACGGCCCTGAAGCCACTTACGACGACACATAGCTATAGAAGCTATCTGCCAACAATTGCAGTTCATTCGGCTAATATGATATGACTGATATGAATGAAACTGAATTGCCGAATGTGTGTAACTGAGGACATGTTTGAACAAGATTAAATCATGAAAAAACAGATCAAACTACTCCTTCAGATTTAAAGCATCATTAAGCACTTAATAACTAAAGATAAGTAACTTATAAATATAAATCTACTAAATAACACATGCATAGGCTACTTCAACTAGTCTGCCGCACGTCTAGTCTTCATAAACCCGTCAAGCATAAACTCAAGCAAGCTAATCCACCGCATGATACCACTCACGGAATTTACACCACTCCTTACTATTAGATCAATCCACCGCATGATACAATCTAGCAATAAAGAGCTAAAAGCACGTAATTATCTAACAGATCTATAAATACTCGATACATGTATGAGCATAACCGTATCGACAGGATTGCCGAATCGGGATCCATGAAGAAGGAACAAACAAGTAACATGTAAAAGAAGCCTATCAGATTAAACCGATCTCTAGTCCACCGGATGACTAGCTCTAGAGTAACCCAAAGACCTGCATCTGCCGCACGGTACCCGGTCCTGTCAAGGCTTATCTACACATAACATGAATGAACCCGCAACACGTAACAATCTAGATCGACCTAATTCGGCTATATGAGCTTGATCTACTCGATATTGAATAAGCATGAAAGGAACGGTCAACAAGCCGAAAGAGTATCAATCTAGATTGGGCAAAAAGAGTGTTGCAAATAAATAAATATTAAAATAAAGCAAGCAACACTTGGTAACTTAATGAATCTATTAGATCTTGCCAAATCTAAGAGAGCCGATAACTATTTTTACTCATGTCTTAATCCGCCGCACGATACAAGGCACAAGCAAAAACTTCCCATCATTAAGCTTAAATCCGCCGCACGATACTAAGCAAAACGGATGAGACTACTTGCATCACATCTAAATCCGCCGCACGATACTAGGCATGATAGCAAGGTTGCCGGGACTTACGGAGGTCGACGGATCGATTGGCCCTCTCGAAGAACTCGACGACACGACTAAAGGACTCGAAAAGGTGGCACGGGGCCGGTTGTATTGATTTGGTTGTGAACCCTTATTACAATGGTCGAGGGCTTATATTTATACCCTGGACGAAACAGGAGTTCTACATGTTTACGAACTATCTAAACAAAATTGGAAAGAAAAAGACACGCTAACTCTATCCATAATCGGAGTCCTTGACTATTACGACTCCTTCCTTTTCTGGTCAGCTTCATCTTTCCTTTTTTCGCCTTCAAACGAAGCCGTTACCGACCGCTTGATTATTTGCCGAATCATACAGAAATTAGCCGACCGCATACGCATTTGCCGAATTGCTCTCTCTGCTCCATGCGGGCCCACCTGTCATATTCCTGACCAAATTCTGGTGTTAACACTTTTTATAATAAAGGGATGCGAGACAGAGAAAATAGATATGGTGAAAAAAATTATTTTTATGCCACCACAGTGAATGATTATTCACATGGGGCTTAGTAGTTTTCTGGATGCAAATGCACAACATCTTTATTTTCTTTTTTCTAGTGCAGAGATAGTAAAGCGAAGATGCAATTAAGATGCATATAGGAAAAATAAATATGCTTAAAGGAAAATGCAATCTTTGTGAAAGAAAATGCCGATAAATACCAAGTTACCTCCCCGGCGAGGGTTTGGTGGTTTAAGTCCTCTCGAACAGGACTTCTTGTCATGTTCACTCCTTTAGTGCATCATTTGATCCCAAAGGCAGAGACCTTGAGAACTTGTGATGAAGAGTAGATGCTTCTAGTGGTCCTTTACTTCTTCTTGGAGTTTGCCTTGCTTGATTGACCTCTCTCCTTGAGCATCTTGTCTTCTAAAATTGCACTCTTTCTTTTTGCTTCCTCTCTCTTTTTTTTTCTTATGCCTAGAACTTGTGCTCCACTCATTGTTTCTTCTCAATGTGCCACAGCGACGGGGGCTTGAAAAGAGGAAGAGCATTGCTGTATCATTGTTTGAAGAGTCATCGGCCTTCCTCCTCCAAGCTTGACCTTGTTGTTGCTCACCACGTGAAACAAAATATGAGTGTTGAGTCATTCCTCAGAGTGTGTTGTACTCCTATGTCCTTAGACACTGTTTGTCCTTTGTTCTTAAGCCTTCATTTGTCTAAGAGGGACTTTTGATTATAGGTCCGTTGAGCAAGATCTTTCTTTTGCATTCTGCTTTTGATTGTACTTGTCCAATCCGGGATGAGCGTATGCAGGTTGCATGATCTTCTTTCGTCAACCATTCTTGATTTTCATTGAGTCTCGGTTGACGCATTGATGTTCATTGGAGATGTAGACTCGAGTTCTTCCTTGATGGTCTTTGTCTTCTAGCGGCATGGCGAAGAGTTGTACGCCATCCGTCTTGATGATCAAGGAAGGAGCTTCTTTAGTATTTGTATGCGGGTTTCATCTCCAATGGCTTAGGGACATTATCTTGCAACCATGGTCATGGTCCTTCAAGGTTTGGTCGATGGTCAACCCTTGATTGGTGATTGGTTGACACAAGGATGCATGCTTATCATGCCATCCTTGTCCTTGCTGCCGATGTGCAAGATGGTGTCTTCACTCTTCAGGAACAATGAGAGCAGGTCTTTGAATGGCTAGAATGAGATGAGTTGCACCCTGCTCCTCATTGGCATCCTAGCTCGAGTTTTGGGCTCAATGCTATGATGTCCTCAATGTTGCTCATAGCTTGTCGCCTTGATCCACTTCGAGTGAGTTCAAGATGTTGATCCTTCTTGTGGCACTCTTGTCTTCTTCTTTGTTCCATCACTGAAGTGGTGATTTGGCAGGTTCGTGACAAACCATGGATAGGCACATCATAGATTCTTTCAATTTACTATTCTTCCTTGGATGATGAATGAGCCGTGTCTTTTTGTGCGAAGTTGTTGGAGTTCATCATATTCCTTCTTCATCTTCGAAGTGAGTTTATCTCCCGACTTACCCAATTGGATTTGAGAGTTTGTGCGGGGTTAGTCCAACAAAATAACCAAGTATCTACTAAAGCATATTTTTAGCTCAATAACCAAACTAGACTCCATGTCTTAATTGGGTTAAGGAAGACAATTTAACCTAAACACCACGCTTAATTTAAAAACCTTTGGAAATACCATCGATAAGCACAACCAAACCGAAATATACTCTAGCGAGTAAAAAAGGTAGCATGAAAGCACTATAGAGATTTACTCAAATGGAGATGACAGAGCATGATCATGGTGAGGAAAATATATATATAAATATATTTTTTTATTTTTAGATGTAGGCAATGTGAATGCATGCAAGAAACTAAACATGCAATGGATGAGCACACATAAATAAGCTAAACAGAGTGAATGCATGAATTGTTAAAAGTGAACATGCAATGGGGTGCAAGAGTTCAAAAAGATAACTACTCATCAATTTTAAAGTCCATGAGCAAGACTATCTCACCTTTCTTGATCATACTTACCATGACTCATATGATGAAATTTGTGAGTGGTGCAGCATCTATGTTCGTCACTTGTGATGTGATTTGAAATTCTTATGATGGCGACCTTTTCTATATTCTGTGAGGTGGCAGGGTTCCAATGTTGATGAATGTTGAATGTTGGGGGACCCTGGGCTCTTTATTGTCTTGTGGAAACTTGTCGGGAGGTCGAAATGACATCTTTTGTCCTGTCTATTCCACAACTCAACAGAACAAGGGGTAATTGTTGCTATGTACGTGAAGCATATCTCTGTAAAGAAAATGGCTTCTCCTTATAGATGGACAAACAAGTAATAGGTTATGCATTCAGACTTTGCATTCACTAATTTGCAAAAAAATCTTAAAATGTTATATCCAATGGTTTTACATTTAGACTTTGCAATTTGCATAACTTGGCATTTAGAGGTCTAGACTTGGCATATATGCCAAGCCCCTGTGCTTTGCAAATCGTGACTCCTCCCCACGCCCGCGACGGCCTCATTCGTCCACTCGCGCGACTCCGCGTCCTTCCCCTCCACGCGCGAGCGCCACCAAGTTTTGTCGCGAAGCTTTACCGCGAAGTCTTGCCGCGAAGCTTTGCCGCAACGCTGGTTCTTCAACGGGACACGGACACGGCACGACGACGGCCGCCGCGAGTTTTGGCGCGCGAGGACACAAGGGCGGCGCGCGGCGCGCAACGCGCGAAGAAAGGCCGCGGATTTTAAGGAAACGCGCGCCAAAAGTTCTCGGGAAATAAAAATGTGGGCCACAAAATTAATTTTTGCCAAGTGAAAATGCAAAACCGTTAGAGATCACGCCTTTTATTCTTGCCATTTTTATTTGTGACTTTGCAAACTCCCTCAAATACAAAATTAAAAATGCATAACCCTTGGAAATGCTCTAAGTAGTCTTATTCTTCATGGGCAAGCTCCTTAGCAATTTTCCTTAGTAATATATCATTAGTCCTAACCAATTAACTCTTCAAAAGTCCGTCAAGACTCTTTTTTGAATGTTGTGGGATTGCTAGGACCATGCCAATCTCAATTAACAAAATCAAGGTCTTCATAGATTTCTACATCTTTGCCATCCTTGAGTTTGATATCCTCATAGGCCACCGTCTGGAAAACTTATTCATGAAAAATCTTCCCATGGGGGTCTTGATGATAAGTTGGGAACAACTATTTTTGCCACTTTTATATCTTGCCCAAAAATCTTAATGGCTGGGCAAAATCTCAACAAAGATTCATTTGAGGCGATGAAGTTCATTTCCTCATTCGGTTCACATCCATGTGAAGCGGAACATCCATCATCATTCTTGCCCGAACCGAAGCCATGTCCCTCTCGGCCGCACGATTCAATTCTTGAAAAAGAAAACTTTTGTGCCATGGACGTATCCAAAGCACCGACTCGGTGACCAAGAGGATTTACGCTAATGAGCATGAAAACTTCTCTTTCAAGATATCTAATGTTCCATATTCGCTCTTGGAGACTCCAAAGATCATTGTGCTTAGTACCGTTTGCTGCTATGAGGAAGACATCCACCCATCGCTCCTCGTTTCCAAACTTTTTAAGAGGATGGTTGTAGAGGTCTTTGTTTATCACAAGTTTTGCAGATCTCGTAGTAGCACTATGGTACTAACCTTGCAACTTGAACAAAAATGCTTAATGCTTGGTGGTAAAAGCACCATTGATAGCTGCGAGATGAAGTTCCAGCGGTCTAAGACCCTAAATTAAGCACTAGGGAAATACCTGGATTATCATAAAAAATATTTACATAACAATAACTTTATATTATAAAGAAAATAGTATGATTATCATAAAAATATATATTTTTATATCTATATGATTACCATGAAATGAAATGTATTTCTACATTCTAATAATAATAATAATAATAATAATAATAATAATAATAATAATAATAATAAATTCTCCTTCTATAAAAGCAAGATCATGTTATCTAGTTAGTATGCACCTTCGGGTATTCTGTCGTCGCTAACCCTTTGTGGGGTCACTCCCGCTCCTCTACCTTCGCCCGATGCCGAGAGGGGAGAGGCGAGCGTTTCCCCAGGGAAGTGAGAAGGGAGAGAAGTCGGTGTGGATGAGTATACAGGAATGTGAATTGTAAAGATGCGGTAAGTGGCATTAAACCGGCCAACAACCTCCCGTTACAATGTGCCACCCCCCAGGTATTTATAGTGCATACCAAGGGTTGGTGAGCTCTTTTACCCTAGGGTTCATACAGGTTAGACCGTGACAAGCGGGGCCAACCAGGGGCAAAACCGTATTTGCACTCCACCGCTCCCGCTTCCTTTTTCCCGCGCTCCTAGCCCGACGGCTGGGGATAATGCCACCCTTATTGTCGGCAAGGCCTCCTTCGTGACCGATCGAGTAGCGAGCAGGCAACCTACGGAGGAACTCCATCACCTGCAGGACAAGGCATGAGGCTGAGGGTCCGCACCACCGGAATGGCGTCGGCGCTGTGGCACGCCGGATCCCCATCCTCCGTGAGGGCTCCTTTGTGTTGAGGGTTGTGTGGTTCGGTGAGGGTCCTTCACATCCCGATGGCGCCTCGTGCGTTGATTTGGCGCTACGGCCCGTCGAGCTTGAGGCCCGCGGGGCTGATTGGGGCTCCTAGCGAGGGCTCCTCCCCCAACACCCTTTTAGGTTAAGAACAAGAAGAACAGGGTGCATATGATGCTAAAAAACATGCGAGCTGCATCAATCATACTCATCGACGTTCTTTGGTGATGGTACACACTAAAAAGGGCGACCTCGAGACATCACAAACTTGACTTACACAAAAGTCCAAGTGTGGAGGAGGGGATGTAAATCTCACTACAAAATTGCATCCACACCAATGGTCATCTTGGGTTTAAAATAAAAAAATGATGATGACAGTTCTATCTTGCTATAAAAAAGAGAGGATAAAAAAGGAAGTTAAAAAATATATTATGAAAAAATATATAGAAAAAAGAAAGAAAATAATAATATATAAAGGAAAAAAGAAGGAACATTCTTCTCTTCATAACCTTTGCTACCACTAAGGAAGAAAATGATATATAACCTTTGCTACCACTAAGAAAAAATAATAATATATATGTCAAGCTTGGCAAGCTTTGGGTCCTTGATCCACTAGATAAGAAACTAAAGGAATACACTCCTATCAGTTCGCAAACCTATATGAACCATACTCACTATTTGAGATATGCATATATTATCGTTATACCGAGTTGATAGTAACTTGGTTCAATACATTCTAACAGGGCATATAGGTTCTACATTAAGAACCTTAAAGAGGAGTTTAATCCAAAAAGGTTAATGGAGTTATATATCAAAACAAAAAGTTTGGTACGATGCACATGCATCCCTGTACTTTAGTACTTTAGTATTATTGATGCATTACATTTGTGTCAAAGTACTTGGTATTAATATCAAAACATGTTGCATCAACACAGTGCCACAAGCAATGCTTCGGGAGCATCCATTGTGGATATTACATTTGCGAGTACATGAGGGTGTTCACTGAGAGGTGCATAAGACACCCTGAAAATATATGTAACTAGTTCATCTCACTATATAAGTTGAGAACGCACGCATGTACACATGTTTTAAACCATTATTTTAAATTCTTTTTGTTGTAGTAGCCTTCGATCCCTATTAAGGATAGAGAACTCGATGAGGACGCTCTCTTGGATAATGTTGGGGACCTCTCGCAAGTTTATCCTCAGCGAGATTATACATAATAGAGGCCAATTCCACGACGGACGTCGACATTATTGCGTGACGCATTGCGAGAAGTCTTCGTGTGTGAACCCTTAAATTTTGGTCATTGATAATATGCATATAGTGTAACATCATCATCATCATCATCATCATCATCATCATCATCATCGTCATCATTATCATCATCATCATCATTACTATTACTATTACTATTACTATTACTATTACTATTACTATTACTATTACTATTACTATTACTATTACTATTACTATTACTATTACTATTACTATTACTATTACTATTACTATTACTATTACTATTACTATTACTATTACTATTACTATTACTATTACTATTACTATTACTATTACTATTACTATTATTATTATTATTATTATTATTATTATTATTATTCAGTGTGAAGTTTGCATTGGATCTGATGTGTATATATATGTTGATGACGTGAGTGGGAACTCTTTTGTATATGTTGTTGTTGTTTCTAGGGGCAGCTAGAAACATCAGCTGCCTCTAGAAATAATTGGCAGAAAATAGATTTTCAAATTTGACACAAAACTTTTCCATGTTTCAAAAGTGTTTATAGGGATGGCTGAAAACAGCATATTTTAAGTGGCCCATCGAAACTCAATTTTCAGAGGCGGTTGACAATATCAACCATCTGTGAAAATTGATTTTTAGAGACAGCTGACAATATCAACCATCTATAGAAATCAATCTCGACAGAGGTGGCTGATGTTTTGGCCCTCCGGAGAGCGCCCTCTAGAGACCGATTTCGAGAGGCGGTTGTATATCTGCCTATGAAAATGGACGATTTCTAGGCGGCTGTGACTGTGACTGTGACTGAAAATTGGTTCCGCAACAGTGTCAGTGATGCACAGTGGGCATATGTGCTAGAAATCGCACTTTTCTTTGGCTACAGGCCGTTCATGTGGTGAAGAAAACACTTGAGTCTGAATGCATTTGCATGAAAAAAGTTAACTGACGCATGACATGGATGGATAGCAGCATTTCTCGTTCGTATCCTATCAAACACAGCAGCGATGGGCAGGCCATGTGCGCCAGTATATGTCCACCGTAAATTTGCTATTTGGCTTGCGCATTTGCGACGACACACCACATCGCACTAGTCGCGATCCGGATGTAGAATCTTGAAAATGACATAAAGCGATATCATTTGGAGGCATATCTTTATTTAAAATATGATTTATCGGTGACACCGCAACAACCAGGTATGTGCTAGAAATCACATTTTCCCTTTCGCCGAGGCCGTTCACGTGGCGAAAAAACACTTGTGAGTTATCGATGCATGACATGGATTGGTACCAGCATTTGTCGTTCGTGCCATACCAAACACAACGGAGATAGGCTGGCCATCGGTGCCGGTATGTGTCACACGTAATGCTGCTAAGTACTTGTCCATTGGATAATTTTTACTTTCGGAACTATCATGATTTATACTGTGTGCCGGAATTTAGTATTCTGCCGTCCGTTCAAATATTTATTTCTTAGTATGCACCTAAACTTGCATAATTAAAAAGCATCAACTTGGCAAACTTTTTAAGTAAAAACTGATAGCACGTAGGTGTGATATGGACAACGATGATAATGACTAAAGCGAGTAACGTCAACATCAACGGATATGGGAAACCTGCCCCGCTGCGCGCACACGACGGCACGCCACATCGCACCTGTCATGGGCGGAGTCTCGGGCCGGATTTGTGGAGTGACTTTCATGCTTCCCGAGCCCCCGACATAGATGGAAGACAAAGAACATGACCCATTGAATGCTACTGCCTCCGTTCCAAAATAAGTGTCGCTTTTTTAGGTTTTCGTGCCACAAGTTTGACTCAATTTATAAAAAATATATGCAATATTTATATCTCCAAATAATTTTGTTAAACAACTTGATTTAAAGATCTTTCTGTGTGATACTAATTACTTAGCATAAATATAAATATATTTTAATATATAATTGCCGGCAGTAATTTCTCGGGAAGCGAGAACGACACTTATTTTGGAACGGAGGGAGTAGACGCCAAGTTTTAATTCATCATCATGCAGATCCATAGGGAATAAGAGCCTTTTAATGCCCTTGGATGCCCTGGCTTTTTCGTGACTTCAAAATGCGTGTCCTACCTATAATTATTAGCTAGCGCTAGGGATGATTCGATTCTATGAATTCAAATCCGAACTATCAGTTTTGCATTCGTATTTGAGAATATTTGAATTTGAATTCATATCCAATGGAAAATTTGGCTTTCCAACAAAAAAATATCAGGATCCCATCCGTATCGAAAGTAAAAAATATCCTACCTTACTTGTATCATTTCTCCATCTTGGCTTGACACAGCTTGTAATTGTACATGCACAAGACACGTGTATAACCTTCCATTCCAAGAAGGTCATTTATTTATTTTGATTGTTGCTATGTACGTGAAGCATATCTCTGTAAAGAAAATGGCTTCTCCTTATAGATGGACAAACAAGTAATAGGTTATGCATTCGACTTTGCATTCACTAATTTGCAAAAAAATCTTAAAATGTTATATCCAATGGTTTTACATTTAGACTTTGCAATTTGCATAACTTGGCATTTAGAGGTCTAGACTTGGCATATATGCCAAGCCCCCAGGCTTTGCAAATCGTGACTCCTCCCCACGCCCGCGACTCGGGCCTCATTCTCGTCCACTCGCGCGACTCGCGTCCTTCCCTCCACGCGCGAGCGCCGCCAAGTTTTGTCGCGAAGCTTTACCGCGAAGTCTTGCCGCGAAGCTTTGCCGCAACGCTGGTTCTTCAACAGGACATGGACGGCACGACGACGGCTGCCGCGAGTTTTTGGCGCGCGCGAGGGACACAGGCGGCGCGCGGCGCGCGACGCGCGAAGAAAGGCCGCGGACGAAGGAAACGCGCGCCAAAAGTTCTGGGAAATAAAAATGTGGGCCACAAAATTAATTTTTGCCAAGTGAAAATGCAAAACCGTTAGAGATCACGCCTTTTTATTCTTGCCATTTTTATTTGTGACTTTGCAAACTCCCTCAAATACAAAATTAAAAATGCATAACCCTTGGAAATGCTCTAAGTAGTCTTATTCTTCATGGGCAAGCTCCTTAGCAATTTTCCTTAGTAATATATCATTAGTCCTAACCAATTAACTCTTCAAAAGTCCGTCAAGACTCTTTTTTGAATGTTGTGGGATTGCTAGGACCATGCCAATCTCAATTAACAAAATCAAGGTCTTCATAGATTTCTACATCTTTGCCATCCTTGAGTTTGATATCCTCATAGGCCACCGTCTGGAAAACTTATTCATGAAAAATCTTCCCATGGGGGTCTTGATGATAAGTTGGGAACAACTATTTTTGCCACTTTTATATCTTGCCCAAAAATCTTAATGGCTGGGCAAAATCTCAACAAAGATTCATTTGAGGCGATGAAGTTCATTTCCTCATTCAGTTCACATCCTTGTGAAGCGGAACATCCATCATCATTCTTGCCCGAACCGAAGCCATGTCCCTCACGCCGCACGATTCAATTCTTGAAAAAGAAAACTTTTGTGCCATGGACGTATCCAAAGCACCGACTGGTGACCAAGAGGATTTCTGCTAATGAGCATGAAAACTTCTCTTTCAAGATATCTAATGTTCCATATTCGCTCTTGGAGACTCCAAAGATCATTGTGCTTAGTACCGTTTGCTGCTATGAGGAAGACATCCACCCATCGCTCCTCGTTTCCAAACTTTTTAAGAGGATGGTTGTAGAGGTCTTTGTTTATCACAAGTTTTGCAGATCTCGTAGTAGCACTATGGTACTAACCTTGTAACTTGAACAAAAATGCTTAATGCTTGGTGGTAAAAGCACCATTGATAGCTGCGAGATGAAGTTCCCGCGGTCTAAGACCCTAAATTAAGCACTACCGGGAAATACCCTGGATTATCATAAAAAATATTTACATAACAATAACTTTATATTATAAAGAAAATAGTATGATTATCATAAAAATATATATTTTTATATCTATATGATTACCATGAAATGAAATGTATTTCTACATTCTAATAATAATAATAATAATAATAATAATAATAATAATAATAATAATAATAATAAATTCTCCTTCTATAAAAGCAAGATCATGTTATCTAGTTAGTATGCACCTTCAGGTATTCCTGTCGCTAACCCTTTGTGGGGGTCACTCCTGCTCCTCTACCTTCGCCCGATGCCGAGAGGGAGAGGAGGCGAGCGTTTCCCCACAGGGAAGTGAGAAGGGAGAGAAGTCGGTGTGGATGAGTATACAGGGAACAGTGAATTGTAAAGATGCAGTAAGTGGCATTAAAACTGGCCAACAACCTCCCGTTACAATGTGCCACCCCCCAGGTATTTATAGTGCATACCAAGGGTTGGTGAGCTCTTTTACCCTAGGGTTCATACAGGTTAGACCGTGACAAGCGGGGCCAACAGGGGGCAAAACCGTATTTGCACTCCACCGCTCCCGCTTCCTTTTTCCCGCGCTCCTAGCCCGACGGCCGGGGATAATGCCACCCTTATTGTCGGCAAGGCCTCCTTCGTGACCGATCGAGTAGCGAGCGAGTGCAACCTACGGAGGAACTCCATCACCTGCAGGACAAGGCATGAGGCCGAGGGTCCGCACCACCGGAATGGCGTCGGCGCGTGGCACGCCGGGATCCCCATCCTCCGTGAGGGCTCCTTTGTGTTGAGGGTTGTGTGGTTCGGTGAGGGTCCTTCACATCCCGATGGCGCTCGCGTTGATTTGGCGCTACGGCCCGTCGAGCTTGAGGCCCGCGGGGCTGATTGGGGCTCCCTAGCGAGGGCTCCTCCCCCAACACCCTTTTAGGTTAAGAACAAGAAGAACAGGGTGCATATGATGCTAAAAAACATGCGAGCCGCATCAATCATACTCATCGACGTTCTTTGGTGATGGTACACACTAAAAAGGGCGACCTCGAGACATCACAAACTTGACTTACACAAAAGTCCAAGTGTGGAGGAGGGGATGTAAATCTCACTACAAAATTGCATCCACACCAATGGTCATCTTGGGTTTAAAATAAAAAAATGATGATGACAGTTCTATCTTGCTATAAAAAAGAGAGGATAAAAAAGGAAGTTAAAAAATATATTATGAAAAAATATATAGAAAAAAGAAAGAAAATAATAATATATAAAGGAAAAAAGAAGGAACATTCTTCTCTTCATAACCTTTGCTACCACTAAGGAAGAAAATGATATATAACCTTTGCTACCACTAAGAAAAAATAATAATATATATGTCAAGCTTGGCAAGCTTTGGGTCCTTGATCCACTAGATAAGAAACTAAAGGAATACACTCCTATCCGTTTCCGCAAACCTATATGAACCATACTCACTATTTGAGATATGCATATATTATCGTTATACCGAGTTGATAGTAACTTGGTTCAATACATTCTAACAGGCATATAGGTTCTACATTAAGAACCTTAAAGAGGAGTTTAATCCAAAAAGGTTAATGGAGTTATATATCAAAACAAAAAAGTTTGGTACGATGCACATGCATCCCCGTACTTTAGTACTTTAGTATTATTGATGCATTACATTTGTGTCAAAGTACTTGGTATTAATATCAAAACATGTTGCATCAACACAAAGTGCCACAAGCAATGCTTCGGGAGCATCCATTGTGGATATTACATTTGCGAGTACATGAGGGTGTTCACTGAGAGGTGCATAAGACACCCTGAAAATATATGTAACTAGTTCATCTCACTATATAAGTTGAGAACGCACGCATGTACACATGTTTTAAACCATCATTTTAAATTCTTTTTGTTGTAGTAGCCTTCGATCCCTATTAAGGATAGAGAACTCGATGAGGACGCTCTCTTGGATAATGTTGGGGACCTCTCGCAAGTTTATCCTCGCCGAGATTATACATAATAGAGGCCAATTCCACGACGGACGTCGACATTATTGCGTGACGCAGATTGCGAAGTCTTCGTGTGTGTGAACCCTTAAATTTTGGTCATTGATAATATGCATATAGTGTAACATCATCATCATCATCATCATCATCATCATCATCATCATCATCGTCATCATTATCATCATCATCATCATTACTATTACTATTACTATTACTATTACTATTACTATTACTATTACTATTACTATTACTATTACTATTACTATTACTATTACTATTACTATTACTATTACTATTACTATTACTATTACTATTACTATTACTATTACTATTACTATTATTACTATTATTATTATTACTATTATTACTATTACTATTATTATTATTACTATTATTATTATTATTATTATTATTATTATTATTATTATTATTATTATTATTATTATTATTATTATTATTATTATTATTCAAAGTGTGAAGTTTGCATTGATCTCGATGTGTATATATATGTTGATGACGTGAGTGGGAACTCTTTTGTATATGTTGTTGTTGTTTCTAGGGGCAGCTAGAAACATCACCCTCTAGAAATAATTGGCAGAAAATAGATTTTCAAATTTGACACAAAACTTTTCCATGTTTCAAAAGTGTTTATAGGGATGGCTGAAAACAGCATATTTTAAGTGGCCCATCGAAACTCAATTTTCTGAGGCGGTTGACAATATCAACCATCTGTGAAAATTGATTTTTAGAGACAGCTGACAATATCAACCATCTATAGAAATCAATCTCGACAGAGGTGGCTGATGTTTTGGCCCTCCGGAGAGCGCCCTCTAGAGACCGATTTCGAGAGGCGGTTGTATATCCGCCTATGAAAATGGACGATTTCTAGGCGGCCGTGACTGTGGATCGTGACTGAAAATTGGTTCCGCCGAAAGTGTCAGTGATGCACAGTGGGCATATGTGCTAGAAATCGCACTTTTCTTTGGCTACAGGCCGTTCATGTGGTGAAGAAAACACTTGAGTCTCGAATGCATTTGCATGAAAAAAGTTAACCGACGCATGACATGGATGGATAGCAGCATTTCTCGTTCGTATCCTATCAAACACAGCAGCGATGGGCAGGCCATGTGCGCCAAGATATGTCCACCGTAAATTTGCTATTTGGCTTGCGCATCATGACGACACACCACATCGCACTAGTCGCGATCTGGATGTAGAATCTTGAAAATGACATAAAGCGATATCATTTGGAGGCATATCTTTATTTAAAATATGATTTATCGTGACACCGCAACAACCAGGTATGTGCTAGAAATCACATTTTCCCTTTCGCCGAGGCCGTTCACGTTGCGAAAAAAAAAACTTGTGAGTTATCTGATGCATGACATGGATTGGTACCAGCATTTGTCGTTCGTGCCATACCAAACACAGCGGAGATAGGCTGGCCATCGGTGCCGGTATGTGTCACACTGTAATGCTGCTAAGTACTTGTCCATTGGATAATTTTTACTTTCGGAACTATCATGATTTATACTGTGTGCCGGAATTTAGTATTCTGCCTGTCCGTTCAAATATTTATTTCTTAGTATGCACCTAAACTTGCATAATTAAAAAGCATCAACTTGGCAAACTTTTTAAGTAAAAACTGATAGCACGTAGGTGTGATATGGACACTGATGATAATGACTAAAGCGAGTAACGTCAACATCAACGGATATGGGAAACCGCCCCGCCGCGACAGCGACGGCACGCCACATCGCACCGTCATGGGCGGAGTCCGGCGGATTTGTGGAGTGACTTTCATGCTTCCCGAGCCCCCGACATAGATGGAAGACAAAGAACATGACCCATTGAATGCTACTCGCCTCCGTTCCAAAATAAGTGTCGTTTTAGGTTTTCGTGCCACAAGTTTGACTCAATTTATAAAAAATATATGCAATATTTATATCTCCAAATAATTTTGTTAAACAACTTGATTTAAAGATCTTTCGTGTGATACTAATTACTTAGCATAAATATAAATATATTTTAATATATAATTGCCGGCAGTAATTTCTCGGGAAGCGAGAACGACACTTATTTTGGAACGGAGGGAGTAGACGCCAAGTTTTAATTCATCATCATGCAGATCCATAGGGAATAAGAGCCTTTTAATGCCCTTGGATGCCCGGCTTTTTCGTGACTTCAAAATGCGTGTCCTACCTATAATTATTAGCTAGCGCTAGGGGATGATTCGATTCTATGAATTCAAATCCGAACTATCAGTTTTGCATTCGTATTTGAGAATATTTGAATTTGAATTCATATCCAATGGAAAATTTGGCTTTCCAACAAAAAAAATATCAGGATCCCATCCGTATCGAAAGTAAAAAATATCCTACCTTACTTGTATCATTTCTCCATCTTGGCTTGACACAGCTTGTAATTGTACATGCACAAGACACGTGTATAACCTTCCATTCCAAGAAGGTCATTTATTTATTTTGATTGTTGCTATGTACGTGAAGCATATCTCTGTAAAGAAAATGGCTTCTCCTTATAGATGGACAAACAAGTAATAGGTTATGCATTCAGACTTTGCATTCACTAATTTGCAAAAAAATCTTAAAATGTTATATCCAATGGTTTTACATTTAGACTTTGCAATTTGCATAACTTGGCATTTAGAGGTCTAGACTTGGCATATATGCCAAGCCCCCGTGCTTTGCAAATCGTGACTCCTCCCCACGCCCGCGCGACTCGGGCCTCATTCTGTCCACTCGCGCGACTCGCGTCCTTCCTCCACGCGCGAGCGCCGCCAAGTTTTGTCGCGAAGCTTTACCGCGAAGTCTTGCCGCGAAGCTTTGCCGCAACGCTGGTTCTTCAACAGGACATGGACGGCACGACGACGGCCGCCGCGAGTTTTGGCGCGCGAGGGACACAAAGCGGGCGCATGCGCGCGACGGCGAAGAAAGGCCGCGGACGAAGGAAACGCGCGCCAAAAGTTCTCGGGAAATAAAAATGTGGGCCACAAAATTAATTTTTGCCAAGTGAAAATGCAAAACCGTTAGAGATCACGCCTTTTTATTCTTGCCATTTTTATTTGTGACTTTGCAAACTCCCTCAAATACAAAATTAAAAATGCATAACCCTTGGAAATGCTCTAAGTAGTCTTATTCTTCATGGGCAAGCTCCTTAGCAATTTTTCTATGTTTCTTTGTGGGTCTTCATCCGGGCTCCATTTCTTTGATATATTGGGTTCCTTGTACATCTTCTAGGGTCTTCTACGTGTCCACTTGCCGTTCATTTGATGTGATTGATTCCTCCATCTTCACTTTGGCCTTTATATCCAAAAGACTAAGTCCTTATATACTAGCCAACATTGTTAGTTCCATTAACCACGAAAATCACTAAACCCTTATTAGTGTCCATTTTTCTTACAGATGATACAATGAGAAATGTATGTGCCACATAATCATAGAAAGAGTTTTGTATATTTGGCCTGGGTTGTCTAATATCTGAAATGATGTGGGATGGAAAGGCCCACATAAGTAGGGGAATAGGTGTCATGATCCCCATAGTTGGGCACTACCATCGGGTAGAGATTATAATTATAGCATTTACTAGTCCGTTACCGAGGACATCACATAATAATATGAGATAATATTGAACATGCTAAGAGAGTATAATAACTGTATGGCTACGCATGCATGAACGGGTTTCTGCTGCAGGTAAGTAGATAAAGATAGCTGCTGCTGGTTTTCTTGTTTTTTCTGTATGGAACATACTTCGCGTCTAGCATTCAATGGATCATGTTCTTTGGCTTCCTTCCATGTATGTGCGATGTAGCATGCCGTCAGCTGTGACACAGGTGCGATGTAGCATGCCGTCGCTGTGACACAGATGCGATGTAGCATGCCGTCGCTGTGCGCAGGCAGGGCAGGTTGCCCATATCCGTTGATGCTGACGTTACTAGCTTTAGTCATTATCGGCAGTGTCCATATCACACCTACGTGCTATCAGTTTTCACCGTTAATTTACTTGTTTCTATTCCCGAAAAAGTTTACCAAGTATATGCTTTTTAATTATGCAAGTTTAGGTGCACACGAAGAAATAAAGATATGAACGGACAGGTAGAATACTAAATTCCAGCACACAGTATAAATCATGATAGTTCCGAAAGTAAAGATTATCCAATGGACAAGCTACTTAGTAGCATTACAGTGTGACATATACCGGCGCCGATGGCCAGCCTATCTCCGCTGTGTTTGGTAGGGCACAAACGACAAATGCTGGTACCAATCCATGTCATGCATCAGATAACTCACAAGTTTTTTTTCGCCACGTGAACGGCCTCTAGCGAAAGGAAAATAATGTGATTTCTAGCACATAACTGGTTGTCGCGGTGTCAATGCTAAATCAAATTTTAAATAAAGATATGCCTCCAAATGATATCGCTTTATGTCATTTTCAAGATTCTAGAGCCAGATAGTCACTCCGCTCGCGACCAGTGCGATGTGGCGTGCCGTCGCTATGCAGGCTCGCGACCAGTGCGATGTGGCGTGCCGTCGCTGTGCACAGGCAGGGCCGGTTGTCCATGCATGTCCATTGCTGCAGACTTGTATCTGGTTGCCGTTCATCTGTGCACATGGCCAGCCTTCTCTGCTGTGTTTGATAGGATACGGACGACAAACGCCGCTATCTATCCATGTCATGCGTCCGGTAACTTTTTTTTAATACAAACGCATCAGACTCACAAGTGTTTTCTTCGCCAGATGAACGGCCTGTAGCCAAAGGAAAGTGCGATTTCTTGGACATATGCCCACTGTGTATCACTGACACTGTTTCAGTCAGTCACAACCGCCTCTGTCTGATCATCTCTAGAAATCGTCCATTTTCATAGGCAGATATACAACCACCTCTGGAAATCGGCCTCTAGAGGGTGATCTCCGGTGGGCCAAAACATAAGCTACCTCTGTGGAGACTGATTTCTAGAGACGGTTGATACTGTCAGCCATCTCTAAAAATCAATTTCCAGAGACGGTTGATATTGTCGACCGTCTCTAAAAACTAAATTTTGATAGGCAGCCCGAAATATGTTGTTTTGAGCCGTCCCTAGAAACACTTTTGAAACGTGCAAAAGTTTTATGTCAAATTTGAAAATCTATTTTCCGCCAATTATTTCTAGACACAGCAGATGTTTCTAGCACTACTACAGGATTTATTTTGCAAGCCGTTTCCGTTTTTTTAACCATGGCAGTTTTATACTTCCATTAACCATGGCAGTTTTTTTAATTAACTGTGGCGGTTAAAAAAACCGCCATGCAAAATTGATTAACCATGGCAGCTTTCATAAGAGGCCCGCCACGGTTAATCGAGGCCCATCTGCGGACTAGCAAGCCCATGGAATCCGGCGCCCCATTCCAACTTATCGACGCGCAGTGGCAGCGAGCACGAGGGTGCCGGCCCCTCCCCTCACCTCCCCGTGGCAGATCCCGACGGGCCGGGTATCGGGCAGCGCCCCTCCTCCAGCCGTCGAGCACCCTCCACTCCCCTCCCCGTGGCAGATCCACCGCGCCCGGATCCGCATTGTGCCCGTGGAGGAAGAGAGCAGCCGTCTTTGGGTGGTGGAGGCCGATGTGCATGGATCCGCGGCGGGGAGCAGGGATGCCGGATCCAATGCCGTGTACGCCCGATCCGGTGGCATGGAGGCTGAATCTGGTATCTCGTAGCGGCGCTCCAACGGTTGTTCGCAGAATCTCAACGGACGGCGGTGGAGCGGGGAGGCGGCGCCCGTGCCCGGCATCCACGCCCGTTTAGGGCTAGATTTTTTTTTGTTTTTCTATTTTATTAACCGTGGCGGGCAAAAAACGCCATGGTGGCCTTATCTCCATGGCGGTTACAAAAACCGCCATGGTTAATAAAAAACTGCCATGGTAAATAAATCCAGTAGTAGTGTAGCCTCCCCTAGAAACAACAACAACATATACAAAAGAGTTCCCACTCACGCCACCAACATTATATACATAATGTTGAGGCTCAGCTGGCCTGCCAAGCTACTCCACGTATATATACTCAAACTCAAAACCCTAGCCTAGTCGGGTCATTTCCCTCTATGCCTCGCTTCCACACCGAGGCTCCTTCCACTTCCCTTCATTAAAAAAATACCGGCCACATCAGGCCCCTAATTTAGGGTCCTCTCGTGCATCGTGTATCAGTCCCCGCATCAATAGCCGATACACACAGTTGAACCAAATTGATATAAAAAACCATACTTTTATTGATAAAGGGAAAACATTAAAAGATTATATTTACATGCTTGGGCCATTGGCCGTGGTCCTATGTCACCTTGACTCCATTCCTAGTAGCAACTTGGAGTGCGGACATAAAACTTTTTCCTTAAGCACACTACTATAACCTAATCTTGGTAGTCCTAGCATACCTCCTTGCATAGTCATACGGCTCTGTCTTCGGGGATACTCCGGTTTTCTTATCCTTGTGCAGTCCTCGATAGCTCCATCCTTCTACGTGCTCCTATAGCTTCTCTCCTAAAAACGTAGAATGGAGCGGAGTGAGTACATAAAGTACTCAGAGGCTATATCTGGATGTGGTTTATGGTGGTGGAGGGGTATATGGTAGTAGTAGAGTTATAGTATAATGGAGGTTTTGGCCCTCAGAGAGTATTAACCATTCTTGCCTGGAGTTTATTGATTACAACGTACCGGATGATCACAGTTTCATTACACATTAAAGAAGTCTAATCATTTGAGACCTCATTGCAGCGGTTGCCCATTCCAAGGACGGGGCTATTCGAATAGATACAATACACTCTATAGAGATTGTACAAATCTCCCCACATGTTCCTAACCATGCACAGTGGCAAAAATAGGCCTAATGAGATCCCGTACCCAAATGGAATGACCTTACGTTCCCATACAACGCTACGACGGTCTACTTAGGGGTTGGAAGCACACAACGACCTGGATGATCACACAACTTCCAGTAAATATAATTCGGGGTAAAAGACAACAAGTTTAGTAAATGGCCTCAAAATTAGGAGGGCCCAAGCAGGATTGTTGAAGTAATTGTTTGGGATTGACAGAGGCATTTGAAGGTGATCATCTACCTGGAGCTCTCAATGGGAGGTGCTCAAAGACATATTACCCAAGTGTATGGCAAGATGTTTAGCTAGTGACCGACTAATAGGGTAAATATCGCCCTTACTTGCATTATGGCCAATGTATTATGTATAGACATCGTCCTTAGTCTTATTGTGGCCATATAAGTGGTTTTGGTATTCAAGCTTTATAGAAAAAAGAAGGGATATTTTGATTACCAAAACGGGCACCGCTCGGTTGCCTAGGCAGGCTGGTCAAGCTGGTTTCTAGAAGCAGCTAGGTTGGTTTGGCAAAACAGGTTGAGCTAGTTTCAGAAGGTGTCCAGGCTGTTTCTTGCAAGTTCGAGTAGGATATCAAGATTCTCACGTAGAGTTTGAGTTGTAAACGTTCTCCAATGGGCCAAGACCTCCTACCCTATATATAGTGAAGGACCGTGCTGATTGAAAATCAATCAATCAAGCACAATATAATTTATTATTTTTTTATTCAAACCCAATTTTTTTCCTTTTCCAACCCTAATTACAGTTCTCCTTTTGTCTCCAGGTCAAATTGACGTGTTCTAGGTAGCCTGCTGAACCAAGAACAACCCTAGGCGCACCTGTCCTGATGGAGTCCCACCCGGGTAGGCATTCATAGGCATTCTGGTATTTCCTACAAAAAGGCGATTAAGCTGGCTTCTAAACCGGCTAGGCCGGATTCTATGGGCTTCACTACCAGGTGATTTTCAAGTGATCTGTGCATTCTAGCACTGTGCTATGTAACCCAAACTTACGACAACTCTAAATATGCTACTTGCAATATGTTATAACGACGCAACTCCTAATCTACGAAGCCTAAGTTTAGTTTTGCTCGGAGACAAGCAATTGTGGCCCGTCACTTTAGCTACGTCAGCTGGTAGTGGGAGCAGTTGAGTTGTTGGATTGAAAACATGTGCATACTATGCATTCACATGAACAGTAAAAAGTGGTACAGTAACTTCACAAACAATAAAATCTGTCACTCTTTATTAGTGCACTCCTCTGATTTAAAATGCTTCTACGTCAGGGGATTTGGTTCCGAGGGCTGCTGCACCCATCACTAATGACAGTCTTTACCTATCATCGTGGACCATTGTTCACATCCATGCTATCATTGTCGTCCTGTCCATGCACTGCGGCCCTCTATAAATACTAGCATCCCTCCCCCGTTCACAGGTCACACAACACAAGCAAGAAATAAACGGTAGCTGCCATAACCAGTGCAATGGCCAATTTGAGAAGCGTCCTAGCTGTGAGCCTAGCCGTGGCACTTTTTGCAGTGGCTCCTGCATCGTTCGCACTGGATGAGAAAGAGTTGCGCCTGAGTTTGTACTTAAACCAGACATACAGCGGAAACGGCCTTAACCAGGTGGTGGTAGTCGAACCAGGCCTACCTGGGGAGTTCGGCAACATCGCCATCCAGGACTGGCTTGTGACCAAAGGGGAAGGTAGCGACGCAACCGTCGTTGGACGTGCGCAGGGCATCCAGTTCAAACCAAGCGAGAGGAACCACCAAGCCTGGTATACCACCTTGACCATAGTGTTCGAGCGCACGAGGTAAGATCTTTTCTACTATCACCAACAATACAGCAAACGCTGTCATGGAACTCTTTTGAATAAGCATCATTTCGTCTTCTAATAATAGCCTCGAGGGATCCACGCTTCAGATGATGGGTTACATCCCACAAGACGGTCAGTGGAGCATTTTTGGAGGAACTGGACAACTTACGTTGGCACGCGGTGTTGTGAACCATAAGCTTGTGCGCCAAACCAATGGCGGGAGGATGTATAAGATCAACATACATGCCTTCTATACCCCCCTGGGCGTAAGGAGCCTTCCTCCTTTCTTCTACTTTTCTATTTGTGAAGCTTCAATGCTCGCCATTTCTCCATAGAATCTTCTTCAGTTCAATGAGCACCACCGGCCTCTTCCATTGCTTATGTGCCCGTGTGCGAATGTTTGTATAGGCCCTTATGATAACTTTTTCTTTAACGATTCCATAAAAGTAGAATCTCCATGCATCAACCTAAATATTCTCCTGCTTTTGCGATACCTTGTACAGGCTTCCAGCAACTGTAGGATTAACCCGTGGCGTTTGGACTTCGATGCTTGATCGACAAGTATGGACTACGACGGGAGCTTAATGCATGCAAACTTCCACGGGAACCATGTTCGTCATGGACGCTAGACCAACCATAATTTCTGTTCCGACTGTATCTAATATAATAAGTAAATGTGTAAAGAATAAATACTCCGAACGGTATTCGGAGTTGCAGGTCGTCGTTGCCCGTGCCTTATGGCCTGCAAGGTACATGTACATATTTCTGCGAGTATTATCAGTAATAAATAAAGTGGTTGGTTTCAAGGTGTGCGTGCATGTTTCTTTACGTTACTTGTGCGATGTGTCAGCAAATTCCCTTTTGGTTGTAACGAAATTCCCTTTTATTTGTAACGCCATGGTTTGTAGGAGACACTACAGCATACTCCCTCTGTCCAAAAATTAGTGTAATTCTAGGTTTAAACTAAGTCAAATTTCCTTAAGCTTGACTAAGTTTATAGAAAACAATATTAACAATTATGTCCCTAAACAGGTTTACTATCAATATTTAATCTCATAATATTTATTCGGTATCATAAATATTATTATTTTTTATGTATTTGATCAAACTTGAGATTGATTAACTTAGAAAAAACTTAGAATTACCGAGGGAGTATCAAGGCTTTCTGTTGGATGGCGTAACTAAGGAATGGCTCCTTTTCTAATTCCACTAGAAATCCACGTAAGAGCAAGGTCATCATTTGCATCGATGCCCATGTCTTGTAATCGGTACATGGCACACGGAACGAGGATTTTTTTTTTTATTTTTGACCTTATTAACTAATATTTTAAAAATAATTCGTCTGAAAAAAATATAAATATTTAACTGTTTTGGCCGTGCCAGGCCGCATAGCATGACAAAATCACTCTACCGTGTCAGAAACATTGGTGCAGCAATGTGTGCAACACCGAAGCACGCTTCAGGGGTCTACGGCTCATATTCCACGTGAAAAGCTTGTCGCGCCACTCCCGTTGGCGTGGCAGGTCTATTTTGCCGCGTCACCCGGAGCCCACCTTCACACCTTCGAAAAATCATATCTTTTTTATATATAGTATGATGGACATGTGTTTTATATACAAATTGCAGCTTCCGATGAGGTCTAAACATAGGGGGCTTGTTACCATAGAAAAAGCATATTATTTTTCTTATGGAGTCAGATGGAGATGAAATTTATATAAAAATTGTTGCTCTTGACAAGATCTGCAATATTTTAGTTTTGAGTTTTTTCATTTTAGGTTGTTAATATGCTTAAAATTGGCACAAAATTTCAAGAGCATATTAATATAACAACCAATATGCTGAAAAAAATATCATAAAAAATGGTTCCCTCCCCGAATGTGACATTGACAGCTTCGCGTCCTGGCTTTACCACGAAATTTAAGGTTTCAAGGACTTGACTGCGAAGTCAGGGAGATATTCTGCATATGCTGCAGCCCAAGGGCTTGCATGCACGATTCAGAAAGTGAGCTGTGAACATGTCCTAAGTCGTCTGCCATTTTGTTTCCCAAGCATAGATGATGTACACAAAGCTAGCACACCTTGAGTCAATATTGCTATGAGGGTTGTGAAATTCTGTTGGGTTAAGGCTGGGGAAAGCTTTTTTTTGCTTCGAAGGAGGCTGATAAACGCACGTGAAAGGTAAAGTACTATCTTATTGCTCGTGCAAAGCTTATCAATGTCTCTTGTATCTGTGTAATGTTTTCCATTTCAGGCGAAGGAGGCGGCTATTCCAGAAAGTGGAGGAGGAGAAGGAGACGCAGTGAAGATTTGAGGAGTCGAAGGCCACCGAAAAGCCTATTGCAATCGCAGTGCCATCCCTTGTATCCGCTGATATTGGAGCCCCTTGGCTAACTGAGACCGCTGCTCTTGACACTAGCCATGCTGGGGTTGAAGATACAGAAGAAAGGGTGCAGGTGTAGGTCTTGGCATTGTTCAATTTTGGTGGAACCTTTTGTGCATCCTTCGATATAGTTGTACTTAAAACTATGGTTGTGTTGACAACCAAAATTGTCTAGTTTGTAAAGTTATCAAAATACAGAATGGACTTCACCATTACGTACCTCGTAGAGATGGTCAAAAAAACATATATGGAATGTCTAATTTGGAGTCCGGATGAAGAAATTACACCACGGGAAGGTGCTTCGACATCGGAAGAGTTGACCTAGGTCAGAAGTTCTGATATACCTAAAAAAACATGTTGGGTGCTAGGGTTACTCCCACATTGAAAGTTGACAGACATCGAAACAACTGATGTTCCCTATCCGAGTTCAGTTTTCAAGATTCTGATCCAAACTCCTCCGAACTCGTGAGAAACTTAAAAATTATGTCTTGAAAAGGTTTCCTACTAGGATAAGATCACTCCCTTCTATATATATTATAGGATCATGGCCAATTGAGGTATCCAACTACACAATAGATCAAAAATTAATCTACTACACTTTTCTCCTACCATGTACTCCTCCAACCTCAATGCATCTCTTGTTGAGAGTCGTTGGAATTCTAGGTGGCCTCACCGACCCTAAAGCAACCTCGCCGTGCCCCTCCCTGACCGGTTCTCCCAGGAGGTGTTCGCGAGCTTTTCGGGCGAAGATCTGTTGTCGTTTCTATGGCCGTCCCGCTAGGTCAGCCTCACTATCTTGACCTATCTCGCCACGTGCTAGGCCATGTGTGGCCTTGGGCATGCTAGCCCTAGCTGGTGTGTGACCTTAATCGACGTCAACACACTTTTTAGGACTCCGCTGGAGAAGAAGAAGAATAGATCTACTAACGACATGTCGGATGATAACAGCAAGAAGACGGATTATGCTACTGATCCAAAGAATTAGAAAAACATCATCTCGCCAACATCTCGTGGATCAGCTCCCAGAAGACATTGTTTACTGCATGATAAATATTTTGATTTATTTAATTGATACATTGTTTATCGATAAATAAATATGTTATTTTTAATGAGCTATCTTTGTCTACATGTGTTATGCACTCATACTTCAATCCCAACTTGTAGAATGATTTTGTTCTTCCAAAACCGTCGTTAAAACAAATGGTACTTCCTACTAATCAACTTTAGTAGATATCTGAGCTCAAACTCAAATCCGAACTATCAACTTTGCATTTATATTTGCATCCGATAAAAAAATATGGATATCAGACATAAAATATCCAGACGCCATCATATCTGTTCCTTTTGCTGCACGATGCAATCAGTGACAGGTGAGATATGGCGTGCCGTAGCTGTGCGTAGGCGGGGCAGGCCATTGTCGTCGGTGTCCATATCCACCTATGTGCAATCAGTTTCCACCTTTAATTTGCTTGTTGGTATTCACGAAAAAGTTTGCGAAGTAGAAGCTTTTTAATTTTGCAAGTCTAGGTGCACGTGAAGAAATAAAGATTTGAAAGGACAGGCAGAATACCAAAATCTGGCACACAATATAAATCATGATAGTTCCAAAAGTGCAAGCCACTTAGCAGCTTTACAGTGGACATAGACTGGCACCGATGGCCAGCGTATCTCCGCTATGTTTCATAGGACACGACCGACAAATGCTGGTACCAATCCATATCATGGGTCAGATAACTCACAAGTGTTTTTTCGCCACGTGAACGGCCTCTAGCGAAAGGAAAATGTGATTTATATTACATACCCGTCATGGATCAGTAAACATGAAAAAGGGAACATGACATGATAGAGCACCTGGTACCACATTGTCACGGTGTCACTACTAAATGAAATTCAAATGAAGGTATATCTCCAAATTAAATGATATCGCTTTATGTCATCTTTGTTGCATTTGCATCTTGTAATCGTGTCAAACATTGTATCCTCTTGTAGATGCATTAGTTAGCATTTGGATTAGTTGCTAGCATGTTTATTTAGCGTAGATTCTTGGGTGACACGGTGACTGCACACGTGGGCACGCCGAGACCGTGTCCAAAGGCCACTCCCCGTCGTGGTGAGCACGCTGTGCATGTCGCACGGGTGACCGGAAAATAAGGCACACCATGCAGCCGCTAACTGTGGCGGGGGATGCGGATCATGGCCTAGATATGGAGTGAACAATGCATCAAAAAAAGCTGCGCCATTACGCAGTGAAAAACCACCAAGTCTCTCTCTCTCTCTCTCTCTCTCTCTCTCTCTCTCTCTCTCTCTCTCTCTCTCTTGCGAGCTCTTGACATTGTGCTCCTGGTGATCGTGCTCCGGGCACCGCCGGCAGCGATCAGTTTCCTAGGTCCGGCGAGCCATTGGATGTTCTACGGTGGATCCGTGAGTCCACCACGAGAGCCAGCAACGAAGAAGTTTGTGATCCTACGATGACAACCAGCGAACGCCATGGGCGACACTTCGAGCTCTGGCGGCGTGAAGGAGAGTTCGCTCATGTGGCCCATGCTTACCCGCGATGCCGAGTGGGCGATGCTGATGCAGTGCAATTATGAGGCATTGGAGATCTAGGGGGTGATCGAAGATCACCCAGGGACCAACCCTAAGCACAAGCAAGATCGGCAAGCCATGAGTTGACGGTGGACGAGCTCGTCGGGCAGTTGCGCGCGACAGAGGAGCGGTTCGATGACAAGGTCAAACAGATTGTCGACAAGGCCAGGCGACTCCTCCTTGCTGAGGATGAGTGGCTCGAGAAACATAAACATCGGTTCCACCCCGGGCACAAGCAGGCGGGGAGAGCACTGGTGGTGGCTCCTCAAAGGGCAAGGTGGCGACGCGTCCAAACGGCGGTGCCTCGGGTCCGGTCAAGTTAACCTCCAAGGGCACGCGAAGGAGAAAGGGCCTATGTCGCAACTGCGGCATCTATGATCACTGGGTGGAGAACTGTTGATGAGGACATCCCAACCATGCATGCTACTTCAAGTACCAAACAACCATCATCAAACATAAAGGATACAATTCAAGGTCCACTTACAAGAAGCCGTGCCCAGAAACTACAAGTGCAGGTGAATTCATTCCTAACTGATTTCAATTTCAATACTTCTGAGAATGTTATACTACCTAAGTGTTCTACTTTGGTTGTGCTTAGGAACATACAAAAGGAGGATGATGAAAGTAGATCAGCGGATTTTATCACTGAAGTACGGAACGGACCAGTGGAGTTTATCACCACAGTGCAAAACGGACCAGTTGAAAGAACTGCTCATAACTCTCAATTCCCAGAAGCTATGGAAGCCAGTGGGGACTCTTTGGAAAGTATATCAAGTTAGCTTTCCAATGCCACCAAGTTGAAGTACTTTGGACATCACACTGATGAGAACCGAGTACTTTAGTGCAGACTGCTCTGAAGGTCAAGAGTCTGCCGGGTCAGCATGTTGGTACAAGTTCGTATGTAAAACTGTACCAATCTACAAAGTTACGTGACACATGCTATACATGGTTGGAAAGATGATCAAGTTAAGTTTCCAACGCAACGACGGTGTGTCATTTGGACTTCTCAAGATGGAGTTATTGCCAAATTACTGAAGGCTGCTCCAGAAGACCATCAGCCTCGCGAACCCACTTCAGAAGCCATTTCGTGGAGGCCTTTTCACATTCCTAGTCTTTTCATTTTTATCTCGAGTTCTCACCTATCTAGCAGGGCTGTTGCTAGAATAAATAACCCCTAGACCCATTGCAAACTCAGACTTTTGATAATCAAATTATAGACCCTTTTGTTCAGCTGCGTGCTAACAAACCCCAGAGAGAGATTCTCTACCCCTTTGCTCTTGTGTTTTCCTTCGTGGATATTACAGAAGCGGCCGCGTCATCGGCACCCAATCCGTGCTCCTGATCCTCGAGTTCAGGTTGCGTAGGTTGGTTCTTTGAGAGTGTGGGTGGGCGAATCCTTGGTTCAGGCTGCCGTATAGAGACGGTGGTTGGCTCCTTGTGCGTGTCGTCAGGTTGCACTAGTTATCCTCGCTGCTTGGAGCAAGTTATCGGCTGTTCTTCGGCTATTTATCAAGATCGATCCTACGTCGTGAAGATCGGGACGAACGGTTTCATCATCGGCATCAGCTCTTCGGTTACCATGGTAGGATTTTTACCCTTAGCTACATATATATTTGTGTTCATCCTATCCACGAAAAAGCCACAAAAATATTCTGCTATAACCCTTTGTTGCAATCTGTTATTCTTGTGAGTTTAGTTAATTTTCAGTCCATTAGAGTCTTGTTTTAGTTGCTGATCATATTCTCCTTTGCGTGTCCTTTGAGCTTCTTTCATACATCTGCAAATCCATATATAAAAAAATCAGAAACCCGTATCATTCTTCGTGTAAACTTTGATCCTATCAAGTTAGAACGCTGACGGTTGTGTCCTGTTTCTACAAAAAAAAGATAAGTGTGTAAGTTTATATCTGGTCTTGTTCTAAGTTATATATAAAAAAAAGTTTGTCAAAAAAAAGAAAGAAGAAAGAAAAGTGCAAAAAAAAGTTCAGAAAAAGTTTGAGAAAGAGAAGTTGAAAGATCAGTTTGTTTATGTGCTCAAGTTCTGAAATTTTATATCAATTTGCTCAACCAGATTGCTATCCATCTTTTGGTGCAAAATTTTGCTTGGGTTTGATTGCAACACATGCATCCTAAGCATACTCCTTGTTTGCATCAAGTCTGAAATTATCTTTGCGTGTGTGTTTGATCTATTTACATCACTCATATCTTGTGGTCAGCACTAGGCATTGAACTTATATTTTGGACTATGATTTAACTTTACAATATTGAGAATTCAGATTGCATTCCTTGTGAATTATATCCCCTCCAAGCTCCACAAATAACCCACCGTCATCGAAACGCTGATCTTGCATTCTCCCAACCATCATTCTCAAGTTACCACCTCGCATTGGCCCTCTGTAATCCGCAAGAATTCACACGAGCTTCGGTTGGTAAGAGAGGTGAGGTTGTGAGATTCCACATATAATTCCTATTCCATATATTCCACATATATTTGTTGCAAGCCATCACTAACTTGACAGGAAGATGGGTTCCAATGTTGAGATCGATGATTGTGTCACCATGGCATAATTCAATGAGATGAAGCAAAGCATGGAGACGCTAACAGCCAATGTTCAGGCACTTATGAATCACTGCCAGAACCTCCTCCTGAATATGCAAATGCAAGTCACCATGAAGAAGAAGGTGAAGAATCTGAAGGAGAGGCTGCTGCTCATCTTGCAAGAGAACAACGAAGAAGACGAAGAGATCGTGTTGTTGCAAATGCAAGAAGACCTCCACGTCCGTGTCGTGGAAATCATGCAAGAGATGCTAGTCATGGAAGAGAGCATGGACTAGAAGAAAGTGGGACTGATGAAGAGGACGAAGAAGAAGAGGTTGAACAACCCCATCATGATGATCGTCATCGCCGAAGAAATCATGGGCGAAATTGGCCCAATGAAGAGAGGTTTGGCAACTTAAAATTCACCATGCCCAAGTTTGAAGGAGGATTTGATCCTGAAGCATATCTTACATGGGAGTTGAAGGTAGATAAAATCTTTCGCTTGCATAATTATTCTGAGCGAAAGAAGGTTGCCATGGCCGCTCTTGAGTTTGATGGCTATGCTCTAATTTGGTGGGAGCAAATGCTGAATGAAAGAGAAGAAGCTGGCCAAGGTGATGTGCGTTCATGGGCTGAAATGAAGAGAGAAATGAGGGCAAGATTTGTCCCTAAACATTATCACTATGATCTTTTTGACAAGCTGCAGAATCTGAAACAAGGAAGCCTTAATGTTGATGAGTATTATAAAGAGATGGAGAAGGCGATGATTAGAGCCAATGTGTATGAAGATGAAGAGCAATCAATTGCACGTTTTATGTCAGGGCTGCACCGCAACATTCAGCGCATTGTTGAATTTCAGCAATACCGCAATCTTATTGAGTTGGTGCATCAAGCTAGCAAAGCTGAACGTCAATTGCAGCAAGATATGAAGTCCAATAGAGGGGTGTCTTTCAGCACAAGAAGTGCAGCAAGTGCAAGCAAATACACCCCAAGAGGTAGTGCAAGCAAAGGTACATTTTACAACTCAAGTGGAGGTGCACGATCTAGCAATTTTGGAGCCTCTAGTGGCAAGGAGCTGGCTGCTCCAAATGAGAGGAAAAATACAGCAAATACATCATCTACTTCAGTGGGTTCTTCCACCAAGAGTAGTGGAATTCAATGCTTCAAATGTGGTGGTCGTGGTCATGTTGCAAGAGAGTGTCCAAATAATAGAACCATCATTGTCAATGACCAAGGAGAGTATGAATCTGCTAGTGAGGAAGAACAAGAAGATAGTGAAGAGGAGAATAATCTTGAGAAGGATATCTCGTGAGTTTGAATCAAGCTGCTCTTGTTGTAACTGAAATTTTGAATGTGCAAATGAGTGATGCTGAAAATGGATAGTGGCACAATCTTTTTCAATCTAGAGCTAAAGTTCAAGATAAAGTTGTCAAGGTGATCATTGATGGTGGAAGTTGCCACAATCTTGCTAGCAAAGAAATGGTTGAAAAGCTTGGTTTAAAGCTACTGAAACATCCTCATCCCTATCATGTGCAATGGCTTAACAATTCAGGTTCCATTAAGATTGCACAAAGAGTGAAAGTTCCTTTCAAGATTGGTGAATATATTGATACCGTGGAGTGTGATGTGGCACCTATGACAGTGTGTCACATGCTGTTGGGAAGACCATGGCAATACGATCAGTCATCTCTACATTGTGGTAGAACCAATCAATACACCATCAAGTGGAAGGGCAAGGAGTTGATTCTTAAACCCATGACACCGCAGCAAATTCTAGCTGAGCACTTGCAGAAGAGCTCTGAAGTGAGGAATGAGAGTGCAAAAGGAGGAGAGAAAAATAATTTGAGTGCCCTCCACAAATCAGGAGTGAGAGCCACAAGCCAAACATGAGAGAAAATAAAAATAAAGAGAGAGAGAACTTAGTGATGATAGCCACCAAATCTGAAATGAGAGAAGTGAGGAAAAATCTAGAATAAGTATTATTCATACTTGTGTGCAAGGACACATTGCTTTCAGCTAAAGACTTAACCTCTGTCCCTAGTGTTGTTGCATGTGTTTTGCAGGAATATGAAGATGTTTTTCCAGAGAAAACACCTGCTGGACTTCCTCCTTTGCGTGGCATAGAACATCAAATTGATCTCATCCCTGGAGCTACACTTCCAAACCGTCCAGCATACCGCACCAACCCTGAAGAAACTAAGGAAATTCAAAGGCAAGTACAAGCACTTTTAGATAAAGGTTATGTGTGTGAAAGTTTAAGTCCTTGTGCTGTCCCTGTGATTTTGGTGCCAAAGAAAGATGGTTCATGGAGGATGTGTGTAGATTGTAGAGCCATAAACAACATCACTGTTCGCTATCGTCATCCTATTCCTAGGCTAGATGATATGCTAGATGAATTGAGTGGATCTATGATATTTTCTAAAATTGATTTGAGAAGTGGTTACCATCAAATTAGAATGAAAATTGGAGATGAATGGAAAACTTCTTTTAAAACAAAGTTTGGGCTGTATGAATGGTTAGTTATACCTTTTGGTTTGACTAATGCACCTAGTACATTCATGAGATTGATGAACCATGTCTTGCGGGCATTCATTGGAAAATTTGTTGTTGTTTACTTTGATGATATCCTAATTTACAGCAAGACATTGGAGGAACATGTTGCTCATATTCAGCAAGTTTTGGACGTGCTTAGGCAAGAAAAATTATTTGCTAACCTTGAGAATTGCACATTTTGTACAGATCAGGTTGTGTTTCTTGGTTTTGTTGTTTCAGGTTCTGGAATTCAGGTTGATGAATCAAAGGTGAAAGCAATCAAGGATTGGCCAACTCCTGAAAATGTAAGCCAGGTGAGAAGTTTTCATGGACTTGCTGGTTTTTACAGGAGATTTGTAAGAGATTTTAGCACCATAGCTGCACCATTGAACGAGTTAACAAAGAAAGGTGTTGCCTTCCAATGGGGTGAACCACAAGAGAAAGCTTTCCAAGAACTGAAGAAAAGATTGTCTGAAGCCCCCTTGCTTGTGTTGCCGGATTTCACTAAAACCTTTGAGATTGAATGTGATGCAAGTGGGATTGGGATTGGAGGCGTTCTCATACAAAATGGACAGCCTGTTGAATATTTTAGTGAGAAGTTGGGAGGAGCACAACTGAACTACTCGGTGTATGACAAAGAATTGTATGCTTTGGTAAGAGCACTTGAAACTTGGCAACATTATTTATGGCCAAAAGAATTTGTTATTCATTCAGATCATGAGGCTTTGAAATATTTAAAGGGGCAAGCAAAACTGAACCGCAGACATGCCAAATGGGTTGAATTCATTGAAACTATCCCATATGTTGTAAAATACAAGAAAGGTAAGGAAAACATTGTTTCGATGCTTTATCTCGTAAAAATGTTTTGCTCAATCAACTTGAAGTAAAAGTGCCTGGAATTGAAAGCATAAAAGAATTATACTCGCCGATCATGACTTTTCGAACCATATGCAAAATGTACAATTGGAAAAGGATGGGAAAAATATCATATACATGATGGATTTTTGTTTAGAGCTAACAAATTGTGTGTTCCACATTGCTCTGTTAGACTCTTGTTGCTACAGGAAACGCATGCCGACGGACTAATGGGTCACTTTGGTTGGAGAAAGACCTATGAAATGCTAGCTGATCACTTCTATTGGTCTAAGATGAGAAGAGACGTTCAACGACTTGTGCAAAGATGCGTCGCCTGTCACAAAGCTAAGTCAAAACTGAACCCTCATGGATTATATACTCCCTTACTTGTTCCTAGTGCTCCTTGGGAAGACATTAGCATGGATTTTGTTGTGAGATTACCTAGGACAAAGAGGGGGATGGATTCAATTTTTGTTGTTGTTGATCGATTCTCTAAAATGGCACATTTTATACCTTGTCATCACTACAAGAAATATGTCATCTTATGACATTTATGCCATGACATATGATTAAAATGTCACTAAATCAACTAGTTTATGACATTTGTTTTGGAGCCAGCTCAACTTAGTGACATTAATTAATAAATGTCATAACAAACGTCAAAATGGTAGTGAAATGGTATATTGTGACGACATTCGTCATGTCATAACGATCAATTTATTGTTGTCACAAGCCTATGACTAAGATAGTGAGTCGTAATCCAAGGTGCCATATGGATCCATTTTGGCAAAATAAGTCCCACTACCACACTTAGATGAGTGGCTCTCATATATTTTTCTCTTTTTTCTCGTGTATACTTAGCCCATCTATTTTTTTAGAATCATCTATTTTTTTTTCTATATGTACTGAGCCTTAATAAAAAAACAAGGTGCGAACCAAAGAGACCGCCCAGACCACAATAAACAAACTTGTATGAAAAAATACCTAAATATTATTTAATAAATTCTATATCTTTTATGTTCATAACTAATTCTGTATTTGTAAATACAACAATATTTAAGATAAGTTTGAAACTTTATTTTCATATTTTAGTGTTAAAAACTTAGTTTACCAAAATATTCAAATTGCATTTCAAAACCTGTTCGGCTTAAAAAGGATTTGAGTTTGAGTTTCAAATGATTTTTTTTTAAAAAAATAAAAGCTATACACTAACCTGGGCCACTTTTGGCGGGCCTGTGGCCCCACTCCCAACTAAGCCCAGCAGGCCAGCCGAGAGGCCAAAAAACTCCTTAAAAATAAAATTTAAAACGTTGGGCTTCGGAGGGATCGAACCCGCAACATCAAGCTTGAAATGAACAAGACTTACCACAGAGCTATTCAAGCAATTGTTATGAGAAATGGACTTTAGTTTATATATCTAAACTTTATCAGGTAGTGGATCTGCTCGCAGTGTTCATCATAAACGTTGCAATAACAGCAGGTTTTTTACTTTTTAATCTCTACCTAAAACTTAGAAGTAGTCTTTCTCCCTCATACAAACTTCAAATTTGATGATTCTTTTTTCTAATTTTTTCTGAATTCATGATCTAATCATTTATTGTAGTCTTACAATAATTATTTTTGTCATACTTTCATGCGACTTTGTTTTATCAATTGAAGATTTGAATTTCAAAAAATGACAACTTCACATGGTATTTTGAAGTAGCAAATGATTTCAACTAAAAAATTCATGTATACAAAAGTTGTTCAACTGATCAAGATCTAGAAACTTTGTTTTCATCATTTGGTCACTTGACAAAGTGGTAGTAACATTGTTCACAAAATTTACACATCTCTCTTATAGTTTATGGAGCTATATGAGAGATATGTAAGTTTTGTCAACAATGTTATTGTCGCTTTCTCGGATGAACAAATGACCAAAACAAAGTTTGTAGATCTCGATGAGTTATATAATCTTGTTGTTGATGACTTTTTCACCTGAGATCATTTAGTATTTGAAAATGTTGTTTGCAGTTGTCACATTTTGAAATTCAAATTCAAATTGTTCAAAACAAAGTCATATAGACAAATGACCAATACATCTGTGGTAGATCTCGATGTGTTATACAATGTTCTTAATTAAAAAAATTCCCATTTGAAATCATTTAGTACCTCAAAAAATATATTTCAAAATATCTCACATTTGGAAATTCAAATTTTATATAATTCAATCAAACTCGGATGGACAAATGACCAAAATAACGATAATAGATCTTGATGAGTTCTACCTTTTTGCTTTTGGAAACTTTTTCACATAAGTTTATTTACTATCTTAAAATTTGACTTTAAGTTTTCATATTTTCAAATTAAATTTTTTAATTTGCTGCGCTTCTCTGGCTCTCAACCTGGTTTTGGGCCTCACTTTTGCTTTTGGGCCACTCAAACCCGCAGGCCTGCTAAGGTTGTGGATGATTAGAACCGTTGATCTGAGATTGATGGCTGGGATCGAATCATCTGAAATGAACTCATATAAAACCATAGCAAACCCTAAATCTCTCGCTCTTGGCTTCTCTCCTCTTCCTCTGCGCCGCACGCCCTCGGTCAATCCAGACCTTCTTCTCTAGCTCTCCACCATCGTTGAATGGGAGGGTCGAGGCGGGCTGTGCCGTGGCTGTCCGTGTGTGGGGGCAACGAGGCCTGCTCAGGGGAGGTGCAGTCGGCGGCGGCGCTGGATGCCGCACGGCACGGGGCTACGGGGTCGTTGCCCTTGCATCCCGGCCCGGTAGCAACCCAGGCTACGGTGATCTGATCCACGACCCCTCCACCGTCTTCCCCTCAGGATGGGCGAGAGCGGGCAGAACCACGACTCCACTGCCATCTTCATCTCATGGTGGGTGGGAGGCTAAGAGCATGCTGATCCGTGCAGATCTGGTGGGCTGTGATGCGGAAGCTGCGGAGGTCGTCTTCAACTTTCGTCTGCACCACATACTGAAGCACCGCCATCTCCATCTCAGGTTACTGATTCATCCCTTAGCCCGTAACATGAGCCAGAATACTACTGCATCTAAACTTTGAAGAGATTAATTGTCACTGGCTTCTGCATCTCACGGTCACGGTCTGAAGTACGATAGTGCTCGATTCAAAATAGCTAGACTGCTTACTACTTTGATGGGTTCTAATGCTATGATATGTGCTATTTGGGACAATTTTATTAGTCTGAACTGTTCCACTATGTGCTATTTGGGAGAAAAATAACTTATTGTATCAAACTAAGTGTATTTAACGATTGAACCTGCTGCACATGTTTGAACTTGAGAAATGCTCTATGCAACAATTTAACGATTGAACCTGTTCCACTATGGGGCATGCAACACTTTAACATGTTCTAGACTTTTTAATTTTAGTGCTCATGTTGGTTTAATTTGGATCAGGGGACTGCAATGCTCATAGCAATCAGCTCTGCTATCACCGATGTAAGGGAAGTTCACACAGTACTGTACGCACTGAAAATTCTGTAGTGTATGCCTGATGCAGTCTGTACACTAGACTAAAAATTTGCCTCAGCTTGCACTAAGTGATGCAACCTTGTCCTGACGTGCCCTAAGTGATGATGATGCCCAAAGCGATATTTAGGCTGATATACATATGATGCATGCACTAAGAACAGAGATGCATGGTTGATAATGAATGATAATGTCTGCTGATATGCTCCAATATCTTAGAGAAATTATAACAACAGAGAATATGCCATTTAGAAAAATCTGCACCAAACTCCAATATTTTAATGCTGGCAAATCATATATGTGTTTCTATTTCATGAAAGCAAGGTTTGGATGCAACCTTGTTTTGCTTACAACAAGAGTTATTGTCCTATGTTCATGCTAGATGAAAGAGTAGCACTAAACCAGATCAAAGTACCTAAATTAGATGACATCAAATCTGCTAGTATAAATTAGCTGAACCATTTCTTAATCTGCTAGTATGTAAATAGTTTATTTTGTACCATGAGAAGAGAACTGATGCATTACATGAATCTATTAGATAGAGACTAGCCTTGAACCATTAAGAGCTTTCCTCACAACATCTCTAGGTTGTTAGCATATATGAAAGCACCTAACTTTTATTTTAGAGAATATATGAAACTTCACTATCAAATAATTGTATAGGCTAACCAACTAGATGTTAGTATTTTTGCTTGATTTTTTCCAGTAGTACACATTATGGGCTATTTGTTGTCAATTGCTTTGCCGGTTGGTGATTTCAATCTGTGTTCATCCTACATCATACGACTGTGTTCCTGTGCAATTGATTTTTTATGTGATTTTATTGCAGAAAATTGGACAAAAATTGGAGTTCTTCGTTGGGTACAGATCATACTTGGTAACTGTTATAGTTAACTTATCTTGGTTGGTCTTCATGGTCGATTGCTCACTAGCAGTTTTTTCTGCTTTCTAGTCTCTTGCTATATTGTTCTCTTTATTGTTCTTGAGTGGCAATAAGTTAAAAAGATTAATGCATGTTTTTTCATGAGATGGTTTAAGAAAAGTTTAAGAGATTTCCTCACAACAGCTGTAGGTTGTTAACATATGACAGCACGTGACTTTTATTTTAGAGCATGTATGAAACTTCACTCTGAAATAACTGTATAGGCTAACCAAACTATATATTAGTAGTTTTCATGGACTATCCTTGTTAACTAAATAGATCAAACCGGGTGTGCTAGTTACCTGTCATATGTGCATGGAACTATAGCTGTTACTCTATGGACCATATATGTTGCCCTCCTTAGTATCTAAAAGTGCACATATATCACAATTTTGGTAGAACAAAAAGAATTGTTTCATGCTTGAACAACAGAGTTCTTTTCAGTATCTAAAAAATGTTCACAGTATTGGCTCTATGAAAACAGCAAAGTGTTTGTCAATGTTCTGTTTTGTGCAGCAGCTAAAATGTTCTTATGTGCAACAACAAAGTAGTTGCTTATAATGTGTTGTGTGTCTGCAGGGTATGGAAAAATTCCAGCATTCTATGGTATTTGCTCCTGACCAAGAATAACTTGATGATAGCATCGTCGGTTGAACGATTAGTTTGGTGACAAAGGTCACTTGTGAGATTATGATGTGAAATTTCCATATTTTTATCTTATCTGAGATACCTTTGTGACTAAGGTCACTTGTTGAACAATTAGTTTGTTGTTCGTGGTGAATGTAATAGATATTGTATGACTTATGAACTTGTGGACTTGGTCATAAATGGAATATATTGTTGAGCATACATATGTTATTCTGGATTGCTTGTGCGGCCGTGGGTCTTGAATGATGTCCAAATAAAATATTTGGTTGTATAGAATTGGCTACCTTGCAAGATCAAAGAACTTGTGACATAAAGGAGATGTCATAAAGGTTATGACATCGAAAATCAATGTCATAATGTTATGACATTAACACTTAAATGTCATAAGTTGTCATTATAGACGCTCATCTTTTGACATTTGATTTTCGTCAACTTTATGTCATAATTGGTGACCTATGACATAATTTACAGGTATTATGACATATATCAAATGTCAAAAGATGACACATTTCTTGTAGTGCATAAAAGCGATGATGCTTCCCACATAGCCTCTCCATTTTTTTAATGAAATTGTGAGGTTGCATGGCATGCCCAAGACAATTGTTTTAGACTGTGACACCAAGTTTCTGAGTTACTTTTGGAAGACATTATGGGCAAAGGTTGGAACAAGGCTGCTGTTTTCCACCACTTGCCACCCTCAAATGGATGGGCAAACTGAAGTTGTGAATTGAACACTCTCTATGCTGCTGCGAGCCTTGATAAAGAAGAACCTGAAGGAATGAGAAGAGTGCTTGCCACATGTGGAATTCGCCTACAACAGGGCAGTACACTCTACAACTAATATGTGTCCATTTGAAGTTGTATATGGTTTCAAACCACTTGCTCCAATCGATTTGTTGCCTCTACCATTGCAGGAAAGGAGTAACATGGAGGAGTCCAAGCGTGCAGCTTATGTCAAGAAGATTCATGAGAAGACCAAAGAAGCAATTGAGAAGAGGTCCAAGTACTATGCTGCATGGGCAAACAAGCATCGCAAGAAGGTGACATTTGTGCCTGGAGATTTGGTTTGGGTACATCTTCGCAAAGATCGCTTCCCACAGAGATGGTCCATTCAGAGTGCTATCCAAGATCAATGACAATGCTTACAAGATTGAGCTTCCTGAAGACTATGGTGTTAGTCCAACCTTCAATGTTGCTGACTTAACACCATTCTTTGGACTAGAAGATTCAGAGTCGTCGAGGTTGACTCCTTTTCAAGAGGGGGAGGATGATGAGGACATCCCAACCGTGCATGCTACTTCAAGTACCAAACAACCATCATCAAACATAAAGGATACAATTCAAGGTCCACTTTGAAAGCATCTAGGCCCTTTGATGTGGGTTTCGATGATTGATCACAATATAGATTACTATGACTAACGTGTGTTTTGCAGAAACAATGTGAGTTATGGTCATGGTAATGGAATCTCAGGCAATTTGGTTGGCATGCCCTCTTATCGATGGAAATCATTTCGGTTTTCAAAGGTTGGACGACAAGGTTAAGGACGGTTAGTTCCGATTGTTGATGGTGTTGAGAGACATCGGATTAGTCGTTAGAACTTTATCTTTTCTCCTTTGGCCGTACTATTAAGGGGTGTGCAAATGGGTAGCTTGACCTAGTTGAGTCTCGGGTTTAGGTGTGGTGCACACTGGTGAAATCTTAGCGCTAGGAAGTTACCTGTGAGCCCTGAGAGTCATTGAAGTCGTCGCCGTTTTCAAAGGATCGCTGATCGAGTGAAAACGGGAGCTTCAACAGGCGCCGGACGCGTCCGGCGCACGGTGAACTCTTCTGCTGGTCTGCTCTGAGGGGCGGACGCGCGGTCCCGCATCCGGCGCTCGGCCGGACGCGGACCGAAACTTTCTCGGAGCCGGCCTTGGGACAAAGTGCGCTCCGGACGCGCTCCGGACTCCGGGGCGCCGGACGCGTCCGGCGTATGACCGTAGCTCAACGGCTAGCCGACCGTTTGAATCCTTTTAAGCGCCGGACGCGTCCCGGCGGTGGGGGCGCGGACGCGTCCGGCGCTCACGACCGAGCTGAATTGCGGGGTAACGGTTGGATTTCAGCCTTGGCTATAAATACAACCACACCCCTCCATTTCGGCTCTCTTGCTCATTTGTTCAGTGGTAGACACCTTGTGAGAGCGGGAGAGTTGCAAGAGCCTCATGACTTGAAGAGATTTGAGAATCCATGAGTTCATGAGCGATCGAGAGTAGCTAGTGTGCATCCACTCTTCTCCCTAGACTTTGCGAGGTCAAGTGAGAGTTTGTGCTTGTTACTCTTGGTGATCGCCATCACCTAGACGGCTTGGTGGTGATTGGAGCTTGGTGATCATCCGGCGGTGCTTGTGGATGACCCAACTCATCTTGTGAGCGGTTCTTGGCGATTCACCGCGTCGGAGCGACGAAGAATCAGCCCTAGAGAGCAGTTGGTCCTTGCGAGGATCAAGGGGGAGCTACACCCTTGCGCGGGTGCTCCAACGAGGACTAGTGGAGAGTGGCGACTCTCCGATACCTCGGAAAAAGATCGCCGTGTTCCTTGTCCCCTTAATTTCCGCATTTATTTTCTAGCACTTACATTCTTGCAATTACTTTCATAGAATTGCCATGCTAGAATAGGATTGGAACTTAGGGTGCAAAACTCTAGTTGATCGATTGTCTAGGAACACACATAGGCACAAAGGGGTGAATCATGGGCTAGTAGGTTTAATTCCGCAAGAATTTTTAGAATTAGCCCAATTCACCCCCTCTTGGGCATCTTGATCCTTTCAAGTGGTATCGGAGCCGGTTTGCTCTAAATTAGGCTTAACCGCCTAGAGTAAAGATGTCCCATGGGGATGGACCTCCTCCCATGTTCGAGGGAGACGACTTTCCTTATTGGAAGATTCGCATGGAAGCACATTTAGAAGCGATAGATGTTGGATGCTTCCGTGCCGCTTCTCAAGGACTCCCAAAACCCAAGGATTCAGCTAACCTTGTCGGTGAAGAGGCTAACTATGAGAAGTGGAATGCAAAGGCAAGGAACGCTATATTCCGCGGTCTTTGCAAGGATGTGTTCAATCGCGTTAGGAACCACAAGGACGCCCATGCACTATGGTCGACCTTTGTGCGCTCCATGAGGGAACTAAGAGTGAGCGTGAGGAACGCTATCATCTTGTTATGCGCAAGTTAAATTCTTTTGAGATGAAAGCTAATGAAAGTGCTAATGAGATGTATTCCCGTTTGAACACTATTGTAGAGGAACTCAACGGCCTTGGACTCAATCAAATGTCGCCATCCGATGTTGCAAGAAAGATCCTATGTGTCCTCCCCATTGAGAAATATGGGCACATTGTCACCGTGCTTCACCAAGGTGATCTTTCCAATGCTACACCAACTCAAATATTGGGAAAGATCAATGCTCATGAGATGTATATGCATCTCACCCCGAGGATGGCTCATCATCCAAGAAGAAAGACTTGGCCCTCAATGCAAGTCACTCAAGAAAAGGCAAGGCCAAGGCAACTCATGATGATTCTAGTGATGCTGAAATTGATGATGTGAGTCTTGCTCTCATGGTGAAGAAGACCACCAAGATGTTGAAGAAGCTCAACAAGAATGGTGTCAAGTTTGATGGCAAGAAGAAGAAGTTCTTCACAAGTAGCAAAAGGAAGCCCATCTCCGAAATAGAGTGCTTCAACTGCCGCAAGACTGGACATCTAGCTCATCAATGTCCGGAGCCTCCAAGAGACAAGAAATACAAGAAGAAGAAGGGCAAGGACAAGAAGGATGACTCAAGTGATGATGAAGAAAAAGAAAAGAAGAAGAAAGACAAGCATCACAAGAAGAAGGAAGAAAAGAAAGAGCATCACAAGAAGAAGGATGGAAAGGCCTATATTGTTGGTGATTGGCTCACCGATATTGAATCCTCTTGTGGGTCATCCGATGAGGAAAGTGATGATGAAGGTGTGAAGGGTCGAGATGGACTAGAGGGGGGTGAATAGTCCTTACTAAAAACTTACGCACCGGCTAACCGAAACAAGTGCGGAAATAAAACTATCGGTCTAGCCAAGACTAACCCCCACTAACTACAACTCTAGTAGCACCTTGTAAAAGATCCTAAACAAGAAGCAAGGTGCTAAACTAGCTAGTGGTCACCTAAATAATTCTAGCTTGCAAGGTCACACACACCTAAGCAACTAGCACTTTGCCACACCGGGAGCACCTACCCAATTCTAATGAGCAAGAGCACAAAGCCAAACCTAAGCTCACTAGATGCTCAAGGACAAGGCTACACAAGCCGAACCCAAGAGCGCAATTCACTTAACTACACAAGCTAAGCAAAACACTAAAACTACTTCTAGCTACACAAGCAAGAAGGTCCTCAACTAGCTACACAAGCAAACGAGCACAAGAGCCACTACTCAAGCTAAGCAAGAATGTAACAAATGTAAATGCAAGCTTGAGCTAGAGGGGATGCAAACCACCGCGAAGAGTGAACACACGAAGACGCGGCGGTGGCGAATCACCGGGCGTAGAGGCCAACCACTCGCACACAATCACAAGGGAGGTCGAAGCCTCACACACAAGCACAAGGAGGTCGAAGCTCGGCAAACACAAATCGACACACGATTTTTCCCCGGTTCACTTGGTCACCACCAAGCTACGTCCGCTTGTGGCGATACACCGACTTGGTGATGAGAAGGCCGCTCAAGTTGGCTTATCCAACAACCCCTCCGGGGAGCCCCAACTCCAATCAACACAAGACCGGGATCCTCCAAGCCACACTCAACTAGAGTAGCCAATTTGCACTTCGCGGGGAAGGCTCAAGAACCCTCACAAATCCTCCTTCGGAGCACCGCACAATCTCCACGCGGTGCTTCAACGAAGTCTCTTGCCACCAAGCCGTCTAGGAGGTGGCGACCTCCAAGAGTAACAAGCACACCGGCTTGCAACACGATCACCTAGTGCCACTCGATGCAAATCTCTCAATGCAACGCACTAGAATCGCTCACTCACTCGATCGGATGATCTCTATCAAGCTCAAGTGAGTAGAGGGCTCTCCAAGCACTCTCCAAGGTGGACACCAAGTCCCCAAGGTGCTAAGCAGCCAGCCATGGCCGAGCAAGGCAAGTATTTATAGGCCAAAGGGCCAAACTAGCCGTTGCCCCCACGCTGGAACAAAACAGACGCGCCGGACGCGTCCGGCCCTCAACCGCCGGACGCTCCAAGCCGCGTCCGCGCTCCAAGTCGCGCCACGTGTCCCGACCGTTTGAGCTCGATCGTTGAAGCCCAATGGCTATCTCTCGATCCTGCTCAGAAGCCCTGCGCCGGACGCTAAATAGTGTTTTCGCCGCGTCCGCCGCGGGCCCGGCGACCCGACCGCGAGAGTGAGCCCGGCCGTAAACTTTTCGGGTCGGCGTCCGGGATCGCCGGACGCGTTTACCGCGTCGCGAAGGCGTCATCGCGCCCGCCAAGATGCCCACGCCGATTTCCAAGACGCGCCGGACGCTGGCCCCCGCCCGCGGCCGCGCGTCCGGCCGGCGCCCGGCGCCCGTAAAACAATGTTTTCCAGCCCGCCGTGAACGCCAACTTCTCCAACAATTTGCATCCGGCGCAATAGAAAATATGCCTCCAATTTTCCCGAAAGCGCCGAATCCCGCCTCGCAAGCTCGGCGGGAGGGAGAGAGGGACCCAAACCCAACTCTACCCTACAAACCAAAGCGCGATCAACGCCACCTTTGCAAATGTGCCAACACCACCAAGTGTACATCACCATGTGCATGTGTGTTAGCATTTTCACAAACATTTTCAAAGGATTTTCTCTTGATCTCACAACGCCACTCGATCCTAGCATGTCGCAATGTTAGATCGCTCAAGTGGCACTAGATGACCGAGATGCAAACAAGTTTGCCCCTTTTGATAGTACGGCTATCAATCCTAAATCCGGTCATCAACTTCTCTACACTCCTCATGACCGGTGAAATGAAATGCCCTAGGTTATACCTTTGCCTTGCGCATTTCCATCTTCACCGTCTTTCCACCGAAGTGCCAATGCAACACATGCACCGACACGATCTCAAGATGATATGATCCACTTCATATCATCATGCAACCCTCTTGGTCCATCGATCTTGATCTCACTTGCTCTTCACCGCCTCATGGTCCATCGGAACCAAGTCTTGCCCGAGCTTCACCATCTCATGGTCCATCGCTCCACTGCCTTGACTTGTCCTTCACACACCCTCCGGCCTCGAGCCAAGCCTCATCTCGATCTTCACCATCGGTCACATGACTCCATGTCATGTCACATATTCAATGAAGCTCCTTCATCTCACATTCACCTGTGGACTAAATCCCTGTGTATTCTCATGATCACACAATTAGTCCACCTAAGTTGTCACTCAATTATCAAAACCAAACAAAGGACCTTTCAATCTCCCCCTTTTTGGTAATTGATGACAACTCTACAAAGATATGGAAATAAAGTTCATAAAGGACTTTATGTCACTTATCCAACATTTAAGCTCAATGTTGTGATTTGGATAAGTGTCACAAAGTCAACTTGGTAGTGATAGCTCCCCCTACATGTGTGCTCAAATGGTTTGGTTTCAAGCTTGCACACATGCATAGATATGGAAATTCTTGGAAGAGTTATCACTACTAAGTGATGCAAAGGTATATAGGATAAACCTTTGAAGCGTGATACCAATCGGAGTTGCACATTGAAGTTCATCCTTAGCATCATCATGGTTAGCTAGAAATCACTTGAAACAACACTAGAAACCCCGTGAGATCAACATTAGAAGCAAGGTTCTAGTACCAAGTGGAAGGAGCACAAGTGTCTAGCTAAACCATCCTATGCATGCTAGTTATCAAATCACCAATCAAAACTATGACTAGCATACACCACACAAGCATTGCATATTGAATTTAAAAACAATGCAAATGCAAGCAAGCACATGAATATGCACATATCAAATGCAATCAATCAAGTTCATGAGCTTGCTCCCCCTACTTGTGTGCTTCTCTTGTCCAAGAACTTTGATCCTCTTTAGTTCTTCAATGTTGCTCTTCTTGATCTATGTCCATCTTCTTCTCCCCTTTGTATGCATCTTGCATATCTTTGTACCATTCTCTCCCCCTTTGTCATCAAAGACCATAAAGGGTCCAAGACCGCTTGTATTATACTCCATGTAAGACATACTTCTTGATGCAAAGGAATGGAGCTAGGGGTTGATGGTTGATTCTTGAATCTTTCTTTTGATGGACACACCATATGATGGAATGACACCACTTGTAATCTTCACATGTAGTTGCATGAACCCACTTGTCACTATGCATTGGGCACTCCCCTTTGTCATAGCACTAAAGATATCACATGTGTAAGTCACTTTCAAGATATTTGCCTCTAATACCAATGAAGTGGGGCTCCTCCCCTATGACAAAGCATGGGTCACACCAAATGACAATCTTGAGCAAATCTTCATTTGATCACTTAAAGTTGAGGATCACTTGTGGAACCACCTTGTTGAAATATGCATGAATACCACATTCTTGAACTAGATTGTTTTCATGAGCTTCTTTCTCTTGAACTTGAGCTAACTTGATTTGCACATGAGCTTCCAAGTCCGGTTTGAACCAATGACAAGCTTCTTCACACCTCACTAGAAGGGTTATCTTGCCAATGTTGTACTTGTAGCTAATGTGCAATCCAAAGTAGATCAAGTACATGGGTTCACTAGCTCATGAACATGTCATATGTTACCACTAGAACAAGTAAGGCATAGAAACAATAGTGGCACCATATAAACATCAAAACCTTTTGATTCTTCATGAATGCTCCTAGATATCATGACTATATGCACTAAACAAGTCCTTAGCAAAATATGTATGCATATGTCAAACAATGTCACCTTTGCTATCTTGGAGTAGAGGATAGTCATGAGATTCCAATTTCATTACTCCAATAGCAATGTGAAGTCCATTCAATAGCTTGGTGAAGACCAATAGATACCCATGATGAATTTCATGCTTCACCCATATGAGATAAGAACCACTTATGATCAAGTGCATCTCTTGTTGTGGTTGGCTTGCATCTTCTCTTGATCTTTGCTTTCATCAGAGAATACCACTAGTAATACTTGATTTGTCATGTATTGCTCTCTATATTTGGATGTTGCTTGCTTTCTTGATCAATCTTCTTGATATCTTCAACTAAGCATCTTGAACCTCCTTAGATCATCACTTCCATGTCGGCCTTCCAAGATCACTTGTCAATCCCATCTCTCATGGGCGGCACACCTCCTCGGTGGAGAGAAGTGATCTCACTAAAAACAATCCTTGACACTCAATTGAATTGCCATTCATTTGATTGATTCTTGGACTTGATTGATGAAGTATCTTGAGTTCTTCTTTAAGTCCTTTTCTTTCTTGCTCTAGAGCTTGATCTTGATCTTCAATAAACCAAACATAGGTTCCTCAATCACTTGTAATCATGATTCCAACTTGAGGACCTTTCAATGTGAGTGACACTAGATATATCCAATGTTTGTCACTTTTCTGGCAGATTCTGCAACCTTCAAAGATTGACTCATATCTCCCAATGTATAGCTCCAAAAGACATAAAATTTGGTCGATATGAGCATCACTAAGTCTTCATGCAGCTGTAAAAATTTGAGCTTTATTGGCCTTCTAGATTGCTACCAGATTTCACATCTTCCCACACTGCTACATGCTGAAAGCTGCTGCACTATAGCTGATAAAGACTACTCCAAAACCGTAGCAATCCTTATCCAATTCTCATGAAATTTGCACAGAATATTGACTTATAAGCATAGAGCATGCATACCAAATTTCAAGCCATTTCTATAAGATTTGATTCATCAAACTCAGACTTGATCACAGCTAGCTCAGATTTCCGAATTTGGACAGATTTAAGCAATTGAGCTATGCTTCTTCAAAAATGACTCAAACTTGATGTCAACTTGTTTGAACATCAACACAAGATATATATCGAGTCAAACCACTCACTAAAAGTCATCTTGTGATCATATTCATCCAAACTAACCCAAATTTGAATACTAGACATTGAATCCATTCAAACATCTCATAGCAAGCAACCAAAACATATATATCCAATTCAATCAACTCATATGCATCCAAATGAATATGATCAACAATAGATATACCTTGGTAGCACATGATCTTCCAATAGCAAGCTTCAACTCAAAATAATTTGCAAGCCATCACATATGACCATTGATCACCACAACTTGACTTTGCACTTGTATGTTGTAGCACTTGGACTTTACTTGTCATGACTTGGCATTGGGTTGAGAGTAGCACTAAGCTTCAATACTTGATTCAATCATATGATGAAGAATATGAGCTCAATTGAATCAAGCCTCCAATGCCATGGTACCTACAAACATTCATCCACTTGTTGATGGTACCCAAACAAGTTTGGGTCCTCTCAAGTTAGGAGCAACATACTTAGGCAAAGCCTTAGTATGAGTAGCGGGATGTTTTGCAATAGCAACCGAAGAGGTACCATCACCATCCTTTCTAAGCATATTAGTATCATCAATTGAACTAAGCTTAGAAGTTTTACCTAGGGGACATGAATGTGCCATGTGTCCCCTTTCCCGGCATGAATAGCATCTTCTCTTTGGTAGAGCCTTCTCTTCATTGCTCTTGTGATGCTCTTCATGGCCTTGCCTCTCACGAGTTGCTTGAGCCTTCTTCTCAAGCTTGTTGGAACACTTTGAGGCAAAGTGTCCCATGTCACCACACTTGAAGCACTTGATGTGAGCATGAGTGTTCTTCTCTTGAATCTTGCTCATCATTATCTTGGCATCTTGGATATGAGTTGGATGCCTTGCTCTTCCACCCCTTCTTGTCTTCTTCTTCATCATCTTCAAGTCATCAACTTTGACTTCATGGTTGATCTTGACTTGATCTTGGGGTGTTGATCTTGGCTCAACTTGAGGCTTCTTGATAGGGCAATCCTTAGCTAGATGTCCCATTTCACGGCATTTGAAGCACATGAAATGAGATAGCTTCTCTTCTTCTAGCTTCTTCATTGTTCTCTCAAATTTCTTCTTGCCCCATCTTTTGCCTTTGATGTTGGTGTTGTTGTAGTTGATGCCATTCAAATTGCCATACTTCTTGTAACTCTCCGAGAGTTGAGAGTGAGAGACTTTTGGCAATCCACCCAACCCAACATTCTTCTTGTTGTAGCCAAGGCCACTCATGTCACCGAATCTTCTCTTGTTCTTCAACAAATGATCAAGAGCGACATGAGAGTTGGTCCACCTCTCTAGCTTGTTGCTCAAATTCTTCACTTCATTCTTGAGCTCATTATTCTCCTTCAAAAGGTTAGTCTCACAAGACATAGAAGTAGAACAAGCATCTATATGTGAAGAACATGGCATAGCAAGTAAATCATCACAAGAGGTGGATACATGCTTCTTGCCTACATCACAAGGGTTAGTAACATGTGATTGATCATTTGACCCAAGTGATGAGCTCTCACTAGTTTTAGCTTCTTCATTGCAAAACTTCTTAGTGAGAAAAGCATGTTCTTGCACCAAGTTATCATGAGCAACACTAAGTTCCTCATGAGCCAATTTTAGCACATCATGTGAACAAGTAGTAACATAAAGTAGATGCTCTTGTTGTTCACATGTGTTCTTTAGAAAAGAGTTTTCTTTTTCCAATTTGCTTGTTTTAGCAAACTCCTTTTCTAAAGCTCTTGACAACTTAAACACAAGCTCAAGACTTGGATCATCACAATCAAAGATCACATTGCCAATCTTTACCTTGCGGTCACCATGTGACATGTAGCAATGTGATGAAGTAGGAGAGCTTGTGGTAGTGTCATCACTCTCATCGCCATCATCAAGTGAGCTTGAGGTAGAATCTTCACTTGCTTCTCTTGCGGCATCATCATCATCATTGTCAAGTGAACTTGTGGTAGTAAGTTCATCATCTTCACTTGACCTTGAGGTGGAGCAATCCTCCACAACAACCTTGTTGTGGTCATGCTCAACATCCTCAAGTGGCATCATCTCGGGCTCCTCCACCTTAAACTTTCCATCATCCCATGTGGAGGCATCACCATAGGTGTGCTTGATGGATTCCCACAACATGCGGGCGGTTCCCTCATGGTTCACCTTCATAAGCACATCACAACTCAAAGCATCTATTAGATAACCAAGTGCATTAACATCAAGATAATAGATTGCTTCTTGAGCCTTGGTGATGTTTTCCTCATCCAATGGTTGGGTGAGACCATTGGTGACAACCCACCACACCTTAGCTCCCGAGGCACGAAAGTGATCAAGCATATGGTGTTTCCACCGTGCAAAGTTTGTGCCATCAAAAGTGTGCGTGTCACAAGAGCACTCAACATCTATCCCTCTAGTTGCCATCCTCTCGGGTCGGTGAAGACCACTAAAATGAGAGACCCGGCTCTGATACCACGTGAAGGGTCGAGATGGACTAGAGGGGGGGGTGAATAGTCCTTACTAAAAACTTACGCACCGGCTAACCGAAACAAGTGCGGAAATAAAACTATCGGTCTAGCCAAGACTAACCCCCACTAACTACAACTCTAGTAGCACCTTGTAAAAGATCCTAAACAAGAAGCAAGGTGCTAAACTAGCTAGTGGTCACCTAAATAATTCTAGCTTGCAAGGTCACACACACCTAAGCAACTAGCACTTTGCCACACCGGGGAGCACCTACCCAATTCTAATGAGCAAGAGCACAAAGCCAAACCTAAGCTCACTAGATGCTCAAGGACAAGGCTACACAAGCCGAACCCAAGAGCGCAATTCACTTAACTACACAAGCTAAGCAAAACACTAAAACTACTTCTAGCTACACAAGCAAGAAGGTCCTCAACTAGCTACACAAGCAAACGAGCACAAGAGCCACTACTCAAGCTAAGCAAGAATGTAACAAATGTAAATGCAAGCTTGAGCTAGAGGGGATGCAAACCACCGCGAAGAGTGAACACACGAAGACGCGGCGGTGGCGAATCACCGGGCGTAGAGGCCAACCACCTGCACACAATCACAAGGGAGGTCGAAGCCTCACACACAAGCACAAGGAGGTCGAAGCCTCGGCAAACACAAATCGACACACGATTTTTCCCCTGGTTCACTTGGTCACCACCAAGCTACGTCCAGTTGTGGCGATACACCGACTTGGTGATGAGAAGGCCGCTCAAGTTGGCTTACTGCCAACAACCCCTCCGGGGAGCCCCAACTCCAATCAACACAAGACCGGGATCCTCCAAGCCACACTCAACTAGAGTAGCCAATTTGCACTTCGCGGGGAAGGCTCAAGAACCCCTCACAAATCCTCCTTCGGAGCACCGCACAATCTCCACGCGGTGCTTCAACGAAGTCTCTTGCCACCAAGCCGTCTAGGAGGTGGCGACCTCCAAGAGTAACAAGCACACCGGCTTGCAACACGATCACCTAGTGCCACTCGATGCAAATCTCTCAATGCAACGCACTAGAATCGCTCACTCACTCGATCGGATGATCTCTATCAAGCTCAAGTGAGTAGAGGGCTCTCCAAGCACTCTCCAAGGTGGACACCAAGTCCCCAAGGTGCTAAGCAGCCAGCCATGGCCGAGCAAGGCAAGTATTTATAGGCCAAAGGGCCAAACTAGCCGTTGCCCCCACGCTGGAACAAAACAGACGCGCCGGACGCGTCCGGCCTCAACCGCCGGACGCTCCAAGCCGCGTCCGGCGCTCCAAGTCGCGCCACGTGTCCCGACCGTTTGAGCTCGATCGTTGAAGCCCAATGGCTATCTCTCGATCCTGCTCAGAAGCCCTGCGCCGGACGCTAAATAGTGTTTTCGCCGCGTCCGCCGCCAGCGTCCGGCGACCTGACCGCGCGAGAGTGAGCCCGGCCAGAAACTTTCTGGTCGGCGTCCGGGGACTGCCGGACGCGCTACTGCCGCGTCCGGCGCTCACTGCGCCCCGCCAGCATGCCCACGCGACGAAGCCACGCGGCCGGACGCGTCCGCCCGGCCGCGTCGCGTCCGGCCGCGCGTCCGGCGCCCGAAAACAATGTTTTCCAGCCCGCCGTGAACGCCAACTTCTCCAACAATTTGCATCCGGCGCAATAGAAAATATGCCTCCAATTTTCCCGAAAGCGCCGAATCCCGCTCGCAAGCTCGGCGGGAGGGAGAGAGGGACCCAAACCCAACTCTACCCTACAAACCAAAGCGCGATCAACGCCACCTTTGCAAATGTGCCAACACCACCAAGTGTACATCACCATGTGCATGTGTGTTAGCATTTTCACAAACATTTTCAAAGGATTTTCTCTTGATCTCACAACGCCACTCGATCCTAGCATGTCGCAATGTTAGATCGCTCAAGTGGCACTAGATGACCGAGATGCAAACAAGTTTGCCCCTTTTGATAGTACGGCTATCAATCCTAAATCCGGTCATCAACTTCTCTACACTCCTCATGACCGGTGAAATGAAATGCCCTAGGTTATACCTTTGCCTTGCGCATTTCCATCTTCACCGTCTTCCACCGAAGTGCCAATGCAACACATGCACCGACACGATCTCAAGATGATATGATCCACTTCATATCATCATGCAACCCTCTTGGTCCATCGATCTTGATCTCACTTGCTCTTCACCGCCTCATGGTCCATCGGAACCAAGTCTTGCCCGAGCTTCACCATCTCATGGTCCATCGCTCCACTGCCTTGACTTGTCCTTCACACACCCTCCGGCCTCGAGCCAAGCCTCATCTCGATCTTCACCATCGGTCACATGACTCCATGTCATGTCACATATTCAATGAAGCTCCTTCATCTCACATTCACCTGTGGACTAAATCCCTGTGTATTCTCATGATCACACAATTAGTCCACCTAAGTTGTCACTCAATTATCAAAACCAAACAAAGGACCTTTCAATCTCCCCCTTTTTGGTAATTGATGACAACTCTACAAAGATATGGAAATAAAGTTCATAAAGGACTTTATGTCACTTATCCAACATTTAAGCTCAATGTTGTGATTTGGATAAGTGTCACAAAGTCAACTTGGTAGTGATAGCTCCCCCTACATGTGTGCTCAAATGGTTTGGTTTCAAGCTTGCACACATGCATAGATATGGAAATTCTTGGAAGAGTTATCACTACTAAGTGATGCAAAGGTATATAGGATAAACCTTTGAAGCGTGATACCAATCGGAGTTGCACATTGAAGTTCATCCTTAGCATCATCATGGTTAGCTAGAAATCACTTGAAACAACACTAGAAACCCCGTGAGATCAACATTAGAAGCAAGGTTCTAGTACCAAGTGGAAGGAGCACAAGTGTCTAGCTAAACCATCCTATGCATGCTAGTTATCAAATCACCAATCAAAACTATGACTAGCATACACCACACAAGCATTGCATATTGAATTTAAAAACAATGCAAATGCAAGCAAGCACATGAATATGCACATATCAAATGCAATCAATCAAGTTCATGAGCTTGCTCCCCCTACTTGTGTGCTTCTCTTGTCCAAGAACTTTGATCCTCTTTAGTTCTTCAATGTTGCTCTTCTTGATCTATGTCCATCTTCTTCTCCCCTTTGTATGCATCTTGCATATCTTTGTACCATTCTCTCCCCCTTTGTCATCAAAGACCATAAAGGGTCCAAGACCGCTTGTATTATACTCCATGTAAGACATACTTCTTGATGCAAAGGAATGGAGCTAGGGGTTGATGGTTGATTCTTGAATCTTTCTTTTGATGGACACACCATATGATGGAATGACACCACTTGTAATCTTCACATGTAGTTGCATGAACCCACTTGTCACTATGCATTGGGCACTCCCCCTTTGTCATAGCACTAAAGATATCACATGTGTAAGTCACTTTCAAGATCTTTGCCTCTAATACCAATGAAGTGGGGCTCCTCCCCTATGACAAAGCATGGGTCACACCAAATGACAATCTTGAGCAAATCTTCATTTGATCACTTAAAGTTGAGGATCACTTGTGGAACCACCTTGTTGAAATATGCATGAATACCACATTCTTGAACTAGATTGTTTTCATGAGCTTCTTTCTCTTGAACTTGAGCTAACTTGATTTGCACATGAGCTTCCAAGTCCGGTTTGAACCAATGACAAGCTTCTTCACACCTCACTAGAAGGGTTATCTTGCCAATGTTGTACTTGTAGCTAATGTGCAATCCAAAGTAGATCAAGTACATGGGTTCACTAGCTCATGAACATGTCATATGTTACCACTAGAACAAGTAAGGCATAGAAACAATAGTGGCACCATATAAACATCAAAACCTTTTGATTCTTCATGAATGCTCCTAGATATCATGACTATATGCACTAAACAAGTCCTTAGCAAAATATGTATGCATATGTCAAACAATGTCACCTTTGCTATCTTGGAGTAGAGGATAGTCATGAGATTCCAATTTCATTACTCCAATAGCAATGTGAAGTCCATTCAATAGCTTGGTGAAGACCAATAGATACCCATGATGAATTTCATGCTTCACCCATATGAGATAAGAACCACTTATGATCAAGTGCATCTCTTGTTGTGGTTGGCTTGCATCTTCTCTTGATCTTTGCTTTCATCAGAGAATACCACTAGTAATACTTGATTTGTCATGTATTGCTCTCTATATTTGGATGTTGCTTGCTTTCTTGATCAATCTTCTTGATATCTTCAACTAAGCATCTTGAACCTCCTTAGATCATCACTTCCATGTCGGCCTTCCAAGATCACTTGTCAATCCCATCTCTCATGGGCGGCACACCTCCTCGGTGGAGAGAAGTGATCTCACTAAAAACAATCCTTGACACTCAATTGAATTGCCATTCATTTGATTGATTCTTGGACTTGATTGATGAAGTATCTTGAGTTCTTCTTTAAGTCCTTTTCTTTCTTGCTCTAGAGCTTGATCTTGATCTTCAATAAACCAAACATAGGTTCCTCAATCACTTGTAATCATGATTCCAACTTGAGGACCTTTCAATGTGAGTGACACTAGATATATCCAATGTTTGTCACTTTTCTGGCAGATTCTGCAACCTTCAAAGATTGACTCATATCTCCCAATGTATAGCTCCAAAAGACATAAAATTTGGTCGATATGAGCATCACTAAGTCTTCATGCAGCTGTAAAAATTTGAGCTTTATTGGCCTTCTAGATTGCTGCCAGATTTCACATCTTCCCACACTGCTACATGCTGAAAGCTGCTGCACTATAGCTGATAAAGACTACTCCAAAACCGTAGCAATCCTTATCCAATTCTCATGAAATTTGCACAGAATATTGACTTATAAGCATAGAGCATGCATACCAAATTTCAAGCCATTTCTATAAGATTTGATTCATCAAACTCAGACTTGATCACAGCTAGCTCAGATTTCCGAATTTGGACAGATTTAAGCAATTGAGCTATGCTTCTTCAAAAATGACTCAAACTTGATGTCAACTTGTTTGAACATCAACACAAGATATATATCGAGTCAAACCACTCACTAAAAGTCATCTTGTGATCATATTCATCCAAACTAACCCAAATTTGAATACTAGACATTGAATCCATTCAAACATCTCATAGCAAGCAACCAAAACATATATATCCAATTCAATCAACTCATATGCATCCAAATGAATATGATCAACAATAGATATACCTTGGTAGCACATGATCTTCCAATAGCAAGCTTCAACTCAAAATAATTTGCAAGCCATCACATATGACCATTGATCACCACAACTTGACTTTGCACTTGTATGTTGTAGCACTTGGACTTTACTTGTCATGACTTGGCATTGGGTTGAGAGTAGCACTAAGCTTCAATACTTGATTCAATCATATGATGAAGAATATGAGCTCAATTGAATCAAGCCTCCAATGCCATGGTACCTACAAACATTCATCCACTTGTTGATGGTACCCAAACAAGTTTGGGTCCTCTCAAGTTAGGAGCAACATACTTAGGCAAAGCCTTAGTATGAGTAGCGGGATGTTTTGCAATAGCAACCGAAGAGGTACCATCACCATCCTTTCTAAGCATATTAGTATCATCAATTGAACTAAGCTTAGAAGTTTTACCTAGGGGACATGAATGTGCCATGTGTCCCCTTTCCGGCATGAATAGCATCTTCTCTTTGGTAGAGCCTTCTCTTCATTGCTCTTGTGATGCTCTTCATGGCCTTGCCTCTCACGAGTTGCTTGAGCCTTCTTCTCAAGCTTGTTGGAACACTTTGAGGCAAAGTGTCCCATGTCACCACACTTGAAGCACTTGATGTGAGCATGAGTGTTCTTCTCTTGAATCTTGCTCATCATTATCTTGGCATCTTGGATATGAGTTGGATGCCTTGCTCTTCCACCCTTCTTGTCTTCTTCTTCATCATCTTCAAGTCATCAACTTTGACTTCATGGTTGATCTTGACTTGATCTTGGGGTGTTGATCTTGGCTCAACTTGAGGCTTCTTGATAGGGCAATCCTTAGCTAGATGTCCCATTTCACGGCATTTGAAGCACATGAAATGAGATAGCTTCTCTTCTTCTAGCTTCTTCATTGTTCTCTCAAATTTCTTCTTGCCCCATCTTTTGCCTTTGATGTTGGTGTTGTTGTAGTTGATGCCATTCAAATTGCCATACTTCTTGTAACTCTCCGAGAGTTGAGAGTGAGAGACTTTTGGCAATCCACCCAACCCAACATTCTTCTTGTTGTAGCCAAGGCCACTCATGTCACCGAATCTTCTCTTGTTCTTCAACAAATGATCAAGAGCGACATGAGAGTTGGTCCACCTCTCTAGCTTGTTGCTCAAATTCTTCACTTCATTCTTGAGCTCATTATTCTCCTTCAAAAGGTTAGTCTCACAAGACATAGAAGTAGAACAAGCATCTATATGTGAAGAACATGGCATAGCAAGTAAATCATCACAAGAGGTGGATACATGCTTCTTGCCTACATCACAAGGGTTAGTAACATGTGATTGATCATTTGACCCAAGTGATGAGCTCTCACTAGTTTTAGCTTCTTCATTGCAAAACTTCTTAGTGAGAAAAGCATGTTCTTGCACCAAGTTATCATGAGCAACACTAAGTTCCTCATGAGCCAATTTTAGCACATCATGTGAACAAGTAGTAACATAAAGTAGATGCTCTTGTTGTTCACATGTGTTCTTTAGAAAAGAGTTTTCTTTTTCCAATTTGCTTGTTTTAGCAAACTCCTTTTCTAAAGCTCTTGACAACTTAAACACAAGCTCAAGACTTGGATCATCACAATCAAAGATCACATTGCCAATCTTTACCTTGCGGTCACCATGTGACATGTAGCAATGTGATGAAGTAGGAGAGCTTGTGGTAGTGTCATCACTCTCATCGCCATCGTCAAGTGAGCTTGAGGTAGAATCTTCACTTGCTTCTCTTGCGGCATCATCATCATCATTGTCAAGTGAACTTGTGGTAGTAAGTTCATCATCTTCACTTGACCTTGAGGTGGAGCAATCCTCCACAACAACCTTGTTGTGGTCATGCTCAACATCCTCAAGTGGCATCATCTCGGGCTCCTCCACCTTAAACTTTCCATCATCCCATGTGGAGGCATCACCATAGGTGTGCTTGATGGATTCCCACAACATGCGGGCGGTTCCCTCATGGTTCACCTTCATAAGCACATCACAACTCAAAGCATCTATTAGATAACCAAGTGCATTAACATCAAGATAATAGATTGCTTCTTGAGCCTTGGTGATGTTTTCCTCATCCAACGGTTGGGTGAGACCATTGGTGACAACCCACCACACCTTAGCTCCCGAGGCACGAAAGTGATCAAGCATATGGTGTTTCCACCGAGCAAAGTCTGTGCCATCAAAAGTGTGCGTGTCACAAGAGCACTCAACATCTATCCCTCTAGTTGCCATCCTCTCAGGTCGGTGAAGACCACTAAAATGAGAGACACGGCTCTGATACCACGTGAAGGGTCGAGATGGACTAGAGGGGGGTGAATAGTCTTTCTAAAAACTTACGCACTGGCAAACCGAAACAAATACGGAATTAAAACTATCGGTCTAGCCAAGACTAACCCCCACTAACTACAACTCTAGTAGCACCTTGTAAAAGATCCTAAACAAGAAGCAAGGTGCTAAACTAGCTAGTGGTCACCTAAATAATTCTAGCTTGCAAGGTCACACACACCTAAGCAACTAGCACTTTGCCACACCGGGGAGCACCTACCCAATTCTAATGAGCAAGAGCACAAAGCCAAACCTAAGCTCACTAGATGCTCAAGGACAAGGCTACACAAGCCGAACCCAAGAGCGCAATTCACTTAACTACACAAGCTAAGCAAAACACTAAAACTACTTCTAGCTACACAAGCAAGAAGGTCCTCAACTAGCTACACAAGCAAACGAGCACAAGAGCCACTACTCAAGCTAAGCAAGAATGTAACAAATGTAAATGCAAGCTTGAGCTAGAGGGGATGCAAACCACCGCGAAGAGTGAACACACGAAGACGCGGCGGTGGCGAATCACCGGGCGTAGAGGCCAACCACCTGCACACAATCACAAGGGAGGTCGAAGCCTCACACACAAGCACAAGGAGGTCGAAGCCTCGGCAAACACAAATCGACACACGATTTTTCCCCTGGTTCACTTGGTCACCACCAAGCTACGTCCGATTGTGGCGATACACCGACTTGGTGATGAGAAGGCCGCTCAAGTTGGCTTATCACAACAACCCCTCCCGGGGAGCCCCAACTCCAATCAACACAAGACCGGGATCCTCCAAGCCACACTCAACTAGAGTAGCCAATTTGCACTTCGCGGGGAAGGCTCAAGAACCCCTCACAAATCCTCCTTCGGAGCACCGCACAATCTCCACGCGGTGCTTCAACGAAGTCTCTTGCCACCAAGCCGTCTAGGAGGTGGCGACCTCCAAGAGTAACAAGCACACCGGCTTGCAACACGATCACCTAGTGCCACTCGATGCAAATCTCTCAATGCAACGCACTAGAATCGCTCACTCACTCGATCGGATGATCTCTATCAAGCTCAAGTGAGTAGAGGGCTCTCCAAGCACTCTCCAAGGTGGACACCAAGTCCCCAAGGTGCTAAGCAGCCAGCCATGGCCGAGCAAGGCAAGTATTTATAGGCCAAAGGGCCAAACTAGCCGTTGCCCCCACGCCGGAACAAAACAGACGCGCGGACGCGCGTCCCGGCCTCAACCGCCGGACGCTCCAAGCCGCGTCCGGCGCTCCAAGTCGCGCCACGTGTCCCGACCGTTTGAGCTCGATCGTTGAAGCCCAATGGCTATCTCTCGATCCTGCTCAGAAGCCCTGCGCCGGACGCTAAACAGTGTTTTCGCCGCGTCCGCCGCCAGCGTCCGGCGACCTGACCGCGCGAGAGTGAGCCCGGCCAGAAACTTTCTGGTCGGCGTCCGGGGACTGCCGGACGCGCTACTGCCGCGTCCGGCGCTCACTGCGCCCCGCCAGCATGCCCACGCTGACTCCAGCACGCGCCGGACGCGTCCGGCCCGCTGGCCGCGCGTCCGGCCGCCGCGTCCGGCGCCCAGAAAACAATGTTTTCCAGCCCGCCGTGAACGCCAACTTCTCCAACAATTTGCATCCGGCGCAATAGAAAATATGCCTCCAATTTTCCCGAAAGCGCCGAATCCCGCCTCGCAAGCTCGGCGGGAGGGAGAGAGGGACCCAAACCCAACTCTACCCTACAAACCAAAGCGCGATCAACGCCACCTTTGCAAATGTGCCAACACCACCAAGTGTACATCACCATGTGCATGTGTGTTAGCATTTTCACAAACATTTTCAAAGGATTTTCTCTTGATCTCACAACGCCACTCGATCCTAGCATGTCGCAATGTTAGATCGCTCAAGTGGCACTAGATGACCGAGATGCAAACAAGTTTGCCCCTTTTGATAGTACGGCTATCAATCCTAAATCCGGTCATCAACTTCTCTACACTCCTCATGACCGGTGAAATGAAATGCCCTAGGTTATACCTTTGCCTTGCGCATTTCCATCTTCACCGTCTTCCACCGAAGTGCCAATGCAACACATGCACCGACACGATCTCAAGATGATATGATCCACTTCATATCATCATGCAACCCTCTTGGTCCATCGATCTTGATCTCACTTGCTCTTCACCGCCTCATGGTCCATCGGAACCAAGTCTTGCCCGAGCTTCACCATCTCATGGTCCATCGCTCCACTGCCTTGACTTGTCCTTCACACACCCTCCGGCCTCGAGCCAAGCCTCATCTCGATCTTCACCATCGGTCACATGACTCCATGTCATGTCACATATTCAATGAAGCTCCTTCATCTCACATTCACCTGTGGACTAAATCCCTGTGTATTCTCATGATCACACAATTAGTCCACCTAAGTTGTCACTCAATTATCAAAACCAAACAAAGGACCTTTCAAGGTGTTGCTGCTATTGGCATTGGATCTTCACCACCTCCACAAATCTTGCCATCATCATCTACTCCATCCCACTTTTGCCTTATGGCTAAGAGTGAAAAGAAGGTACATTCTAAACATGGTGATAGTGATGATAGTGGGAGTGAAAGTGATAGTGATGATGAGTATGAGTCACCTACCTATGATGAGCTTGTCAAATTGCTTAGAAAGTACTCAAAAACCATCATTAAGACTAGAGGAAGATGTGATGAGCTTGATAGTGAAAATACCTCTCTTCTAGAAAAGATGGAAGCTATGCGAGAAAACTAGTGATGAGCTTAGAGATCAAAATGAAATCATGTCCTCTAAACTCAAGGAACTCAAAGCTTCTTCAAAAGAGCTTAAAGTTGAAAATGAGAACCTTGAGAAGAAGCATGATGAGCTCAAATCTAGTTATAGCTCTCTAAAAGAGGAGTACACAACTATTAAAGTTGATCATGGGAATCTAGCGATGGCTTATGAGCTTCTTACCGAAACACATGAGGCTACTAACAACGTTGCTAAGAATGATGTAGCTACATCATGTGATGAGATCATTGAGCAAGGTGCTAGCAGCAAAGGCAAGTCAGTGGTGGTGACTGAACACTATGATGACTATGTCAAGATAAAGAATGAAAATGAACAGCTCAAGAAAGACCTTGAACGAGCAAAAATCAGTCACACCATCACTATTGAAGATGAGGGACTAGCACTTGAGAATGAGAAGCTCAAAGAAGAGAACAAAAGACTCCACTTTGAGATGTCATGCTTGAAGCAATCAACAAATGAATCACTTCTAGAAGAGAACAAGAAGCTCAAGCAAGAGAAAGAACACCTCAAGATTGGACTGAGCAAGTTTGCAAAAGGAAAGTCACTTCAAAGTGAGCTCTTGATGAACACCGTGATGAAGACCGATAGAAGTGGCATTGGGTTCAAGTCACATCAAGAGAAGCAACATCAAGCAAAGCAAGCAAGTCAACAAAAGCAAAAGCCAAAGCCAAAGCCAAAGAGATGTTTTGAGTGTGGACAAGAAGGTCACTTTGCTCATGAGTGTGAAACTCCACCACCACAACCCTTGCCCAAGCATGCTAGACCCTTTGCATACAATGCTCATTATGTGGTTAGAAAGGATTCAAAAGGACAAGTGAATGTCACCTTCTTAGGTCCCCCAAATAAGAATAGGCCTAAGCAAATTTGGGTTGCAAAGTCTCTAGTAGAGAAAGTCAAGGGCCCTCAACAAGTTTGGGTCCCTAAACCTCAAGCTTGATCTCTTGTGTGTAGGTGAACTACGGGACCGATGGAAGTCATTGGGTTATTGATAGTGGCTGCACTCAACATATGACCGGTGAACCTCGTATGTTTGCCTCACTAGATGAAGGGGAGCAAAATCAAGATAGGATCACATTTGGTGATAATTCAAAGGGCAAAGTCAAGGGTTTGGGCAAAGTTGCAATATCAAATGATCACTCTTTGTCAAATGTGCTTTATGTTAAACCATTGAGCTTCAACTTGTTGTCAAGTGGGTCAATTGTGTGATCTTGGATTCAAATGCTTGTTTGATGAGAAGGAAGTGATAGTGTCAAAGAAAGAAGACTCAACCGTGATATTCAAAGGCTTTAGATACAACAATCTCTATCTAGTGGATTTCACCTCCGAAGATGCAAATGAATGTTTGTTTGCTTTGTCCAAGACTTCACTTGGGTGGTTGTGGCATAGGAGGCTAGCACATGTTGGGATGAGTACACTCAAGAAGCTTTTGAAGAAAGAGTTAGTGAGGGGCTTGAAAGATGTTAAATTTGAAAAGGACAAACCTTGTAGTGCATGTCAAGCCAGCAAGCAAGTTGCAAACACTCATCCAACCAAAGCTTTTCTATCAACTTCAAGAGTGCTAGAGTTGCTGCATATGGATCTATTTGGACCAACTACGTACAAGAGTCTTGGTGGGAAACTCCATTGTCTAGTGATTGTTGATGACTTCTCAAGATACACATGGACCTTCTTTCTTCATGACAAATCCGAAGCTACTCCTTGCTTCAAGAAGTTTGCAAAGAAAGCTCAAAATGAATTTGATGTCAAGATCAAGAAAATTAGAAGTGACAATGGCAAAGAATTTGACAACACCAACATTGAAGCTTATTGTGATGAAGTTGGGATTAAACATGAAGTCTCTTCCACCTACACACCTCAAGCAAAATGGCATAGTTGAGAGGAAAACCGGACCTTAATCACTCTAGCAAGAACAATGCTTGATGAGTACAACACCCCAGAGAACTTGTGGGCTGAAGCTATCAACACAGCATGCTATGCATCAAATCGATTATATCTTCATAAGTTTCATGGCAAGACCCCCTATGAACTGCTCAATGGGAAGAAGCCGGACGTCTCCTACTTCCGGGTGTTTGGTTGCAAATGCTACATCTACAAGAAAAGGCAACACCTAGGGAAGTTTCAAAGATGTTGTGATATTGGTTTTCTTGTTGGTTACTCATCAAAATCCAAAGCATATCGAGTATTCAACCATGCCACTTTGGTTTGGTAGAAGAAACATATGATGTGGAGTTTGATGAATCTAACGGCTCCCAAGGAGCAATTGAGAATCTTGATGATGTAGGTGATGAACCATTGAGGGAAGCAATGAAGAGCATGCCGGTGGGAGACATCAAGCCTAAAGAAGATGATGATGAAGTGCAAGTCATTGACAAGCCTTTCTCTTCTTCAAGTGTGCCTCAAGATGACAAGGAAAAAGATGGGATGACTGAAAATGAAGACACTCATGTTTCCCATGAACAAAGAGAGGCACAAGCTCAAGATGTTGATGCTCCTCAACCTACTCCTCAAGTGGTTGAAAAGAGAATTCCCAAACTCCACAATCATCCACAAGATCAAATCATAGGGAGTCCATCAAGGGGTGTAATGACTCGATCTCAAAGACTTGCTAGCTTTGCTTTGAACATCACTCGTTTGTTTTCTTGTGTTGAGCCAAAGGATGTAGGTGAAGCTCTTCAAGATCCGGATTGGGTGAATGCCATGCATGAAGAATTGAACAACTTCACCCGCAACAAGGTTTGGACACTTGAAGAGCGTCCCAAAAATGCAAGAATCATAGGTACCAAGTGGGTGTTCCGCAACAAGCAAGATGACCAAGGCAATGTTGTGAGAAACAAGGCAAGGCTCGTGGCAAAGGGGTTCTCTCAAGTTGAAGGCCTAGATTTTGGAGAGACCTTTGCACCGGTTGCAAGACTTGAAGCCATCCGTATCCTCCTTGCATATGCTTCACACCATGAAATGAAACTATTTCAAATGGATGTGAAGAGTGCATTTCTTAATGGTTTCATTAATGAGCTTGTTTATGTTGATCAACCTCCCGGGTTCGAAGACCCTAGCTGTCCTAATCATGTTTTCAGGTTGTCCAAGGCACTTTATGGGCTCAAGCAAGCCCCTAGAGCATGGTATGAGCGCCTTAGGGACTTCCTCATTGAGAAGGGGTTCAGCATCGGGAAGGATGACACCACACTCTTCACCAAGAAGCTTAATGGAGAGATCTTCATTTGTCAAGTATATGTTGATGATATCATCTTCGGCTCAACAAATGAAGAAGAATGCAAGAAGTTCGGTGACATGATGTCAAAAGAGTTCGAGATGTCTATGATTGGTGAGCTCAACTTCTTCCTTGGTTTTCAAATCAAGCAAATGAAGGAAGGGACCTTCATATCTCAAGAGAAGTACACCAAGGACCTCCTCAAGAGGTTTGATATGAAGGATTGCAAGCCAATCAACACTCCCATGGCATCTAATGGGCATCTCGACCTTGATGTGGAAGGTAACTCTGTGGATCAAACTCTTTACCGCTCTATGATCGGTAGCTTGTTGTACCTCACTGCATCTAGGCCCGACATCATGTTTAGTGTGTGTATGTGTGCTCGTTTCCAAGCCGATCCTAAGGAAGCTCACCTGAGTGCTGTCAAGAGAATCCTTAGGTACTTGCAGCTCACCCCAAGCATTGGTCTATGGTATCCCAAAGGAGCAAGATTCCAACTTGTTGGCTATTCCGATTCGGATTATGCCGGTTGCAAAATTGATAGAAAAAGCACATCCGGAGGGTGCCATTTGCTTGGGAGGTCACTTGTCTCTTGGTCATCAAAGAAGCAGAACAGTGTTGCTCTATCCACAGCCGAAGCAGAGTATATAGCAGCGGGGGCTTGTTGTGCACAAATCTTGTACATGAAGCAAACCCTCCTTGACTACGGTGTGAATCTTGGCCAAGTGACTCTATTGTGCGACAATGAGAGTGCAAGAAAGATTGCCAACAACCCGGTTCAACACTCTCGCACAAAGCATATAGATATCCGCCACCACTTTCTTAGGGATCATGTCTCTAAAAAGGATATATCTCTAGAAGGTGTGAGAAGTGAGGATCAATTAGCGGATATCTTCACAAAGCCATTGGATGAATCAACCTTTTGTAGGTTAAGGAATGAGCTCAATATCCTTGACCTAAGCAACTTCACAAGGAAGAGGTGAAAGGTGTTGTCGGTTGCATTGCATTGTTTATAGAGCACGTTTAAATTTCTGTAATGCATATAGGGCTTGTCTAACATGGTTAAGATAACACTCTTCGGAGGTGTGAAGAAGCTTACCCTTGGTTCAAACCTGACAAGCCACCTAGATTCAAACTCCAGTAATTTTAATTGCTTGTATGTTGCTCTTCATTTCTTTTCGTTTATTTCTTGAGCAACCTCTGTGTTCGTCCATGAATTGAGAAAGCTTTTGATGCTTATATTGGTTTAGAAACTCAAGCTCATGGCCATACGTTGTTCCTCGCTCGCGTTTATTGCCTATTTTCGAAAAACTATGTGTAGCCTATGGCAAACTATTTTGAAAATTGAGGGTTTGAGTGTGAGGATCTCATATTGACTCCAAACTGTGTTTAGTTGCATCTTAAAAAGTTTGGAAATCAATTGGGAGCAGGTGCCGCGAAGAAAGGCTCCATTTCAGCTCTTCATAGAGCGCCGGACGCACCTTCAAGACTCGGCGGACGCGTCCGGCGCCTTATGAAAAGTCAGCGCAGAAGAAGTCAGATGTTCAAGAAGGGCCGGACGCTCAACAGTATTTCGCCCGCGTCCGGCGACCGCGTTTGCACCGCGTCCGGCGATATCAGTCTGAGCAGAAGTCTTTCTGATGTCTCTGGTCGGCGTCCGGCGAAGCCCCGGACTCAACCCGGACGCGTCCGACGCAATGAGGTCAAGCGAGGTCTATTTATTCTGACACGTGGGGGCCCCATCTCCTCTCTTCTTTCCAAATCGGCCCGTGGCCCCCCCCCTTTTCTTCTCCAATCGCACCCGAACGCCGCCCCGTGCCCTAACCGTCGCGCAGCGCCGCCCGCACCGCGCCGTCTGCCTCCATCGCGCCGCTCGCGTTCCTCCGCAACCAGCCGCCGTGCCCACGCCTCGCTGCTCCGCCAGTTCCTGTGCCGTGCGCCAGTCAAGCCAGCGTGTTCACCCTCTCGCGCGCACGACCGCCAGCAGAGCTCGCCGCCGAGACCTCCATTAACGCCGGCGCCAAGCTTGGCTATCTTCTCCGGCGAACACTTGGTGCTCCGTCCACGGCGTGCTTTCCCTCTTGTGTTCTCTGATTAGAGTTCGCCGCCAGGCGTCGTCCAAATTGAGAGGGAGACCGGTCATGGTGAGGACTCCACCCTGCCCGCAAGGTGTTCGATAGTTTGCCTCAACCAACTTGTCTTCACTGTTTTGATCCTCCTTCGATCAAATTTCTTTATGCAGTGATCACGCCTCAACATCTTGACAAATCTTGACTCAAGGGGAGCCCTACATTGTCGTTCTCTTACCTTTTCACAGGAGTTTCGAATTGTCCTAGGTACCATGTCATATTCTATCTGATTCTTACCAAATTGCTATGCTTCCGGTAGGTCTTCGCTTCTCTAGAAAAATGCTTATGTTATATAGCTCCCATCTATTCTATTTCTTGCAGCGAGCCGTGTCGGATTGAGACAAATTGACAGTGGGCAGTGAAACTCTAGGCCAAGCCTAGGAATATGGATTGAGGCCAAGCCTCACAAGATTTCAGTACATCCTCTTGCAGTTTGTCGATTGATCAGTGTCAGCGGCAGTCATGCCCAGGTGCAAGAACTCAGGCAGAGGTTCAGGGGGAGATGACGATCCAAATAGAAGACCAAATCTTCCTAAGATGATTGAGAAAGCAAAGGGTAAGAAAGTATTGACCATCAGGAAAAGGAAGAGACAGCCACCAGATGCTCAGGCAGCAGCAGAGCGTGCTGAGAGGAGAGCTCGCAGGGGTGCAGGCATTCTGATACAAGAGCCTGGATCAGCAGAAGCACAGGAGGGAGAGGCAGAGGCCCCAGAGGCAGAGGAGACCACTCTTGAGCAGCAGGATCTTTCTCCTTTACGACGGTCCTCCCGTGTCAGGACTCTCCGGAAGGCGGGCGGCTCGGCGATCCACGGAGTCAGTCCTTCTTCTACTCCACGAGAGGTATCCCAGCGGGGGCCCTACGGGACCTAGGCGAGTACGTCTGAGGAGCTTTTGACGGCGAGTGCCAAGAAGATTCAGGCTATCGGGCGGTGGACATAAACACTGGTTTCCACCTTCAGAGAGAGAGCTGGTGCACCTTATTACACAGCTTTGCACAAGTCCCTAGTTGAGGCATACAGGCAGAAATCGAAGATCACCAAGCAAAGGACAGTGATAGCTGACTCTTTCTCCCATGTGTTGGGCCAGGCCTTCAGAGAGTATTTGGGTGCACAGCCAGGCATGATTGATCTAATCGGAAGATCTGGCAGATATATTCCAGAATGGGTGTTAGAGTTCTATGCTACACTGTGGATTGCTCCAAATCATTCACTCATTTCATACACCATTCGTGGTCAGAGACAGAACTTGTCCAGTGAGGAAGCCAGGAACTTCTTGGGGATTTCGAGCAGCCCATCAAGCTGCATCGGTGTGCTTTCCAGAATTGAGCCACCCCGCCGTGCACGGGGAGGAGTAGTGCCACCTCCGAGATCATGAGAGAGGTCTTTGGACCTAACTTTGGTGCGGGGTCGAGCAGGACACCACGGGATGAGCTACGCCTTGCTCGAGTCCTTGATCGATTCAGAGGTACACAATTCTTGCTAGGCCCGGTTTCGTGAACGGGTTCACTAGGCTCCAGCGGTGGGTAGTGTCACATCTTGTAAGGAAGATTCCTTTTGACATCTGGGATTTGACTCTTTGTGATATGGAGGATGTTATCTATGGGAGCTTCACCAAACACCGGCTAATGCACTATGCTCATTGGATCACCCGGCTCATCTATAGAAATGGTGATCTTCCGGACTCGATCGAAAGGAATATGAAGATCCGCTGAATTATGAGGTGTTTGGCTCCTATGATGCTTCACAGATTGTCGAGTCACCGAGATGCTCCTCCGGTCATTCCTCGCCATGGAGATCCGATTCTGAGACACGGAGCCGAGCGGGATGCTAGAGTTGAGCAGCTAGCGCAGATGAAGAAGCGAGCTTGCGAAGGCGAGGCGCCAGGATATGAGATCACTACCTCGACTCGAGGATGATGAGGAGTACTACATTCCAGTTCGTCCTCCCCCTCGTCGCATGATGCGTAGGCGGTTCGGGAGCAGCCATTGAGCGCTTGACTCGTACTTGACAGGTTGGCTGCCAACCGGGGAGCGTGCCGAGGAGCGGCATGAGATTGCTCTAGCCGAGATACGAGCTCGCCGGGATGCACACAAGATCGGCTACGGCAGAAGCGAAGCACTCCGCAGACTATGACTTTGATTGCTTCACTATTTCAGAGACGGGTGCCACGGTACCTCGGGAATTCTTCCCTCGGCTCCGAGTCGGCCCGGCGGGGACAGACTTTGGGAGTAGGACCTTCTCGGATGCCGATCACGAGTGCAGCTTACCGGCTTCGAGGCATAGCACCTTCTTCTCCAGCGGTTCGTGTGTCCCCTGGTTTTCCACGGATCTCCACCGGCTTCTCACCGTTGGCTCTCATCTCGTTATTCACCCCGGACTCGGGCGCGGCTCATCATCGAGCCTCCTACGGTGCACTCCACGGGAGAGGCGACACCGAGTACATGAGACGGCCTATTCAAGATGACTCGCAACCTCGCAAGAAGCAAATTCCTCCAGTGATGTGCACCGGCACATCGGGCACTATACCTTCCTCGGTGGCTTCTACGAGATCCTCTTCCTACTGCGAGGCGGTACCACAGTGGCTCCTACTCTTCCACTCGCTACACCGTCAGAGCCACAGGGTCACCCAGAGATAGCTCCAGTCACGGTGCCAACCACGGAGACAGCGACAGTTACAGTGTCAGTTGAGCAGACCCAGACCGCTTCACCGCCAGCACCACAGCCAGAGGGTCAGCAGGCTCCTGTCACTCAGTCCCAGCAGAGCTCAGATGACAGCCCAGATGATGCTACAGCATTCATCATTGCTCCACATGCTCGTGAGACCGGCTCGTCTGTTCCTTCCACCCCTCAGCCTTAGGTTTTGGTCCTTGATGCCAAAGGGGGAGAGTGGGAGTATGTAGACTTAGGGGGAGCTCTTAGCTTGGGATTTGGTTCTTTTGATTGATACATTTGCATGCATCATGTTTACTTTATGCATTGTATGATATGTGTGAGGTACTTTCAATCGCAGTGACATATGCTCTTCGGTTTGGTATCACCTTCTATGTCACCTGGCTCTTTGCTCATATGTGCTTGGCTTCCGCGGTTTACTCTGATTCCATATGAGCTATGCTTTTGTCTTGTGCTAACTCGTTTTTGCAGATTATATGTGCACAGATCTTTTGGCTTGATGTCACATGAGTCATTCTAATCTTTGCTCTTATTGTCAAAGGCTCATGTGAATCAAGCATGCTTAAAAACCTCAACTAAACTCTTCATACTCTAGAGGTTGTCATCATTCACCAAAAAGGGGGAGATTGAAAGCATCTAGGCCCTTTGATGTGGGTTTCGATGATTGATGACAATATAGATTACTATGACTAACGTGTGTTTTGCAGAAACAATGTGAGTTATGGTCATGGTAATGGAATCTCAGGCAATTTGGTTGGCATGCCCTCTTATCGATGGAAATCGTTTCGGTTTTCAAAGGTTGGACGACAAGGTTAAGGACGGTTAGTTTCGATTGTTGATGGTGTTGAGAGACATCGGATTAGTCGTTAGAACTTTATCTTTTCTCCTTTGGCCGTACTATTAAGGGGGGTGCAAATGGGTAGCTTGACCTAGTTGAGTCTCGGGTTTAGGTGTGGTGCACACTGGTGAAATCTTAGCGCTAGGAAGTTACCTGTGAGCCCTGAGAGTCATTGAAGTCGCCGCCGTTTTCAAAGGATCGCTGATCGAGTGAAAACGGGAGCTTCAACAGGCGCCGGACGCGCCAGCCGTGGGCGCCGGACGCGTCCGGCGCACGGTGAACTCTTCTCGCTGGCCGCTCGAGGGCGGACGCGCGGTCTTGGGACGAACGCGGAAGAAACTTTCGGAGCCGGCCTTGGGACAAAGTGCGCTCCGGACGTGCTCCGGACTCTGGCGCCGGACGCGTCCGGCGTATGCACTGTAGCTCAACGGCTAGCTGACCGTTTGAATCCTTTTAAGCGCCGGACGTGTCCGGCGCTCACGACTGAGCTGAATTGCGGGGTAACGGTTGGATTTCAGCCTTGGCTATAAATACAACCACACCCCCTCCATTTCGGCTCTCTTGCTCATTTGTTCAGCTGGTAGACACCTTGTGAGAGCAGGAGAGTTGCAAGAGCCTCATGACTTGAAGAGATTTGAGAATCCATGAGTTCATGAGCGATCGAGAGTAGCTAGTGTGCATCCACTCTTCTCCCTAGACTTTGCGAGGTCAAGTGAGAGTTTGTGATTGTTACTCTTGGTGATCGCCATCACCTAGACGGCTTGGTGGTGATTGGAGCTTGGTGATCATCCGGCGGTGCTTGTGGATGACCCAACTCATCTTGTGAGAGGTTCTTGGCGATTCACCGCGTCGGAGCGACGAAGAATCAGCCCTAGAGAGCACTTGGTCCTTGCGAGGATCAAGGGGGAGCTACACCCTTGCGCGGGTGCTCCAACGAGGACTAGTGGAGAGTGGTGACTCTCCGATACCTCGGAAAAAAGATCGCCGTGTTCCTTGTCCCCTTAATTTCCGCATTTATTTTCTAGCACTTACATTCTTGCAATTACTTTCATAGAATTGCCATGCTAGAATAGGATTGGAACTTAGGGTGCAAAACTCTAGTTGATCGATTGTCTAGGAACACACATAGGCACAAAGGGGTGAATCATGGGCTAGTAGGTTTAATTTCGCAAGAATTTTTAGAATTAGCCCAATTCACCCCCCTCTTGGGCATCTTGATCCTTTCACACTTAGAAGAAGCCATGCCAAGAAACTACAAGTGTAGGTGAATTCATTCCTAACTGATTTCAATTTCTGGCACGTAAGGGAAAGGTCCAAGAGTAATGAGAGAAATCATCAACCATGACCAAATAATACTTATAGCCAGAAATGCTCAAAATAGGCGATGTCCACAGGTCGCAATGTACAAGATCAAAAATATGGGTCGCATGTGAGGAGGAGGTAGGAAAAGGGAGACGAACATGACAGCCCAGTTGGCACGCTTGACACAAGTGCTCATTAGGAGCCCGAGTACATGGAATGTCGGAACTACGACTAAGCTGTGTCAAAGCATCACGGCCAGGATGTCCAAGATGCCGGTGCCAAGTAGAGGAGGTAGTGGTGGCCAAAGCAGCTGACGATGTAGATGTCGAAGAGGAAGTAGCGGAAGCAGGAAACCGAAGAGTGTAAAGGGGCCTAGTGCTGTCACATCAGAGAAGAGGACGCCGGGAAGCCAAATCCTTCACAATAAGACCAAAAGAGTCAAATTCGACAGAACAAGAATTATCAGCTGTAAAACGACGAATAGAAAGAAGGTTGTGAACCATAGAGGGAGCCATAAGAACATCGGGAAGGCGAAAGAGGCCGTGGGTGTGAGCGGCACCCACGGAGGTGACAGGAAGACATGAACCATTTGCGACCATGATGGACGAGGGGTGAGAGGAAGAAGGAGGATGCACAGAAGAAAGTATACCGAGGTCGGAAGTGGTGTGGTAAGATCCAGGCCGGGCCGGCTGGAGGAGTCAGGGTCATGGTGTTGAAGGAGCGAGCCAGGGCCGCCAGGTCCCAACCGACAGGCCCTGGCTGAGCACCGGGAGGTGGAGCCCATGATGATGAGAGTGGGGCCACCAGAGCGCCGGTGAACATGGTGGCCGCTGGTGAACGGTGCGTGCCGGGAGCGCCGGGAGCCTGGAAGGGCCACATGGAGATTGTTGACGGTCGTTAAGTGCCAAGTTTTACCGTCAACTAAACATGAGATAGGACTAAAATATGTTCACCAACTAGATATAGGGGTTATCCGGCCAATTCCACGAGTTTTGGTGAATGTCCTTTCATAGGTGTCACCTGAAAATACCCAAGGAAGGCCCACATGTCGGGTTTACATAGAGATAATTGGGAACCGGTGAAAATTCTGTGTCTGGAAGGTTCGAGAAGGCTCGGGACCAAACGGGAGCCCGAACGGGCTCGGTGGAGAGTCGGCCGACTCCCACCCTTGGTCGGCCGACTCGTGACTGGACCAATCGGCATCGGCCTCGCGGATCCCTGTTCCACCGCCTTTGAGGATGAATAATAATCGTCCGTTTAGGTCGGTTTGATCCGAGGGCGTGGTGCATCCTAGAGGGCTATATAAGCGGGGCCCCGGCCCCCGGAGGAGGCATCCCTTAACCCCTAATTTCATTTGCTCCGGCCGGGATCACCGAGAGAGGGTCCCTTGAATGGATCTCCTCGCTAAACCTAGCCATCAAGAGAAGATTAGCCCTCATTAGGATCTAGTCTTAGCATAATAGAGAGATAGAGAGTGAGGGAAGAGTTGGAGGTGGTGCCGGCATGTCGGTGCTCCCCCTCGGGCTTGTACTTCGGCGGATTCAGGCTTCTCCAAGCCTGCATCCGGGATACTTTCGGTAATTGATCTTTATTCAAGTATTTATTTTACTCTTTTGTTCATTGGTTCACAGTTCTTATGATTGCTCTAGTTCTTGTTAGCGCTCGAATTAGAGTAGTAATTGTTAGCATAAGCGTGGTGCTTAGGCTGTCGGTTACCTGTGTTTGCACCCTATTCTCTGGTTGTGTGGTAGTTACGGGAGGTGACAGCCCCGTCCACACCGAATTGAGTAGGTTCTTAAATTAGTAGGACCGTAGTCACGTCGGTAGAGTTATCCTTTGTGGTGCTTTCCCGTCTAGTGGCGTCCCGAAGTGAACATTAGAAGGACAATTGCTTCATAACCTTGCCTTGCATAGGATCATTACCATAGGAATCCTCTTTACCCATCATATCTTAAACCTTGATTGCTACCCATAGATAAACTAGTTGTTTGGCGACCCACACACGTTTCCCTGTGGATACGATATTTAAAACCCTCCGGGTGAAAGCTACAACGGTATCCGTGCGCTTGCGGATTTATCTGTGTGCGTTAAAAATACCAACAGAGATACGCCCTGCCCATGGGTTGCTGAAGGAGGGCCAGGGTGTACCCCCACCTGGAGCACCAGGAGCACGTGGATGTGTCGGTGTGCTCCCACGGCCAGCACCACCATGCCCCCCACTACGACGGCGGCCGCCACGGCCCCCCCCACCCCCGCTCGGCCCGGGAGGAGGAGGAGAACTTAGCAGAGAGGACGCCGGTGGAGGGGTGGCCGCCAAAGTAGTAGAGAAAGACGAGGGCCCTGCCACGGGAAGCAACCCAGGCTGGACGCCCTGAGTGAGCTCCTCCATGACAAGGTCGTCACGGACCTGCAGGAAGGTAGGGAAGGGCCGCTGCCGAGTGATCCACGTCCTGAGGTGGCTGCAGCGCTCGCTGAGCCCCGGGAGGACGTTGAGGACCAAAATCCTGTCCTCCACGGGCCAGCCAAGGTCGCCGAGGGAGTCCGCCATGGCCTTCATCTTGCAGCAGAACTCACCAACAGCAAGGTTCCCTTGCACAAAGGTGCGAAAGCTCACATCGAGCCGCAGAGCCCAGGCTTCAGCATTGCCCAGAAACTAGCCCTCGAGCGCCAGGCAGGCCTAGCGAGCGTCGGCAGTGTTGCGGACGAGGTCATGGAGGTCAAGGGAGATCGTCCCGATGATCCAGGAGAGCACGATGCTGTCAAGGCACAGCCACGAGGGAGTCTAGACCGCGACCGAGGCGTCGACGAGGACGTGGTCGTCGAGGGTGTAACGGCGAAGGGTGAGGAGGACCAGGTCCCGCCAACGGGCGTAGGAAGGCGACTCAGGCTCGAGGACGACCGGGACGAGCAGCCGGATGTTCTGAACACCCCAGGCCTGGTAGTGAAGCTGCGCCACCAGTGGATCGGCCAGATCGTGCCAGATGACCGCAGTGGTGGACGCGCGGTGACCCGTCGAGCCGGAGGAGGTGGCCCCAACGTCGTGGTAGGTGGGGAGACGAGGAGCTACTCCACCTCTATGATCTGGAGGGCCAGTGCATCAGCGGCATCCCGCTCGCGCTCCCAAGCGATGGCAGCTGCACGGACACGGGCCTGTCCCTCTGCAGCCGCAGCCCGGGCAGAGACGAGGGCGGCGTCGAGGGCGGAGTCGGGGCGCGCGCCGTGGAACAGGGGCGGTGGTGGCAGCGTGGGGAAAGGAGAAGCCCTCGGGGCCAGCCCCCCACCCGCGGCCAGAGCTACAGCGGCGGCGGCGGTGAGGGCGCTGGTGTCGGCGGTGGACAGAGGAGGACGGCGCGCGGGGGGGTGGGGCATGCCCAGCCCGGCCGCGGTGCGGCAGCGGCGGGCGGCGTTGGCGGCCGGGTCCCCAGCGCCCGCGCCCAGGAGGGCATCCGGGAGGACTGCGGCCGGCGGGTCCTCTGCGGCCGCGCCGTGGCCTGCGCTCGCACCTGCGCCTGCGCCACGCCGGCATCCGGGCCGCCCGCGCCCGCACCTGGTGAGCCCGCATCGACCCCGCGCCCGCGGCCAGAGCGGCGGCGGCGCTGGGAGCGCGCAGGGCGGCGGCGGCGCCGAGAGCACGTGGGCCGTTGGCGGCGGCGCTGGGGGCGCGCTGGCCGGCGGGAGAGCTGGCCACCTGCGCCCAGGAGTTGTTGGGAAGGGGTGGGAAGCAGGAGAAGTAGTGGGGAGGAGGGGGAGGAGGCCGGCCGGCCATGGCTGTCGGCGGCAACGGGCCTGCCGGCGGCGGCGGTGGCTGGACAGGGGAGGGGAGGGAGGGGAGGAAAGAAACCCTAGCTTGATACCATATTGAAAATTGTGTTTGTGTTGATTGGGCTAACCCTAGAAGGGTAGCAATATAACATGTCATACATGGGCCTCATGGGCCTAGCCTCATGGGCCTAATACACTCATACTCCAACACAAAGACCTTTAGGAGCCGCCTCAGGATACAAAGAAAGAAACTCAGAAGAGCAGGGACAGGACTGCCCAGAGCCTAGCTAATGCAGATTTGCAATCCATTGATCAATAGCGCGTGCCTCTAATTCATCATGGATTCATTCGTTTCAGTAGCACGCTCCTATCTTGAGAGCTTCACCAACACCAAGCGGGCTGGCCAACCCTCGCGTCAGTGGGCTTGATTCAAAGTAACCTCTTTTTTTTCTCAAAAAAGATTCACAGTAACCTCTAGGCCCATGTAAAGGGCAGCGGGAAGCCCTCATCGGCCCGTATGTGAGCACGCCGGCGTGATGAGGTTGATGACAATGTTGTCATGCATGCATGTTCATCATACATGTGCACGTATGCCGCCTCACCTAGTCACCTGCATGTTCATGAAGAATCAACCCTCGTGGTTCGTTATTTTGTTTTTTCTACCTAAATATGTGAGTGTACGTGTTGTTAATAACTTTTTAATTGAAGTCAAATATTTTGAAATTATAAAGATACGAGGTCGTGTTTGAGTACGTCAATCCACGCTGCTAATTATTATGTGCAATTGAAGTTAGACTATTCATGAGCGGCCTCTGAATTTTTAAAGGAGTGTCGCTAGGTCCATCAACATTAAAAACATATTTCTAGGTCTCTAAACTTATTAAGTGGTGCATCGCAGTGGTTGGTATGGTCAAAAAATGGATCTGTAGTGCACTATTTTACAAATTCAGGGATATGTGATGCACCTTAAAGTTTAGGATCCAGGAATATGTTTTCAAAGTTTATGGACCAAAATGACATTTCTTTTTTTTTAAAAAAACTTTTCTTCATTTTTTTGAGAGCTTGGTTTCTTTGTTTTCGAACTTGTTTTGACATATTTTCTTAGCGGTTTTTGACAGGATAGCAGCAACGGATTCACCGTCTCGCTGTGTGAGTGTGTTGCACTTACACCGTCGACACCGCGCCGAGCTTGTACAGCTAGCAAGCCGTGGCCGACGTCGCGGCGGCCTCGCGTCGTCTGGTCCTTGGGTCGTGTCGGGTTGGTGGCAGCGCGGACGCCGTGGCGGGCTCCCGGCCAGCTCGTCCTCGCCGCGCCGGTCACCAAGCTCGACCGATCGACAACCGACGACAGTCTTCTTCTCCCTCGCGCTATGTCCATGCTGCGACTGCGGTGCCGCCTTTTCCGTGTAGGAGCGACGTCGATGGCCGATGGCTTGCGCTGCTTGTGCTCGCCGTGTGTGCGCAGGCGTGGCCGATGGTTGGCGGGTGATGAAGAAGATGGAATTGTGGAACCCGATCGACCTGGGCGTGGTGACGTACGTCATGTGCTTGTATCCTGCTCAGCACCACAGAGCCCCTGTGCGGCGCCTCCATCATAAAGAATTAATTGAACGCGAGTCAAACATGTGCGGCGCCTCCATCATAAAGAATTGAACCCAAGTCAAACATCATGGCCTTCTCCGGGGTCGACACGCAAGCCCTGGCAGCCTTTTGGTTTTGGGAGAGGACTCGACTGCTCACCACGCCGCGGGGATTTGACATCCGCGATCTCGCGTCACGAAGAACGACGCCTCGAAGCGATCGACGAGAGCCCGACCGGGGCCGCACGCCCTGCCATGGAGATGGCATGAATCGGTGTTGGGCCCACACGTAACGTGATGAAAAACACATGATGTTACCGTAGTACTCCGTTTGTAGATGAGTCTTGTGACCGAGGGATGGATTAATTAGCACTAAGAGATAATCACTCTGTATGAAGCTGTACGAGAGTGTGATTGGCTGCGACGGATGATTAGCCATATCCAGAAATCATGTGGTCTAAACGCCGCCAACACCCCCACCTTATCTATGAAGATAATACGGGTTGTGTTGCACAGATGCACATGGGCTGTGTCAAGAGCAATCTCAGAAGTATATTGCTCCAAAGTTCTTCTATTCCCATGAGCTCCAGAAGAGCGGGGAAATAAAAATCCTGCAAGCAAGATCATGTAACACTTGCCGATTTATTAACTAAGTCTCTACACGCCTCTAGTTTTTATAAGTGCATCCATGGAATTAGCATGAGGCAACTCGGAGAGGTGCATGGTTTAGGGGAGACAAACCCCAAAGCCATAGTCCATGTTGTGATCCTAAAGATTGCGAGTCGGCCCTGAAGACCTGACTCAAGCATCAACCATTGTACTCTTTTCCCTTGATGAGTTTTTCCATAGGGTTTTCTCATGCAAGGTTTTTAACGAGGCAACGGGTGTAATATAAGCGATGCATGTGATGTACTCTTTTCTCCTACCCTTTCTCCCACTAGGTTTTGGGGGGAGTTTTTAACGAGGCATGCACATAACAATAATTTGGCCAACGAAAGTGTTGTGAATAAAATTAAATATGGCTTGACTATAAAAGAGAGGGGAAGATATTTTAGACAACACAAATCTTAAAGCAATAGCACTATAGCAAATCTGGAGAATTCTTTCACTGTAGCAATCCCTATCTAGGGATTCACCTCCCCTATAAATACGGCGTCAATTTCATGTACATGTACAACAGTGAAAATGAGAAATATAGCAGCAGTTCCTCGTCCATCCATCTCTCTATCTCCCCTTGTGTGCGTGTGTGATTAGTGCTAACACCTAACGATTTCTAACAAATATGATAGCACTGCCTAGGTTCACCCCAAATAGTAGAAGACAGAGTACCAAATGTGTAGTGCCCATCAAAATAACAAGATCGCTGAAGAAAAATACAAAAAGCGTCCAATAACGTTGCAATGGCAATCCTCAAATATTTCTTCGATACGAATTTTCAACAGCCCAATAACATTGCAATGGTAATCCTCAAATATTTCCTCGATAGGAATTATCAACAGGTTCCACCATTACCATAATACTATTACCACCAGCATCAATAATTCTATACTCAATCGGTCTTAAATAAGATACATAAAAAATGAGAGCAATCTTCAAGAATCAATTCTATTACATGGATTCACATTAGAGTCGACAAGTCTATTAAAACACTCATGAGAATCTGCGGCTGTTACATAGTTTGCCAACACACCTTTTCTAGAAGCTCATCGCGGATTCACTTCCCAAATAACCATTTGTACCATGTGTGAAGAATCGAGGAAATGTACGGCATAATGGTATCAACTCTCCCGATAACCAGCTCATCTAACTTAGCATTAACCTCGGTATCGTTAGCAAAAGTAAGAAACACGGTCTTGGTCACTCTGTTCATCCCGGCCTCGACGTAACTTTCTGCCCCCTACGATGTTGTAGAGTGTCCCAACGGCAAGCACAACACAAATAACCATAACAACTCCACAAAAAATCCACCAAATAAGCCACTTGACTGCTACCTCATCATATCATTGTTAAGGTAAAGTACAAAAGTCAACGATAAGCAAAGTTGGATGTACGAAATAAAATTCTCATTATAGCACACAGACAAGGCAAACTAGTATATCAAATAAGCAAAAGGACCTGAGTTGAGTTCTCAAACTCAAAGTCACAACACTCAGTCACGCAAGCAAATTAGGTCATCACAACAACCGTAGTTAATTTCTATCAAAAAAACACAAGCAAAAGATCAGCCAACAATAGCTACTAGCCATGCAAAAGCAATAGCTACTAGCCATGCAAAAGCATAATTCAACAGCTCTGTTAACTTACAGCAATACCCATATTTGGTTCCACAAGTTCAGCTTGAATAAATGACAATCATTGTTTACTAACTTGCCAGTAGACCATAGACCAAGCAAATCAATATTTCACGATGCCACATTTAACATAAGACAGACAGGCCAGCAGCCAACTTATTTCAAAAGACCAAAAACATTTGAACCAAATAAACCCATCCGATGGCACGATATATTTATAGCACGTGCCAAGAATTCATCATGGATTCATTCGTTTCACGCCACGCTGCTGTCTGCATTATATTGACCTATTTCTGTGTTGAGAGCTTCACCAGCATCAAGCGGGACGTGCTGCGGCTGCACCTGAGGGTGGCAAATCACGTTACAAAGGCCAACCCTCGCGTCATTACTCTTAATTCACAGTAAACTCTAGGCCCATGTAAAGGTCAGCGAGAAGCCCACATCGGCCCCTATGTGAGCACGCCGGCATTATGAGCTTGATGACAATACTTGTCACGCATGCATGTTCATCATACATGTGCATTTATGCAGCCTCACCTCCATGTTCATGCAGGATCAACCCTAATGGTTTGTTATTTTGTGTACCTAAATATGTGAGTGTACTTGTTGTTTATAAGTTTTTTAATTGAAGTCAAATATTTTGAAATTACAAAGTTATGAGGTCGTCTTTTGAGGACGTCAAAAACTACACTGCTAATTATTATTTGCAATTGAAGTCAGATTATTCATGAGCGGCCACTGAACTTGTAAAGGAGTGTCACTAGGTCCATCAACTTTGAAAACACATTTCTAGGTGCATATACTTATTAAGTGGTGCATCACAGTCAAAGGTATGGTCCAAACATGAACTTGTAGTGCATTGTTTTACAAGTTTATATGTGGCACACCATTTAATAAGTATAGTGATCTAAAAATATATTTCCTAAAATTTATAGACCTAAATGACGCCCCTTGACAATATAATTCTTTAAAATATCAAGATATGTGATAATTATGGGAAAGGTGAAGCACAACTAAGTGCTCATCGAATTCTTTCAGAGTTAGGAGAGCTACCTCTGCAAAATTGCACAACTAAATGAAGATGCATGAACATACCAATCAGAGACCAAAAAAAAAAGACACTGCTGCATGACTGAAATATTGGCACTCAAATAAGCATTTTCAATATAATAAGCCATATATATGACATACTCCCTTCATTCCAAACTATAAGTCATTTTTGACTTTTTTAAGATACAATAGTTTTTGCTATGCACGTATACATGCACTATATCTACATGCTATATAGTAAAAGTAATGTATCTAGAAAACCCACAATACCTTATAATTTGGAATGGATGGAGTAGATCAGAAAGGTTATGTCAGAGCTGCTTTAGAGCGTTTCAAAGAGTCTTTCTAGATTTCACTCTCTAAATCATTATTTGGAGAGTCATTTTTATAACAATCGCTTTGTACATCTTCCCACTCTCTAAGAGTTTTTCTATATCTCGTTTCCACTTCATTAGAGCCATTTTCATTTTGTATCTTTGGCTAACGAGAAATCCATACCACCATATGATGGCTGTATTTGGATAACCAAATAAAGAAGTGTGAATGTCAAGGTTTCTTCCCACAACCGGGTTTTTCACGAAAGCATATCTCCTCCAAGTTAACCGCTGCTTGTATCAAACGGCGTGTGAATGTCACGATTGTCTCTTCGGTGCTGTAAAACCGAGCAATTGTGACCCTGACCAGATTATGGTGCTCAAAACTGGAGTTGACTTCCCATGGCACATTCTTCCTGCTGCTGGCCAAATTACCACAGTTTTATTCCATGAGCTGCAATTTTAGCAACAAAAAAAAGCAGTGTAAGTATATTTGATAACGTTGTTTGGTTTAGAGAAAACTAGCACGTCTGTAACATAGTAGTAGGTCATAAATAAATTGGCATAGTGATTCTATAGTGATATATAATTTGATCTAGTAGTAGTTGTACTAAAGCGTGCTCAAAAAAAGGAACCAAAGAAATCTAGGTAATATATAAATAAAAATCCCGGTACATAAACACCTTGATGTAGAATTCCTGTAAGTCTGGTGCAGATTGGTGGAGGAACATAGTCCAAGCAAGGCCACACTCCCGGTTGACATTCTTGAGCTTGCTAAACGCATCTGTTAAGCGTCTTGAGATTTTTGGTCGAACCCAAATCTGCACAAACAAATTAAAGAAAAAAATGATTGGAAAAACACATACTATGCAAAATATAACTACAATACTTACATTATTGCCACTGAAATTGAGGCGTAGATCGGCCAGGGCAGTGTTGTTGGCAAGGATGCGGCTTAACCTGATGGTCTCACATCTTCATGGATGATGTCACTGCTTATGATGATTGCAGTGAGTTGTGGGACATGACCCAAGGATACAAGCCGATCTGTGGTCCAGAACCAACCGCGCAAAGCCAAACTCTCCAGTCTGGGAAGCCATAGGGGCTCGATGGCACCAGCGAAGCACACTATGATGTTAATGTCTTTAAGCCACGCATGGCGCACACGCCACAGTGGACCGTGCTCGGGGTCGTAGTTCTCCAAGGTCAGCTTCTCCAGCCTTGTACATGTAGCGAGGATGTCGTCCAAGTCATCAGGCCCACCGTGTCTGTGTCAACTGAGCTCAGAAAGCCACCGGCCGGGCAAGCGTCGAAGAGAGCAAACTACGATGATTGCTCTCGCGGTCAGGGTCGTCCTCAAACATGCAAAACGTCGTCGTAATCATCAGGTCGACCTTGCGCACCTTGCCGCTGGTCAGTGCGACTTCGAGAAGATGTCCCAGCGACATGTAATTGTGCCTGAGGTAGAATGGCGAGTGTGTTGTGGACGACATATATTGTCCACGTCGGAGAAGACGTCAAAGTTGTCGTCGTCCTCGTACTCCTCGGTGTCATCATCAGGATCATCGACGCTTATGTTGACCAATCCTCAATGTTATATGTCCATAGCATCTTATGCTCATCCAACAAAAACATAGACATTTCGTGTGTATATCTTTAGTCCTAGTAAGTGTGATTTGACATTATCAAGAGAATATTTGTGCTGTCCAAATATTACCATTTATAGGGGCAACTTTATTAGAGGGGTGGAGGTTGGTGGAGCTTGGTATTTTTGCTTTGTCGTTTGTGCATCAGATGGCCAAAATAAAATGTAAACCTTGACTAAGGATTATAATTAGATGAATAAGTAACTGAATATGTTGGAGAAAACGGCAAAATTAGATGAAATCAAAACATAAACTTTACAACAATAGAAAAGCAACATAGTAGTACGTGCAAAGCCAAAACTATATATCTAGGTTGGGATGGATCTTACTTTAATTTCACATGGCATTTGATATATTTTCACATAACCTAATCATGGTATAGTCATCAGCACTACAATAGTTCTTAGTTTCTCTCATTATTTGTTATTTAATCGTAGTTCCTATAGCACATTTGAAACACAACTTCATCACAAGAAGTGTGGATCGATGATTCAATTTTTTTGAGATCCGTATTTCAAAAGTTTTCCTACTGTAAGAGCTAAGAAGATATATTTGTAAAACATTGCCAATTGTCTTAGAATATTCTAGAAGGCATAATAAGGGCATCATGCACGCAATATATTGTGGAAATCATTTTTTTAGGAAATAGATATGCAAGAGGTTTTCAACATTTATCTAAAAGGAACACTAAAGCAACACTGTTGAAAGATAAAATTATCATCTTGTCAAAACCAATACAACTTGAATTCATTAATATATGAGTAAAATTTATCAACGGTTGTTGAACTTGGCCACCGATCTCAAGATCAACACAACGAGATATGCAATATTTATGATAAACATATGTATCTACCACATCCATACCCTTTTGAAGTTTTTGTAACTAGAAAGAATAAGGGGGTTGGAGATCTCAGATGTGATGAAGTTAGAGAGACCAATTGAATCTGGAGATGTCTCATATGAGCATGGTAGACTATGATGCTCTTGTGTGGAGCCTCTCCTTCTTCTTTTATAGTGAGTGGAGGTCGGTTGGAGGGGAATATTCCCGAATCCACAGGGCACCGCCCTCCCTAGGCCATTAATCTACCGACACCTGCAAGTTGGGCCCGGGGGGCCACCCGGCAGGGGCGGTCACCCCTCAGGGGCGGTCGCCCCCCTGTGGGGCCGCCTTCCAACCGACTTTGGCTGGTCGGTTATTGGCTGGGCCTGGGCCTTGGTGCTTCGGTGTGTTTTTCTCATACGTGTCTCGGAGGCCTGTTTTCTCCTTTTCTTTCTTGTTTTGCTTTGGGCCAAAATATATTTTGGTATTTTATAATTCTTTTCTTCATATTTGGCCCATGACACAAATGTTTTTATGAACAACCTGCAAAACAAGTGAATGCACCAAAACTATGGAATGTGTTAGTTTAAAACTCCTATTTCTAGTGGTTTTGGTGATTCCTATACTATTGTTGGCGGGGTTAGAAATGAGTTAAGGACCGCCAACAAGCTCCCCTACACTTAGCCCTTTACTCGTCCTCGAGTAAAGCTTGAAGAACTAAGGTGGTTCTATTCTCCAAGATATTTAACTTGCATACAGAGTATTCCAAGATTCACCTGCATCTGTGAACATTGATGGTGTCTACCAAATTATCATATAGCGATTGGCAGATGGAACAGCCTAGATTCAAGTCAACTTACTCTACTCATGCCTTAGAAACTTGGGGTTTTGAGAATTTTGCAAAGAAAGATAGCTTTTGGCTCCTCAAGTGATGCTCTCAGTCACTCTTTTGTGTTTTGTATTCCTCACCAAAGGCTCTTTTGCCTTTTTTTGCACATCCTACCTCTATAGGCTGATAACTGGAGTTCATGGGTATGGATGTGGTGCTCGCTTACCTTTGCATATATTGCGGCATCAAACCTTGGATCCTTGGAGGGAAGGACATAGCCTTAGATCGAATATGTGCAAGTGTGTGGAAACACATGGGTGGAACTCTATGTCATGCTCCTCTCTCTTATTATATTTTTGATAAGATATGGGCTTGTACTTTATTGTGTAACCATCTTCATCTTCCTTCTTTTTTTTGTCACATATCTTCTTTTTTATATGGAAGATGTCTCTATCTTTTTTCTTCTTCTCAAGGAAATATCATTCTAAAATAGCCCATATTTTTCACTGAAGATGAACCTGGAGAGAGGAGTTCATGATCTTTGGGAAGGTGGAGTTTTTATTTGGTGGATTGTTGCGTGACTTTCAGAGTAAAAGTCGACGTTTTTGGTGGATGGAGGGTGCATGCTGTGCGCGGCTCTCAGTGTAAGAGTCGGCAAGATTATTTGGTGGGTGTACATGAAATTCGATATTGGGGATATGAAGCTTCTCTCACATAGATCACAAGGTTTGACACAACTCAATACAAAGTAAGTGGCTATGTGGCAAGCTCTTGTGATTGCCAATGATAAGTATTTGGCTATGGTGGGAATTTATTTATCACTGAGGTGTAATTTTTAGTGTTTGTAAATAAAACCCAAGTTAATAGCAAGAGAGAAAAGCATCATATCGTCCTACTATATCACACCTGACAATAACTTAGATAGAGATGGGGTCCTTACAAAGAGTTGTTCACAGATAAATAGGAATTTTAGCGAGGAATACTAGATATGCACATTATTATCAATCGGTGAACAAGAGAAAGGAGCAGCAACTTTTATTGGACAACCATTTTATTTGAAGAAGAGAAATATTGTAGAGAGTAAGTACATGCACAAACCGATTTTCGTTACCGTTTTGCACTTGTTTATGCACGTTGGAGGGATTTGTGCATCCTCCCCCACACTTGTTTTTGTTCCCGTCTTTTCTTGTTTGTGTGTAGCCATAGAGACAAAAACAAGTGGAGACAAAGAGACACACAAATATTTCTATATAATCTTTACTGAATTGGAAAAAAACTTGGATACAATAGCACTCTTGAATTGTAAAAAAAAAAATACTAAAGGAAAAGATAGGTGCTGAAAATAAAATGCGAGTGTGCGCCTAATTATTTGTGGGGGTGCAGTGATTTTTTCTACTTGGGGATATTCAAGGCATGGTCCACGTGTGCTGCCTTAGCGACCCTAGTGAGCTTGGTAATGTAGCTAAGGCGATAGCTCTAGAGTTTCCCTTCTAGAAACACCTTGTTGGTGTTGCTAGTTTCTAATTCGGCTTCTATCTTTGCCGCTGAGCCGTAGAGTGCATCCACCCTTCCGCTAAGGAAGTTCAAGGTGGGAGTTTTGGGCAGCGGAACCTCACTCTTGCTCTCCAAAACGTTGGGTGCCTTTCTAGCGTTTTTCCTAGGGATCCTAATTGGCATTTCAGACATTGTTCCTGTTGATCTTGGGGCAGGAGTTTTGCTGACATTGCGCACAAACCCCTTCCCACGTCCACCATGGGGCATGTCTACTCCCACAAGAACATGAGAGAGGCTTTCTTCAGCAGTATGGTAAGATGAGGTGCTATCCGAAAGCATTGCCATGGGATGTTTGCTTGGTCCGGCGATGTTGGACGTGGTCTTCTTGACTCCAAGTGCTCCCGTTGTTGGCCTCCACGTCACTGCCTTCTTCACCTTGCCACCGGTCAGCGGTGGCCTTGAACGGGCAGTGGACTTCAAGCTATTTCCATGGCTTGATCCTCCGCTGGGTGGTGGCATGATGGCAAGGGGCGCCATGGCCATCGGCTTCTCGCTCTTCTTCTCCAACTCTTCATGGGTGTATGATGGTGCGCCATCAAGATCATAAGGGGTGCGAGAGGAATTGTAGAGGGTCAAGATGTGGCTAGCCATAGTCTTGGTTGGGAGCACAACCTTGCTGGTTGGAGAGGTAAGAAGAAGAGAGAAAGAATGTTGCTTTGGCTTGTGAGGAAGAAGACAGGTGAGGGGTACTATTTATAGGACAAATGAGGCCTCTCTGCTCTCGACTGAATCAGCATAGTGAAAATCCACATTATGGCAGACATCAAGATAGAGAATGAAGAATAGGGGAGGAAATCGGGGATGAGAGGAGCAGGCACAGGGGCGATCGCCCCCCTGAGCTCCTCCCTGCCCGAGTTTTCGACCAGGTTCAGAATCAGACATTTGAAATTGAATTGCAGGGTGGATTTGCTTGCTGCTGACACGCTCAGAGACTTAACTCGAGAATGGGACAATAAGGAGGGGAGATTAAGTCATGATTTTCACAAATATTTTTCTTTTTAAAAAATATATTTTGTAAAATATGTCCACATCTCAGCACACTAATGAGAGTAAAATGCTTGGATAATGTGGACAATAAAATATAAAAAGGTATTAACCAAGAAAATAGAAAAGAAAATATAAGCCTAGCATTTTTATATTGGCAAAATTAAATCTATTCTATCTATTTCTTGATTAATTTCAGAAAAAGAGGGCTCAAGGAAAAGTTTAAGTCGCTGATTGTTCACTTTGAAGGTGTCGCCATCATCTCCTTGTATCATGATTGCACCATGTGACGACACATCAACAACCGTGTACGCCCCTTCCAATTACTACGTAATTTTCCTTCACCGAATAGTTTCACCTTCGAGTTGAAGAGTAAAACCCGATCACCTTGTCGGAACTCTTTTAGCTTGATTCGGTGATCGTGCCATCTTTTTGTTCTTTCTTTGTATAACTTGGAACTATGATAAGCCTTCTCTCTCCATTCTTCTAGCTCGGCTATTTGTTTTTGATGATTGCGGCCGGCTAGCTTGAGGTCCATATTCTAGTTCTTGATTGCTCAATAGGCTCTGTGTTCAAGCTCTACTGGCAAATGGCAGCCTTTTCCATATACCAACTAGAATGGTGACATGCCGATTGGGGTTTTATAAGTTGTCCTGTATGCCCAGAGTGCGTCGGGGAGCTTATTTTTCCAACCTTTCCCCATATCATTGACCGTCTTTTGTAGGATATTTTTGATCTGCTTATTTGATGTTTCAGCTTGGTCGCTTGTTTGCGGGTGGTAGGGTGTAGCAATATTGTGTTTGGCTCCAAGCTCTCTCAGGAATGCTCTGAATGTCTTGTCAATAAAATGTGATCCTCCATCGCTTATCACCATGTGCAGTGTCCCAAAGTGAGGGAAGATTATTTCATGGAACATCCTTCTAGCGTGCTTGGAGTCTGCTGCTCTGCATGGCATAGCTTCCACCCACTTTGATACGTAGTCGACGGTGATGAGGATGTACTCGCAATCATGAGACTTTTGAAATGGCCCCATGTAGTCAATGCCCCACACATCAAATATTTCTATTTGAAGGTTGTAGTGTAGGGGCATCGCATTGCGTGCTATGATGCCTCCTTGAAACTGACATTTTTGACACCTCCGAATAAATTCTTTGGTGTTTGCGTACATAGTCGGCCAGAAGAACCCACACTGCCAAATTTTGGCTTGCGTGCGGAAAACTCCATAGTGGCCTCTGTACGATGATGAGTGGCATTTGCCAATGATCTGTAATCCTTCCTCCGTTAGTACACACCTTCGCAATAGGCCATCCGAGCATACTCGGTATAGATATGGGTCATCCCATAGGTGATGTCTGCTTTCAACTTGTAGTTTTCTCCTGTCCTCCCCTGGTGGCACATATCCTGCAACCATGTAGTTTACGATGTTTGCATACCAAGGGTTGGAGTCCATCACCCGGAGTAGCATGTCGTCCCGTAGGAAGTCATTAATAGGTAGTTCCTGCATGTTAGTGACTTGCATACGAGATAGATGATCCACAATAGTATTTTCTACTTCTTTCTTATCTTTTATTTCTAGATCGAACTCTTGGAGTAGAAGAATCCAGTGAATCAAGCGAGGTTTTGCATCTTTCTTAGTGAGCAAATATTTGAGTGCAGCGTGATCGGTATAAACGATCACTTTTGCTCCCACTAAGTAAGACATGAACTTATCGATAGCATAGACAACTGCAAGGAGCTCTTTTTCTGTGGTGGCATAGTTAAGCTAAGCTCCTGTTAGCGTCTTGCTAGCGTAAGCTATTGCATGATGCTTCTTATCTTTGGTTTGGCCCAGGACTGCACCAACAACATAGTCACTAGCATCACACATGATCTCAAAAGGTAGAGACCAATCGAAAGGTTGGATGATCGGTGCTAAAATGAGTTCTTGCTTCGGTGTGTTGAAAGCTTTAAGACACTCGTCTGTGAACTCAAAAGGTACATCTTTATCTAATAGGCTTGTCAGGGGTCTAGAGATTTGTGAGAAATCTTTTATGAATCTCCTGTAGAACCCTGCATGGCCTAGGAAGCCACGAATCCCTTTTACGTTCACTGGAGGAGGTAGTTGCTCGATAACTACGATCTTAGCCCTGTCTACCTCAATTCCCCTTTCAGACACCAGGTGCCCAAGGACAATGCCCTCATGGACCATGAAGTGGCACTTTTCCCAATTAAGTACCAGGTCCTTTTCTTGGCACCTTTGAAAGACTTTGTCTAGGTTTTCAAGACAATGATTGAAAGTTTTTCCATAGACCGAAAAATCATCCATGAAAACTTCCATGATTTCTTCAATCATGTCTAAAAAGATAGACATCATACACCATTGGAATGACGCGGGTGTATTACATAACCCAAACGACATTCTCTGATAAGCGTATGTTCCATATGGACATATGAATGTCGTCTTGCTTTGATCATCAGGATGGATGGGTATTTGATGGTAACCCGAATACCCATCAAGGAAACAGAAGAAAGAGTGTTTCGCTAACCTCTCTAACATTTCATCAATGAAGAGGAGCGGAAAGTGATCTTTCTTTATTGCCGTGTTAAGTTTTCGGTAATCAATACACATCCTCCAACCCGTGATGGTTCGTTGAGAAATAAGCTCATTCTTATCATTTTCCACAATCGTCATACCTTCCTTTTTGGGAACCACTTGGACTGGACTAACCCAATCACTATGTGGTACAAGATAAATGATCCCGACATGAAAAAGTTTGAGAACTTCCTTTTTCACGACTTCCCGCATCGCATTATTAAGCCTCCGCTAGGGCTCCCGTGTAGGTGTGAAAGATGGGTCAATGGGAATGCGATGGGTGCAAAGGGTTGGGCTTATCCCTTTAAGATCTTGAAGGGAATACCCGAAGACTATTCTATGTTTTCTAGAATGGCGATGAGTTGGGCTGTCTCCTGGTCACTAAGCTTATCGCTTATGATGACCGGAGATTGTGAGTCGCCATTCAAGAAGGCATAGCGCAATCCAGTGGGTAAGGGTTTAAGCTCAACTGGAGGTCATGTCGGCACTTCCTCCTTGGAAAGTTCAAGAGTCTCCCCTGAGTTGTCTTCCTCTTTGATAAAGAGTTCGGCATCTTTTTCCAAAGACGACTCGGGTGACTCGAAGGGAACGACCGACATGACTTCCATGGGTGGTTCCTAAGTTAAGAGAGGTTCCGCTATCGAGTTTTTGGCTCATGTAACTGGGATAGAGAACATTTCTCTTCCTAACTTAACGTTTAGGTCCCCTGTTCTCAATGGATTAGCATAGAGCTTTTCCACTGGGTGCCTAATTAAGATGTCAAAATCCTGGATATCAAAGATGTAGAAGTCTAGGACCAGGTCGACATCGTCAGCTTGGAGAGTGGTTCGATGTAAAATCCCTAGCCCCTTAAGAACTGTTCGAGGTGCTGCTCGAAAGGTTTTAGTAGTTGGGGAGCATGGTTTTTCACCTAAGCAAGATGTCGCAAAGGATTTGGACACAATGTTTGCCCCAACCGTTGGATTATACAGTGCATCCACCCAATCCTTGTTAACTTTGCATCAAAGAGTTGAGGATGGAGCGTGAATCTGAATTTCTTCAGACGAGAGTTCGCCTTCAGCAACCCATTCGATGCTCATAATTGCCGTTAACTCCCTAATGGATTCCTTAAGAAAGGTAGTATCAAGGGAATCATTAGGGGTAATAGGGATTGGTGATCTCCTTTTACACTCGTACTTTGAGGTATTTCCGAGTTCTTCGAAAAGATCATCCTCAAAGGTAGGAAGTTCCATATGCTAGGAATCTTCCTCAGGAAATTTAGGTTCAGGAGAGGGTCTCTCTAAAGATGGAGTGGGCTTGGCAGCTGCCGAAGAGACTTTCTCTATGACCGGCTCAGGCTCAAACCGGATAGGTTCTAGCGGGGGAGTATTTTCTAGGATACGATCTAGAAGTTCTCCTTCCGCTGTGGTCTTATGTGTAAAAGATCCACCGGTGGCCGTATCGAGCTGTAGAGCAGATTCTTTGTTAAGTCCCATCCAAAAGTGTTGTAAGAGCACGTGGTTTGGTATGGACAAGTCTGGGCCTGATCTGGTTAAGATCGTGAAACGGTCCCAGGCTGCTCCTATGGTCTCGTTATCTTTTTGTTGGGAGCTGAGTATTTCTTGTCATAGGGGAGCAATTCAAGATATAGGGAGGAATGCAAAACAAAACTTGTTTCTTAAGTCTTCCCAATCTCCATTTACCTTTCCTACGTTGTGGGCGTACCATTGTCTCGCTCTCTCGTTAAGAGAGAAAGGAAACAACTTCCACCGCAACGTTTCTTGTGACATGCCTGAGATGGTTAGGCAAGCACATAACTGCTCAAACTCCCTTAGGTGATGATATGGATTTTCATAATCCAAACCTAAAAAGGCTTGGTCTCGAACCATGGCTATTAAGCCAGGGCAGAGCTCATAACTAGAAGTTGTGATTGGCTTCGAGGATTGTGGAATTTGGATGAGCTCGCCCTTAGGAGCGGATAGGTTGGCAATGGTAGGTTGCTCCATTTTATAAAAAGAAACAAAAGAAAGCAAAGGTAGAACAAGGTACACGGGCAAACTAGGTTCGGAGATAACTACGACAACCGTTCCCCGGCAACAGCGCCAGAAATGCTTGTTGGTGTTTCTTAGCGAAAGCAGCAAAGTCCGCAAGCGCATGGAAATACCATTGTAGCACTTCACCCGGTGGTAAATAAGGTATCATAATTTTCACGAAGAACGATAAGTGTAGGTTCTCACTTAGCTAGTTGCCCTGAGGATAGGAGATGGATAACTCGGGTAGTGAGGTTTTCTAATGGCAATATCCTTAGAGAAAAGATAACCAAGATGCTAAATCTTTACATTGGGCACCGGGGCGCACCTGGTCTGCCAGGCGATGCCGGCTTTTGGCTTTACGTCGAACCCGAATGTGGGGGATACAAGGGACGGACAGGGCTGTCACCACCTGCCGCCTACCCCTCAATCGTGGAGTTCGAGGCAAACGACGGTAACTTCTAGCTTAAACACCACGTCTACGCTAGTTGCTACAGCTCTAGCGGTGGCCAGGAACACCAGTCTTTATCAGGGGTCCTCTTACTAGAGCTTTCCACCCAAAAAGGACGAACATCGAACCCGTAAAGAATTAACAAACAAGGATAACTTTGCTATAAGGAATGAACCAAAAGAGAACACGACTCTTACTTCAAGTAGCAAGAAGCCGCCGAGGTACAAGCGTGGAGGGAGCCAACAACTCCGACACTCCTCCACATGGAAGACGATGCTCCCGGGAATCTCCGAGGAAACTCCGCTAACTTGCCCTCTCTCATTCCCTACTTCGACTAGCTAGAAGCCAGGTAGTGGCTCCACTCCTCCTCTTCTAAGTGTCACTTGTGGAAAAGTGTAGAAAGAATGGATGGAAGGAAAGAGAATGGTGTAGACTATGATGCTCTTGTGTGGAGCCTCTCCTTCTTCTTTTATAGTGAGTGGAGGTCGGTTGGAGGGGAATATTCCTGAATCCACAGCGCACCGCCCTCCCTAGGCCATTAATCTGCCGACACCTGCAAGTTGGGCCCAGGGGGCCACCCGACGCGGCCGCCCCCCTGTGGGGCCGCCTTCCAACCGACTTTGGCTGGTCGGTTGTTGGCTGGGCCTGGGCCTTGGTGCTTTGGTGGGTTTTTCTCATACGTGTCCCGAAGGCCTGTTTTCTCCTTTTCTTTCTTGTTTTGCTTTGGGACAAAATATATTTTGGTATTTCATAATTCTTTTCTTCATATTTGGCCCATGACACAAATGTTTTTATGAACAACTTGCAAAATAAGTGAATGCACCAAAACTATGGAATGTGTTAGTTTAAAACTCCTATTTCTAGTGGTTTTGGTGATTCCTATACTATTGTTGGTGGGGTTAGAAACGAGTTAACGACCGCCAACAATGGATGTCTTCCTCATAGCAGCAAAAGGTACTAAGCACAATGATCTTTTGAGTCTCTAAGAGTGAATATGAAACATTAGATATCTTGAAAGAGAAGTTTTCATACTCAGAAGTCCTCTTGGTCACCAGAGTCGGTGCTTTGGATACGTCCATGGCACAAAAGTTTTCTTTTTCAAGAATTGAATCGTGCTGACCAGAGGGATGAACAGGGCTGTCAGCACCTGCCGCCTACCACACTATCATGGGATACAAAGCAAATGAAGGTAGCCTCTAGCCTAGACACCATGTCTACACTATTGACTACTACTCTAGCATTGTATAGGGTGATCTATCTTTATCAGCAGCCCTCTACAAGGTCATCCGCCATGGGGATAGATGATGGACCTGTAAACAAGCTTAGGTAAAGCTTAGCTAAACAAAAGACACAAAGACTATAGGAACCATGAACACTTACTTAGCAAAGATCCTGTTAAGGTGCCAAGCACTTGTTCGTAGAGGTACAAGCTCGGGGAGACACCGACAAGCCCGGCACTTCCCCGCTTCCTTCCCACACATCTCACTTTCTTACTCTACTAGCTAGATAACTAGGGCATAGCCCTTGGAAGTGTAGCTCTTATTTCTAGAAGTGGTGTAGCTCTCGATCCTTGAGTGTTGTCCCCAAATGAGAGGAGAGGCCCTCCTTTTATAGGTGGAGAGGAAGGGTGTATTCCTTAGAATATTCCCTGGATCTCCCCCTATAGAAAGTACCAAACCGACGTCAAACTGACCTCAAGATACATTAAACCTGGCAGAATACCTACGGAACTGTCATGAGCAAGGAGGTAAGAGGTAGCAGGCCAAAGTTGGGCTCGAGATGCGCCAGTAGGGTTGCGGGCACACCAGTGGTGTGGGCGTACCTTGAAGGCCTCGTTTTGGCCCAATCTTGGTTCTTTAGGCCTCTAGGACTGCTTGAGCCACTCCTGCAAAATTTGGCCCTATTTGGAGCATGTTTGCTTTGGGTTTTGGGCCTTTTTCTCCACGTGACAGGGCTCTGATTTGCCTGGTGATGGGCCTCGCTCTTTTGGGCTTTGTTTATGATGGAAATACACTTTGCATGATTGTGTATTCTTGTCATATTTCCATGCTTTTCATGAATACCCTCTTGTAAAAGGTAAAATACCAAAACTCATGGAAATGTAAGTTATAGTAGAGTTTGGTAGTCATATTTGTTGTATTTTGTTGAAATGTTGGTGGTGAAAATATGCGTTAAGGAGCACCAACACTGTGTCTTCGTCCTCTCCCATGTCAAGCACAACAAAATTCGCAGGGATGTTCCCCCTCACGGAGCTTCACCATTATATCCTTGGCTAGTCCCTCAAGGAAGCGGATTGTCTGATTGGCCAGCTACAAAAGGATATAACTTATGGACAATAGACTACATAATAAATTGGCATAGGTTACATTGGACATGATTTTTACTCTTGAGCCATGGTCGCAAAATGCATTGTCAAAGACTTCAGATCCGATGGCACACTTGATCGTCGGGTGACTAGGATAGGCCTGTTTTATGTACAATTTTTTGACAGAACATGTTCAAGAGGACTGCTGATGCAGCTGCTTTTGCTATTACAGCCAACCACATTTCAAATTGATCGGCTGCACCTGCTGCTGTAGCTGGCTGCTGCTGTCGCAGCAGCAGCAACAGCACAGTAGCATCCAGCACTTCCGAACACATTGCTGTCCTGTCATTCAGAATTTCTAACTTGTTCACTTCTTCTGTTTCCTACTTGGTTGTACAGATTGTAGAATGTTATGCTTGAAGAACTACTGGTCGTCTTCATTTGCTTTAGGCCAGGATGCGGCTACCATCCGACACCCTCTCAAGTTCAATTCTGTCATGGTGAGCTTAATTCCTCTGTATAACTTGGGAGGAGTTTGTGAAATACTGCTGATGATGATTTATTCTTATCAATTTTACCACAGGTGTGGGGTGCCAGGGGTCCAAGGCCGAGGTATCCCCGCGTGTGGAAGACTCGTAAGAAAATCGGAACTATTTCCAAGTCACAGAAGCTTGTCCAGTGTGTAAGGCTCTTCTACACTTCTCTGTTGTAACTATTAGGCTATCCGCACTCGTCATACTCTAAATCCATTCTCTAAAGTAATATTTGATCCTGGTCATCAAGATTCTCTTCTCTATACCACTTTCTCCCGCACCCATCCGTCCTCTATATCTCATCCTCTATATCACCTACCTTCAGTGGGACCCACGCGTCATACTCCTTTTTCCTCTATCAACTGGGGCCATTCCTATTCCTCATCCTCCGTCGCACGGACTCCGCCCCCTCTGCCTACGCGCGCTCGACGGACTCCCGCGCCGCCGCGAGGCGCTCCAGCAGCGTGGCGCGCTCCTCCTCCGCAGCCTTGAGCGGGCCCACAATGACCGCCAGCAGCACCGCGCGCTCCCCGTCCGCGAGCACCGCGGCGGTGGCGTCGGCTTCAGCGGAGCTCCTCCTCCACGCGGCTGCTTGCCCCGACGGCGAGCCGCCCCCTCCCCACGGCGGGCAAATGGAGGAAGACGGCCTGCTGCACCGACGCCGCCATCCCCTAGCCGGATATTGAATTTGCAGTTAATCTGCTGGCAAGACATAGTGCTGCACCTACCAAACGTCATTGGGTAGGAGTCAAATCAATTTTGAGATACCTCAACGGCACTAGAGATCATGGATTGTTCTACAGTAAAAATCAAGATCTAATTTTATTAGGATAAGCAGATGCTGGTTATTTATCAGATCCCCACAATGGCAGATCACAAACTAGCTTTGTATTCTTGTAAGGTGGTACAGCAATATCTTGAAAGTCTTCAAAGCAGACCCTGGTATCTACTTCCACCAATCATTCTAAAATAATAAGCTTTATATGAAGCATCACGCGAATACGAGTGGCTTCGCAGAATAATAAACCACATAATACAATCATGTGGTATTGGTGTAGTTCAGACACCAACAATTATCTTTGAGGATAATTCGGCATGTGTTACTCAGATGGAATTAGGTTATATTAAGGGTAATATGACTAAGCATATTATTCCCAAGTTATTCTACCTCCATGAACTCCAAAAGAATGGAGAAATTAAAATCTTGCAGACTAAGTCATGTAATAATCTGGCTGATTTATTCACAAAGTCCCTACCATACTCTGCATTTCGTAAATGCGTTGAGGGTATTGGTATGAGAAGACTTAGAGATTTGCAAGAATTGGGGGGGGGGGGGGGGGGAATCTCTTTAAATTTTAACCTGATTCAACATAGCATTATACTCTTTTTCCTTTATATGAGTTTTACTCTTCTGGAGCTTTCTTACATAGAGTTTTTAATGAGGCAATGGTAACACAAAGTAAATGTTATATTATCTATTTTTCCTCATGGAGGTTTTTTGAAGGTAATATATGACATATTGATCTTTGATCAAAATTGTTTTAGACTATGTCTTTGAGAATACCCAAAGGGTCTATTAACACTGGGACTAATATATACCATGGTATTTCTCTTTATTTTTCTCACTGGATTTTAAGGAGTTTTGCCTGGTATATCGATATACTTTGGATTTTTTCCACATGGTTTTTCTAAAGCTTCGAGACATTTACCGATGAACAAATGGCGGTGCCTACACAAGATCAATTGATCAAGGGGGAGTGTTGAGATTAATTAGGATAATTAATTCAGTGACCAATTATTGTAATCCCATAATTAGCACGTGCTAATTACGATTTAGTTGGGCCCTTTCGAGAGGCCCTTTGGAGGCACCTGTTCGCTGAACCGAACTGCCCTTTGGGCAGTATATATCTGTAATACACAATCATCAGGAATACACATCCGTCATTTGCACGGTTAATCCACTTTCACGTAACACAGATAACCAGGGATTACAATCTTCTCCGGAAGGAAATGTTGACCAGACTCTAGAGTGTGAAAGTAGTTGTAGTACGAAGTAACAAATAAGAATAAAAGGTGGGGCGGACTACCGCACCAACCCGCTGGGCTGCATGCACCGTCAACCCACATAAGAATGAAACCTAACCCACTTAGATAGAGTGGGCTCAAACGTGCGGCTCGCAAATTCCCAGCGGCAGCCCTCTTCATCCCGCATCATGGCCGTCGCGGCCATCGCGGCCAATGCTGTTTATATTTAAGCTATGTTTAATCACTGATTTCACCAATTGTTGTATGGTACTAGACCGGTGCTACCAGGTGCTAGCTGTGTTTGATTTGCTTCGTTGCAATACAGTAGTGGTTAAAAACAATGAATCAATGGGGTTTCCATGTTGCTTGTTTTCCGTGGGATGGATACACTGGAGTTGCATCTGCCAGCAGGCATTTGACTTTTTTGACCTCAAGTTTGACCACTCGTCTTATTTAAGAAATTTGAGCAAATTTAGTTAAATTTAGGTCATTCTCAAAGATCTTTTTGTTAATAAAGCAAGCCACTGCAAAAAAAATGATATTTTGAACAAATTTTTAAATAAGACGAGTGGTCAAACTTGGAATAAAAAAGTCAGACGAACTACAATTTGAGACAGACTAGTAAGTTGCTAGCAGTTAGCAGCAGTGCCGTGCAGCAGCATGTGGGTTGCCGCACCAACCCACATAAAAAAAGCTGCAACATGTAGGCTGCCGCAATAGCTCTTATATTGCTTGCGGGTCGAGCGGACGTGAGGTGGGCTGTCCACCGCCGCCCCATTTACATCCTTAGTAACAAAGCAGAGCCGTCCCACAAATTTCATGGGCCCTTGGGCCAATAAGACACTAAGGGCCCGGCAATCTAATATTTTAATATCACGATTAAAGTATATAATACTATTAATAAGAGATAAATTGTAGCATATATTTAATTCTTCGTGAAAAGTAACAGCACATCGAAGAAGATAAAAAACGGTAAAATAACTATGATGGTTACCTCAAATAAAACTACAGTGCTTCAGTGCTTTTTAAAAAAGCGTCTTCGTGCATTTCTTGATGCAGAAACTTCAAGAACACTTTCAAGATCAATAGTATCTAAAATATCCTTCTCATGGCTGCACATACTGTTGACAACCAATAATGTTCATTTTGTGAATTTGTCAAAAGTGAAAAAAGACTTCACCATTGCGTTTCTCTCGTCGACACGATCAAAAAATATATATGGAATATCCAATTTGGAGTCCGGATGCAAGAGTTATGCCCTCAGAAAGACTGCATGAAGTTCTGTCGATACTACCAGCCCGTGAGGTCGGTACTACCGGCGGCTAGCGGAGATTGGCGCAGTTTGGCGCAAAAATAAACTACCGGTACTACCGGGCTTCCACCGGTACTACCGACAGAACCTGTCGGTACTACCGGGAGTGCCTATTCCGAATCTAACTTTCACAATACCGAACCGATTTGTTCCTAAATCGGTTTTGGGCAAGTTTTGGACGTGGCAAACTTAGAGATTGGGCCTTGGAGATGTTTTCTACTGGGATAAGACCACCCCCTCTATAAATACAAGAGGATCATGGCCGATTGATCCCATCCTATCAATCGTCACACAAACACAACAAAACCAATCTATGGCCTCTTTACCCTAATTTGCTATCCTCAACCCCTCTACCTGCTGTCCGGCATGTCTCTCCATGAGATTTATTGGCTTCCTAGGCGGCCTTGCTGGTCCTAGGAGATCCTCCACATGCTTCCTCCTAACGGATCCTTCCGGAGGTGGCTCGGGAGCCTTTTCAGCCATCAACGAGCTCTACATCGGCCCTATCGGTCTCTAGATCGGTTTGGTCAGTTACGCTGCGTTGTTGCTGCGTTGTAGGTTGATCAAGCAACCTCTTTGGGCGTCCAAAGCCCTCGTGGTGTGTTGGCACGGATCCGTTTCGGCGTCAACATACTTTTTGGCGACTCCGCTGGGGACGGCAAAGTGTCGACTTCAGTTTCCATCTACCACCAGCGCCATGGGGAATGATGGATCGTCAACCGATGGTGATGACAGGACTGAGATCAACTCCAAGAACAACATGTGTCCTTAGAACATGGATGAGCTACCCGATGAGCTCCGCGGGAAGCTTCAGGCCCAACTTGATGCTGTTTGCAAGGCTTTCTTTGAAAGCTGCTCAGAGAATCGGCATGACAAGGTGAAGCAATTCAAGCAGCCTAACTACACTAAAGCTTTGGCTGCTACATCTGCAAACACCCAGGTAAATCCTGATGACCAGCCCAAATTTGATGGGGATCCTTACCTTACTCATGCCGATTATGCTGCTATGATGGATGGTCATAAAAAAGTTATAGATAATAACTTGATGACTGCGGTAAACATGATTATGGCTAGATTTGATAAGTTAGAGGGGAAACAACCGATGTAGATCAATCAGGTGTTGAAATTTGATGCTCAACATTATGAACTTGGCATGCCTCCTAATTTTTGAGAATCAAAGTTTATATGCAGCAGCAAACAAAGGTAAATCGGTCCCTTCGACGCAAGTCGATAAGACCGGTTCTACTAATATTGGAACTTCTAATCAAATGGTTGTTTTTGGTAACACTTCGGGTCGTAATACACAAACCGAACATAGGCCATCAACAAGCAGAACTTCGGCGGGACAAAACACAATTCTTCCACATCCGTCGAAGTCGCCTAGTGCTATTCCCATGCAACAAAGTGCTAATGCAGCCCCTTCTACCAATTATACGGATGAATTTAATCGGTTTAAGGAGGAATTGTCTAAGTCTCTTGAGGAAAGCATAGGTGTGTCAATTAAACCTAGCAGAACCACTTACCACAAGCCATACCCTTCCCACTTTGATTACTTGAAAGCTTCGGAAGGTTGGAAGGTGCCCGATTTTCAAAAGTTTAGTGGTAGTGATAACAAAACCTCTATGGAGCATGTTAGCATGTTTTTAGCTCAATTAGGCGAAGCTAGTGCCTTTGATTACATGAGAGTTTAAAATTTTCCTCTATCTCTTACAGGCACTGCTTTTGCTTGGTTCACCTTATTACCTGCATGCACCATTGGCTCTTAGGCTCAACTAGAAGAGAAATTTCATAGTCACTTTTATACTGGAGTCCAAGAAACTAGATTGTCACATCTCACATCAGTTCGTCAAGGGCGTGATGAGCTTGCCCTTGATTTCTTTAAGAGGTGTAGGGAGATTAAGAACCGATGCTTCCATTTAATGATCTCCGAGAGGGATCTGGTTGATATTTGCTTTAATGGCTTGCATTCTAGTATTCGAGACAAACTTGAGAATGTTTAGTTTACTAGTTTTAACCATTTGGTTGAGAGGGCCGTTTTCTGGGAATCGCACCTTAAAGAATCTCATGAAACTCATAGAACACATCATTCAAATGTGCATTTCTTTGAGGGCCAATCAGATTCCTCGGATGATGAAAATAGAGAGGTCTGCTGAATTTAAGTGGCCAGCAGAGAATAAATTTGCTACTTGTCCTTCTCTCAAACCGATTCAAAAGAATCAGAGTGAGAAAGTAAAGTTTACTTTTGATGTTTCTAAATGTGACCGCATTTTTGATGAGTTTCTTAAAATTGGATACATTAGAATTCATTATACTATGCCTTCTGCAGATGAGATTAAGAGAAGATCTTATTGCAAATTCCATAACTCTTATTCTCATGCTACTAATGATTGTAATGTTTTCTGTTGGCATATCCAATCGGCTCTTAATGAGGTACGATTGAGTATTACCAATATGCAAGTTAACAAGAATCCTTTTTCAGCACACATGAATGTGGTTGAAGCAGGAACACCAGCTATTTTGATCCGACCCGAGCAAGCCAATAAAGCTCAAGGCAAAAATATCATTATTGGAGAACCACGTGTGGCACCGAATGTTCAAAAGAATTCGGGGCGCAAGGTGGTGTTTGAGAAGGACCAACATGACAAGGATAAACTTACAATCACCATTGCACCAGCGGAGGCATTGCAAAGGCAAAGATGGCACGAGGTGCAAGCGGCGCGACACAGGCTAGCTAGGCCGACTGTTTCAGTCGGCCAGGCCGACCCCAGCAGTGCCTAGCCAAGGTCCGCTAGGCTGACTTTCCAAGTCGGCTAGGCCGACTTTCCAAGTCGGCCAGGCCGGCTCCCACTCTGCTCAGGCCAAGTCGGTTGAGCCGTCTATCCAAGTTGGCCTAGCCGACTATCAGACCTCCAGCAGCTCTATTTTCTCCGGTATCCATATTTTGCATACATCTATTCCACGCAAGCCGGAGATTGGAGTCTGGAAGGTTAAAGAGCAAAAGAGCAAGAAACAAGTGGTCAAGCCACTTTGTACTTTTGATCGACTTATGGCAAAGTAAAAAAAATAGAAGGCCGATTCCGAGAATCGACCCATAAAAAAAAGAGAGTCTACGCCTCCAAAGGATGAAGATGAAAAGAGCAAGCAATTGCCTATGACTCCACCAGCAGATCCTCCTATGCAAGTTATTTCCTTGTCCAACATTATAATCGGCTCGATGGCTGTTCCCGTGGTTAACGACAATAAGCCAATTGTGATTGAGGGGCAATATCCAGCAAAGAAGCAAGATGAAAGTTTTAAAGAAATTGCTGGAGTTGAAAAGAAGGAGAAGCCACCATGAGATCCCAAGTACACTCAACCCAAGTGGTGCCCACAAGGGTTGAACAAAACTCAAAGGCGGAAATTATAGCGCGCCCGGTGCAGAAAGTTGAAGAAAGAGGCTCTTAGGATGAATGAGGATCAAGCTCCATCAAGAAATCCCCAAGGAATCTCACCAAAGGTTGATGAGGGTGTTGCTGCAGCCCCTGAGTCGGCTAAGCTGATTGCAGAATCGGCTAAGCCAACTACAGATGTCGTTTCTGTCCCAACAAGTTCCGAATCGGTCGTGGTGTCTCCTAAGGCATCCGGATCGATTCTGATAAGTTCTGATGCCTCTGAGGATCCTCCAAAAGACTTCTCCACCATCATTGCTATTTTGATGGACATGGAGCTTCCTGAGGCACCTAATGAAGAGTTGATTGATTATGAACCTTCTCCGAAACATGGTGATGTACAGCCGGTCGATAATCGGCTCAACATTATCATGTAAGCAATTTTAGGCAATGCCCGATATATGTATCGCCCTTAGTGCAAAAATAGCTGATGTAAACATCGCCCTTAGTCGCTGATCAGCCGATGTGATGGGTATTGTTGCTGGACAGTTTGGTGTTTTCAGTTTCATTGCCTCATTCACCTGAAAACAGGGGGCATATGTTGACAACAAAAAATGTTCATTTTATGAAGTTGTCAAAAGTGGAAAAGGACTTCACTATTGCGTTCCTCTCGTCAAGACGATCAAAAAACATATATGGAACATCCAATTTGGAGTCTGGATGTAAGAGTTATGCCCCCAGAAAGACTGCGTGAAGTTCTGTCAGTACTACCGGCCCGTGAGGTTGGTACTACCGGCGGCTGGCAGAGATTGGCGCAGTTTGGCGCAAAAATAAATTACCGGTACTACTGGGCTTCCACCGGTACTACCAGGAAAGGCCGGTACTACCGACCGAACCTGTCGGTACTACCGGGAGTGCCTGTTCCGAATCTAACTTTCACAATACCGAACCGATTTGTTCCGAAATCGGTTTTGGGCAAGTTTTGGACGTGGAAAACTTGGAGATTGGGCCATGGAGATGTTTCCTACTGGGATAAGACCACCCCCTTTATAAATACAAGAGGATCATGGCCGATTGATCTCATCCTATCAATCGTCACGCAAACACAACAAAACCAATCTATGGCCTCTTTACCCTAATTTGCTATCCTCAACCCCCTCTACCTGCTGTCCGGCATGTCTCTCCACGAGATTTGTTGGCTTCCTAGGCGGCCTTGCTGGTCCTAGGAGATCCTCCACATGCTTCCTCCTGACGTATCCTTCCGGAGGTGGTTCGGGAGCCTTTTCAGCCATCAATGAGCTCTACATCGGCCCTTTCGGTCTCTAGATCGGTTTGGTCGGTTACGCTGCGTTGTTGCTGCGTTGTAGGTTGATCAAGCAACCTCTTTGGGCGTCCAAAGCCCTCGTGGTGTGTTGGCACGGATCCGTTTCGGCGTCAACACGTACCCAAGCTATTTAATCTTTCTTGTAGCATAGTTGACCTCAAACAATTTTTCAATAGCTTCAATTTAGAGAAGCTTCTTTTAGCTGATGCTACTGTCACTGGAATAGTTAATAGAATCCGATATGCAATAGAAGCATTGGGATAGCAATCTGCAACTTTAACAAAGTGAAGAATCTCAGATGCTGACATCAACTAATCTGGCAAAGTTACTTGCAACACTTTAAACTCAGAGGACAAATCATCTAACTCAACATTAGACCTGTTGTCATGAGAAAACTTATTCACAAAAGTTGTGCAACAGTCTCGTAGATCCCTATGATCCAAGGACTTTAGATTTTCCGAATTGAATAAGAAACCAAATATTTTCTCAAATTCCTTTAATTGATCAAATCAACTAGTCAATGAAACAATTGCATAATCAACGATAACTAGGAAGTACTCATCATTGAAGTCATCTATAGCTGACTGTTGTAATTCTTCACTTTCATCCTCTTGTTCAAATTGCACACCGACGCCGTCACGATCGCGAATATGAATCGCTCGCCGAAGCGGCCGCCCGTTCAGTTACCTACTTGCCTTGCGGGCTTGCGGCCTTGCCTGTTAGGATGAGGGCAAATGGACTGAAGTCTGAATACATCGACTACACATGCCTACACTCATGGGCCCTCGGCCGTCGCACATGCCTACACACGCTGGTTTGGAGTTGTCTTGTGCTCAGTCACTCGAGCGTCCGGGTGAGGTTAGCTATGGTTTGCACGCGACACTATGGAATAGCTTAGTACTGTACTTCTCTGTCACATAATAAGCCACCTATGGAATTCAAAATTTGTCTACAAATAGTGCATATCTAGGTATAAAACCACATAAATCTAGTTGTCTTTTCTATTTTTCTCTTCCCAAAATATGATGATTATATATCTTTTTATTTTTTTTCACTAGATATCAATCTCTTAGTCGAACTTTGGGCGGCACTAGTAGCATAAACATTTTGGCACAGTCGAATATTCTTTTACGGAGTGCACTGCAACGGTATAACACTATTTGGCCCCAACACAGCTCATAAACATGCCAACGCGAGGAGTCATCTACTGGTGTACTGTTTCGAGGAGACACAGCAGGGGACCAATGGACTGTAGCATTTGCATTTGTGCCAGGATATGCTTTCCCATGTCTGTATCCATCTGGGAAGCGCGATGGTTTTCAGTAGTATGACTGCCGGCACATGGGCTCCCGTCTCTCCTGTGTTCATTCCCAATGTCCTGCGTTCATTCCCAACGTGGGGGATATGATTGCCTTTCTCCTGCGTGAAACAATGCAGTCGCTGCATCTAGATACGCTGAAGATATAGGTACCCGAGTACTCGAGTACGTACATTGATAAGCTGAAGATAGTTATCGGTGTACTATACTCGAGTATGTAGTACATTGTTGGGTCGTTGGGCATCTTCTACAGTTTTGTTTTGTTTCTTTTGGTTTGGAACAAAAGATTGCAGTAGGGGTACAAGCCTGTACGCTATAGAGACTCCTCTCTCTAGCTTCAAAAAAGGACTCTTTCGTAAAAAAAAAAAAAAAAAACTCTCTCTATTTGTCCTTGGGAGACGCAGCAAGTCTGCCGGCCCGGTTTCCACGTTTTTCCCTACATTCCTGAACAAAGACAACAGGTCTTCAACAAGTCTGCTAGCAGGATTGTACACCATCTGCTGTAACCGTAATAGAGTAGGTGATCGCCTCAGTCAACAATCAGTTTTCCATCACGAAACAACACGGGGAGGGTCACCCTGCGGGTGCTGCGCATGCCCTGACGGACCTGTCGAAGGGCCGCGGCGCTAGGAGGTGCCGGTAACTTTGATCAGCTTCACGACCCCGTGGCCGTGGGGTGTAGACTACTGACATTTATCTCTCTTGTTGCGCACTTCCTCCGTCCTAAAATAAATGTCATTCTCGCTTCCCGAGAAACAACTGTCAGCATTTATATATTAAAATATATAAATATTTATGCTAAGTAATTATTATCATCGGAAAGATCTTCACATCTAGTTTTTTAATAAATTTATTTAAAAATATAAATATTACACGTATTTTCTACAAATCGAGTCAAACTTATGGCAAGAAAACCCAAAACGACACTTATTTTGGGACAGAGGGAGTAACTTTGAAAGATTACGCGTCAAACACTATAGAGTACTAGGCCTTGTTTAGATGCACCCCAAATTCTAAGTTTTTTCACTCTCTCTCTATCACATCAATTTTTAGACGCATGTATGGAGTATTAAATATAGGTAAAAAATAACTAATTGCACAATTTAGTTGTAAATGACGAGACAAATCTTTTTTTCCGATACGAGGACATATTCCCCATTCCCATTATTTCTAACAGAAATACATTGTCAAGAGTTTTAAGGGAAGCAAAGCATAAGAACAGTGCAGAGTATACTTGGGACAAAACCCCATAAAAGCTACCGAACTACGATACTTGCAACAAGGTCCAAAAGGGAGGAAAAAAGGACAGCAGACAAGGTTTTTCTGAATGTCGAAGAGCCGAGAAAGGACTGTCAGCAGCATTTTTCATCCCTTCCATGATAGTTTCTTTGTCGGCATCAAGAAATAGTCCTGCCTAGTAACCAATTAGCGAGCATACATAACAGGCAATGCTTGCAGGATGAGTAACCGTTTTTCCTTCAAAGCAAATTGAGTTACCAGTTTTCCATAATGCCCAACAGACAGCCGCTACGCCCATGGCATGAAATTTTTTCCCAACAGGCAACCACTGTTCACACCAAGCCCAACTTTGGAGCAAAGATCTGGGAATATTATTTGCGCCAATAGCCTGAGCCAATTGCCCAAACGGCTTTGGCAGTACTGCAATCAAAGAACAGATGATCGACACTCTCATTCTGTTCACAGAAATAGCACAAAGGAGAACCAGTCCACTTTCTACGTAACAGGTTATCCTTAGTAAGTATGGCATTATTCATCATGAGCCACAAGAAGATCTTAATCTTGGCTGGTATCTTTCCCTTCAATATTTTCTTATGGAAAGGACCAGCTTCATTCCTGGTTAGAGTCTTATACATAGACTTTACTGAAAATTTACCATTATTACTAAATTTCCAAAAAACAACATCATCAGCATCACAGAGCTGGAGATTAACCAAGGATTGTCTAATCTGATCCCAAGAGGATTTAAGTTCATCAACTAACCATCTAGTGAATGATATGCTATCAGGAGCCATCTTAGCACAATGAACAGTAACATCAGGTTGGATACACATTTTAAAGAGGTCAGGATATACTTCACAAATAGGTTTATCATATAGCCAGGGGTCTTTCCAAAAGAGAGTATTCTTCCCATCCTGAACTTTAATACTTCTTCCTTGAAGATAAACCTTCTTAACTTTCAGGAGATCACACCACATAGCAGAATCTGTCTGTCTATGGGTCACATTACTAATAGACTTTCCATCCAAATACTTGTGTCTGATTATGGTTTGCCATAACCCATTTTCAGACTCAAGCTTCCACCACCACTTACTTAGCAGGCTAATATTCATTTTTTAATGTCTTTGATACCCAGTCCCCCTTCTTTTTATCTTTACAAATCTTAGTCCATTTGAGCAAGTGATACTTCTTTTTTGTTCCACCACCTTGCCAAAAGAACTTTATTCTCAATTTATCAAGATTTTTCAAGATTGTCTTGGGTAACAAATAAATGGACATATGATAAATTGGAGAATTATTCAAACTAGAGTTGATCAAAGTGGACCTACCAGCAATAGACATACAGCTACCCTGTCACACACCAAGTTTTTTAGTGCTTTTTCCATCAGGGGTAACCAGTCCTTCACATGCAGCCTACTAGGACTCACTGGCACTCCAAGATATTTAATTAGAAAACTCCAATTTGACAGTTGAAAATATCAGCATACACTTCTGCCCAATTCTCTTCATCATTAATCACAAGGATTTTACTCTTGTGAAATTTGATTTTGAGGCCAGTCATTAACTCATACGTATACAGGAGCATTTTGAGGTTTCTAGCTTTATCTACATCATTCCTAAGGCAAATGATGGTATCATCAGCATATTGGAGTATAGCAACTCCATTAGGCATAATGTGGTCAATTAGACTAGTAAGAAGGCCATTAGATTGGGCTTTATGAACCATCCTTGTGAGACCATCAGCTACAAAATTAAAGAGTATGGGGGAGAGGGGATCTCCTTGCCTCACACCTTTGTAACTTTTAATATAATTACCAATCACATTGTTTAATTTCACACTGACTGTCCCCCCTGTCACTACTTGCTTGATCCAGCTACACCAAGTATCACAAAATCCCCTAGCTTTAAGATAGTCAAAAAGGAAATTCCAATTGACTTTGTCGTAAGCTTTCTCGAAGTCCAATTTCAGGACAATCTGTGGCAGAATCGCCCGAAATAATACACTTTCGAAGTACTTGTCTTCCTCTAGACACTAAGTACCTCAAAACTGGATTAATTCAGGTGATTCCGTCGAGCACACCCAAAGGAGAACTCGAAACAATCCACGTTTTACATCCCGGATCCAATAATGAGTACAAGCTTACAATACTTAGTCCATTTCATACAATACATAGAGTCTCAGAAATTATTTATTACAATACCAGAGTTCAGCTTGCGATAAATAAACTACGGAATTAAAATAAACATCTAGCGACGATGAAGACGATACAAGGATTCGATCTCAGTGCCCACCGATGAATCCTCCACACAACAGCTACTCCTCAAGCTTCACCTGCAGCAAGGGTAAAATAAACCCTGAGTACACAATGTACTCGCAAGACTTATCCGACTAGGGAATATATTTTTCCCGACTCTCAAGGATATGATAGGTTGTATGGCTTGCTGGTTTATTTATTTGCAGAAAAGCATTACTAAGAGTATGTCCTTACTTTATTAATATTGGCCGACTTTTAAGTTCATTACCCAACCACCCTATGTAAGCACCTGTTCTATTTTCAAGCAAGGGTTGAGCAATCAGAACTATTTTAATTCCATCATCCATATTCCACTTCTTACTACGATGCTAGACCATAGCCAAGTCGTACCGCAACAAGCGGCGATTCGAGAATCAATGTATCCCAGCTGGGTATCCCGAAACACACGCCTCACCTGTACCTAGCCGCGGCACAAGTAAGACTAACACCCTTCCGTCCCTGCCAAGGGTTCCAGGTCCCCACCCCAACGTGGACTCCAAGCCCCCATACTTGAGGCCCGGCCTCAATATGGTGCAAGGACCTCCAACCTATCCCCGCCTCCGGCCCGTCGACGTGGAAAGAGCTGGAAACCAAGGCACGAAAGAAACGGGTCTTCCCGCTCCCATAAGCAAGTATGTGCTCATAATTTGCGGACGACTACCACACGGACGGTCCTTAACCGGCGGAGCCAAGCTAAGTCTCGCTCCGGCAACTTGTTACGTAACCCAAAGGCCTATCGTCCGGTTATCTTTCCATCATTTTAGCATGAGAGCAAGTATGTCTTCACCTATGGTGATACACGTAGAAGTGATGGTCTAGTAAGACTCATAGGGCGATATATATGCAAGTGGTTTTCATAAAATTCCTGCAACGTAAATGCACAACATATATATATTGTAATTATAAAAATAGAGGTCATGCACCGGGGCTTGCCTTGGGCAGGCGCGGTGTCAGCAAAGTCAGTCACGGACGGCTCCGGGAACTCCGCTGGTACGAGAATCTCCTCGTACTCCTCGATGACTTCCTGGTACTCTTGGTCGCCGACGGTCACGATCTCCGCCCACTCGTTCGCTATATGCATGCAAGGATGATAATGCAATAACTTAGCATATAGGCAACAACAATTCTTAAAATAAAATAAGAACACACATGCTACATTATGAAGCTAGCTCTAATGACTAAGACCATAGGTTAGCTATTAACTTCAGCAAGCAGACATCCAGTTGCATCATACACGTGCTTCACTTATAAATCAATATCATACTTTTACTCTTATTAGCTCTAGCGTATATCTAGTTACCTTAACAATAGTCTAATTTGGCTACAGAAATTCTTACGAGAATTGAGCTAGCTATATCAAGCATCTTTAAAATGATTTAACGAACCTTGGCATCATTACAGTCATACACAAACTAATTGCGCCAACAGATAGAGTATGATTTTAGGAAGCTAACAAAATTAGTTTCACGAATTTAAGACAACCACATGATTTACTACTGAATATACAAGATCAAATACATTTGGTCACTTTTTAGAGGAAGCAGGAAGCTAGCTAGCTAACAACAGCTATCACGTTTGCGGACGTACACACAGCGGCGGAGCCACTGCTCCGGCAGCCAGCAGCTAAGGCCTATCGTCCGGTGGTCAAGCATCAACGACTTATGGTGATACACGTAGAAGTGATGGTCGAGTCGAAGGGCGTCCGAGCAGAGCTGGCCACGCGCGACCCGGAGGGTGCGGCGGCGCTCCACGGCGGCGCGGACGGTTCCGCGGTGCCGGAGACGGCAGAGACTCAGCAAGCGTGTGCAGGGCAAGACAAGTTTTTGGCAAAGCTATTGGTGCAGGCGACTGAGCTTCGACTAGCTTAGACGAGGGCGGCCATGGGTGCATGCAGACATGGTCTTATTGGCCCGGCGGCAAGCAAGCCTCTAAATGGAGATTGGCCTTGTGCGATTTAAAGAAGAGTGGGGACGGGCTGCTAGAAGACTTATTTGCAGCTAGATACGCGAGGCGAGGTGACTTCTCCATACCGATTAATGGTCGCGGGTCCGGTGACCATGGCGGCAGAGGGAGCAGAGAGGGAACAGGGAAGGTCAGGGCTCAGCTCGTCCTTGTTTTTGGCGGGGTGTGGTTGGACGGCAGAGAAGGACGGACTGGAGCTAGCAATGCTCGTCCTCGACTTGGAGGGACGTGGCTGGCTGGAAACGAGACGGCACCCCGGTGCGTACGGCGGACCAGAAGGACGTGCGTGTGCAGCGCCGTAAATGGCAAGACGACGGCGAGCATGGCCATGTACGCAGCAGCGGCAGGATGCAGGCGGACGCGACGGCGAGTCGACGGCGGCCGCAGCAACACTACGCGAGTAATGGCAGCTGGCCGGTGGCACGACGGCCGGACACGGTTGCGTGGCGGTGCAGTGCAGCCGCGTGCAATGCCGAGGAGAGCAATAGCAGCAGTGCAAGCAAGCAGGCCGACGGCAATGACCACGCAAGTTGACGGCCATGTACTGCCTTCGCTTAGTGGTGTGTGTACGTTAGTCTATGAGAGTGTGTGTGCATTCATTATCATTTTTTTATTACCGAAGAGTATAGAGAATAATTACGTAACTTCAACCCTGTTGTAAAACATTACACAGCTAAACTTTCCACAAGTGATTTACAAACTCTAGCTTTTATTAAATATTTTACTAAATATTTTAACTAAAAGTCGTTACATGCACACTTCATTACATGCATTATATAAAAATATGATGCTCATGCCAAGGATTGGTGATTTGTTTAGTGCAGTAACACCGAGGGTGTTATAGCTCTACCCCCCTTAAACAAAATCTCGTCCCGAGATTTCGCGTGCCAAGTGTGGGAAAGGGCAAGGGATGAATTTTTAGTTTAAATAGTTACCTTGATGAACTAGGGAGGAGATGAGGATAATGCTTCAAAATATAGCTTTCTAATTCCCAAGTTGCTTCATCCTCCGAATGATTTTGCCACTAGACCTTATAAAATTTCACCATATTATTTCTAGTCACTCTTTCTTTTTCATCCAAGATTTTAACAGGATGCTCAATATATGACAGATCCGGCTGGAGAGGAAGTCCTTCAATTTCCACTACCTCGTTGTCAGGGACTCGCAAACATTTCTTTAACTGAGAAACATGGAAGACATTATGGACTGCTGACAGAATATCCGGGAGTTGAACACGGTAAGCAACAAGACCACACCGTTCCAACACCTTGTAAGGTCCAACATAGCGGGGAGCTAATTTCCCACGAACTCCGAATCTATGCACACCTCTCATCGGAGACACCTTGATATACACAGGGTCACCTACTTCAAACTGCAAAGGCCTTCTTCTCTTGTCTGCATAAGCTTTCTGACGATTCTGAGCTGCCTTCAAATGACTCTGAATGACACTGACTTGGTCTCTAGTTTCCTTAATAAAATCAGGCCCAAGATGTCCACGATCTCCCACTTCAACCCAGTTGAGTGGTGTCCTACATTTCTTACCATAGAGAGCCTCGAATGGTGCCATCTGAATACTTTCTTGATAACTGTTGTTGTAAGAAAACTCCACTAAAGGCAAGCAGTCATCCCACTTCTCAGGATAAGAAATAGCACATGCTCTTAACATATCTTCAAGTACTTGGTTGACCCTTTCCGTCTGTCCATCAGTCTGCGGATGGTAAGCCGTACTTCTGAGGAGCTTAGTACCAAGACTCTTATGTAATTGTTCCCAAAAGCGAGAGACATAAATTGACCCTCTATCTGAAACAATAGTAAGAGGAACCCCATGCCAGGACAGAACCCGTTCCACATATAGCTTGGCATATTTCTGGACTGAGTCTCTCGTATCCACCGGAAGAAAATGAGCAGACTTGGTAAGACGATCCACAATAACCCAAATAGAATCATGCCCCTTTGCTGTGCGAGAGAAACCCACAATAAAGTCCATGGAAACATCCTCCCATTTCCAACCAGGAATAGGCAAAGGCTATAAAAATCCAGGCGTACGCATATGATCAGCTTTCACCCTTGCACAAATATCACACTCTGCAATATATTTGGTAATGTCCTTTTTCATATTTGGCCACCAATACATGTGACGCAAATCATGATACATCTTATTACTTCCAGGGTGAATGGATAGCTTGGAGTTGTGAGCTTCCTCCAATATTTTGCTCCTAAGCTCACCACCTGAAGGAACCACTAATCGATTCTTGAACTTCATCACACCTTGCTCATCAATGCTAAGATGAGGACCACGGCCTTCAGCAATTAATTTCTTGAGATGAGAGATTTCTGGATTATCTTGCCTTTGCTCCAAAATAATCTCTTCAAGCAAATCTGAGACTAGAGCAATATGTGCTAAAACTTCAGAATGGTTGAGAGGCAAAGAATCTTCATTTTTCTGATGTGACTTCCGGCTCAATGCATCAGCTACCACATTAGCTTTTCCAGGATGATAATTAATCTCAACATTATAATCCTTAATTAACTCAAGCCACCTTCTTTGCCTCATATTCAACTCGGGTTGAGTAAAAATATATTTGAGGCTCTTGTGATCCGTATAAACATTTACTTTGTTCCCCAACAAATAATGCCGCCAAATTTTTAGAGCGTGCACCACTGCACCCAACTCTAAATCATGTGTGGGATAATTTACCTCGTGCTTTTTTAGCTGGCGTGAAGCATAAGCTATCACACGTCCATCTTGCATAAGCACACAACCCATTCCAATCTTAGAGGCATCACAATACACATCAAATGGCTTCTCAATATCCGGTGAGCAAGGATAGGAGCAGTGGTCAAATAATTCTTCAGAGCTTGAAAGGCCTCCTCACATGCTGGACTCCATACAAACTTGACATCTTTCTGAAGCAACTGGGTCATAGGTTGAGCTACCTTGGAGAAGTTCGGAATAAAACGCCTATAATAACCAGTAAGACCAAGGAACTGTCGAATCTGATGTACTGACTTCGGAGACTCCCAATTTAACACATCTCGAACAAAGTGGCCTTCCTTGCCACACTTGAAACATGCACCAGGTTTGATTCCCTGTGCCGGACGGAACGGAACCTGCTGTCCCTGAGGCTGCTGCACCTGCTGAGTAGGTGCACGGTACTGAGTGGGCTGTGCCTGGTAAGTCTGCTGAGGCTGGCGAGACGGCTGCCCACCTGGAGAGTGATAGGGCATACGTCTCACCACCTGCACCTTCTGAGTGTGGGGGTGACTAGAAGAGCCAGTGATCACCCTCTTGCGCTTCCACTCGGCTTGAGCGTCATGGCCAAGTCCTTCCATTGCAATGGCAGCATTCATCATCTCAGCAAAGGTCTGATAGTTTCCCGTATACAATTCCTTCTGTAGCACACTAGAGAGACCATGGTAGAAACGATCCCTCTTCTTCTCATCAGTATCCACATGTGTGCCAAAGATACCGTGCAAGATGGTTGAACATGTTCACATATTGCATCACGAGACATATTTCCCATCTTCGAGATCCGAAACTCGAGACAACTTCATTCAAAGCAAACCAGCCGGGATATAGTGCTGGCGAAAAGCGGTGACAAACTCCCGCCATGTCACCTGATGACCAGCAGGCTGTGCGGCCATGAAAGTATTCCACCAAGCACTGGCACCACCCAAAAGCTGTTGTGCGGCAAAGCGCACCTTCTGCTCATCCGTCACCGTGAGCAACTAAAACTTCTGCTCCAAAACACGAAGCCAATGCTCTGCATCCATGGGCTCCGCAGTCAGCGTGAACGTGGGTGGGTGTGTCCCCAAGAAGTCCTGATAGGAACAGGCCCTCTCGAGATCATGAGCACCGCCCCCGTTCCCACCATTGCCACCATGGCCCCCACGAGCAAGGCCACCAACAACCTGTGCCAGCATCTCCATGGAACAGGCTGTCTCGCGACGAGAAGCTAATATCTTAGCCATCATTTCAGCAGGAGTCATCAGAGGTGGTGGTGGTGGAGGCTCCAGAAGTGGGGCTCCATGGCTCCCTCCATTGGCATTGTGGTCATTGTTACCATGGGCATTTTCACCTTGACCCTCCAAGTCACCAGCAGCCCCAGCACTGGTACTCCCACGTCCAGACCTCAGGTTGGGTGCCATCTGCAAACAGATAGGAACCAACCATTAGGGGCTAGGCCGATAGATTAGGATCAAAGAACCAAGGGAAAATGATAGGTCTGATAAGCTGAGGTACGATAAGGCATTTATTAAATATTGAAGCATTCTATTTTATTTACCATATTTACACCTATAATTATACATGAAGGGGGATTAAGTAAAGTTCTCTTTACATGATGCATGATTCGCCCTATACGTACACTCATGCCAGAATATAGTGGCACTTCGTAAACATTTTGGCACACGTACACTCCACTTGCCGTAAGCTAACGATTTCTTACGTAACGCAAGTTAGCGTACCTGCATGAAATTGATTAGATAAACCAGTGCCACTATCCTAGATAGAATATATATTACTAGGGCTTATATTTACGTACGTAATTTACCGTATCCTATTTTTCGTAAAACTTTTGTTGGTCAAATTTTTAAGTTTTGAAAAGCGTGCTTAAGCGTGTAGAATCATTATTGATCGAGCTGATACCACTGTGGCAGAATCGCCCGAAATAATACACTTTCGAAGCACTTGTCTTCCTCTAGACACTAAGTACCTCAAAACTGGATTAATTCAGGTGATTCCGTCGAGCACACCCGAAGGAGAACTCGAAACAATCCACGTTTTACATCCCGGATCCAATAATGAGTACAAGCTTACAATACTTAGTCCATTTCATACAATACATAGAGTCTCAGAAATTATTTATTACAATACCAAAGTTCAGCTTGCGATAAATAAACCGCGGAATTAAAATAAACATCTAGCGACGATGAAGACGATACAAGGATTCGATCTGTGCCCACCAGATGAATCCTCCACACAACAGCTACTCCTCAAGCTTCACCTGCAGCAAGGGTAAAATAAACCCTGAGTACACAATGTACTCGCAAGACTTATCCGACTAGGGAATATATTTTTCCCGACTCTCAAGGATATGATAGGTTGTATGGCTTGCTGGTTTATTTATTTGCAGAAAAGCATTACTAAGAGTATGTCCTTACTTTATTAATATTGGCCGACTTTTAAGTTCATTACCCAACCACCCTATGTAAGCACCTGTTCTATTTTCAAGCAAGGGTTGAGCAATCAGAACTATTTTAATTCCATCATCCATATTCCACTTCTTACTACGATGCTAGACCATAGCCAAGTCGTACCGCAACAAGCGGTGATTCGCGAATCAATGTATCCCAGCTGGGTATCCCGAAACACACGCCTCACCTGTACCTAGCCGCGGCACAAGTAAGACTAACACCCTTCTGTCCCCACCCCAACGTGGACTCCAAGCCCCCATACTTGAGGCCCGGCCTCAATATGGTGCAAGGACCTCCAACCTATCCCCGCCTCCGGCCCGTCGACGTGGAAAGAGCTGGAAACCAAGGCACGAAAGAAACGGGTCTTCCCGCTCCCATAAGCAAGTATGTGCTCAGGATAATAAGTCTGTGACCTAACTACCATCCAATGCAACGGACGGTCCTTAACCGACACGAGCATGGGGAAAATAATGTAACCAAGCTAAGTCTCGCCGTCGCGAGACAGTAACTTGTTACACCCACAGAACCCAAACCATATCCCTGTCCGATCGCGTTATCTTTCCATCATTTTATCATGAGAGCAAGTATGTCTTCACCTACTTTGTGAGTAACAAAGCAGGTTACCCACGCTACCGGTTAACCTAAGCACAAAGCAACTATCGAACCTGCACTAGTAGGACTCATAGGATAGATATATATGCAAGTGGTTTTCATAAAATTCCTGCAACGTAAATGCACAACATATATATATTGTAATTATAAAAATAGAGGTCATGCACCGGGGCTTGCCTTGGGCAGGCGCGGTGTCAGCAAAGTCAGTCACGGACGGCTCCGGGAACTCCGCTGGTACGAGAATCTCCTCGTACTCCTCGATGACTTCCTGGTACTCCTGGTCGCCGACGGTCACGATCTCCGCCCACTCGTTCGCTATATGCATGCAAGGATGATAATGCAATAACTTAGCATATAGGCAACAACAATTCTTAAAATAAAATAAGAACACACATGCTACATTATGAAGCTAGCTCTAATGACTAAGACCATAGGTTAGCTATTAACTTCAGCAAGCAGACATCCAGTTGCATCATACACGTGCTTCACTTATAAATCAATATCATACTTTTACTCTTATTAGCTCTAGCGTATATCTAGTTACCTTAACAATAGTCTAATTTGGCTACAGAAATTCTTACGAGAATTGAGCTAGCTATATCAAGCATCTTTAAAATGATTTAACGAACCTTGGCATCATTACAGTCATACACAAACTAATTGCGCCAACAGATAGAGTATGATTTTAGGAAGCTAACAAAATTAGTTTCACGAATTTAAGACAACCACATGATTTACTACTGAATATACAAGATCAAATACATTTGGTCACTTTTTAGAGGAAGCAGGAAGCTAGCTAGCTAACAACAGCTATCACGTTTGCGGACGTACACACAGCAGCGGAGCCACTGCTCCGGCAGCCAGCAGCTAAGGCCTATCGTCCGGTGGTCAAGCATCAACGACTTACGGTGATACACGTAGAAGTGATGGTCGAGTCGAAGGGCGTCCGAGCAGAGCTGGCCACACGCGACCCGGAGGGTGCGGCGGCGCTCCACGGCGGCGCGGACGGTTCCGCGGCGCCGGAGACGGCAGAGACTCAGCAAGCGTGTGCAGGGCAGGACAAGTTTTTGGCAAAGCTATTGGTGCAGGCGACTGAGCTTCGACTAGCTTAGACGAGGGCGGCCATGGGTGCATGCAGACATGGTCTTATTGGCCCGGCGGCAAGCAAGCTTCTAAATGGAGATTGGCCTTGTGCGATTTAAAGAAGAGTGGGGACGGGCTGCTAGAAGACTTATTTGCAGCTAGATACACGAGGCGAGGTGACTTCTCCATACCGATTAATGGTCGCGGGTCCGGTGACCATGGCGGCAGAGGGAGCAGAGAGGGAACAGGGAAGGTCAGGGCTCAGCTCGTCCTTGTTTTTGGCGGGGTGTGGTTGGACGGCAGAGAAGGACGGACTGGAGCTAGCAATGCTCGTCCTCGACTTGGAGGGACGTGGCTGGCTGGAAACGAGACGGCACCCCGGTGCGTACGGCGGACCAGAAGGACGTGCGTGTGCAGCGCCGTAAATGGCAAGACGACGGCGAGCATGGCCATGTACGCAGCAGCGGCAGGATGCAGGCGGACGCGACGGCGAGTCGACGGCGGCCGCAGCAACACTACGCGAGTAATGGCAGCTGGCCGGTGGCACGACGGCCGGACACGGTTGCGTGGCGGTGCAGTGCAGCCGCGTGCAATGCCGAGGAGAGCAATAGCAGCAGTGCAAGCAAGCAGGCCGACGGCAATGACCACGCAAGTTGACGGCCATGTACTGCCTTCGCTTAGTGGTGTGTGTACGTTAGTCTATGAGAGTGTGTGTGCATTCATTATCATTTTTTTATTACCAAAGAGTATAGAGAATAATTACGTAACTTCAACCCTGTTGTAAAACATTACACCGCTAAACTTTCCACAAGTGATTTACAAACTCTAGCTTTTATTAAATATTTTACTAAATATTTTAACTAAAAGTCGTTAGATGCACACTTCATTACATGCATTATATAAAAATATGATGCTCATGCCAAGGATTGGTGATTTGTTTAGTGCAGTAACACCGAGGGTGTTACACAATCCCTATTTGTTTTCTAGACTTAGTCTCATGGAGGATCTCATGTAATACCATGACCCCACTCATGATGTTCCTACCTTTCATGAAGGCAGTTTGATGTTGATGAATGAGTTTATCAGCAACTTTCTCCAACCTAATAGTCAAAGTCTTGGTAATTAGCTTATACAAACAGTTCAAAAGACATATTGGTCTGAACTGCTGTATCTTGGAGGCCTCAGCCACCTTAGGCAACAAAGTGATGATGCCATAGTTCAGTCTACTTATCTCAACCTTCCCTTTACGAAAGTCATCAAATAAAAGCATGATGTCATTTTTGACAATATCCCAACATGTCTGATAGAATTCAATAGGTATCTTATCAGGCCCAGCAGCCTTATTACTTTCCATTTGGAATAAAGCTTCCTTAATCTCCATTTCAAAGAAAGGACAACACAAAATTTTGTTATCTTCACTAGTTACTTTTCCAGAATTAGCCCAAATATCATCATTAAGATGGATATTATGGGAAGGGGACAATTCAGAGTAATACTTAGTGGCATGTTTCAATAAGTTGTCATTTCCTTCAATAATGTTACCATTGTCCTCCAATGAGATGATATTATTCTTCCTTTGCCTTCCACTAGCTATTCTATGAAAAAACTTTATGTTATTGTCCCCTTTAAGGAGCCATTCCTCATGGCATTTATTGTGCCAATAAGTCTCCTCTAAATCTAGAAGAGTTAAGTTTTCCTTAACCAACTCAACTTTTTTTACCATTTGTTGAGCATTAAGCCCAACAGAGTCTTCAATGATCTCAAGCTCCCCAATTTCCTCACTCAACATTTTCCTTTTTTTCCTGAGTTCCCCTTGCAGATTAAACCCACCAGCCCTTGAAATATTGTTTGAACAACCTCAACTTTTGTTGTATCTTGTCAAGGGAAGAACTAGCTCTATAGGGCATATCCCAGATTTTACTAACTTTTGAAATGAACCCACTACTGGATAGCCAATTTAATTCAAATCTGAACTCAATCTTTCTCTTATGTGAGGGAGGGCCTGAAAAAATTATCAGGGGATTGTGATCTGAGACCTCTCTTATGTGAGACGAATCTTTTGAGCCTAGGTAGTCCATGATTAAACACTAATTGTCAAATACAAACGAAAATATTACAGTAGCAAAGTTGAAAAAATTTCAGCATCTAAACAAGGCCCTACTACTCGTAGTAAGCACCTGGTGCTTGTATACACAGGTGTAACCCCTCCTCGGTTACTGTGGCTGCGTGCGTAGCTTCCATTGACCGACAACGGCGAGTTGACGGAGCGTGCGTAGCTTCCATTGACCAGCAGCTTCCATAGGGCGCCGGGAGCTAGCAGGGGGCAGAGATAGCACAAGGCAAGCGGGCGCGGGCGACCACACGCCTTTTTCCGCTTAGGCATCAGGCATCGGCAACTTGTCGCGAAACGATGCCGCGCCCCAGCCCCTAGGCGGCAGCGGCTCGGCTGCTGAGGTAACGTGCACAACAGCAGGCAGGCAGCAGCGCCGAAGCGATGGCAGGACTAGCCGTGGCATCCGCAGCACCACGCCGCGACAGCTTGCTGTGGAGGCGTGCCCGTGTGACGGGGCAGCGTCTACGGCAGTCGAGGAAGGCTAGCCAGCGCGGGCAGCAGGCTAGGGCAGGGCTATGGGTGCTCAGCCATGGGAGACTGGGCGGCCACGAGCCCACGATGACCTGGACGTGGTGACCACGCGCAGCTGTGAACCCAGGCCAATCTGTGTGTTGCACGATCTTTGGCGCACGATTTACACCACTTTTACCCGGGTACAGCGGCGATTTACACCATGGCAGCTTGCTTCGATGCTAGGCATGTGTGCGCGCTCTCGCTCTCCTTGCGCTGGTTTCTACTTACTCCTGGCTCCTGCTCCTTCTGTCCCCCATTAATTGTCTGTTAACGATCTAGTTACTGGATCATGATAATGTTTAGGTAGCTGGATACAAGGTCTCGAACGCCGGCGATCACCGGACATCCGCCGCCGCCGTCACCCTCTGGGTACGGTTCAGAAACGTGACCAAGTTCACCTCCTCCCTTCTCTCTCGGCCGTTACATAGAGGAGCACACGCTACCTCCCGTCATGGGCCTCGTAGGGCCTGCTCACAGTTTGCACTCCGGCCCAGTAAGCATCTTGTTGGGCTTCTTCTCCCGACTCGAAGAACGTCGGCCCACCATGTCCTGGACACCCTGTTCTTCAGGTTCTTGAGCGCCCACCATTGTTGAAGCTTGATCACCGGCCATCTTGATCATCGTAGCTTGTTCATGGTCGGTGACACCCCTCCGTTCTTGAAAACCAACTTGTCCCCAAGCTGGTGCCCGAGGAAACGCCTGACGAAGAGAGGCAGCATCTTCCCATGTTGCAAGACTTGTCGGCATGTTAGACCATCGGACAAGAACTTGAGGCTTCATTGCTTCTTTATCCCGATGAAGACGTCGATCAAGAATCTCCAGAGGAATCTGAAACTCATGAGTCACATTAGGGAATTCACTCACCTCAGTAGCTGGTGGTATTGCCTTTTTTAGTTGAGAAGTATGGAAAACTGGATGTATATGACAGTCAGCAGGAAGCTTGAGTTTATAGGCTGATTCACCAATCTTCTGTAGTATGAGAAAAGGCCCAAAGAATTTGAAAGCCAACTTGTTAGACGACCGTGGTGCTAGAGAAGACTGAACATAAGGTTGTGCTTTGAGATACACTGAATCACCAACTTGAAACTGTCTATCAGAACAGTGTTTATCAGCTTGCAGTTTCATCTTAGCTTGTGCTCTGAGCAGATGTTGCCTGACCAATCCTTGCATCATTTCTCTGTCAGTTAACCATTGCTCCAAATCAACTGACTGACAAGACTGAGAAATGTCCAAGCCAAAATGTTTAGGTTCATGACCATAAAGAACCTTGAATGGTGTACTGCCCAGAGAAGTATGAAGTGATGTGTTGTACCAAAATTCGGCCATGGAGAGCCGTTTTGACCATTTTGTAGGGCAAGCATTAACGAAGCATCTCAGATAAGTTTCTAAACATTGATTGACCCTTTCAGTTTGACCGTTGGTTTGAGGATGGTAAGCTATACTCAGTTTCAGATCAGTATCCAGTCTGTCAAACAACTCTTGCCATAAGCTGCTGGTGAATATTTTATCCCTATCAGAAATGGTAGCAAGTAGGAGTCCATGCAACTTGAAGATGTTATCCATAAAAGCCATTGCTACTTGGTATGCAGTAAAAGGGTGTGATAAAGGGATGAAGTGTGAATACTTTGAGAACTTGTCCACTACCACTAAGATACTTTGATCCAAATCCTAGGATTGACACCATCGAACTTATGAAACTCAATATCACCAAACACAGTATAATGTGGATGAGGGTACTGCATAAACTGGTGAACAGGGGCTCCACTGAAAGTAGTAACAGATGGAGTAGTATGAACAGCACCTGACTGAAGAAGTTGGCCTGGGGTAGTGGTGTAAACCACCCTGAAGGCCTGCTTGCTGTGGTCTAATGACCCGGATGCCGCCCCAGCGGGGTGAAGCTCCAGATTGGTGGAGCTCGGCTTCCCTTGCTTGACGCCTGTTGGAGTGAAGTGGTTCTCCTTCAGGTTGGCTGTCAGGGACGATGATGGCATGTTGTTGTCGGTGACACCACCATCTCCACCTCCGACGCCAGAATCGGCTGATGTAGATGGAGCGACGGGCGGTGGTTGAGGAGGAGGGGGACCGAAGAGCCTGTCGAGACGGGTGCCGATCTCCAGCACAGCGCTCTCCAGCTCGTCCACCCGACGATTGACATCAGGCTTCCAGGTGAGCATCTCCGTCTTCATCGAGATCAGATTCGTTCGCATGGAACCTTGTTCCTTCTTGTTGTCTTCCAGCATAGCCAGGATGTGGCCATACTGCTCCTCGGGTGAGACCTTCGCCATCTGGGTTCGTGTGCCGTAGTTGTGAGCCGCCAGAATCATCGATTTCACCACAAATCGGCCGCGTGCTTGGGAATTATGGGGAAATTCTCGGTGATAGCAGCTCACTACCGATCGAGAATCTCGGATCCAATCCGAAGCATTTGCAGTTTCGATCGATGGGTTCAGAAATCACGAATCGACCGACACAACGGAATTGAGGTGGGGAAAAATTTTGGGAAGGAAAACAGCAAATGGATCGGGCGGAAGAGTGGAAGAGGGAGCTGATACCAGTGTTAACGATCTAGTTACTGGATCACGATAATGTTTAGGTAGCTGGATACAAGGTCTCGAACGCCGGCGATCACCGGACGTCCGCTGCCGCCATCATCCTTTGGGTACGGTTCAGAAACGTGACCAAGTTCACCTCCTCCCTTCTCTCTCGGCCGTTACATAGAGGAGCACACGCTACCTCCCGTCATGGGCCTCGCAGGGCCTGCTCACAATTTCCACTCCGACCCAGTAAACATCTTATTGGGCTTCTTCTCCCGACTCGAAGAACGTCGGCCCACCAAGTCCAGGACACCCTGTTCTTTAGGTTCTTGAGCACCCACCATTGTTGAAGCTTGATCACTGGCCATCTTGATCACCGTAGCTTGTTCATGGTCGGTGGCATTGTCGTCCTAGCACCACTGTTGACCGTCCAAGTTCAGACTACTCCGCATGCATCTGGACCCCAAAGCTATCCAAATTCATAGCATGCTGCATGCACCTGGTACGCAGCTCCGGTGACACTTTAAGCGGGACAGAGAGAGTACTCTGCTTCTACTACTCGATTGCAATCTACCGCTGCGAGCGGACGTCAGGTCATGTCAGTTTGCTCATAGCTACTCCCTCCGTCTCAAAAAGAAAGACCTTCTCGCTTCTCGAGAAATAAATACCGGCAGTTATATATTAAAATATATTAATATTTATGATAAGTAATTAGTATCATCAGAAAGATCTTTAAATCTAGTTTTTAACAAAATTATTTAGAGATATAAATATTACACATATTTTCTATAAATCGAGTCAAATCTATGGCACGAAAACCTAAAACATCTTTCTTTTTAGGACGGAGTAAGTAGTTGATTGCAAATTGAAGCTGCGAGCAGACGTCAGGTCAAGTTAACTCAAGCACCGGGCTTGAGTACGGCAGTCGAGAAGGCTGAACGCGATGGGTGCTCAGCCACGGAGATTAGGCAGCCCCGGCCCGACGACCTGTAGCTAGGTGACCACGCAGCGCAGCGACGAACCATGGCGCGTGATTTACACTTGTACTGCTGCTAACCGGGGCTGCTCCGAGTAGAGCTAGGCCTTGTTTAGATGAAAAAAATTTGTTTGGAAAGTACTATAGCACTTTTGTTTGTATTTGGTAGTTATTGTCTCACCATGGCCTAAATAGACTCAAAAGATTCATCTCCTAAATTACAGATAAACTGTGCAATTAGTTATTTTTTTATCTATATTTAATGCTCCATGCATGCGTGCAAAGATTTGATGTGACGAAGAATCTTGAAAAGTTTTCAAGTTTTCACCTGAACTAAACAAGGCACTATAAACTTTGGCCATAGCTCCCTCCATCGTTGGGACTCCTCTTCTTCTGTCCACACCGCGATCAGTGGTCACTGCTCATCCATCCTCACCTCTTCTCCCTAGTCCCCCCACACCGCGCGGCTAGCCTTCTCTAATGCATCACTCCAAGAGCAATCCCGGCCCTAGTCGCGTCCACACCACCATGCCGCCCACTGCGACTGCATCCTCTGAACCGCGCCAGCCGCCGACAACAGCAATCGCGTCCTCTACACCGCACCAGCCGGCGATGGCAGCCAGCTCATCCGCTACCTCCTCCTCTTCGGTTGTCATCTTGAAGCCAGAGGATTTACTAGACACCACTGACTCCGCCACCGTCGACAACCGTACCAGATGGAAGAAAGGCGCCAGAACCAAATCAACGTTCGTGCTTGACCAACCACGATAGTACTCGGCCCGGTACGGCATTCCTGAGCAGTACACTCTCCTGGACGCCAAAGAAGATTGGGAGGCCTGCAATGTGCCGGCGTCCAAGTACTTCAAGGAGGACAAGGTGATCTGCGTCTACACCGCCGCATTCGAGGCCGGCATGAGGCTTCCCTTCCACAACTTTCATGCTGCCGTTCTTCAGCACTACGGCCTCGCACCGCGCCAGCTGATGCCCAACGCGTGGCGCTACCTCAACGCATATGGGCTATTGTGCGAAGACGCCCAGGTCCAGCCCATGCTGCCTGTGTTCCAGTCTTTCTTCAAAATTTGCCGTGAGAAAGAGAAAGGCGATCAGGATCAGCCCACGAGGTGATACCACTTCAAGCCGTGCAGCTGCACTCTGTCGCCGCCGGATTCGGGTAGCAGCGCTCTGGGCTCACCACTGCCGCCTCTTCACTGGCAAGATGCCCCAATCCCCGTGGAAAGACAGGTTCTTCTTAATCCAGGGGCCGTCTTCGATGTCTTGGCCTTGCTCGATCAAGTGGGGGACACTGAGCATGGCGTCCATCCAAAAGCCAGTGCTGACGAACCACACGATGGAGGCCATAATTAAGTTGGTTCACCGAGCCGGAGCCGGGGACAAGGCATTGATATCATGAAGTTTCTCTTCGGGCACAATCCGCCCGTCGATCACCTGTAGATCCCCGATACGGCGACTCCACAGCATGTAGCAGTGAAGCAGGAGTCTAACGCCGCTGCTGCCTTGACGGAGCTGACGAGGAAGCGCAAGTCGCCAGAGCCCATCACACCTCTCCCTGCGTTGTCGCTGCCGCTGCAGATTTGGACTGGCTATGACGACCGGTCCACGGAGTCGCCGCCCGCTCCTACAGTAGTGCGACTTGGATGTGGAGAACCCGGCATCACCGGCGACGAGGGCTCCTGCTTTCAAAAGCTGCTCCATAATGCGCAGGAAGCATCGGCCAAGTTCGACGTGAAGGTGCAGGAGGATGTGTGGGCGCTTGCAGGGGCCAGCGCTCAACATCTGTTCTCCATGGGCACATGCCAAGAGTTACAGCCTGCCATGCCAGCTTGCTCAAGGATCTTCAGAGTGTAAGAGCTCTGACTAATAGCTATGCTTCCCACCTTTTGATCAACTTGAATTCCCAAATAGTAGCTTAGTGGCCCCAAATCACTCATACTGAAGCTCTTCATCATCTCTCTTTTGAAGGAACTAATGCTTGTCTTGCTTGAGCCTGTAATTATTAGATCATCAACATAAACTCCCACTAGAAGATAACCATCTTGATCTGATCTTCTATAGACAGCATGCTCTAGGGGATTTCTTACAAACCCAACCTCAACAACTCACTGTCCAACTTGGCATTCCATGCCCTTGGAGCCTGACGAAGACCATACAGTGCTTTTCTTAATTTGAGCACTTTGCCACTGCCATTCTTGACAACAAAGCCAGGAGGTTGCTGTACATATACCTCCTCCTTTAACTCACCATTTAGAAATGCTGACTTGACATCCATATGATGGATTTCCCAGCCCTTTTGTGCAGCCAATGCAATCAACAGCCTCACAGTTTCAATTCTTGCCACCGGTGCAAAAACCTGATCAAAGTCCACCCCCTCGCTTTGAGCATATCCCTTTGCCACTACCCAAGCTTTGTGTTTAACAATTTTGCCTTCAGGGTCCTTCTTGACCTTAAACACCCACTTGAGCCTGATTGCTTTGTGGCCTGCAGGAAGTTCAGACAGCTGCCATGTGTTGTTTGCTTGAATTGAATCCATCTCAGTCACCATGGCTTGCTTCCAACAATGCTCATTCAGGGCTGCCTCGACACTTCTGGGCTCCTCAGCTGCTAGGTAACACACTCCACTATACTTAAAGTCAGTGATCTCATCAGTTGTATCATTGATGTTGTCAATGGTTCTGAACCTCATTTGCCTTCCTTCTGAATCAACTGACTCTCCTATAGGTGGAGTTGCAAATTCCACTTCCTGACCAGCTGGGCTTCCTGGTGGTGTCAACATATTTGATGCACCACTTGAATCAGTGTCGAGCTCCCACTAAACCAGTGAGTCTTGTCCTTGATTCTGATCAACTGGATCTGCTGCATCTGCTTCTGCATTCTCTGAATCTTCAGGTACTGTTCCCTGTCCGGCAATGGAGTAAAACTCAACTTCTATGCCTGATGCCACTGGTCCTACTTGGGTTGCTGACTTCCACTCCCAAGCCTTGTTCTCCTCGAATATGACATCTCAGGAAACAAGCAATTTCTTGGTCACCGGGTCATAAAACCTGTAACCCTTTGATCCTGTCTCATATCCCACAAACATGACTTTGGTCGACCTGTCTGACAATTTTGAGACACCTGGCCCAAGCTTCTTCACATAAGCAACACATCCAAACGTGCGTAAGTGATGCACTTTGGGCTTCCGATTGTACCATGCTTCATAAGGTGTTCTTCCTTGCAAGCTTCTGGTTGGAGCTCGATTTAGCAAATAGACAGCAGTAGCTACTGCCTCTCCCCAGAACTGTCCAGGAACACCCTTGGTCTTCAGCAGACAATGTGCCATTTCAACCACAGTTCAGTTGCGACGCTCAACTACACCGTTTTGCTGCGGTGTATAGGGAGTTGTTGTGAAATGCTTCATGCCACGATCATCACAATACTGCTTGAACTCAATGGAATTGAATTCTCCTCCCCTATCACTTCTAAATGCCCAAGCTTGCAGTTCTTTTCAGTTTCAGCCATTGCCTGAACCCTCTTGAAGCAGCTGAATGCCTCGTCCTTGGTTGTCAGAAACTCAACCCACATGTAACGAGAATGATCATCTACAATGAGAAGGAAGTAGTTTTTACCTCCAACTGTACTTGGCTTGATCTTGCCACACAGATCGGCATGGACCAAATCCAAAGGCTTTTCAGCTCGATAGAGGTAACCTGTGTTGCTTTCTCAATGCACAACCATCACAGAATTCCTCCACCCGATCCAGCAGGGGTATGCCATCCACCATACTCTTGGTTCCAAGATCTCTCAGTGCTCGAAAGTTCAGATGTCCATATCGACTGTGCCAAAGCCAGGCCTGATCATCTGCTTTTGACAGCAAGCAGACTGGGGTTTCAGGTTGCATCTTCAGCAGATATAGGTGATTCTTGACTCGTGGAGCCCGAGCCAACAGCAAACGCTCCACATCAAACAAATTGCAAAAACCCTCCTCGATCACAATTCTACAACCTCCTTCTTCTAATTGGCCTAGGCTTATAATGCTGCTTTTTAACTTTGGAATATAGTATACTTCAGAAAGTACCTTATGCCCATTCTTCTTCGTTTGCAGCAGCACCGAGCCGATCCCTCGATGTTGACGAGAGAGCCATCACCAAAACTGATCGTGCCACCCACCGACGTGTCCAGTGACGTGAGCACCTCACGGCACCACGTCATATGATTACTGGCACCCGTGTCAAGGACCCACGCATCCTTGGCTTCACCTTGATCTGCTAGGAACACCTTCTTCTTGATGAGGTGTACGGCGTTGCAAGCCGCACGCCCCTTGTATGGCATGACGTCGCACGAGTGCACCTTCATGGAATTCACCGTGGCCAGGAGGATCGCCGACTGATCGGCGTCCGCCTGCGCATGATGTGCTTCTTCTCTGCGCTCCTTCTTCGGTTTCTTGCAATCCTCAGCCCAGTGGCCATATATGCCCCAATTTCTGTAGCGCCCCTTTCGCCTAGGGGTGCCCATGGTCGTGAGCTTGAGGACCGGTTCTTTCTTGTCGCCGTGGTCACCACGGCCTTGTCCACCCCCATTCTTCTGCTTTCCTGGCTTCCTCTCTCCACTGCTTGAAGATGATCCCTCTGGCATGAGATGATGACGATACTTTGCCAGAAAATCTTCTTCTGAGAGCAGGAGCTGCCTAGCCTTCTCGGTGGCGGCGTCGATCCCGAGATGATCCTCTGCCATCTTGAGCCGTCCGACGAGCTCTTCGATGGTCAGAGTTTTCAGATCCAGCAATGTCTCGATTGAGAACGCAACCGGTTGGTACTGCTTGGGGAGGACTCGCAGCATCTTCTTCACAACTCGTGCATCATCTATGGTCTCCCCAGACACGCGTAGATCTACCGCCTGGGAGTTGATCTAGAATGCGAAGTCGTCCACAGTCTTGCCGGACTTGAACGAGATGTTCTCGAATTCGTGGAGCAGGCGCTGGGCGTTGGCTTCTTTCATGCGCTCGGACCCGACGCGCATGCTCTTCACCGCCTCCCACGCCTCCTTCACAGTCTTCTTCGCCCCCAACATCTGCCACATCTCCTGCAGCACGGAACAGAGGATTCTGCCCATGGCTTGTCGGTCTTGAGTTCTGTTCACTCCCTCGCCACCAGGCTCGATCGCCTCCCAAACCTCCAGGATCTCGAAGTTGCACTTCATCAGGGTTGCCCACTCCGTGTAGTTGGATCGGTTCAACATAGGCCACATCAGGAAGCCCTCACGGACTCCGTGCCCGAACCCGATCCACCGCTTGACGTCGACGGTGCCATGCTTGGCGGCGGCGACGCGTCTGGCGGCGGCGGCGAACACGGAGGAACAACGTACTTCTTGCGGGGCAGTTCTCGCGGCGGGCTTACTGAGCCATCGTAGAACATACACCGGCAAGGCTCCGATACCACGTGTTGGCGCCGAGTGCCGGAACGGCGGGCTCGACGGCGATCGGCAGCGCGACGGTGATCGCGGTCACCGGGAACAAACGGTTTCTCTCCTACTCTCTCGCTCTTGGAACACGATGAGGCAATACACAGAGAATTACCGCTGCCAATGTTGTAGCCTATTTTGGATCTCATTGCTTCTCTTATTTGAGTGGTTTACACGGCATTGGATGCCTCCGGCATCCCCGCCATGACCCGTTCACGCTGCGACGTGCCTGCCTAGTGCAGGAGCGTTTCATGCGCGTCGTGGCGGAGCCGGACTCGGTCTTGCCATGAACGCAACACGACTCAGACTTGACCACTCCCTCTATACAACTAACTGGGACTCAAATGTAAACGTGCCAATGCATCTAACTGATTACAAGTATGAGATAAACATGCACAGGATTATGACTAACATTGTGGGCTGAGGTCGCGCAGCTCACAGTATAGGGGCATCACCTTCTTCAAGAGTACCGGCCGTGGGGTGAGCTCCATGCTAGTGGCACATCCGCACATTGTGCCTTACACTGGCAGCGATGTCGCTACGGCGGTGACGACGGCCAAAGCTGACAAGCAGGTACACCCACGGATTAGATGGATAGGACCCGTATCCACCCAAGACAAGAGAAGATTAGATAAGTGGGCTTGCCAATCCAACCCAACCAATGGATTAGATGCTTACGCGGGTCGAATTGGATTAAAATGAGTGGATTGGGTGGGTTGCTTGATCCATGCACAGGGCTAGCCAGGAGCGGATCGAATTGCAACAAGAGTGCAGTAGACTGTTGGGCGAGTTTTACAACAAGGGCGTCAGAGAAACCAAAGGAGCTCGTGCTTACCTTGTTTGGTGACAGCGGCCTGGACCTCTCGGAGTTTACAAACACTAACCTGCAATCTGATTCCACCCCTCCTCTAGGACTTGCTCCTCTAAACTTTTCCAAACGTGCCACACGACACGGCACGGCACAGGCACGACCCCGGCACGGCACGGCGTGGCACGACACGGTCAGGCACGGCGGCACACCGTGCCGTGCCAGTACGTGCCACCGTGCCGAAGTGTGAGCACAGGCACGGCACTAAGGCCACTGAAACGTGCCGTGTCGTGCCAACAGACACGGTGGCACGCCAGTGCCCGTGCCAGCCCTGGCACGATATAGCAAAAAAATCACAGCACATACAGAACACAAACAATTAAGAAAAATGGTTATATTTGAACTTGGAGCTAGTGCAATGGCTGCCTCATTAAAAACCTGCTAAGTAAAACTCACCCTTGTGAGATAAAACCTTAGTCAGGAAAAGAGTACAGCCTAGCTCCAAGTCAAGAATAAGTTCAATGTTCTTACATCACATCATTGTCCAAGTTCACATCACAGCAATGTTCATTGTTCAAGCTAAATGTAAATACTAAACTAACTGAGCTATGGTTCTCAGGTTCAAGCTCCAAGCTCCAAGCTCCAAGCTCCCAAAGCAGTCCATCTGCAAGCAATGCAAAAGACTCGATCTTATTAGTAACCATGATCAGTTCTCGATCAACGGAAGGACTGAAGGAGCATTGGTAATTTACCTTGGCTGCAGGGGCACTACTCAATAACCAAGTTATCATCAAACATCTCCTCCAGCTCGGGGTCCTCCACATTATGCTGCAACCTTGCCTCGGCCAACTCCCGGTCCTTGAGGCGGGTTAGCCACTCCACCTGTCTCGCATTCAGCCTCCTCCGCCGGTCCTCTAGGATCCCGCGGTCATACTAAACGTGGATTCGAAGATATGGTAGAAAGCGGTACAGTCAAAATGTCTTTAGCCATGATGGACAGCACTGGATAAGTAAGTTTGTGCTCATGCCACCATTTTAACAGGTCAAAATTATCATCCAGTTGGCTAACAGTATCACAATCTAAGTATGAAACAAGTTCAGAACTAGATGAACTAGCTGAAGAAGTAGCAGCATGCAGCAATGCAGTGGCAGATATATCTCTAGTAAAGCTAAGAGATGAATGCAGCACTGATGTACCACCACCAGAACTAGAGGAGTCATCATCATAAATTTCATCCCAAGCGGACCTCTTCTTACCAGACAGGGGTTGAGGGACAGTTCTCCTCAACCTAACTTCACCATATTTCTCATCATACTTATTGTAGACATCGTGAGCCTAGCTCTAGTTGCCACCGGTAAGTACCGTAATCTGCACTAGTAAGACTATTCAACTTCCTCAAGTACTTTTGTAAAACCCTTCATTTTAGCTCTAGGATCCAAGATGAATGCAAAAGAATAGAGCAAAGGTATGTTCCTCCAATATTTATTATATTTGTCAATCATAGGTTGAACCACAGCTCTCAAATGCTCATCATTACCATAATTGTGCAGGTGTATAGCAATTTTAACAAGATAATGAAGCATGAGTGGAGATGTAGGATAGTAAACACCGAGACAATGCAACAAGTAGCATCATAGAACAGTTCAAGAAACACATATATTTTCTCAAGAATGCCCAGTGTTGTTCATCTAAGCAACTCACCATTCTCACCTCTAGGATAATTGGCATGGATGAAAGTAGTGAAAGATTCTTTGTGAGGAAGCAAAGACTTAAGCATGAGATAAGTAGAGTTCCACCTTACATCCATGTCCAAATTAAACTTCTTAGGCTTAACACCAAAAACTGCAATGCAAAGTCTTTTGTATGCTGCAATCCTCTCGATTAGATGAGTTTAAAAATGATATTGCAACTCTAAATACCTCAATCAAAGGTTTAAGATAAGTAAGTGCCTCTTTTACAATGAGGTTGATTATGTGGCATGCACAACGCCGATGCAAGAACATAGTATCATAAGAATTCTCAGGCTCGGGGTTTCTTGGATCCTCTACGGGTACATCAAGACCAAGATATTTAGACAAAATATGTCTAAGCTTTTTCATGGCGAAGCATTGGATGATGCATTGTCTAAAGTAACAGTAAAACACTTTCTCAAGTACACCATAATCAAGCAAGAACAGATGCAACTCTATCAAGCAATGTTCGTCGGTGTGGGAACAATCAATAAGAACAAGACCAAGCACCCTCTTCTCTAACTGCCAATCAGGGTTTATGTAATGAGCAACTACACTCAGGTAGTCCTCTTTAGCTTTGCCAGACCATATATCAGATGTTAAACACACACAGTTAACAGAATCAGAACTAAGAAGCTCAACAAGCTTAGCCTTTTTCTCAGCAAACAGTTTGGCCATGTCTCTGGTGGTGGTTTGTGTAGAGACAGCCTTAAACCTAGGGTTATGAGCATTGACAATGTACTCCTCAAATGCAGCAGACTCACCAAAACTTATAGCACAATCACACCTAGCAAGCAATCTAACAAGTTCAGTACGAGCACGCATAGGACAATAATCCCAATTACGCAAAGAACCATCAGGATTAAATGATATATGAGTCTGACTTTTGCCCCTCACTTTCTCTCGCCTAACAGCACATTTATCCCTATGACGACGCAAAGAACCAGTGCCAGTTGCAGATCTAGCAGCGTACTGCTTGTTGCAGTGAATGCATCGAGCTCCATACCTGAAATCCTTACCATTTACCTTCTTGTAGAGCTTCTGGAAGTCCTCCCATACGTCGGAGGTGGACGGACGTATGACATCCTTGGCAGTGCCGGCGACGTTCTGGGCCTCTCCCCCTGCTCCATCATCTTCATCTTCAACGTTGATCGGATCTTCATCTCAACCTCCTCCTCCACCTGCAGCGTCAGAGCCGAAGAGCTCTTCGATCTCTTCACCGCGGAAATCGTCATCATCGGACACTCCAGGGACGTCGCGCATCCTCTCCTGCTCTTCATACACGGCAGAGGCACTAGCCTCTTCCAGTGTGTTCGAAGAGAAAGAGGGGGGCCGCGACGGCCCCAGTCTCAAACGGCTGCAGAAGAACAAATGTTAGCAAAGATGAAGAACAAGAACACAAGCAGAAAGCACAAGAACACAAGCAGCAGAAGAAGATGATGAAGATCTACGCAACAGAAGCTAGGGTTAGAGTTTGTACCTTGTATGTGCCGGCGGCGATGGAGATGAAGCACCAGTTGCATCTCCGGCGAGCAGCAGCGGATCAGCAGATCTGCTTCTTCGAAGCTGCGCCGCCGCCGCTGCCGCTGCCGGAGGACGAAACAGAGAGTTAGGGTTAGGGTTGACGACGGGCCGGCCGGCGCCCGTCCCCGGCCGCCGTCGCCCCTGCATCTTCTCCCTCGCCACCGCTAACTCGGAGCGGCGCGCGGCGGAGCGGAGCGGAGATGTGAGCTCGAGATCGAGTCGAGAAGAAGGCAGCAGCCGCCGGCCGGCGGAGGCGGAGAGGAGAGGGGAGGGGAGGGAGAGGAAATGATTTAGGTTAGGGTTTCGGGGGGGACGGGGGGAGGCCGGCCGGCTTATATAGAGCCCCGTACAACGGCACAAAAATGGACGGCTGGGAAGGATTGTACTCGGGATCCAACGGCTGAGAAGTGCTGGGCCGTGCCAACGCCGTGCCAGGCCCATTAACCATGCCGTGCCGTGTCTGGCCCGCGTGCCGCACTTGCGGCCCAGGCACGGGCACGGGGCCGTGCCGTGCCAGGCACGGGCACGGTGGCTGGCGTGTCGGGCCGTGCTTGGGCCGTTTTTTTTCGTGTCGTGTCTCGTGCAGCCCATCGGGCCTGGCCCGTTTGGAAAAATTTATGCTCCTCAACCTCCCCAGGATGACCAGAATTAGTAAGCATCAAATAACCCACCTCCATTCCCTATTTCATTAGTGTAACACCCAAAATTTTGCACTTTTGAAATTAGAGTTAAAATGATTTATTCATGTATTTTGTGCTCATGAAATATAGGAAAAATAATATTTTCATTATATTAAAATTTATCAAGAGGGCATAGTTACATTGTTCTTGCATACATGCCGGTGCATTGGTGTGTTTGTTTTGAGTGGTTTTGAACTGAACTGAAATTATTTTTTAAATTGGATAAGAAAACTGATTTTAGAAAAAATAAATATAAGTCTTTTCTTCCCTCTGCCTTCTAGCCGGAAGGCTTAGCCTCGTGCTTGCTCCAGCACGTGAAATGCCTTGGGCTTTCTCCTGCACCGGTCCTCTCGTGGCCTAATGGAACTCTAACCCGCATCAACCTCTACATGCCATATATTAGTTATTCCGAAAATAATAAAATCCAATCCTAGTCCCAACTTGCCTTGAAACTAGCGCATATACCATATACATATATGCCTACACGTTTCTCTCTTTGATGTTATATTTATATTGAATCTGAAGTCCTTGTTCCTTGGCCCTGTGTACTTTGACGTGGTGACAATCCACGGAAGCAAGCAAGCAAGCAGCCATCTCCTTTATTCGTATTTGACGTGCTCTCTCTTGGATCATCGGTGTCTAAGCCTTGCACGTCAAGGACACCAGGTCGGTCACGTTGTGCGCGTGTCCATCTATATATAAATAGCAAGCTCCTATCGCCCTAGGCACCCTGCTGATCATAAGCGCCGCCTCTCCTCGTTATCGTCTCTGCCCTAGACCAAGCGGTGCCGACCAGCTCCTTTGTTGCCGTGCTGTCGCGACCTGCAGAGCACGCTGATCGCCGCCACCACCGAGTTGTTTTCATCTACTCCAGCCATCAGCTAGCGCCGCTGCTGCATCCTCGGCGTAAGCAAGTCGCCGACCTTGCCTTCGAATTCGCCGAGTCGCCGAGCTCGTCAGGTCCTCCTTTTCTCGCTCTGTTTGAGCTCACGGTGCTACCGGACTTTGCAGGTCAAGGTCCATCATCCGCTTCCCCTGTACGCCGCCGTGCATCTCCACTGCTGCTGCCCTACATCGACCGAGACCTGTTGTCAAGCTCCGCCGTACTATCGAACCTGTCTGTCTCACCAAGCCGCTGTTGGACGTCTCCCTGTCTTCTGCTCTTCATCTGAAGAAGGAGTACGCATGCATGCAGGAAGGCATCGTTGCTCCTCCGAGTTCCATGGCCTTCTTGTTTGTTATTGTGGTGAGTTCACGATGATCATATCTGATGCCGCTCATCCATGCTTTTAACACAGTAATACTAAGGCGTGTTACTTTGCACTTCATCCAAGCTCTATCGCCGGCCATGGCCTTCACCGTGCCCCATGCATGTTTTGCTTCTTAGCTTGCTGACGTCACGACCATATCAGGATGACATCACCCTTGTTTTGTGGCCGTTTTTCTTTACAATAATAAATCTAGAAATACCAACAATCACCCGAAGCCCTAAGCCCTTAGCTAGCTAGCTTCATCGTGCCAACTGCCATGCATGGCAATTCATCCAAGCACCGAGCGCCATAACTTAGCTTGCTTGCTTGCTTTGCTGATGCCTAGATGATGTCATCCTGGTATTATGGCCGTTTTCCTTCACAAAAATAATTCCGCAAACACAGGAATATAGTCTTAGTATTTACAGTTTTGCCATTGCTTTATTTGGCTTATAAAATCATCATTTTAACTCCGTTTTGACCCATTCAAATTGCGTTTGATCCGTAATTTCATAAGCTACGCAGTAGTGTTAATGTTAGTCCAATTTGTAGACTTTATATTTCGAGTTCATATTTTAAAATGCATTATTAATCCATAGAAAAATCTTTAAAAATTCATATCTTCACTGTCGTAGCTCCGCTTTCGGTGAACTTGACGTCTATGTGATCGTAGTGACGTGTAGATTAGTTTTAAAATCTTTTCAAACTATTTTACTATGGTTAGTGTACTGTTTTAATCTAGTCCTATTATTTGCTTCGTGTATGAATGCATAGATTGTCTGAGTGGTGTTCTATAACTGTGTCCCGTCGGTGAGCTTATGTTGGCAATCAAGAAGAAGTTGGAGATCAAGAGGCATATCAACAAAAGTTTGGACTTGAAGAAGGATCTAAGATCAAGGCAAGTATAGCTTGGGGTTTTATTTCTGTGATCATGATCTTGTGACTTGATTAATGTTTAAGCAACAAACGATAAAAATGACTTTTTAGCAACTTGAGAATTTATCTGTAAGAGAACCTCCGGGATTTACAGTACAACTGTGAGGGCTATATGGCTCTGGCTTTAACTCGGTATGAGGACCTTTTCTAGCTTGTTAGTGGTTACCCGAAAGGGCGCAAGAGGGGCTCTGCCTTGTATGATCCCGGGTAGGGTTCATGCTTTTATTGAGGAAACCGCAGCGGCCCTAACTTGTTAGACGAACCTTTGAAAGGCTTCATAGTGAACCCTGTCGGCCTTCCTTGGTAGTGGGCTAAGAGGCTGATCACCTCGGACGGAAGGGTAAATCACGACTCACAGGTAAAGAGTACACCTCTGTGCAGAGTTTATTAAACTGGTATACTAACCCTGCTCAAGGACACGAGCAGCCTTGAATCCTTACATTAAGATAATGACTTTTGATTGTTAACATGCTCATTGCTTACCGTTTTATGCTCTACATTATTTATGTTACATTTGATTATGAGTTGGGATCTATACTACCTTGTTGCTATACTTGCGGAGTTCGACATGGACTCACTCTTGCGATTCCCCCACACCTTAGGAGAAGTTTTAGGCTTGCGATCAACCAGTCAGTTTGGATCCAGTGGAGTGGAGTCCTTATATGAAGATCGGAGTTGTCTTTCTGCTGATTGCTACCTAAGGGTATATTTCTCTATTACTTTACGTTATTTATTAAGCATTGTTTACTGATACTACCCTTGACTTGTAGCTATATGTGGGAATTGACTCCTAGTACTCACATATGGTGTATATCTGGTTTTGTTCTTAAAACCAGGCATTACAATTAGCAAGCAAAAATGCATTCGATTTTTGAAATCATGTACTGATATGTCACTTTCTCCTATCGCGCTTGCAAGCCTAGTCCAGAAGTTTACGATGAGACAGGCGGGGAAAAGTTTCCAACGTTGGAGGTGGGAACTAAATGCTAATTTTCTACGCCATACAAAGTGTTCGGGAAGATCAAACCTCATCATCTCGGCTCGGCTGGATATGCCACGAAGGTTGACAAGTGGAGAGTAGAGGCAGAGGCTCTTAAGCAAGCTGGTTTGCCATATAATATGATGGCTTGGACGATCGCTCACACTTCTAGGCTAGAGCAAGGAAGTTAAGGACAAAGAAACTGGGGAACAAGTAATCCCTGATGCACATACTGCAGCAGCCACGGAGGCCATAAAGGCACTTTCTCAGAAGAAATTGCAAGGCAAATTTGTACCGAGATGAGAGGTGGATAAGCTTAGTGTGGCCCTAGGCAACAGGGAACACCCAGGCCGTGTGCGGGACGCCTCCTCCAAGTTTGGATTTAAGCATGGTTTTCCACAGGAAACGACAATGTATAGAACAAGGACACGGTACAAGGACGAGCTTTTCGAGCATCTTTGCAAGAAGGCGGACGAATATATTGATGCAAAGATGAGTAAGTTGAAAGCTGGTGAAGATGGTTCATGTACCATGTAGGTGCAGCCAACACCTGCAATGCCAAGTAGTGTTGCATCAATAACAGTTGAGACTTACCCTGTGGACACCATTAAGAGGCCTACACCGTGTGCTCTGCACATACCTTACAATAGGATGGGGAAGACCATACCGGTTGCCACTAGAACTGCTTATCCAGGACGTATTTTGCACGGGGATGTACTTCTCGATGACAATGCGAGGGTTGAAGTCCTCTCGGTTTCTCCATATCATCTCCGTTATGAAGTTGATATCCCTTCTCATGATGGTATGACGCTCTTGGGCAACCTTGTAGGGTATTGTATTGCTTGGCAACGACAAGACATTGTGCTATTAACCCTCCCGTCGGGTGCATCTGCTCCATCTCAGATGCAATGGTCTCAGCTAGAGCTGCAACCGGAAGTATCCCTCATGGCCGAAGCATGTGCGCAGCAGCAGTCACCGACAAATGAGCAGCAGTCTGAATATGGCCAGCTAGCAGTGTGGTTCGCTCATGGAGGATGCTGTATCCTAGCATGACCAAAATGTCAACTTCTCCTTTTCAGAATTATTGATGGAAGGACACTACGTGAAAAAGTCACTGTAAGAGCGCTTGGCCATTTCTAGTAGGGGCGGCTCGTGATGCAGCCGCCCCTACAGTGGCTGGCGCGGGGAGGCTGGCGGCCAGATAACCAGCCGCCCCTGCTAATGCACTGTAGGGGCGGCTGGTTATCCAGCCGCCCTTACTACAGGCCACTGTAAGGGCGGCTGGTGATCCAGCCGCCCCTACAGTGGTTTTTCACAAAATTAGTTAAAACAAGGCACCAAATGACCTCAAATGAAAAATTTTTGAATACAAGATAGTTTTGTCTCATCAAGATACATATTTCATACATAGAACACTTTTACATTTGGAAAAGTTTTAGTAAACTCTTCTCACAGGGTTTGAAAATCCAGGGCGAGACTTGGTCAACCCTAGTCAAACGAGGCACCAAATAACCTCAAATGAAAAACTTTTAAATACAAGATAGTTTTGTCTCATCAAGATACATATTTCATACATAAAACACTTTTGCATTTGGAAAAGTTTTAGTAAACTCTTCTCACAGGGTTTGAAAATCCAGGGCGAGACTTGGTCAACCCTAGTCAAACGAGGCACCAAATGACCTCAAATGAAAAACTTTTGAATACAAGATAGTTTTGTCTCATCAAAATACATATTTCATACATAGAACACTTTTGTATTTGAAAAAGTTTTAGTAAACTCTTCTCATAGGGTTTGAAAATCCAAGGCGAGACTTGGTCAACTCTAGTCAAACGAGGTATCAAATGACCTCAAATGAAAAACTTTTGAATACAAGATAGTTTTGTCTCATCAAGATACATATTTCATAGATAGACCATTTTTGCATTTGGGGAAGTGTTGGTAAACTTTTCTCACAGGGTTTGAAAATCCAAGGCGAGACTTGGTCAACTCTAGTCAAACGAGGTACCAAATGACCTCAAATGAAAAACTTTTGAATACAAGATAGTTTTATCTCATCAAGATACATATTTCATAGATAGACCATTTTTGCATTTGAGGAAGTGTTGGTAAACTCTAGTCACAAATTCTTGAATCCCACACAGACTTAATGAAACTTCATGCGGGAGGAGTGGATTTAGAACTACACTTTCGCAACGCTTCATCGAATGCAAAAATGACCTTTGTATGAATTGTTCGTCTTGACGAGTGGATCAAACTTGATGTTCATGACTTTTTGAGGTGGGCCCGTCTAGGGGGTCGAAAACCCGCGTCTAGCCGCGAAAAACCGAAGTTTCAAAGTTTGAGTGGTTCAAATTTTAAGTTTTTTATTTTTTTGCAAAAATAAACTATTTTTATATGTATAAAAAATAAAATATGAGTTTGGACTGATTAAAACTTTTTAATAAATATTTTGGAAGTTTATAATTATATAAATCTATTCTTATAGAAATAGATTTGAATTTTTAATTTTTAAAAAAATCAACATTGCATTGGCCGCCCGCCGGCCCATTGGCCCACCAGGCCCAATCTTCGTTGTCCATATATATATTCTGGCAAACCCTAATCCTCGGTGCCCTCTCCCACTCCCACCCCGCCGAGCGCCGCCCGGCCTCCCTCCCTCACCGCCAAGCGCCGCCTGCCTCCCTCCCCGCCGAGCAGTGGCGGCGGCCTGGCCTCCCCACACCGGCCTGGCCTCCTCGTCGTTGTGTCCGTCGCGTTCCCCAAATCACGAGCACGAAGAACACCAACAGAACAAACAACCACTGGGGCTGGGCACGGCAGACGGCAAGCCGCAGAGCGCAGAGCGCAGAGAGCACGCCACCTGCCCACCCACCTCCTCCCGCCCCCAATTCCGCCTGCTCGCCGCCGAACGCTTCCATGGCGGGCGCGGACGCCGAGCTCGCGGCGGCCGCCGGCGACGTCAAGGAGGCGGCGCCCCTGATCCCCGGCTCCGGCGCCCCCGCGGCGACGGGGGCGCCCCGCGACCTGCGCGTGCTGAGCTCCGCCTTCCTCTTCGTCTTCCTCACCTACCACGCCGCGCAGAACCTCCAGAGCACCGTCAACACGGTACGCGCACCCCAGCCCCACCCAGCCGCTTCTGCTCGTGGCCGGCCAGCGCCGCTGCTCTGTCGCAGGACGTTCACGGCCGTGCTTTGTCGCAGGACGAGAGCCTGGGCGACATCTCGCTGGGCGTGCTCCACGTCCTGCTGTCCAGATCTACATCTCCGAGCGCAACCTCCTGACGGTGGCCGAGGTAAGCCCCTCTTCGAGCCGTGCAAGTTTTAGTTGGGCCCTTTGACGGTGGCCGAGGTAATGAGAGTGAACCTTCGTGTATCACCTAGCTGATGCTTATGCACTGTATGACACTATCACCTACAGTAGCTAATTGTTGTTTCTATCTTCGAGTATTGCATATTTGACAGTGTGATTGTTTGGTTTGCATGTTATAAGCCTGTAACCACTCACAAAGTTGTCTACTACATCATCGAAAGCATTATTGTTTCTGAAGCATTTAACCATATGAAGTCCTGAACCTTGAAATTGAACTGTAAATTTAACCATCTGTGGATTATATATCCCAGAATTGATTGAAATCTATTGTTATTTTCCATGAAATTGACGCATGAAGAAACAAATATGATTTAATGTCATTTGTTACCTATCAGGTTACAAATATGTCAGCCAAACAGAATGGTACTCTTCAAAATTGTTTGTGCAAATCCATGGATCTGAGGCATCATGGGCCCAAGCTCTTGATGAGATGTGTCCCAGAAAAGGCAAGTTTGCTACCCCCACTGTATAACAGAACTATAATGGATTGATATTATTTCCAGATTTAGATGCAAGATGAAAAAAATGAGTACTGAATGCCATATATCACGACTTTGCTGCCATGACCTGTTTCTGCATTCTACTTTTTTTGGTTGTTGGCAGAATGATTGAACTATCCTTCTTGGCTGCTCGTGCTTACTAGTGTCTGGTTGCTCTTCTATGCATGCTTTTAGTTTTGTGCTTTACTGTGGTATGTCTGCTGCAGCCCCTGTAAGGTTTGGTGATGTTGATATCGTATTAATGACTAATCTGTAAATAAAATAATGGCAATTGGAATACAAGAGATGACCTGCAGTAGTCTTTCAAAATCAAACTAGCAGGGCTTATATGCTTCTAGTTTCAGTATGATGCAATGAATACATGCCATTTGGTAAACTGTACTCGTGGATATATAGTAGAACAACTTCTTTCAATTGTACATTGCAAATTGACTACCATGTAGGTATCCTGTAACCTCAACAACCTACCTGAACTTGCTTCTACTACAACTGTTTCATGGCTCAGTGTGGGTGTTCCTCATCTTGTGCAGATAGTGATGCCGCTGGCTGAGCCAGAGTGGCACCACAAGGCCACAGATTTCTTCTCCACATCCAGTAAGTGTGACATCCAGTTGTTTGTTGTAAATGACTAGGTAATCATTTTCTGTACGAATATTCCTACTTTAGTGTAATCATTCCATCAAATTGCTTTGTCATGATGATGTTGTTGTTTACAGATAAACACTAGTATCTTTAGAGAAGCTCATCCTTTTCTGGTTTCATGTGCTTGCAGGCTGTTAAAAAAACTGCAGATAAAAGCAAGAGTATGTTGAACAATATTGAACGCTGGCAAAAGGTTTGTGATTTGGAATTCTGTTACCTACTAATACAATTTGTAAGTCTGGCAAGAATATGGTAACATGATAGCAACCTTGTTATGCACACCATACAGCGAATATATATCTAATATATTCTGTTTAACTAATGTCTAATGTGACATCAATCATCAAGTAGCCTTTTCTTAGTAATTGCTGCTTAATATTCTGGAACTTGTATTATGCAGATCTTCTCATTGTTAGCAGACTCTATTGTGTGAACATGACTTATCTGATGCAAATCTCCATTTCTGTAAACATGGTTGTATAGTTTCTTGATTTTTTTCTTATTTGTATCATCTGATACTCTGTTTAGACTACAGATTCACTCAGTACCTTGTAACAATTTATAAAGTGTCTGTGCATACTCTTTTTCTTGTAGCATATAAATTACAATAATCAAATAGAGCATTCAGCAGCATTGCTGGCTGTTCTATTTGATTATTGCAATTTATATTTTTTTTTGCCGAAAATCCACTCTAGGGGCGGTTCTAGATTGAGCCGCCCCTATAGTGAACCCACTGTAAGGGCGGTTGGAACACCAGCCGCCCCTACAGTGAACTCACTGTAAGGGCGGTTGGATCACCAGCCGCCCCTACAGTGGACCCACTGTAAGGGCGGTTGGTGTTGAGCCGCCCCTACAGTGCCCCCCCCCCCACTGTAAGATCGGGGGCGTAAGGGCGGCTACAGTAACCGCCCCTACAGTGACATTTTGACCGCCCCTACAGTGCTTCTCTGTAGTAGTGGGAATGATTGCAGGAAGGCCAGTATCAACTGATCAGTATGCGGAATTGACTACAAGTCCCACATGTGGCAATGAAGGGGCACATCATGACGAGACACAGGATAGAACACAGCAAGTGTTAGGGGTCACTGCTCCGCCACCTCCGGCACCACTACTACCCACATCCGCACCGTCAATGCCACAGCAGGGATAATCTTCTGAGCCACAAGCACAGCCGCATCCACCTTGATCGCCACTGCCACAGCACAGTGATCAAATGGCCACGCCGGCGCGGCCACAAACACAGTAGCCACAAATGCCTGCCTTGCCAAAGTCACAGACAACACAGCCACAAACGAAGAAATTGCCAAAGCCACAGACATAGCCGCCACAAACGACTCCCCTGCCACCACCACTGCCACCGACACAGGCACCACAGCGACAAACGCATGCCCTACCAGAGACACCACATCCAAAAAAGCCTGACCTGCCACCGCCACAGACACCGCAGCCACGAACGACTGCGCCTCCATTGCCTCATACACTGCTGCGTGAAATGACTACGCCGCTACCACCACCTGAGCCAGCAGCGGTCCCTAAGATGGTGAGAGCATTCGAGAAGGGTAGCAACCCTTCAGATCCTGCTGTGTCTGCTATGTTGAGGACGCTTGGAAAAAAGAACCCCCATGACGCTTCTGCAGCAAAGGGCAAGGCGGTTACTCCAAATGCCAAGGCCAAACCGACCAAAGGAACATTCCTTCGTTCAAATAATCGCATGAGCAAAACGCTGATGATGAGCGTTGATTTCGTTCATGAAATGATGAGTCAAGACAGTGTCGTATCCCCCTTTGAATTCAGGGTAGGCAATGAATTCCTACCTGATTTTGGCCTAGAAAATAATGAGACATTGGCTTGTATGAGGTTATTTCAGAAGTGGTATTTGATGGCGGCCTAACTCGGCTTACCTAGAGTGCCATTTTCTTTCTCACCTAGCCTGGTATTCGCTGCTGAGGGTGTAGAATCTCAGAAAATGACAATCTCTTTTGAGGACATTCAATTTTTATACCGCCAGTAGAGACTCGACATAAGGAAGCTTAACCTATGGTGCCTGTAAGTAGTGTTTCCTTTAAACTCATCGTCAAAACTACATATATCCTTTTAACCACACATGTGTCATACATTCTTGCAGCAAAGAGTGGATGGCTTCTGCCCAGTTGAGCCCGAGGAACGCATACCTTCACCCTTAGGTCATTTGTTTTGCAAGCCATGCTGGACCTCTGTTGTGGGATGGCAATCATCCTGCACTTATAGGTCTGGAGAACGAGGCAAAAGAACAAATTATGAACACTACGCTCGCGGCATCAAACTGTGAAGCTACAAAATATGTCGGGAAGGCATTCTTAGCTCTTAAGGGATGCCAATATATATATGCCCCGTACCATTCCAAGTAACATCGACTACTATCTTTTTCATGCTATTTGGTAGATGGTTCATATGTATTCACCATTTTCTTTTTTGTGCTAATTAATGCAGTGATCACTTCATCTTAGCAAGCATCGACTTAAGAGCTGGTTGCGTAACCATCTTTGACTCTATGAGGATGAAGTAGAAGTCATACCAAGGCTTCCTCAGCGTGTTACAAACATAAGTAAATAATCGTAGTTTATTTCTAGTGTAAACTTTTTTTAGTTCCCTGCATGTATTAGCTTGTGTTCAAGTCTCGATAGAATTTCTTCTTTGCAATGTTTGGCCTTTTGTAAACTAATGAATCAGATCTGGATAATAATAACAGAGTTATAGGTACTTTCTTGATCTTTCTAACAACTTTAGTTTTTTCATCCAATTATATTTCACGTAACAGCGACTATTTTGTTCATTAAACAGTGCATACAGATATTACGTCGGAAAAGGTGATCAGCATGACCCAGCGAAGCCGAAAAGAATGGATGTCTCTGTACATGAATTGGTACAGCCATTTTCAAACTCAAGTGCTGTGAATATTGATATATAGCATGCCTCTGCTGCTCGGCTAGTATGGCAGATTCTGCACAGTGTTTTGTTTCTGCTTGTTTTGCAATGCTTTTATACATGTCAAAACCATCCATTCTATACCAACAATTGGGTGAAAACCTAGCTGATGACAAGGAATGGATTGTCAGAACCATCCTATTTTGTTGCAGCAGCCACCATTGCCTGCAAAATTGTTAATTTCTCCATCATATTGTTCAGCTGGGGCTGAAGTGCTAGAAATTGAGTGATGCGCTGTCGTATCTCTTCTGTTTGGTGGCAGTCCCTTACTCCATCACTATGTTGTTTGTCTTTTGCATGTCACCGACCTGCAATGTGCAAGACAGCCTGCCGGCACCGTGCTTTGTGGTTATTATGTATGCCACTGGATGAGAGTCACCGGGCATTACTACAATAACCCTGGCAACGTAAGTCCATCTATAGAACCATATCAGATCCATATGTTCAATTCTTTATTATTAATCTAGCAAATAATTGTGCCCCATTTGGTTTGTGCAGGTTGATCCGATGAGGCCAAACGAAATCATTGCCCAAGCTGATGTTCAAGCAGTTCAAGAGGATTTTTGCAAGTTCTTGATGCAGGAGGTTGTTAAACCGGGGGGTACTTTCTTTGATCCTGATTCGGAGTATGCGATAGATCCCAAGTATGATGAGCTTCGTCGCCATGTAACGGCTACTCCCTTCTTTTATTTGTTTGCGCCCAGATACAATTAACGTTTCTTTAGTTTGTAGTTTAAATACAAATTTCGGACCTTGTGCTACACTTTGTTGCTGATGTACGTGTTGTATTAGTTAACATACTCAGTGCTATATTTATGTATGGATCAGTTAATTTGAATCATTTGCAATAGGTCTGAAATTTGGTGGGAAAACGCATTTTCAAATGTGGCGGGAAATTTTGAAATTTAGTGGGAAAACGCGATTTCAAATCTGGTGGGAAATTTTACATTCAAAATTGTGAAACTGATTTTCAGAGGCGGTTGTATTTTGCAGTATCTGAAATACATTTCTGGGGCGGTTGCATAACGGCAGCCGCTTTTGGAAAAAGAGTTTTTAGGGGCAGTTGCATTGCAACAGCCGCCCCTGGAGAAACTTTTTACAGGCAGTTGTCTTAACGAAACTGCTCCTCCATATCGAACTTTCGACGAGGTTCAGTTAAGACAGCCGCCCCTGAAGATCTATCTTCAGAGGCGACCGTCGCTACTGAACAAAGTGTTTCTAGGGGCGGGGTTCTTAAGTGAACCGCCTCAAAATACGTATGTTCAGGGGCGGTTAGAAGCCCGTCGCTGCAGCTGCATGATCTTTATAGTCGCTTGGTTAGTGTCGGCCAGAGGCTGAAGATGCAATTTAACCGCCCCTATAGTGACTTTCTGTACTAGTGGCTACAGGCAATGTTGATGTTGAAGACGTTGTGTGTCGATCCTGAGTCGACGAGGACGTGGATGCCTGATCCGATGATCAAACCTTTGAAATACAGGGGGGGAAGCTTTGTACCTCTGAATTCCGTTTGCCGATCAGCATCGTGACGATGTTGTTGGTGGAGGAAGACGGTGTTGGCATTGTAGATGGTTGGCGGTGACGCCGCCGAATCCCCCGTGGGGGCGCCGGCTGCGCCTCATCCTGAGGCGGGCGTGATCCATCTGTGTAGATGGTGACTTTCTGGTTGATGGTGAGGTCGGCCGGGGCAGTGGATCGTGTGTCCACCGTCTCAATCTCGACCTCAGTTGTCCTGGTGGTTGTCGCCGTGGTGTCGTACTTGTCTTCCATCTCCTGGAGATGAACGTTGACAGCGGCGAGCTGTTGACGGTAATTATAGCATGTTTTTACCCCACCAAAACACCATCAACATGCCTCGGTTGCGAGGGAAATTAAACATTCATGAACATATTTTATCAATAACTAGTTCCACTTGTACTCTTAGCTTGTGATTTGCAGGGAGTGTAAAATGACACAAAATACAGCAAGGATGGGCCCATAGAGGGGGTCGGCCGACCCCCCCTATGTGGCATCAACCTGGTGCCACGCAGGCACGATCCAAGGCAACCTCCCAGGAGCAATTCTCAGCCATCAGATCAACATGTGTTTTCTCTCAACGGTGGAAATCAAGACCACACGGATCCATGGGACCACAAGTCAGAAGAACCGATGTGACAACATGCAACCAGTGGGTGAATCAGACTCTATGACATGTGGGGACACCAGCCAACCGACCCTGGCTGGCCCCACCTGTCAGTGGGGGGTTGGCCGACCCCCACCTAGTGGCCAACCAAGGTTAGTTGGCTCCCACCAACCTTGGCATTTCTCCCACGTTCTGGTTTGATCCCAGCCATCCAGATTGAGGCGGTTCCAAGGTCGGTTGCATCCAAGGGCTCCAAGGCGACATCACGCGGATCGCTGAGGTGGTGGAGTAACTCCTACTCCACCTCCCCTATAAGTAGATGTAATACCCGATTTTAAGAACAAAACCAGATATACACCATATGTGAGTCCTAGGAGTCAATTCCCACATATAGCTACAAGTCAAGGGTAGTATCAGTAAATAATGCTTAATAATAACGCACTTAGTAAAAGAGAAATATACCCTTAGGTAGCAATCAGCAGAAAGACAACTCCGATCTTCATGTAAGGACTCCACTCCACTGGATCCAAACTGACTGGTTGATCACAAGCCTAAAACTTCTCCTGAGGTGTGGGGGAATAGCAAGAGTGAGTCCATGTCGAACTACGCAAGTATAACAACAAGTGTAATCCCATAGCCACATGATCAAGTGAAACTGGATGATGAATTGCAAATAAACAATTTAAATGAACATAAAATTACTTGAGTTTTCCAGGCCGCTCGTGTCCGTGAGCACGACTATCATGATAGTTTATTAAACTCTGCGCAAAGGTGTACACTTTCCCTGTGAGTCGTGATTTACCCTTTCGTCCGAGGTGATCAACCTCTTAGCCCACTACCAAGGAAGGCCGACTGGGTTCACTATGAAGCCTTTCAAAGGTTTGTCTAACAAGTTAGGGCCGCTAAGTTTCCTCATCAATAAGCATGAATCCTACCCGTGATCATACAGATTGGAGCCCCATTTGCGTCCTTTCGGGTAACCACTAACAAGCTAGAAAAGGTCCTCATACTAAGCTAAAGCCAGAGCCATATAGCCCTCACAGCCGTACTGTAAATCCCAGCTTTTACCGAAGGATAATATTCATCTTTTATGTTTATCATATATTCATTACTTAAGCTTACTAGATCATGGTCATAGAAAGAAAACCCAAGCTATACTTGCCTTGATCTTAGATCCTTCTTCAAGTCCAAACCTTTGTTGATACGCCTCTTGATCTTCACTTCTTCTTGGTTGCCAACGTAAAGCTCACCGACGGGACACAGTCAAATAGCACCACTCAAACAATCTATGCAATCATACACGAAGCAAACAATTGGACTCAATTAGAACAGTACATAAATTATAGTAAAATAGTTTGAAAAGCTTTTAAAAGTAATGTACACGTCACTACGATCACACAGACGTAAAGATCATCGAAATCGGAGCTAGAACGTAGAAGTTATGGATTTTACGAGATTTTCTATTATAAAATAATAAATTAATTTATAATTCGAAATTTAAAAGTTAAAAATAAATCTAAAAGTGATACTAACAGATAGATCTTGGAATTACGAACCTAATGCAACTTGAACGGATAGAATCGGAGCTAAAATGAAGAAGTTATGAGCTTTTAAAATCAATGGCAGTTTTGTAAATACCCAGATCTGATTTTCAGAATTAGCAAAAGATCAGGGGCTCTTTACAAAGATTGCCATGAAGAGGTATCTTCTAATCTGGGCCATAGATTGAAGAATGGATGGATCATGATGATTCATATTTCTATTGTATTCATAGAATTATTCTTCTATAGAAAAACGGCCACAAATAAGGGATGATGTCATCATGATATCATGGAGGCTAGCTTTTACGTAAGCAAAGCAAGCTAGCTAGCAATTCCATTAGCAAAGCTAGGAAGGCAACTTACACGACTCGGTGTTCAGGTTAAAACATAGATATGAGCGGCAACAGATCACAGTGATCTCACCTCACTCACGAATAACGAGGGCATGGAGCTCGACAGCTTGGATGGACGACGACGATGGCTAGCTTCCTCCATGCATGGTTTCTCGAAACAAAGAGTAGACGATGAAGACATCCAGCTACAGCTGCAACGTTGGCAGATAGCTGCTTTTCGATGGGATGCTCAGAAGTGGCCTTCGGATGGTGGAGAGGCAGCAGCAGCTGGCGGAGATGCACGCTGAACATGTAAGATCGATCGGTGGAGAGGTAGCGGCTTCTTCCTCGACGTGGGACTCGGCATACAGGTCACGGTCAATGGAGAAGCAGTCGATGGCGTCAACAGTTATGGTGGCGGCAGGCTAGGATACTCGGTGACTTGCATACGGCGACGAAGCGACAGCGCAACAGCAAAATCGACTTCGAGGGGGCGGCAGCTTAGGGTTGCGGCGGCTTGAGCTCGAGTTTCAAGGGCGGCGTTGATGCAAGGGTTTTGGTGGAGAGCGAGGCGCCGAGAGGTGCTTACTATTTATGGGACGGTTCACGTGGGCAGCATGCGATAACAGGAGCGGGCGGGATGGACGCGGACTCGTACGTCCGGAGAGTCCTGCTCAGTCAGCAATAGAAGTAGAAGACAGTCCTGACGTGTAGGCCATGGCTATCAGCAAGAGCAAGGAGGGGTCCAGCTGTGAGCCAAACAGAGAGAAGAGGGAGGCGACCACACCGCCAACACCGGCCTGTTGGGCTGCTGCCAAGCAGAAAAGGAGAAGGGAAGGAGTGGGCCTCGGCTCCAATAGAGAAAAGGCCGAGCAGGCCTAAAACCGAAGAAGATGGAAGAAAATGATTTTCTTTTATTTTCAAATTATTTTTAAAGAGATTTTGAAATACATTTTGAATTCATTTGAACTTTTCGATCAAACCACTCAATACAAAAATTGGTATGCAACAGCATGAATGCACAAATTGCTAAATCCTACGGTAAATTTTAATTCAAGAAAATATAAATATTGGTTTGCCTATATTTTATGAGCGCAAAATACATAAATAAATTATTTTATTCTATTTTCAAAAGTGCAAAATTTTTGGGGTGTTACAAATCTACCCCCTTAAGATGAATCTCGTCCTCGAGATTCGGAAGCCGATGATCGTAGAGATAGAGGCACACCGCCATTGTATCTCCTTCACTTTCTTGAGTAGTGATCCTTTACCATCCATGTTGCTTTTGCATATTGTCACAATTTTCACTCTGATTAACTTGCTCCACTATTTTTAGGATGTAGATAGGTACTTCAAACAACTCTCAGGTGACTCCAATCCAACTCTCGGGTGGCTTCCAACTATTAAAGCCACTCCTCTTTTCAGGGGCTAGCTTACTCTTCACACCAACACTTTTCATGCTTCTCATAAAGAGCACCTTGAGATCAATTGTGAGTTATACCCTTGTCCTTTCAGGTTCCTAACTCCAATAAATTAACTCTCAACATGCTCTGCTATATCTAATTTTTCTCCATACCATCATCTCACATATCCACATTCCAAATGGTCATCATATTCGCTTAGTCCATAGTAGGATCTAACACCATTTCCAAAAAATTAGTGACTATTCTCATTTTAAGTTGCTCAAACCATAAACGCAATTCCTTAATCCTTGGTGTTGTACGATTCTTCTTAGCATAACTCTTCTTTGCTAAAGGCATCGGCAATGATTTTTACTTCTCCCAGGTGGTAGCACAAATCCAAATCATAACCCCTTGATTACTTCAACCCAATAACGATGTCACAAGCTCAATATCAACTTAGTGAAGATGTCCATCGTACCCCTACAAGACCCTTGTATATATCTCTTTATGTCCATTTTTTTTTATAATTACCTCCAAATAGAATCTTGATACTCCAAATAGAATCTTGATACTCCAAGGTAATGTTGAATCATCTCTACATCCTTGGATAGGTTCCAACATATTACTACTATTCTCAAATTCTTCTCCATAACCCCCTCATTGGAGATAGTATAATCATGAAGAGCACTTCCTTCAACTAAAACTCATTCACCGTGCCTTGATGTAAGCATTGAGGCTTCCTGTGTTGTCATAGAACCAACTGTAAGAATTCCAACATCAACTTTTCCTATGCCACCAATGTCATCTTGTCTTTAGTTGAAGGTTGAATTCCATGAGCTTCTTGTAGTGATCCAACAAGTTACTGATCTCAAGCAAAGAACACTTACGCATGAAAAAGCTCCCAACCATAAAGATAACCACTTCTTCCAAGTGAAGCACTCTAGGGTATAAACCTTCATCTTGCAACTTCTTTGGCTTGGCTATCCCCCTTAAGAAAATATCAACTAGGGGCACCAAAGGATAGCTTGTATCTTCTTCTTAGTGAGTTGAATTATCATGAACACCTTTGATATCCAAGAGAAACTTGTGTGCATAGGCAATAACAAGTATTCTGAAATTCCTCACGAGCAGAAATCCATCAGCGCGGTAAAACATCCATAACTCCAGTTCTGTTAATCCAATAAAGCAATAACTTACACCGTTGGAAAGCTTATAAAATTCTCGATAACTTTCTTTTAGAACACTTTCTCAGATTATGCAGTTAAGTTGGTCGAAAACAGCTCACAACAGAAACTACTCAAGATTTCTGACAGCACACATACATCTTCTTGTGATTTTCATAACTCTCAAACCAGGGTAGCTTTGATGATGATTCTTATGCTCAGAGAAAGTTAATGAAGTATACTATTATCCAGAATTGTCTCATGATTTTTGGTTACCCGAGATCAGAAGTAGAAGCCGAAGAAGACAATTGCTCTGGGAAGATAGGATATAGAAACAGGAGAAAACCAAACCCCGTCTATCTATTTCACTAATCCTTATGCCTTAGGCCTATAAACTAAATGAAATTGTAAACTAAACCCACAATATCATTACACTCATTACAAAGGTCCAAAGCAAGCATAAACATAATGATAAACCAACTGAACACTAAAGGTTCACAATTCAAACAATGACTCAACTTGCGATGCTATCGTTTCTTATTAGACCTTGGGTAAAGATCCTATAACTCAACTTTAGATTACACGAGAATATGTTAAGAATGGATTCTAATAGCATGTCAAATCAAGAATTAGATGAGAACAAAGACTTTAAAATAAGCATCAAGGAGAAGATGAATATCAAGGATAAGAATATAATAGAGAATAAAATATCAAGGTATTTAGAACAAGGTTGTTCTAGCAATTCCAAAACACTAAAACGACCAGTTTCTAACTAGGCTTGCGTCCTACAGTCAGCAATGAGCTGATACAACTTGTAATACCCGGTTTTAAGAATAAAACCAGATATACACCATATGTGAGTCCTAGGAGTCAATTCCCACATATAGCTACAAGTCAAGGGTAGTATCAGTAAATAATGCTTAATAATAAGGCACTTAGTAAAAGAGAAATATACCCTTAGGTAGCAATCAGTGAAAAGACAACTCCGATCTTCATGTAAGGAGTCCACTCCACTGGATCCAAACTGACTGGTTGATCACAAGCCTAAAACTTCTCCTGAGGTGTGGGGGAATAGCAAGAGTGAGTCCATGTCGAACTCCACAAGTATAACAACAAGTGTAATCCCATAGCCACATGATCAAGTGAAACTGGATGATGAATTACAAATAAATAATTTAAATGAACATAAAATTCCTTGAGTTTTCCAGGCCGCTCATGTCCGTGAGCACAGCTATCATGATAGTTTATTAAACTCTGCGCAAAGGTGTACACTTTCCCTGTGAGTCGTGATTTACCCTTTCGTTCAAGGTGATCAGCCTCTTAGCCCACTACCAAGGAAGGCCGACAGGGTTCACTATGAAACCTTTCAAAGGTTTGTCTAAAAAGTTAGGGCCGCTAAGTTTTCTCATCAATAAGCATGAACCCTACCCGGGATCATACAGATTAGAGCCCCATTTGTGTCCTTTCGGGTAACCACTAACAAGCTAGAAAAGGTCCTCATACTAAGCTAAAGCCAGAGCCATATAGCCCTCACAGCCGTACTGTAAATCCCAGCTTTTGCCGAAGGATAATATTCATCTTTTATGTTTATCATATATTCATTACTCAAGCTTACTAGATTATGGTCATAGAAAGAAAACCCAAGCTATACTTACCTTGATCTTAGATCCTTTTTCAAGTCCAAACCTTTGTTGATATGCCTCTTGATCTTCATTTCTTCTTGGTTGCCAACGTAAAGCTCACCGACGGGACACAGTCAAAGAGCACCACTCAAACAATCTATGCAATCATACACGAAGCAAACAATAGGACTCAATTAGAACAGTACACCAATCATAGTAAAATAGTTTGAAAAGCTTTAAAAGTAATCTACACGTCACTACGATCACACAGACGTAAAGATCATCAAAATCGGAGCTAGAACGTAGAAGTTATGGATTTTACAAGATTTCCTATTATAATTTTATAAATTAATTTATAATTCGAAATTTAAAAGTTAAAAATAAATCTAAAAGTGATACTAACAGATAGATCTTGGAATTACGAACCTAATGCAACTTGAACGGATAGAATCGGAGCTAAAACAAAGAAGTTATGAGCTTTTAAAATCAGTGGTAGTTTTGTAAATACCCAGATCTGATTTTCAGAATTAGCAAAAGATCAGGGGCTCTTTACAAAGATTGCCATGAAGAGGTATCTTCTAATCTGGGCCATAGATTGAAGAATGGATGGATCATGATGATTCGTATTTCTATTGTATTCATAGAATTATTCTTCTATAGAAAAACGGCCACAAATAAGGGATGATGTCATCATGATATCATGGAAGCAAGCTTTTACATAAGCAAAGCAAGCTAGCTAGCAATTCCATTAGCAAAGCTAGGAAGGCAACTTACACGACTCGGTGTTCAGGTTAAAACATAGATATGAGCGGCAACAGATCACAGTGATCTCACCTCACTCACGAATAACGAGGGCATGGAGCTCGACAGCTTGGATGGACGACGACGATGGCTAGCTTCCTCCATGCATGGTTTCTCGAAACAAAGAGTAGACGATGAAGACATCCAGCTGCAGCTGCAACGTTGGCAGATAGCTGCTTTTCGATGGGATGCTCAGAAGTGGCCTTCGGATGGTGGAGAGGCAGCAGCAGCTAGCGGAGATGCACACTGAACATGTAAGATCGATCGGTGGAGAGGTAGCGGCTTCTTCCTCGACGTGGGACTCGGCATACAGGTCACAGTCAATGGAGAAGCAGTCGACGGCATCAACAGTTATGGTGGCGTCAGAGCGCAAAATACATAAATAAATTATTTTATTCTATTTTCAAAAGTGCAAAATTTTTGGGGTGTTACAGTAGAGGCTGAGTTCACGCTTGTAATCATCTCCAAATCTCTAGGATCTCCAGTATCCTATAGATTGTCTCATTATTTTGGAGATCTAGCTAGAGTTAGTCTAGAGTGAGAGTTAGAGTTGAGTCAAGCTTGCTCGAGGTCTTCAGAGCTTCTGAAGAGTCTGGTATAGCTCTTGTATCTTTCCTTCAGTATTTACTTTAATATATTATTCTTTTTACTTTGCTCAGTATTTACTTTCAGTACTATTTACTTAGTGCAAGTCTATAGTCTCTATAGTGTTGTAGTGTGCGAAGTCTTAGTAGTGTAGTTGTTTAAGTTGGATTGGTCCCTGTACCAACTCCTTGTGTGTAGATCAATGTCCTATATTGGATAGGAGCTCTAGCTAATTCGATCGTTGGTTAGAGTCGTAAGAAGAAGTGTGAACGTGGTGTTCATACTTAGTCTTATCGTTGGAGGCCTCTAGTCCAGACAAAAAGTTTGTGGGCAGCACTGGCCTGAAGTGACAGATCGGGCTCGGCATTAGGGATTTCCACCACGTAGGGACTAGTTATTAAAAGGCAGGGCGTACATAAGTTTGGTCTCGCTTGAGTAGGGGTTCTGTCTCCTACTCTCTCGCTTCCTCCCCTCACACAAGTAGTTAGGGTCAGTCTAGCCTCTTCATCTACCTATTAGGATTGAGTTCACCTTAGTTAAGTTAGAAACATAGAAGTCCTATACTCACTCGTTGTCCTCCCACCTAGCTAACACTACTAGTTATCTTAGATTAGCGTTTGTACCTCATATTTATATCATTTATCCTATCTATCACTTACCCCCCTATAACACTAGTTGGTCGCTAAGTAATAGTAAACATAAGGATATTTCCTCTCTCCTGTCAGACAGTCCTAGCTCGGCTTTCCCTTGGGATAAAATAAATAACGATACCTTGGAATACTCACCCTCGGTAAAGTGCTACAGCGGTGTATTCTGTGCGCTTGCGGAATAATTCAATAGACATAAGATATACCCCCACCTGGCATTTCTGGCGCTGTTGCTATTTTAGCGGCGACGTTAAGAAATACCAACAAGCATTTCTGGCGTCGTTGCCGGGGAAAGCATCAGACTAGGAGTTTTAACAGGAGAGAATCCGGAGTTTACTATCATCTTAGTTATCCATTAGTGTTAGGGGCTAACCCCCACTTGTCTTGTATCTCGCTATCGTTAAATTAGACAGTGCATGAGCGGTTTCCAACTGCCATCGAACTATCTTGATAATCCTGAGCAGTTGTTGAGGAGAACTAGACGTCATCAAGTTCCTCCTCAGAGGTTCATCTCGAACCTTGATCCGTTCTCAGAGGGAAGTTCAGCACCACTAGTTCAGAAAGCTATGGCCAGCAAGACCATCTCCGAGTAGTCTGCACCGTCGACCGACTATGTCATGACGGGACCACAGCTTAACTTGGGGATGCGACTTTTGAGCTCAAGCCTGCACTGATCAATATGGTAAAATCTCAGCAGTTCTGTGGAAAGCCACATGAGGACACCAATGCCCATCTCCAACACTTCCTAGAGCTGTGTGACACCTTCACCATCAAGAATGTTGCAGTAGATGCCATCCGTCTCCACCTTTTCCTGTTTTCACTACCGGGAAAGGCGAAGCAGTGGTTCTACTCCAACAAGGAGGAGTGCACGAGCTGGGACAACTGTGCCAACACGTTCCTCAAGAAGTTCTTCCCGTTGGGCAAGACCAGTGCCCTTCATGGGAAGATTTCTAGCTTCCAACAGCAAGCTGATGAGACGATTCCTGAAGCATGGGAACGTCTCCAGTAGTACATTCATGCCTGTCCTCATCATGGGATAGAGGAATGGCTCCTCATTCAAGGTTTCTACCACGGGCTGACCGGTGTGGCCTGTAGTCACCTTGATGCTGCCGCCGGAGGGGCATTCTTGCAACACAAGGTCAAAGATGCCAAGGACCTCATTAAGAAAATGGTGATGAATCAAGGATGGAATGAGGAACACCTCCAGCCCAAGAAAAGAGGTGTCCACGCCCTCAGCGAAGTGGACATCCTCTGTGCAAAGATGGACCTCCTTATGAAGAAAGTCGAGGAAAGTTCCAAGAAGGAACCGGAGGCCATCCAGCCCTACGCCACCGCACGAGCCGTCGAGGCTGAACCATGGTGCGAGGTGTGCGGAGGAGAAGATCACTCGGGCAATAATTGTCTCGAGACGATGGAGGAAGTGAGCTTCATCAACAACAACAACCACAACAACGGGTACCGGCCCCCACAACAGCAACAACAAGGATGGAACTCGCGCCCCTTCTACCAAGGCCAAGGTAATGGTTATAGCAATAATTTTAATAGTAATTATAATAACCAACCTTCCTTAAGAGATCTTGTCTTAGGCCAATCTAAAATTAATGATAGTATTAATAAAAAGATGATGGCTAATGATAAGATTCTTGAAAATCTTAACGAAAAGTTGGATAGCTTTAATTTCGCTATGAAGAATCAATTGAGCTTTAACAAAATGTTAAAGACCCAACTAGCTCAGTTAGCAGCAGTTGTCCCATCCTTCGAGCAAGGTAAGATTCCTGGGAAGCCTAAGGACCCCGTTGAGGGTGTCAAGCTGGTAAATACGAGGTTCGGTAAGCCTCAGCCTACTGCCATCTGGGTCAACACGGTGGATTCCGTTTATCCCGAAGAAGGAAGACCCTGGCCTGCCGACCATCACCTGCCAGATTGGACCACAAATCTTCGACAACGCCTTCTGCGACCTTGGATCAGGCGTCAACATCATTTCCAAGGTAACGTATGATAATCTGTTAGGGGGTCCTTTGCACCCCACATTTGTTCGTTTGCAGATGGCGGACCAGACAATCAGGTTCCTCGAGGGACTGGCACGGGACATCTCGATCAGAATCAAGGATGACTACATCCCTGTCGACTTCCTTGTGCTAGACATGGGGTCCAACACTGATGTCCCGATCTAAAAAGTTCTGTCATGGCTTGTCTGTGCAAAGCAAGATTCCCGGTCTAAAGCAAAATTCAAATTCAAATGGTGGAGGGAAGGGATCGGCCGATCCCTGTAGATAGGCCCCACCTGGTGCCCTTCTGCCCCTATAAATACCAGGGCAATGTGAGCTCATTCCACACCTCAAAACTTTAGAATCATCTCGAGCTCACAAGCCCTCTTCTTTCTTCCCTTTGTTGCAAGTACTTTCTCAAGTTTAGTTTAGCTTAGCATTCCAAAAACAAAAACCCAAAAATATTTAGTTGCATTCCTGCATAGTAGTGGTAGTAGGAGCTTGGTTAGGCTCACCCCTGCAGCCAAGATGAAGAAGACATTCCTTCACCGATTCAAGAAATCCAAGGGTGAGAGCTCCTCTAGTAGCCCTCAACGCTACGACGAGGGGAGCCACCCACTGTAAGAGGAGACTGAGGGGTATCACCACATGGTACCCTATGTACCTCCTACAAGAGTGATGGAGCCTGAGAGTGGTCTCATGTTGAGCCCCGAGGAGCTGCAAAAGCTCCACACTCTCCGCACTTGCACCTACGCATCGACCGGCGTCATCGACCCTGACCTCCTGGACAGGTATGTCCACCGAGTTCAAAACTGTTTTTAACAAAATCGGTTGGGGCGGTTTTTGGATGGTTCCAGAGCTAGGCATAGAATTGCTTACCCAAGAGTTTTTATGCACACTTAAAATGACCAACAATGGGGTAACTTTTCATATGTTTAATGAGGAATACGATTTGACTTGGAGTGCGCTTAACACTGCTTTGGGGTGTGATCATGAGTGTGTTGATTTAGATCTTGCCACTGCTAATTTTGATAAGACTAGATTTTGGAAGGCAATTTCTGGCTCAAATGATTGCTCTGATCCCACTGTGCCAGAAATTCATAACCCAACTTTGCGCTTCATGCATTACTGGATGTTTGTCACTCTTTTTCCTGGCACAAGTGATGCTTATCATATTAGAGAGTTTGAACTTAAACTGCTTTATGCCATGGTTGAGAAAAGAAATGTTTCACCTGCAAAAATGCTTGCTAGATATTGGATTAATTATGCCACACTTGGAATCAGTGGTCCATTTTTCATCACTTAAAGCATGGATTCTTTCTTTTGCTTTTGGACCACTCACTATTCACTTTCTAAAAAGAGAGAACACACTTGCATGCTGTCATCATCCTATGACATGTCCCCTCTTTAGCCAAACAACTTTATCTTTCACCCAACACTAGGCAAGGGAATCTCTGAAAAGCAACAGTAATTTTTGTCCCACATTCAACACCTGCTTTATCAGACAACTGATGACACAAAAGCTAAGGCTGAAAAGCCCTAGGATGGGTGTCGGCCGACACCCACTTTAGGCAATTTCTAAAAAGTTCTGTCATGGCTTGTCTGTGCAAAGCAAGATTCCCGGTCTAAAGCAAAATTCAAATTCAAATGGTGGAGGGAAGGGATCGGCCGATCCCTATAGATAGGCCCCACCTGGTGCCCTTCTGCCCCTATAAATACCAGGGCAATGTGAGCTCATTCCACACCTCAAAACTTTAGAATCATCTCGAGCTCACAAGCCCTCTTCTTTCTTCCCTTTGTTGCAAGTACTTTCTCAAGTTTAGTTTAGCTTAGCATTCCAAAAACAAAAACCCAAAAATATTTAGTTGCATTCCTGCATAGTAGTGGTAGTAGGAGCTTGGTTAGGCTCACCCCTGCAGCCAAGATGAAGAAGACATTCCTTCACCAATTCAAGAAATCCAAGGGTGAGAGCTCCTCTAGTAGCCCTCAATGCTACGACGAGGGGAGCCACCCACTGTAAGAGGAGAGGCGAGGGGTATCACCACATGGTACCCTATGTACCTCCTACAAGAGTGATGGAGCCTGAGAGTGGTCTCATGTTGAGCCCCAAGGAGCTGCAAAAGCTCCACACTCTCCGCACTTGCACCTACGCATCGACCGGCGTCATCGACCTTGACCTCCTGGACAGGTATGTCCACCGAGTTCAAAACTGTTTTTAACAAAATCGGTTGGGGCGGTTTTTGGATGGTTCCTTGTGCTAGGCATAGAATTGCTTACCCAAGACTTAAAATGACCAACAATGGGGTAACTTTTCATATGTTTAATGAGGAATACGATTTGACTTGGAGTGCGCTTAACACTGCTTTGGGGTGTGATCATGAGTGTGTTGATTTAGATCTTGCCACTGCTAATTTTGATAAGGCTAGATTTTGGAAGGCAATTTCTGGCTCAAATGATTGCTCTGATCCCACTGTGCCAGAAATTCATAACCCAACTTTGCGCTTCATGCATTACTGGATGTTTGTCACTCTTTTTCCTGCACAAGTGATGCTTATCATATTAGAGAGTTTGAACTTAAACTGCTTTATGCCATGGTTGAGAAAAGAAATGTTTCACCTGCAAAAATGCTTGCTAGATATTGGATTAATTATGCCACACTTGGAAGGCCAATCTACTTCACTTCTTTCATCACTCGATTAGCCAAAGCATTTAACCTGCTTGAGCACAATGACTTTTTTTACATTACTCATAACAAAGATATTTTGGAGGAAGAATTCTTTATTCGTGTGAATGTGCTCAAGAGGGGTCCAAATGGGAAATTATTCATGATTTGGCCGGGCCATACAGCTGAGCTCCCACTCCCCGGTGAGCGGCGCTGGCTGTATAGGCTTCGCACACTAACCCATAAGCTGGACCGTGGGGAGAGAGAGCAACATTTTGCAGGTACACGCAGGGTGACACGCGGCATGTCACGGGCCGCCCAAATGGAGGAGGGTGGCCCCTCACATCCACCAAGAGACGATGTCGAGAGGGGTGAGGAGGCAAGCTCTATGGACATGTCAGCATCCATGGGCATGCCTTCCTCTCACCAGTATACCTCTCAACCACGACGAGGGAGATGTACCCAAAGGGCAGATGTGGACAACCTCATCAATGACATGAGCGCGTTGAACGTCGAGCAGCAGGCGACTTTGCAAATCGCCCAGCACAATGCTCAACGGGTATAGGCGTACCGCGAGGAGGAACTTCGACACCAAACCGACTGGTTCAACCAGTACTTCTCACAACAGTGAGCAAAACCCAAGCTTGGGGGAGGTTCCCTCCCCCACTCAGATGAGTATCTTACTTCCAGCACTTTATTTTCTACATTTATTTCCATTGCATATAAAAAAATGATGAAAAGTTTAAAAATGCCAAAAAGATTTATTGCTTTCACTAAAATAAAAAGACCAAAAAGATTTGCTTATTCAATTTCCCTTAGTTTATGTTTCATGAATGGTTATTTTTCCTTTGAAAATAATGAGTAGTTGCTTTGCTAATGTTTCCCTAGTGCCTAGTTTACAACTTAGTCCTTCTCCAAGTATGAATTACTTAGCTTCATTAAACCATCATGAACCTGAAAACATTGTGGGTTGCAAGTGCTAATAACTGGGTCTAAGTCCTTGAGGGATACGAGATAGTGAGATAGGAGCTGCTATAATATTGTTCTAAACTTGATGAATACCGGAGTCTTTATTCTTAAAATTGATGAAAACCTTAATTGTTCCTCAATGGTAAAGAAATTCCTACCACAGCCATATACATTGTATGATCAAAAAGCCTTCTACATAAGCTACTTACTTGTGTTGAGTCTCGTTAAGTCCTGTAGAACCTGTGTTAGAGGTTTGTCATACTCCTAAGATCAAGATAACACACACCACCACATATATATGCTACTCCTACCCTGGGAGTACGCAGCCATATTTATATGCTACTTTTATCCTGGAAGTACGCATGTTCATCCATACCACATTTTTGTGCTACTTCTATCCTGGAAGTACGCACCTCCATCTCCGCCATCTCCATCAAAAAGGTTGCTCCATGTTCTAAGTGTTAGAAATTCTCTCTAAGTTATCATTTGATAGGTGAGACACAATCAAAAGGGCTAAGCAAAATAAACATCTGTTCTTGATAGGTCCATTATAGTCTCAAAAAAAAGATGCTAGCTGTTGACGCAAAATGTGACCGCCCTGCGTCTCACACACAGCAAGCCGGAAAGCCTAGCTTCAATCGGGTGCCCGGGTGTCTGAATCCGGTGGCGTGCCAGTCGATTTGACCTGAAAATCGACAAGGGATAAAATGGTAAGATCAAAAACTGGAACATGTTTGGGTGAGACCGCAGTTCCATCTTTACGGCCCCGAAGCCACTTACGACGACACATAGCTATAGAAGCTATATCGCCAGCAGTTGCAGTTCATTCGGCTAAAGTAACATAACCGATGTAAACAAAATGAACTTGCCGAATACGTAAATGAAGACATGTTTGAACAAGATTAAATTATCAAAGCATATCAAACTATATCTCGGGTTTAAAGCATCATCAAGCACTAATAACTAAAGATAAGTAACTTATAAATGTAAATCTATTAAATAACACATGCATAGGCTATTCCAACTAGTCTGCCGCACGTCTAGCCTTCATAAACCCGTCAAGCATAAACCCAAGCAAGCTAATCCACCGCATGATACCACTCACTATGAATTTACGCCACTCCTTACTACTAGATCAATCCACCGCATGATACAATCTAACAATAAAGAGCTAAAAGCACGAAATTACCTAACAGATCTATAAGTACTCGCTACATGTATAAGCATAACCGTATCGGCAAGATTGCCGAATCGGGGTCCATGAAGAAGGAACAAACAAGTAACATGTAAAAGGAACCTATCGATTAAACCGATCTCTAGTCCACCGGATGACTAGCTCTAGAGTAACCCAAAGACTCGCATCGCCGCACGGTACCCGGTCCGTCAAGGCTTATCTACATCTAACGTGAATGAACCCACAACACGTAACAATCTAGATCGATCTAATTCGGCTATATGAAATTGATCTACTTGATATCGAATAAACATGAGATTATGACCAAAAAGCCGAAAAGAGCATCAATCTAGATTGGGCAAAAGAGTGTTGCAAATAAATAAACATTAAATAAAACATGCAACACGTGATAACTTAATGAATCTATTAGATCTTGCCAAATCTAAGAGAGCCGATAACTATCTTTACTCATGTCTTAATCCGCCGCACGATACAAGGCACAAGCAAAAACTTCCCATCATTATGCTTAAATCCGCCGCACGATACTAAGCAAAACGGATGAGACTACTTGCATCATAATCTAAATCCGCCGCACGATACTAGACATGATAGCAAGGTTGCGGGACTTACGGAGGTCGACGGATCGATTGGCCCTCTCGAAGAACTCGACGACACGACTAAAGGACTCGAAGGGTGGCACGTAGCCGGTTGTATTGATTTGGTTGTGAACCCTTATTACAATGGTCGAGGGTTTATATTTATACCCCGGGATGAACATGAGTCCTAAACATTTACGAATTGTCTAAACAAAATTGGAAAGATACAAATATGCTAACTCTAACCACAATCGGAGTCCTTGACTATCACGACTCCTTCCCTTTCGGGTCGCTTCATCTTTCCTTCTTTCGCCTTCAAACGAAGCCGATTCTTCGACCGCTTGATCATTTGCCGAACACACGGAAATTAGCCGACCGCATACGCATTTGCCGAATTGCTCTCTCCGCTCCCCTGCGGGTCCACCCGTCATATTCCCCGACCAAATTCGGTGTTAACACATGCCCCCTCAATTTCGAGATAAAAGGGTTTTATTTCGAAATTGATCGGGCCGCTCGTCTTCGTCTAGGTCGACGACGCCGACGCGCGGCCGCCACTTGAGATCTGCGCTTGTTGTGTCTTCAATGGCGACGGAGACTTCAACCAGCTCCATCATGGCAACGGGAACTCAAGAGGAGCTTCTAGAGGTAACCCTACTTGCTTTACCCATTCGGCAATTTTCTTGAATCAATTTCCGAGATGCACTTTTTGATCCATTCGCTTCAATTTCTTCTTAAAGGAAATGAAGAATGAGATCTTGATCTCCAATCTTGCGTGTCTGGATCATTTTTCTTGGTCCGCGGGGAGACCCCAATCCGAGGGAATTTATTGAAAAAGAAACCCTGAGGATCCCCTTTAAATCTAGGATTGCTCCCCCAAACATATGGCCGAATACTTTCAAAACATGGCCCCTCCCCTCAATCACAGGATGGCGCGATTGGTACCGTAGGATGCGATCTAGAAATAGTGATTTCGGGAATCACAAGATATTCAACACTGCTTGGAACTTTCCCTAGCCGAAATGCCAAGAAATGACTCTCTTCTGATAGCCGCCTCTCACTTCTGGTCTGATGCTATCAACGCATTTGTCTTTGGTCATGGCCCAATGTCAATTACTCTGTCAGATATCTTCATGATGACTGGTCTAAACATCACCAAGCCAACATACCCATTCAAATTTAAAGGCACCAGTGCACAAAGGTCAGTTAAATCAGGAGGAGGTTGGGCCAAGTACATTCAGACCTATGCTTCAACTGGCACTGTATCTGATAAAGAGTATAGAGCTTTCATGAACATGTGGCTGTGCAGGTTCATTTTCTGTGGCAAGTCCAATGAGCCCACTCTGAATCACATAGTGATGGCTGAAGAACTAGTGTTGACGGTCGTTAAGTACCAATTTTTACCGTCAACTAAACATGAGAAAGGACTAAAATATGTTCACCAACTAGATATAGGGGTTATACTGACAAAATTCCACGAATTTTGGTGAATGTCTATTTCTGCGGGGTGTCAAATTGAAAATACCCAAGGAAGGCCCACATGTCGGGTTTACATAGAGATAATCGGGAACCGGTGAAAATTCATGTAACTGGAAGGTTCGAGAAGGCTCTGGACCAAACGGGAGCCCGAACGGGCTCGGTGGAGAGTCGGCCGACTCCCACCCTTGGTCGGCCGACTCATGACTCGGACGACAATCGGCATCGGCCTCGCGGATCCCTGTTCCACCGCCTTTGAGGATGAATAATAATCGTCCGTTTAGGTCGGTTTGATCCGAGGGCCGTGGTGCATCCTAGAGGGCTATATAAGCGGGGCCCCGGCCCCCGGAGGAGGCATCCCTTAAACCCTAATTCATTATCTCCCGGCGGGATCGAGTTGTAGAGGCGTCCCTTGAATGGATGACTTCTCTTCTCTAGAGAATTAGAGCTAGATATTCCAATGTAGTAGATTAGATCTAGATGAGAGTTAGGGAGAGAGGAGCTGCGCTCCGGTTCTGGAGAAGTCTTCAGAGATTTGGTATGTCTTTGTATCTACTCTTTGTAAGACTTATGCTTTAATATATTTATCTTCTCTATTTACTTTTATGCCTATCTTGTGATTGTTAGTATAGTGTTATGCTTAGTATGGGATCTTCGCTCGCATCGAGTGCTCTAGTTATCTATAGTGATTAGAGTAGTAATCGATAGTGTAGGCATGGTGTCTAGACTATAGGTTACCTGAGGTTGCGCCCTATTCTCTGGTTGTGTGGTAGTTACGGGAGGTGACAGCCCCGTCCACACCGAATTGAGTAGGTTCTTAAATTAGTAGGACCGTAGTCACGTCGGTAGAGTTATCCTTTGTGGTGCTTTCCCGTCTAGTGATGTCCCGAAGTGCTATTCTATGATTGCTATATCTATCCATCCCCTGTTATCACGAGAACTAGAGTAATAGAGAAGTATTTAAGAACCTTAATCTCTCCCGTTGTCCTCTCACTCTAGCTAGCTACTCATTTATCATAGAATTCTCATGTGTACTTTATTATATTACCTTACATATATATATATCATTTACCCCTGCTTTAGTCTAGTTGGTTTACTAAGTTAGTAGATACATGATGGTGAGTTATCAGATTCTTTAACCCTTGCTTCCCTGTGGTAAAATATAAATAACGATACCTGGTTTACTCCCGGTAAAATGCTACAATGGTATGTTCTCAGGCGCTTGCGGAATCCTTTATATTTTAGTTGCACTTAATTTATACCAACAAGCATTTTTGGCGCCGTTGCGGGGAAGAAATCGGTGTTAAGTTTTTGATAATGATCTTGATGTCTGCTAATTTAGTGTGTCACTAGCTTTAGTAGGATTACCCCTTGTTCGTTGAGTTGTGGAATAGACGGGACAAAAGATGTCGTTTCGACCTTCCGACAAGTTTCCACAAGACAATGAAGAGCCGAGTCCCTCAACATTCAACATTCAACCGGAACCCCGCCACCTCTCGGGTTTGCGTATACATTTATATTTTCTAACCATGTGTAGATTGGAGAAAAGGTCGTCATCACAGAATTCAAATCACATCTCAAGTGACGAACATAAATGCTGCACCACTCACAAATTTCATCATGTGAGTCATGGTAAGTATGATCGAAAGGTGAGATAGTCTTGCTCACGGACTCTAAAATTGATGGGTAGTTATCTTTTAAATTTTTCACCCCTTGCATGTTTACTTTTAACAATTCATGCATTCACTCCGTTTAGCCTATTTATGTTTGCTCTTCCATTGCATGTTTAGTTCCTTGCATTCATCCATGCCATTTGCATCTAAAAAAAAATCCTCACCATGACCATACGCTTTCATCTTCACTTGAGTAAATCTTTGCGTGTTTTTTATGCTACCACTATTTACTATAGTATGCTTTGGTTTGGAAGTATTTCCAAGGGTATTTCCAAAGGCTTTTTAAATTAAGCGTGGTGCTTAGGTTAAATTGTCTTCCTTAACCCAATTAAGACATGGAGTCTAGTTTGGTTATTGAGCTAAAATATGTTTTAGTAGATCTTGGTTATTTTGTTGGACTAACCCCCGAGAACACTCACAAATCCAATTCGGGTAAGTCAAGAGATGAACTCACTTCGGAGATGAAGCAAGGCATATGATGAACTCCAACAACTTTTCACAAAAGACATAGTTCATTCATCATCCAAGGAAGAATTGTAAGTATTAAATATCATTCACATTGTCTTTTGTTGCAAGTTACCTTTGCCTTGAACCATGTTAGAGTGCCATAAAAAAGTTGCTATAAAACATGATAAATAAATACTATGCTAAGGTAACTCAAAAAACATCTCGTTGTTAGCATAAATGAAATTAAAATAGGTAGTGGATAATACCCCCTAGTTTGAATCTATTGCAATCCTTCGGGTATGTGTCCACTAACATTTTGTAGGAAAGAATCTACGACATGCCTATCCATGGTTTGTCACTTAACCGCCAAATCACCACTTCGGTGATGGAACAAAGAAGACAAGAGTGCCACAAGAAGGATCAACATCTTGAACTCACTCAAAGAAGTGGATCAAAGCGACAAGCTATGAGCAACTTTGAGGACATCATAGCATTGAGCCCAAAACTCGAGCTAGGATGCCAATGAGGAGCAGTGGTGCAACTCATCTCATTCTAACCATTCAAAGACCTCGCTCTCATTGTTCTTGAAGAGTGAAGACACCATCTTGCACATCGGCAGCCGGGACAAGGATGGCATGATAAGCATGTATCCTTGTGTCAACCAATCACCAATCAAGGGTTGACCACCGACCAAGCCTTGAAGGACCATGACCATGGTTGCAAGATGATGTCCCTAAGCCATTAGCGATGAAGCCCGCATATACAAATACTAAAGAAGCTCTTTCCTTGATCATCAAGACGGATGGCGTACAACTCCTCGCCATGCCACTAGAAGACAAAGGCCATCAAGGAAGAACTCGAGTCTACATCTCCAATGAACATCAATGCGTCAACCAAGACTCAATGAAAATCAAGAATGGTTGACGAAAGAAGATCATGCAACTGGTCAATACGTACGCTCATCCCGGATTGGACAAAGACAAACAAAGGCGGGATGCAAGGGAGAGATCTTTGCTCAATGGACCTATAATCAAAAATCCCTCTCGAGACAAATGAAGGCTTAAGAACAGAGGACAAACAATGTCTAGGGACATAGGAGTACAACACACTCGAGGGATGACCGAACACTCATATTTGGTTTCACGTGGTGAGCGACAACAAGGTCAAGCTTGGGGAGGCAGGACGATGACTCTTCAAACAATGATCCAGCAATGCTCTTCCTCTTTTCAAGCCCCCATCGCTCTGGCACGCTGAGAAGAAACAATGAGTGGAGCACAAGGTCTAGGCATAAAAAAAAAAGGAAGAAAAAAAAAGAAGGAGTGAAAGTTTAGAAGACAAGATGCTCAAGGAGAGAGGTCAATCAAGCAAGGCAAACTCCAAGAAGAAGTAAAGGACCACTAGAAGCATCTACTCTTCATCACAAGGTACTCCAGTGATAAAGACTGCTGGACAAGAAAGAACATGGGTGACTCCTTTCCTAGAGTTACCATCTCAAGAGGTGCAGTTCTCAAGGTCTCTACCTTTGGGATCAAATGATGCACCGAAGGAGTGAACAAGACAAGAAGTCCCTGTTCGAGAGGAATTAAATCACGAACCCTCGCCAAGGAGGTAACTTGGTATTTATCGGCATTTCCTTTTTCAGCATTGCATTTTCCTTTAAGCATATTTATTTTCCCTACATGCATTTTAATTGCATCTTCGCTTTACTATCTCTGCACTAGAAAAAGAAAATAAAGATTTCTGCATTTTGCATCCAGAAAACTACTAAGCCCCATATGAATAATCATTCACTTTGGTGGCATAAAAATAATTTTTTAGCATATCTATTTTCTCTGTCTGCATCCCTTTATTATAAAAGATAAAAATATTTCTTGTGATCCTGTTAGAAGACATTTGAGTTAAGGCAGTTCTAGACAACCAAGGCTTAGAGGTTTTTATCACTAACGCCTAATCAGTTCCACAAGCTTTGTTGTCTATTTGAGCTTCATAGAACATAAAGGATCAAGAAGAGCTACAGACAAAAGGATGCCCAGTCTCCTGTCGAAGTGCTGCCCTCAACAGCAACTATCCACGACACTCCAGAAAGACTAGAACATCTTCATTACCTGTCAGCAACATCAGCAGACTATGTCAACATCCAGCTTGGGGGAGAGCATCCCCCGTGTACCAAGCTAAGTGTTTTCATCTTATCTATTTATGCTTTGTTAGAGTGTGCTTTGCTAAAACAACTAAAAAAAATGTTTAACCATAGAAACCCGTGAAAGATTTCTTTACTTATCTTTTTCTACTTTTGGAGAGCTCTTGCAATGTCTTTAAGTTACTCCCGGAATAAACTCTACATGGAGATGATGAATAGTTGCTCGCCGTAATTCCTTTCAAGTACCTAGTTTTCAACCTTGCACTCTCCCGAGTTTTAGACACAACTGTTTAGATTTGAGATTTGCTCTGAACCTGAAACTTGTGGGTAGCAAACACTTGATCTAAGTCTAGGTAGTTGGCGGATATGAAATGGGAAGGTTTTGAGCTACTATCCATCTTGTTCCTAGAGATACTAGAGTTCTGGAGAATTTATCTGTGAAAATATTAAATTCCTGCATGATGAGTTCCTTTATGATGAGAGTTCAAATTCCTACCATGCCATATATTCATGCTTACTAGATCGGGAAAACCCATCTATTTATATAGATCATTTTTGTAGACATTGAGTGTAGTCTTTATAGGCATTGAGTGTGGTTATCTTTGTGGACCCATAAGGAATCAGTCATGCGGTTAAAGTCAATACTATGTGCTCTCCATCCATTGATCTATGCTACTTCGTCCTCGAAGCACGCACCCATTTTATAAATACTACATTCATTCTCAGTGCTACTTCTGTCCCTAGAAGTACCACCTACATATAGATCTATATCCACCATATATTGTGCTATCTCTACCCTGGAGATACGCACCTTATGCTGCTCCTATCCTGGGAGTACGCATTTCCCCATATATTGTGCTGTCTCTACCCTGGAGATACGCGCTTATGCTGCTCCTACCTTGGGAGTACGCATCCATCCATCCATCCATCCATCCATCCATCCATTCTTCCACATATATATATATATATATATGCCACTCGTTTCGTTCCATTCAGAAAATGTTCTACTCCTACACTGGGAGTGAACACTCAAAAATATTCATGGCCATCCTATCCTGGGAGTGAACATCTAGAAATAATCATCGTCGTTCCAATTGCCTACATAAAAGCTCCAGTCATTATCATTTCAAGTTATACACTCCCCGTTGCTAAAGTTTTGTTTTCAGAGGATTGGTTGCTATTTAAAAAAAAAAGAGAGAAAGAAAAAGAAAGAAAAAAAGAGAAAAAAAAGAAAAGAGAGAGAGAAGCCAAGTCCTTCCTTTCAAGAAGTTTCAAGGTTTCCGAATAAAGGGAGTCATGTTATCCCCAAAGGAGCGAGTGTAGAAGTAGATGTTCACCAGTTGAGTACCCCTCATAATCATTTTCTTATCACCATCATCCTATCATCATCTCATCCATTCCATTTCCTCATTCACATGCACATATGACTTTATTATTATTTTAGTTCCTATTGGATCCATGTCTTAACTGTGCAATATATGCAAGTGAGTTTGAGTGTCTCCCCACCTATGAGCTCCACATAAGCCTATTAGAAAGTAGGGTGAGAGAGAGAAGGCACTTTCCACTATGCCTTAGTTCCACAAATACCACATATTTTGAGAGAAGAGAGAAGGAATACACTACTCATGCCTTGGAGAGGATCCGAAATACTACAAATGAGAGATCGAAAGGTTCATACAAGGAACTCGAGTTTTATTTGAAAATCTTGTAAAAACTCCGAATAATAGTTGATCAAAGAGCGAGAAACATAGCGCTTGACTTGACCGTTCTGTCTTTCAACCGCTCAAGACCCAAGTGACGGTTACAAGCCCCATGGTGAAAGGTAATATGAGTAAGTTTTGAGTCGAATAGTTCACTCTAATCCGGAGGAGAGTTCTTGTTTGAACGCATGTGTACTTTTGAGGCGTGAAAGCATTGTAGCAACTCCTGATCCACACTGAGTTTATCTTTGCTCAGGGATGAGCAAAAGGAAAGCTTGGGGGAGTTGTTGACGGTCGTTAAGTACCAATTTTTACCGTCAACTAAACATGAGAAAGGACTAAAATATGTTCACCAACTAGATATAGGGGTTATACCGATAATTCCACGAGATTTGGTGAATGTCTATTTTTAGGTGTCGGTGAAAATACCCAAGGAAGGCCCACATGTCGGGTTTACATAGAGATAATCGGGAACCGGTGAAAATTCACGTAATCGGAAGGTTCGAGAAGGCTCTGGACCAAACGGGAGCCCGAACGGGCTCGGTGGAGAGTCGGCCGACTCCCACCCTTGGTCGGCCGACTCATGACTGGACCAATCGGCATCGGCCTCGCGGATCCCCGTTCCACCGCCTTTGAGGATGAATAATAATCGTCCGTTTAGGTCGGTTTGATCCGAGGGCGTGGTGCATCCTAGAGGGCTATATAAGCGGGGCCCCCGGCCCCCGGAGGAGGCATCCCTTAAACCCTAATTCATTATCTCCCGGCGGGATCGAGTTGTAGAGGCGTCCCTTGAATGGATGACTTCTCTTCTCTAGAGAATTAGAGCTAGATATTCCAATGTAGTAGATTAGATCTAGATGAGAGTTAGGGAGAGAGGAGCTGCGCTCCGGTTCCGAGAAGTCTTCGAGAGATTTGGTATGTCTTTGTATCTACTCTTTGTAAGACTTATGCTTTAATATATTTATCTTCTCTATTTACTTTTATGCCTATCTTGTGATTGTTAGTATAGTGTTATGCTTAGTATGGGATCTTCGCTCGCATCGAGTGCTCTAGTTATCTATAGTGATTAGAGTAGTAATCGATAGTGTAGGCATGGTGTCTAGACTATAGGTTACCTGAGGTTGCGCCCTATTCTCTGGTTGTGTGGTAGTTACGGGAGGTGACAGCCCCGTCCACACCGAATTGAGTAGGTTCTTAAATTAGTAGGACCGTAGTCACGTCGGTAGAGTTATCCTTTGTGGTGCTTTCCGTCTAGTGATGTCCCGAAGTGCTATTGTATGATTGCTATATCTATCCATCCCCTGTTATCACGTAACTAGAGTAATAGAGAAGTATTTAAGAACCTTAATCTCTCCCGTTGTCCTCTCACTCTAGCTAGCTACTCATTTATCATAGAATTCTCATGTGTACTTTATTATATTACCTTACATATATATATATCATTTACCCCTACTTTAGTCTAGTTGGTTTACTAAGTTAGTAGATACATGATGGTGAGTTATCAGATTCTTTAACCCTTGCTTCCCTGTGGTAAAATATAAATAACGATACCTGGTTTACTCCCGGTAAAATGCTACAATGGTATGTTCTGTGCGCTTGCGGAATCCTTTATATTTTAGTTGCACTTAATTTATACCAACAACTAGCTGCAGGCAAGCTGATTCCCTTGGGCAAATATCTTTTGGGAGCAGTCTACCACATGATGCATCAGATCACTGTTCAAATGCGTGGTCAGGGTGAAATCTCCTGTGTCAATGGTCCATGGTGGCTTGTTCAGATGTGGTTGCAATTATATATGCACCAGATAGTTAAGGTTGATCTCCATAACCTGAATTTTCCCTCAATCAACTATGCTGAGGGTGAAGATCCCAGATATAAATCTTGCCAGACATATGGAGAAGCTGCATCTTCTATTGTCATTGACCTGGACCTTGGCCACTTTTTTAAGATCTTCTACAAGGGGTTCAACCACGTAATTTGGTTTCCCTACAGAGAGAATGAAAATTTAACTCTCCCCTGTAGATTTAGTTATGAGCTGGGCTGCATAGATGATGATTCTAGGGATATCTTTAATTCTTTCATCAGACCTTGTGCTCTACCATCAGAATTTCATCATGGCCGGCTGATAAGTTCAACTTATGAATTCTACAACCCAAACATGGTTGCCAGGCAGCTTGGACTTGGTCAATTGCCCCCAAGACCATATTTTTCAAGCATCATCAGACCCAGGGAGTCATTGCTGAACATTACTGAGGCCAACAAAGTCTTCAATCTTGGATGTAAGCTTCCAGTATATGATCCCAATCCTCTGGTGATAATTGAAGCTGCTCATCCCTCATTCACTCTCTGGTGGCAAGAATGGCATTCTCACATTTTCAGAGCACAAGTTCATCCTTTATGCCAAGTTTTAATGCCCTCATTCTCTTCTGATGATGAGGTACACGCTTATAGCTACCTTTTACTTCATGTTTCTGCTCTGTTTCTAAACATCTTTTTGAATAGGACAATGCTCCTCCAAGTCCTCCGAGAGAGGTTCAATACCGGCAACCTGGCCCTAATGCTGCCCGGGGCATGATGCTCCAAGTTTAACGGTGTTCAACAAAACACTGGCGATGACACGGTGCTCTGAAGGACCTTAAAAGAAAAACTCCTTCTTCCCCTATCAAGGACACTGCAATTCCCAAGAAAACAAGATCAAAGAAAGCTAAGCCACTCCCTCAGGTATGAATGCTTTTGACCCCTTATTTTCCTCTGCAAATGTGTTTGCACTTATCACTTTCTTTCAACAAGTACAGGCCAATCCTCAAAGTCGACAGGTACGATCTTAGAAAACTCTCCTGGAGCCTCTCCGGTCAAGCAAACGCCAATGAGCCTACGGTATGTATCGAGCGAGATGACCAAGCGGGTGAACAAGGAGAAGCGACGAAGAAATTCCTTCTCATCGGGTTGATGAACAAACAAACAGAAAAGAGACATTCCCCTTCATCGCCCGGGAGAAGCAACGAGAAAAAATTCTTCTTCAAGACATACCGGATTCAACTCCTTCGGCAATTCAAGATATATCAACAAGCCATGACACGCTATCCATGAAACAAAGAATCGTGTCAATCACTCAAAGTCTTGATGCTACTCGGAGGCTATTGATCGGGCTTTTGCCGAAGAGGTATTATCTCGTCATTTCCTACTTGAACTAAGTCATTCGGCTAATAAATTTTCTTCCCGTTATCGTGGTTGCTCTTCAACAGCCAGCTTTTCTCTCATTCTTTGAAGAGTTTGCCGATGATGATGAAGTCTCCTCTAATCGGCAATTATCATCGAGAGTCGGGTTAAAGCGAAGGCCATAATTTCATTCTTGGAGAGGGATATTGTTGACCGACTCGGAGTCTCGACAAAATAAGGGAAATGGCGAGCCAATTGGCCAAGAGCTCCCTTCTGATCTTAAGGATGCCATAAACGCCTTGTCCCATCTTGATGATCACTTTGCTGTTGTCAAGAGAGCATACAAAAATACATCTGACAAGGCTGTTTTGGAAACCGACAAGGCAACCAGAGAACAGCAAGTTAAGGAGCTTTACTCTGAATTCAAGTCAGCCAAACAATCTTGGGATACCCTGGAACCAGAATTGCAGAGTATGAGAGATGAGAGGATCAAACTGGTGGCTCAGTTGGCTCAATTGGACGCCAACATTCAATCTCATGAGGCCAAACTTGCTACTCTGCCACCTCTTGATTCGGCTAAGTCCAAAATAAGCTCTCTTGTCAGAGAGACCAAGCAAATCAAGAACAGACTGCAGCAAATCCAAAATTCTGAAGTTGAAGATAAGAGAGCCCTTGACGAGGTCAACAGAATCAAGACTGACGCCCTGAATGTTATTAACTCTTATTTGAGTGTATAAACCTCTGGCTTGTATGATGACATATGTAAATATTGTGCTCCGAATGTACCGTACTTCTTCAACATTTCATTCCTTTTGATTCAATATTTTGTTTTTTCTCTTTCTTCTCTCGCTTCGTTATCATTCGGCTCTTCCAATCACGATCGTAATTTGTGCGTTTTAACCGATCGTAACCCACGCTTTGCCCCAAGTTCTCACTTTAGCCGAATAGCTCTCATCAACTATTTAGCCGACCGAGCGTATGGCAACCGAACCGTCGGCGGTGATGGGCTCGGCCCAACTCAACATCGGCCCATAGGTGTGAAAACCCTATCTTGTCGCTTGGCTTTCCCATGAGCCTCGCCACGGCTCCCCACGTTCATAAATAGGACCGTCGGCTCCCACCATCATCACATCCAAGCACAAGCAAGTTGCTATCATCTCTTCCACTTCCTCTTCCACCCCAATCTCAAAAAACCCTCACCACCACCGATGGCAGCGGCGGCGACCGTAACAAGCGTCCCGCCCGGGACGAGGCGGAGGGAAGCAGCAACCGGCGCCAGCGGTGAGATCTTCAACCCCTTGGGTTACACTGATTGATAGTTTTTACCCGATCTGAGTCTCTGTCCCCTTGCGGTTGTTCATCTTCTCGATCTGTTTCAGGGTCATCGGGAACACCGGCGACTACGTCGCCAACTTCCGGAGGAACGCCGCCCCGGCTCGCGCTCCGGTTTCGGCTTCTGCCTCCGCTCCCGCTCCCACGGACGTGGCGGAGGGAAGCAACCGCGGCGGCCGTCGCCTGCAGTAAGGAGACAACTTCTCCATCTTGTTTGCGGTTTCCTCTTATTTAGTCAATCTTGATTGCACCTTGTTTGTAGGACGGCGAGGATCAGCACCGGCCAATGGCGTTTCCTGGCGCCGGCCGTGGCGTTCGACGCACCTGCCCCCGCGCCAGCTCCTGCTCCAGCCCCGGCTCCTGCTCCTACTCCGGCGCCGGCTTCTGCCTCGGCTTCGTCGGGGTCTGCTTCTTCGTACCGCCCTATATGGGATAGGAACGACGAGGAGATCCCGGCGTACAGCCGCTACGATGCCGCCGCGTACCGCCGCGAGAGGGACGAGGCGATGGAGCTTCTTGGTGAAGAAACCAAGAAGTTCGGGATCGCCCAGTTGGAGTGGGAGGACACTTGCCGGCAGATGACCGAGACCATCACCAGTACTTGTTCTTCTACCATTGCTTGATTTCCGTTTCTTCTTGATCTGCTTACTCACTGTCCCGTCTTGTTTTCCTTTGCGAGACCTCAACGCCGAGCCGGACCGCCTGAGGTTGGCGGCGACAGCGGCGGCCAACCACGTGAACACCCAGGGGGCGACTCTGGTAGATCGCCTCGAGGCGGTGCCTGGTCGGATCGACCAGGCTGCTCTTCACGGTGTGCGCCTCGGCACCGCGCTCGGCCTGGCGGGGATGTCGTCCTGGACCGGGGACGACTACGCTCCGATGCCGACCGGCTTCCGCGGCGGACTTCCTCACGAGGTCGACGGCATCGAGGGCCTCCTGGGGGCGTATGATGACCACGCCGACGCCATGGCCAACGCCACCAACCCGGAGTCCGTCCTCAACAAGCTCTTCACCGAAGAAGAGGTGTAGCTTGTATTAGGATTGGCGCGGGTTGTAAATAAAAATTTTTAATGAAGAATGTTGGTCTTCTCCCTGTTCTTGCTTATCTATGATGATATTCATTTGTTGCATTTGCTTGAATTATCACCCCTTTATTTAGAACTCGACTGCAACATTCTTGCCGAACGAAATTTTCCCGAACGCACAACGTTGTCTTAGCCGATTAGATCTTGGTCCTGTTCCACGACTTGACGGTTTGTAGCGTAGTACTTCAATTGTCGGTGTTTCGTTCCCGGGGGTATTACACCAACGAGTAAATTTCTATGCGTGCTCCCTAATCCGGATGGTGATGCAAGATGGACACAAGCGTTTATCCCGGTTCGGGCAAAGAGTGCCCTACGTCCAGCAGAGGGGAGAGTTTTGTATTATCTTGCACCGGGGTGCTTGTACAGGGGTGAATACAAGCGAGTCCTGAGACTTAGCGTGTGTGGAAACGTGTTGTGAATGAAGGCGTCCGAAAAACCTGCCCTAGACTAGACCCTGGCATCCCCTTTTATAGGCCAAGGGGAGGCTCAGGAGTACAGAGTAGATAGGGCTGTCGTGGCGTGACGTCGAGCTACATGCACCGTGTCAAGTCGTCGAGACTGTAGACGCTCCGCTTGGTCTGGCTCGAGCCTGTAGCGGTATGGTCGTCGATGGCCTGTTCGTCCTTCTCGGTCGTGGGCTGACGTAGTCGAGGTATGGCGTTGTCGTAGTCGAGCACATGCGCCCGGGAACCCCGCAGTATGGTCGTCGAGGTGGGAAAGACAGAACACTGTGTGTCCCTCGTTCAGGTCGCGTCCGTCACCACTCCTCGAGTGGTTGGAAGCTGCCTCGAGGGGGCAGTGATCCGAGCGACGGGACGGGACGACGTAGTTGGTGGTACGGAGTGTTTGACGATGGCGTAAGGAGAGCGTGCCGCACGCGCCACAGTACTCGGCGTGGTGTAATAGTGTAGCCTGGCATGCCTGTATCCCGGGTATGGGCAGCGGAATAGGAGAAGTGACCGGCGTTCTTCTCACTATGCCGCGCACTGTAGCCATGGGGTTAGGCGGAGCAGGCACACTTCCCACTATTACATATACTGTAGCCATGTGCGTGCCTTGGATAGGTAATGATTGTGGGCGGACTCGAGCGGCTGCTCGCTCGAGCGTTCTCCGTCCCGCTCGAGCGGTCGCTCGCTCGAGCGGTTTACATCACCGTCTCGAGCAGTCGCACGCTCGAGCGGTTTCCGTATTTCTCTTCTCGAGCGGGTGAGCGGCCGTTGCTTGAGCCAGAAGGTTTCTGAGGCCTTGTGGGCCTGGCAGTGGGCCGGCCCAGTGTGAGGAGGATTGGGGTTTCTCTGGTTAATTCTTGGGAGATTTAGAGGTAAGATGGGTTGGGTTATTTTCCTCTAATGTACCTGATTTAGGACCCCCTAATCTAGGTACCCGACAGTAGCCCCCGAGCCCTTGTTTGATTGTGAAACTTCAAACAAGGGATCATGAAGTGGAGTTGAAGTACCTAGAATTGGGATTATTGTCGGTATTTCGAGGAGTCATTTCGTCCTTTCTCCGTGGGGGGCGCGCGAGCGTCCCCAGCGGGGTAGCCCCGAGGCCCCAGAGGAATGAGGCATTCCTCTGGGGGCTTTGAGATGAACGATTTTGGGCAAGAGTATTATTAATTGGAGTTGTGGCATCTCGAGGCAGAAGATTTCTGTTCAACTGTTCGAGCCCTCGAGTTTTTCCCGCTCCTCCCGTGTCGAGGGAGGTTGTTTGTGTGGCTCGAGCTCCCGAGCCCTGAATGGCCGAGCTGGAGTCGTGATCCAGTTCGCTGGATCTCTTGGATCAGATCCAAGTGGCGAGAGGTCTGACACTACTCGCGGTCGAGCGAGCGCCATACCCCTCTGTGAGCTGATGGCGGGTAGTCCAAGTGAGAGCTCGTCTCCTTTCGAGGGGAGACGGCTTCGTGGCTCGGGGGCGCTCTCATTGAAGCTGGGCTCTTAGTTTCCAGAGGACCGGTCCCGTTCGAGGGGGCCGGCGGCTCGAGTGCCTCCCGTCGGCGGGATCTCTTAGATACATAGTGCCCTGCCTTGGACACGCCATCTGGGTTCGAGGGTTCGTTCTCGAGCGGAACCTTTCGAGGGTTCCTTCCCATGGGCGCCCCTAACTCAGGTGCTCGAGGGCGGCTGTTCGAACCCGTCCGTGGGTCAGCCTCCGCTCCCTCGAGACTTACTTGTGGGACCAGGGTCCCTGGGTTTCTTACCGTGTAAGGGACCGTCCGTCGAGACGTCCCGTTATTGCGCCCATTCAATGCGCGTTTGTTCGTCGCAAGTGGCGCGCCTTTTTAGGCGGAAACCGGCATATCGTGGTGATCGTGGCTTGGCGACGGTTCCGCTCCACCTCGCGTCGTGTGCACCTAAAAAGTAGGTGACGGTTTGTCAGGGCATTTAATGTGGTTACCGTTTTTCGTCGAGTCCGCCGGGTGCGCGCGGCCGTTGGATGGCGTAATCTGGGCCGTTGAACGTGGTTCACATGGATCGTCTAGGGCTCTATAAATATGGAGGGGTAGGCTCCCGGTCCTTCTTCCCCGCATTCTTGCCTTCCCTGCTGCTCTTTGCTGTCAGTTGCGCCCTGCTGTAGATCCAATCTGTCGCCGCCGTCCTTTGCAATCGCCGCCGCCACCGCCGCCCGTGACCGCCGGCGCCGCTCTAGCCCGTAATCGCACCTGTCTTCTGTGCCACCGTTCCCGGTGCCACCGTTCCCAGCATTCCGCCGCCGTTGCTCTCACCGTTCCGCTCCCGTCACTGTCATGGGGAGGTCATCCAAGAAGACGGGCCAGAGCTCCGGCCAGGGTGCTGGTGGCAAAGGCAAGGGCAAAGGCAAGGGCGCCGCCAAGCCTTCTGTGCCGGTGGTGATGGCGGACGCGCTCCCGTGGCCTCGGTCTATGGTGACCGAGGGAATGCTGCTCAATCTGGTGAACGGCGGATTACTTCCGCCTAATCCGGCGGAGGGGTTACCAGAGTGGAGGGTGCCGGACGACGGCGACCTCGAGCCCAATCCCCCGCAGGGCTACATTCTGAGCTTCATCAGGTTCCACCGGCGGGGACTTGGTGCGCGGCCGAGCCGCTTCATGCGGGCGCTCCCCCACCATTTCGGGGTCGAGCTCCAGCATTTCAACCCCAATTCCATCTCGCTCGCGGCTACCTATGCCGCCGTGTGCGAGGGATATTTGGGGATGGCGCCGCAGTGGGACCTGTTCACCCACGTTTTCAAGGCGACGCTCTTCACCAAGGCGGTGAAGAGCAAGAAGGCCGCCGGCGACGACGGTGATGATGATGACGAGGAGGAGGAGGAGGAGAACGAGGAGGAGAATGAGGAAGAGGAGGAGGAGAAGGAGAAGGCGGTGCAGCCGAAGATCCGCCGCTATGTTCGAGCGGGCTCCTGCTCGCTCGGGCTGAAGAGGAAGGAGTGCTGGCTTTCCGGCACGTGGTCGTCGAACAACTCCGGCTGGGACCGGGAGTGGTTCTACCTCCGCAATGAGGGAGGCCTCTTCCCGGAGTACACCGGCGCCGTGCTTACCGTGCCTGGTTTCAACTGGGCGCACGGCCAGCCGTCGACGCGTCAGCCCCGCATGAACTCCCTGCTCGACGCCATTTCGAGCCTCCGCAACCGGAGGTCCGGCAACTTCTTCCTCAACATCGCGCATGTGGTTGCCGAGTTCCACAGCCGCCGGGTGCTCCCGCTCGCCGAGCGCCCGCTGCGGCTCGACCAGATGACGGAGAACGCCGACCCTGCGGCGCTTGCGGCCGCCGCGGGATGTCCGACGAGCCTCTTCCGGTCGCTACGATCGTGGCTCGGGTGCGTGACGCGATCGATGGGGGGAGGAACTTTGGCGAGAACCAAGTCGGCCTCTTCCGCATGCGTCCGGAGTACAACCTGCTCGGCTACGTAAGTTTTCTCGAGGTCCTCTTTTCGTTGTTTCTTTTACTCGAGCAATCCTTATCGAGGCCTGTTCTTTTGTCAGAATATCAACGATCACGCGGAGTCGAGGCCCCCGGTGAAGGAGGACGCGCCCCGACCGTGAGGTAAGACGTCCGAGGGTGAACGAGCACACACCGCCGTGGTTTCGAGGAGGGAGGAGAAGGCGCGAAGGCCCGTGCGCTAGAGGAGAAGGAGAAGCGCAAGGCTAGGCGCCGCCGGGAACGTGAAATACGCCTGGAGGCGGACCCGACCGACTGGACCCCCAGTCTCGAGTCGTCCGATGAGGACGAGGAGGAAGATGACGATGATGATGATGATGATGATGCGACTGACAGTGATGACGCCGTCGTCGCTCGAGCCCTGACGCTTGCTCGCTCTCGCGTGCAGGAGCCAACGTTGGCGCCAGGCCTCCTGCGCGACGACTTGTCGCTGGTTCGAGCGGCCGTCGCGGAGGGGTCGTCGAGCCGCGGTGCTCGAGCGCCATCGCCGGCCCTGCGCGGGGCAACGGGGTGGGGCGTCTCAACACTCCATCCGCCGCACTCGCTCGTCGTCGCCGGCTCAAGCAGGGCGGCGGGAGGAGTCGCCCCGTCCTTCTAGCCATGGCGGGCGGGCGCCGTCTCCGACGCGGCGGGAATCTTCCTCCCGCCACCGTTCTTCTTCAACGGGCGCGCACACCCGGCAGCAGGAGGCTGCAAATGTGCGCACTTCATCTTCTGCACAGTCCGGCGAGCAGCGCCGGGCTCCCTCTAGCGACCGCCGGGTGGAGCGGATCTCGACCCGCAGGTCCCAGGATCCCGTGAGGGACGCTGTGCCCGAGCCGCCCAAGGAGTCGGCTAAAACGGGAGCGGCCGCCAGGGTCTCGAAGCCCCCGAGCGGCACAAGCAGCGGGCTCGAGGCCCCCAAGTCTTCGAGTGACTCGAGGGGGGCAACTGAGGCTCGGAAGCCCCCGAGCGCTCCGAGCAAGCCAAGCGGCTTGAGCAGCGCTACTCCAACCTCAGGGTAAGTCTCCTGGTCGATCTACTCCTTATTGCATTGTTTTGTTTGTGTGCGAGTATTTTGTCATAGTGAAAGTTTTTGTTTTTCTCTTTCTTCCAGGACTAAGCGTTCCCTGCAGACCTTGCCATCCCTCCCTTCCATGGTGCCTACTAAGAGGCTGAGGACCGCGGGAGGGTCGAGCGGCACCCCGTCGATGCCAGGTGGAGTGACTCTCCCTCCCTCTACTCCCATTTGGTTAGAGCGGGCCAAAGATGCGCTCAAGCGCGGCAGTCTGATGGCAGCCGCATCCCGTGTAGGTGCCGGGGTCGTGGCCAAGGCAGCGGAGGAGAAGGACGCCACCACCGCCACGGCCCTGACCGCCGTCCCGCTCGAGACCCCGACATCGTCAGGCGCGCTGGGTGACGCGGCGGCGGGCGAGCAAAGGGCAATGGTGCCAGAGCCGGCGACGGGGGCTGGATCGGAGCAGCAGCCCATCGTGCTCGAGGAGAGTCCGAGCTCGGGCGCCAAGTCTTCCTGGCCAGTCGGCCTGCGCCAGATCGAGGAGGAGCGCAGGGATAAGGAGGGGAGGAGACGCCCGCGGCCCGCCGACCGGCCCGTGGGAGATGTGGAGATGCGGGGAGGCGGGACCCGGGCCGAGGCCCGCCCGAGCCGGGCCTCAACCCCTCCTCGGGACATGGAGGTCGAGCCCTCGGCCCGGACAACGGGTTGAGGAGGGTGAGGCCCAGCCGTCGCTCGAGAGGATGCGCTCGAGGAGCACCCCGCGCCACACGGGAGGGGAGAAGGCGGAGGAGCCGGTGGAGCAAGAAGTGGGATCGGTGGGCGGCCCCGCCGCCGCCGGCATCGAGGAGATCCGGCCGCAAGTGGAGCGGCGGGGCCGAGCAAGAGGAGCGGCGGGCTCGGAGGTGGGTGGGGCGCCGGCGCCGAGGGAGCCGCCGCGGAGCGCAGCGGCGACGAGCACCCGGCGGCGGTCAAGGGAGGAGCGACTCGAGGAGCACCGCCCGGCACCACATCGCGCCGCCGCCACGCCACGGTTGGGGAGGTCGTGGTGCCTCACCTTGTGCCCGACTCGACGACGGGCGAGGTGGAGTTCACCGTTATGTCCGAGGCCGATCACCGGGAGGAGGCCCGAGGAAGCCGACGGCGATCGCTATCGTCGACGGCCACATGCGGTCGGTTGGTCTCGGACCCGTTGAGCCCTCCGATGCCTCTATTGAAGAACGGAGGCGGCTCGAGGCGCGGCGCGCCCAGAGGCGTCCTCTTCCCGGTGGCGCCCGCAACGCCCTACGACCCCGGGCGAGCGGGTGGTGACGGCGGGCGTTGATTTGGAGGCCGTGAGAGAGACTCCACTCGTCCGTCGACAAGGAGATGCGGGAGGAATTCCCTCTATGGGAAAGGCCGCCGCCGGTGCTCCCCGATCCTCTCGACCACGAGGCCCCCGCGATCGTGATGAACGATCGAATGGAGCTCGAGGCGTATATGGAGGCCGAGGAGCGCCGTCAGTGGCTTGAACATGCTCTGAAGGCCGCTTTGTCACTCGTCTCCGAGGACCTGCCCCGGCTTTCTTCTGTGAGTACCTTTGAGCACGACCCCCCCTTTTATTTGTATTTGACTTATCGCTGATTTGTATTTGACTTTTCCTCTTTCGTGGCTTAGACGGCGCAAAGCGTTCATACGCCAAGTCGGTTCACATCCGCGCTCTCGTGAGAGTGAGGACGAGATCCGGCGATATGTGCGCATGGGGCGGGATGCTGAGGCGGAGCTGCACCGGTCTGCCCGGCTTCTTCGAGAGGCCAACGCCGCCCTGAGCGCCGCCAAGGAGGATGCCAAGAAAGCCCACGACGAACTCGCTCGAGTGGCGCGGGAGGCCGGGGCAGCGCAGCAGGAGGCGGTGAGAAGCTCGCCCAAACCGCGCAGGAGGCCGAGACCGCTCGTCAGAATTATGCGCAGCTGCATGCGGCGTTCGAGCAACTCAAGCAGGACGCGGCTACCGCGCTGCTGGGCTATAAGGCCAAGTAGCGAGACATGGAGCAGCTCCAGAAGGAGAAGGTCGGCGTCGAGGCCTACGTGAAGGAGCTGCATGCAACGGTCACCCGGGTGGCTGCCGAAAAAGAGGCCCTTGCTAGCGCGCTTGAAGCGGGGAAAGAGCGGGCGAGCAGTCTCCAAACGGAAGCGGTCAATCTCCGTCTAGAGATGACGACGAAAGACCTCGCCATCCAGGGCGCCGGCAGGGCTTATGAGGAGCTGCGCGTGGAGAAACACGATGTCGAGCGCGCCCCTCCGGAGAAAGAGGGTGAGCTTACGCGGGCGCTCGATCGCGAGCAAAGGCTCTCGACCCGCTGCACCGGTAAGTGCTCGAGTCTTTTAGTCCTTTTTCGTGCGTGACTTATACGGGTTGCTCGAGTACCTGATTAAGTACTTGATTCTTGTCATCTTTTTTCAGGTTTGGAGGCGGACCTGGCGGGCGCGCGTGAGTATGCCAAGTCCACCCATGCGCTGGCTGAAGGCGTGATCTCGGCCAAGGCCCGCATCACTGGCGCCATTGACACCCTCAGCGCCAAGTGGGGCTTCCCGCCAGTGGTGGACGTCGAGGGGCCGGATGCTGGCCAGAGCTATGCTAGCCGGGTCCTCGAGTTCGGCGCCTCCCTGCGGGATCGTATCCAGGAGGCCCTTGTTTTTGCTGCGCGCCGGACGATGGCCATCTTCTACTCGGGATTCAGCGTCTCGAGGGAGGAGGCCCGGACCGGGATGGAGGCCGTGGCGAGCGGCTTCGCCTACGTCGAGGGCGAGCAAGAAGGAGGGGTCAACCCCCGGATCGAGCAGCTCAAGGCCGAGGCCGAAGAGCCGGGCGCCCGTCTTGGAGGCGATCTGCTGCATGAAGTCCTCCCGCCAGGCGTAGAGTAGATTCCAACCGGCCTGCGAGCCGTAATCTGGGCAACAAGGCCCTTGTAAGAAAACAAGTACTTTTTGGTTATGGAAGTGGCCCAAGTGGCCTAAAATCTTGACTCCTGTGATTTGAACCGTTATACTCTAGTTTTTTCTTTGCATTCGTCATTATTTTCCGCTTCCTGCCTCGAGCCACTTCGAGAGGGGGTGAGTTAGGGTGCCGTAGCTCGGAAGCGTGGGAAGCCTTGTGCTCGATCGCCCTGGCTCGATGAGCTCGAGGTGACACAAATACTTAGTCTTATGAAAAATTTCGAGGCGAGGAGGGGAAAATTACGTCGAGCATCGTTTTCGAAAAAACTAGGTGTGTTTTTTCGAGGACCTCAGGGGGGTTCCCCCCGGTTTGGCCCCGAGGGGGCTTGATTTTGTGGAAACAAAGTCGAGCCCACCTTGCGTATGAACAAAAAGTAAGAAACTAACTTATTTATTCATACTAGCGGTAAAATTTAAGCGAAAATATGTACAAGGCATCGAGGCCTAAGAGAAAAAGCGACGTAGCTGTTCGATGTTCCATGCGTTGGTGAGGGTCGAGCCCTTTTCGTCGGCTAACTTGTACGTCCCCGGCTTCAGCACCTTGACCACGATAAACGGACCTTCCCAAGGAGGAGTCAGCTTGTGGCGCCCCTTGTTATCTTGGCGTCGACGGAGCACAAGATCACCGACGTTGAAATCCCTCTTGCGCACGTTCTTCTCGTGGTACTGCCGTAGCTTCTGTTGGTAGCGCGCGGAGTGTAGGAGCGCCGTGTCTCGAGCCTCTTCTGCTTGGTCGATGGCGTTTGCTAGCCTTTCCTGATTAGTCTGCTCGTTGTAGGCCTTGAGTCGAGGGGACCCGTACTCGAGGTCAGTGGGGAGGACGGCCTCAGACCCATAGACCAAGAAGAACGGGGTGAACCCAGTGGCTCGACTCTCGGTCGTGCGCAGACTCCACAGGACGGATGGGAGCTCGACTACCCATTTGTTGCCGTGTTTGTTCAAGCGTTTGAAAATTCTTGGCTTTAGTCCTTGCAAGATCATGCCATTCGCGCGCTCGACTTGGCCGTTAGTTCGAGGGTAGGCGACTGCCGACCAGTTCACACGGATGTGGTACCGATCGCAGAAGTCCAAGAATTTTTTGCCTGTGAACCGGGTACCATTGTCGTAATGATGACGTTAGGGACTCCAAAGCGATGGATGATGTCGGTGAAGAACTCGACCGCTCGCTCCGAGCGGATGTTAGTGATGGGCTTGGCCTCGATCCACTTGGTAAACTTATCGATGGCCACGAGCAAGTGGGTGTGGCCTCCCGTCGTCTTTTTGAGGGGTCCAACCAGATCGAGCCCCCAGACCGCAAATGGCCATGTGAGGGGGATCATCTGGAGTGCGTGTGCTGGAAGATGCGTTTGCTTGGCGTAGAATTGGCATCCCTCACACGCTCGAACCAGCTTGATGGCATCAGCAACTGCAGTGGGCCAGTAAAAGCCTTGGCGGAATGCGTTCCCGACAAGGGTTCTCGGTGCAGCATGGTGGCCACAAGCCCCCGAGTGCATGTCCTTGAGCAATTTCCTGCCTTCCTCGATCGAGATGCACCGTTGGAGTACGCCAGTTGGGCTCCGGCGATAGAGCTCTCTGTCGTCTCCGTAGATGACGTATGTCTTGGCTCGACGAGCTAGTCGCCTTGCCTCCGTTCGATCTTCCGGCAACTCCCCTAGAATAAGATACTCAAGGAATGGCGCACGCCAGTCAGTTGGCGGGCTCGTGACCTGGTCGATCTCCATGACTGTGGCCCCCGTCGAGGGGGGCTCGGTCGTAGGAGCAGCTCGACAGCTGGACCTGCCCCAGCCCCCGAGTCCCACCTTACGGATGGCTCGTGGAGGTCTTTCGAGAAGACGTCTGGGGGTAGCGGCGCTCGAGATGAAGCGATTTTGGCCAGCTCGTCCGCAGCCTCGTTGAAGCGCCTTGGGATGTGGTTGAGCTCGAGACCATGGAAGCTGGCTTCCAACTTGCGTACTTCATTGCAGTATGCTTCCATCTTTTCATCATGGCAGCTCGAGGCTTTCATCACTTGGTCGATAACGAGCTGCGAGTCGCCTCGAGCATCGAGGCGTCGGACCCCAAGCTCGATGGCAATGCGCAACCCGGTAACGAGCGCCTCATATTCTGCCATGTTGTTCGAGGCGGCAAAGTGGATGCGTACCACGTAACGCATGTGTACTCCAAGGGGTGAGATGAAGAGTAGGCCCGCGCCGCTCCCTCGTCTTCATAAGTGACCCGTCGAAATACATGGTCCACAGCTCGGCCTGGATCTGGACCGGGGGGAGTTGGACGTCGGTCCATTCAGCGACAAAGTCAACCAGCACTTGGGATTTGATAGCCTTTCGTGGGGCGTACGTGATGGTCTCGCCCATGAGCTCGACCGACCACTTGGCGATTCGACCCACGACTTCCCGGTTCTGGATAATTTCCCCAAGTGGGAATGATGTTACCACCGTCACCGGGTGGCTAAGAAAGTAGTGCTGGAGTTTTCGACGGGTGAGCACGATTGCGTAGAGCAACTTTTGGATATGGGGGTATCGAACTTTGGCGTCTGAGAGCACCTCACTGACGAAATACACCGGCCGCTGGACGGGGAGCGCGTGCCCCTCTTCCTGCCTCTCGACCACTATGACTGTGCTGACCACCTGGGTGGTTGCGGCAACATAGAGGAGGAGGGACTCGGCGGGTATGCCGTCTCGAGCCGGTCGTGGCGGCACGAGCACAGGAGGAGATGTGAGCATGCTCTTCAGTTTCGAGAGAGCCTCCTCTGCTTCAGGCGTCCACGTGAAGTGCTCGGATTTTCTGAGGAGCCGGTACAGAGGCAAGGCTTTTTCTCCTAGGCGCGCAATGAACCGACTGAGTGCAGCTAAGCATCCAGTGATCTTTTGCACCCCCTTTAGGTCTCGAATCGGCCCCATCCTCATGATGGCCGCGACCTTCTCGGGGTTGGCCTCGATGCCGCGCTGGGAGACGATATACCCTAACAACATGCCTCGAGGCACGCCAAAGACACACTTCTCGGGATTCAACTTGATGTTCTTAGCCCGGAGGCAGTCAAACGTCAATTTGAGGTCCGCGACAAGGTTTTCTACTTTTCGAGTCTTGACAACGATGTCATCGACGTAGGCCTCGACGGTCTCTCCTATGTGTTTCTCGAAAACATGGAGCATGCAGCGTTGATATGTCGCCCCGGCGTTTCGAAGGCCAAAGGGCATTGTGACATAACAATACATGCCCATGGGGGTGATGAATGAAGTCGCAAGCTGGTCGGACTCCTTCATTTTGATTTGGTGATAGCCCGAGTAGGCATCGAGAAAGGAAAGTACTTCACAACCCGCAAAGTGGAATCAACAATTTGATCTATTCGAGGCAAAGGAAATGGAACTTTGGGACATGCTTTATTTAAACTAGTGTAATCTACACACATCCTCATTTTTCCATTCTTTTTCTCTACCAACACAGGATTAGCTAACCACTCGGGATGATGTACCTCCTTGATGAATCCGGCCTTCTCGAGCTTCTCGACCTCCTCGCGGATGATTCTACGCTTCCCCTCGTCGAAGCGGCGCAGGCGTTGCTTGACAGGTCTTGAACCGGGACGGATCTCCAAGGCGTGCTCGGCGACATCCCTCGGTATGCCAGGCATGTCCGAGGGACTCCACGCAAACATGTCAGCGTTCGCGCGGAGAAAGTCGACGAGCACTGCTTCCTATTTGCTGTCGAGGGAGGTGCTGATGGTCAACGTCTTCTCCCCCGAGGAGCTTGGATCGAGCGGGATCTTCTTGGTGTCTTCCGCGGGCTCGAAATTGCCGGCCGGTCGCTTGGGCGTTGGAGCAGCGGCTTCGGCCGCCATGCAATCGAGCATCATGGCTAGGTCTTTAGATGTTCCCAAAGACGTTTGTCGTGATTCCCCGTTCTCGACGCACTCCACATCGCAGTGGTAGGCGTGCTCGTACGTGGAGCTGACAGTGATGACTCCTTTTGGTCCCGGCATCTTAAGCTTGAGGTAGGCATAGCTGGGGATCGCCATGAATTTTGTGTAGCACGGCCTGCCCAGAATGGCATGGTACGTCCCCTCGAAACTGGGTACGTCGAAAGTTAAGACCTCTCGACGAAAGTTCGAGCGTGTCCCAAAGACGACGGGGAGGTCGATGCGGCCGATCGTGAGCGCTTTCTTGCCAGGGACCACCCCGTGGAAGCCCCCGCGCTCGCTCGGGCCGGAGGTCGGCTCTCGTGAGGCCGAGCAACGTAAGGGTCTCCATGTAGATGATGTTGAGGCCGCCGCCTCCATCCATGAGAACTTTGGTGAAGCGGGCGTTGAGGATGATCGGGGCCACGACGAGAGGGTACGAGCCGGGATTGGTGACGTGGTGCGGATGATCATCACGGTCGAACGTGATGGGAGCATCCGACCGCCGAGGAATTGAGGGGTGGCGGGTTTCATGGCGAAAACCTCCCCGCGCTCGGCCTTCCGCTCTCGACGTGTCATCCGGGTGGTCGGGCCGCCGTAGATCATGTAGCACTCGGTGATGGGCGGATACCCACCATCGTCGTCATCGTCGTTGGCTCGATCCTCGCCACCCTTATCCTTCTTGCCATCGTCCTTGTCAATGCCTAACTTCTTGAAGTAGCCTCGAAGCATTCGACGGTCCTCGAGGTTGTGTTTGACCGGTTCCTTGTGGTACGGGCGGGGTTGCTTCAAGCATCTTGTCGAAGACGCCCCCATCCGGTGGGGGTCTAGGCTTCTTGCGCTTGGCTGCGGCCACCTCGTCTTCCACGACCGCGCACTTGCCTTGCTGGTTGCCCTTCTTCTTCTTCCCGTTCTTCTTCTGGGTTTTGCTCGATCCCTCACCGCCCCCTGGGGGCGGCGCGGGCTTGTTCCCAGCTCCGCCAAAGAAGGCTCCCACGGCCTCGTCGCCAGCAGCGTAGTCGGCGACGACGTCCATGAGTTCGTTCACCGTCTTTGGGCGGTTGCGCCCGAGTTCCCGCACGAGCTCTTTGCAAGTGGTGCCTGAGACAAACGCCAGGATGACGTCATGGTCCGGGATGTGCGGCAGCTCGGTGCGCAGCTTGGAGAAACGTCGAGCAAAATCCCGGAGGGACTCCGAGGCATTTTGCTTGCAGTTGTGGAGATCCCACGAGTTGCCGGGTCGGATGTATGTGCCCTTGAAGTTCCCCTCGAAAATTCGGACCAGGTCGGCCCAGTCGTAGATCTGATAGGGGGAACTCCTCGAGCCATCGTCGAGCGGTGTCAGAGAGAAATAGTGGGAGCTGGCGTATGATCGCCTTATCCTCTCGAGCCCCTCCACCGGGCAGCCGGCCGGGAAGTCGGCCAACCGAGCTCCGGCTTGGTCTCCCGTTGTACTTGACCACGCTCGTGGGGGTCGAAATGGGTTTGGCAATGGCGTGTTACGGATAGCTCGATCGAAGACTCGAGGGCCCGGCGGCTCGGGAGCCGCCGGTCCTCGTCGCTGTCGTAGCGTCCGCCCCGATGGGCCTTGTAGCCTCGGTCCTCGGCACCCGCAGCCTTGCGTCGTCGGTTGTCGTTGATGTCATGGCGTGCATCTTGGGGTGCGCGATTGTCGACGATGCGTTCTCGAGCTGGGGCTCTCCCACCTCGAGGGGGTGCCTCTTGGTGGACGGAACCCTCCCGCTCGGGCCGTGGTTGTTCTGGGGCTGCCTCACGCTGTCTCGAGGCCGAGCTCTCGGCCTGTTGGACGGCTGCGACTTGGAGGAGCCCTTGGATCTCATCTCGCATCCGCAATGCATGCGGATTCGAGGGCGCCGGCATGTCTCGCAGCAGCATAGCTGCCGCAAGCACATTCTGGCTTGCTCGAGGGAAGTGGGCTGGCTCGGGCGGCGCTTCCGGTCGCCCATCGTTGACGATGCGGTTGAAGACGTCCCGTGCCCTTCCTCGAGCGCCAAGAGCTCGAGGAGGGGGCGGGTGGTTCTGCTCAAGCGCGCGCTTGAGCAGCTCCAGATTTGCGCGTTCCTCGTCCATCTTGGCCTCGATCTCCCTGAGCTGGGCCCATTGTGCCGCTCGAGCATCGTCTTCAGGTCGCTGGTTATCTTGGGCTTGTGGCGGCGGTCCGCGTGGCTCAATCACCTGCAGGGCTGCGGCTGCCGACGTCCCGACCACCGGGGTCACGTCTGCCCGGTTGGCTGTAGGGACGGCCACGGCGGCGCCATCTCTGGTCTCCTCATCCGACGGAACGTTGTCGTTGAGATGAAAACACTCGCGAGCCGGGTCATAGCACCCTGAGTCTGAGTCATCGGAGTCTGGGTTAGCGCTGGACGGCGTCCGGGGCCTCCCCGTGCTCTCCTCCTCGATCCGGCGGCGCATATCCCCGACCGTGGTGTGGCGTCGTGAGCCGGCGTTCGTCAAACCCGCGGTCCACCGATGCCGGCCATACGATCTCCAAGTCCATGGTGGCCCGCGGGGAGGGGCCGGGGCTCTCCTCCCGCGGTCCCATGGCCGACCGGATCTCGTTGGCATACGTGGTGGCGGCGTTTGTGAGCCCAAACGGCGCCGCGACGAGCTCGGTAGAGTCCGTGCGGCAAACGAGGTTGGGCGACGTCGGCCGCGCGCGCTCGAGGCGCCGTGCCGGGCTCTCTCGGCGAGCGCATGGCAAACGTGAAGCCGGGGTCCACGTCACGGGCTCCCTGCCCATGTGCTACCTCCTGCCGCACACTTGGCACCCCGGCTGGGTGCGTCGTGGCGTCTGGCTGGGAGGGCCCACGAGCAAGGTGCTCAAGGCTCTGTGCCTGCTGGCGATGATGATGATGCTGGTGGCGTCGGCAATGTGGTGGTGAGCCATGGTGGTGCGGTCGGCGCGCGACCCCACCAGCGCGTGGGGGTGACGAGCGTCCCCCTCCCGGTTCACCGATCGAGAGTAGAGCCATGTCGTGGCCTGGGCCGAGCGACACAAACTCTAGACTCCCAAACCAGATCACCGTGGCGAACGGAAGCGAAGGAGTAGGCGATGCCATCCGGAAAATGGCGGGAATCGGGTGAAAACACGCGGTACCCCTACCTGGCGCGCCAACTGTCGGTGTTTCGTTCCCCGAGGGGTATTACACCAACGAGTAAATTTCTATGCGTGCTCCCTAATCCGGATGGTGATGCAAGATGGACACAAGCGTTTATCCCGGTTCGGGCAAAGAGTGCCCTACGTCCAGCGAGAGGGGAGAGTTTTGTATTATCTTGCACCGGGGTGCTTGTACAGGGTGAATACAAGCGAGTCCTGAGACTTAGCGTGTGTGGAAACGTGTTGTGAATGAAGGCGTCCGAAAAACCTGCCCTAGACTAGACCCTGGCATCCCCTTTTATAGGCCAAGGGGAGGCTCAGGAGTATAGAGTAGATAGGGCTGTCGTGGCGTGACGTCGAGCTACATGCACCGTGTCAAGTTGTCGAGACTGTAGACGCTCCGCTTGGTCCGCTCGAGCCTCGTAGCGGTATGGTCGTCGATGGCCCGTTCGTCCTTCTCGGTCGTGGGCCGACGTAGTCGAGGTATGGCGTTGTCGTAGTCGAGCACGTGCACCCGGAACCCCGCAGTATGGTCGTCGAGGTGGGAAAGACAACACCGTGTGTCCTCGTTCAAGTCGCGTCCGTCACCACTCCTCGAGTGGTTGGAAGCCGCCTCGAGGGGGCGTGATCCGAGCGACGGGACGGGACGACGTAGTTGGTGGTACGGAGTGTTTGACGATGGCGTCAGGAGAGCGTGCCGCACGCGCCACAGTACTCGGCGTGGTGTAATAGTGTAGCCTGGCATGCCTGTATCCCGGGTATGGGCAGCGGAATAGGAGAAGTGACCGGCGTTCTTCTCACTATGCCGCGCACTGTAGCCATGGGGTTAGGCGGAGCAGGCACACTTCCCACTATTACATATACTGTAGCCATGTGCGTGCCTTGGATAGGTAATGATTGTGGGCGGACTCGAGCGGCTGCTCGCTCGAGCGTTCTCCGTCCCGCTCGAGCGGTCGCTCGCTCGAGCGGTTTACGTCACCGTCTCGAGCAGTCGCACGCTCGAGCGGTTTCCGTATTTCTCTTCTCGAGCGGGTGAGCGGCCGTTGCTTGAGCCAGAAGGTTTCTGAGGCCTTGTGGGCCTGGCAGTGGGCCGGCCCAGTGTGAGGAGGATTGGGGTTTCTCTCGGTTAATTCTTGGGAGATTTAGAGGTAAGATGGGTTGGGTTATTTTCCTCTAATGTACCCGATTTAGGACCCCTAATCTAGGTACCCGACAAGACGATACACACGATATCGGCTATTTTTGCACTAGAGGCGATACAATAATATCGGCTATTTCTCTCCAACTTCTTTCCTCTGCTCTGAAGGCGATTTTATTCAATCGGCTATGCCACATTCACGTCATAGTCATAGTTAAGATCCAACTTCGACACTTGGATAAAACTTCTTAAGGTATCTGCCATTGATGGCTCTAGTAAGTTCTTCTCCAAATAGTGTTTTCAATATATACGCATTACCAGGTGCACAACTGACAACCCGAAAAGGTCCTTCCCAATTTGGTGACCATTTGCCAAATGTCTTATCCTTTGTGCCAATTGGCAATATCGTCTTCCAAACTAATTCTCCTTCTGCAAATTGCTTAACTTTAACTCTCTTGTTGTAGTACTTGGCAATACGCATTTTATTCTTCTCGATGTTCTCTAAAGCTTTAAGACGAATCAAATGCAAATCTTCCAATTCATCCATCATTAAATCTTTATAATCTTTTTTCGTCAGTCCTTTTGTAACTCAACTCTCCTTGATCCCGATTGCAACTCCCAAGGCATTATAGCATTATGTCCATAAACTAGCTCATATGGGGATGCTTGTGTGGATCCATGGCAAGCCATTCGGTAAGCCCATAATGCTTCATTAAGGACCAAGTGCCATCTCCTTGGCTTCTCATCGATCTTCTTCTCGGATAATCTTGATCATGATCTTATTCGACGCCTCGCTTGGCCATTGGCTTGTGCATAATAAGGAGAAGAATTATACAACCTTATCCCCATGCTTTCGGCAAAGTCACAAAACTCGAAGAAGTGAACCGAGTCCCTTGATCGTTGTAATGGGTGTGGGATCCCAAACCTATGAATTATATGCTCTTTGACAAAACCGATCATATTTTCTCGATGTGACTTTTTTCAAAGGGATAGCTTCAACCCACTTGGTAAAATAATCAGTAGCCAATAATACAAACTTGTGTCCTTTGCTAGATGGAGGATTGATCTGTCCAATTAAATCTATACCCCATCCTCTAAACGGCCATGGTTTGATTATTGGGTTCAGAGCAGATGCAGGTGCTCTTTGAACATTACCAAATATCTGACAATCTCGACACCCTTTGTAATATTCAAAGCAATCCTCCAACATAGTCGGCCAAAAGTACCCCGTCCTTCGATTATCCACTTCATTCGGTAGGCGGACCGATGTGCACCACAAGCTCCTTCATGAACTTCAAACATAATCTTCTTAGCCTCTTCTTGACTCAAGCACTTGAGCAACACTCCATCTATAGACTTGTGGTACAACCGATCATCAAGAAGTACGAATTTAAGGGCCTTATACCCGAGCCTTCGGGAAACTTTTTGAGATGGGTCTTTCGATAACCGATAATGTCACTTCTCCAGTCATCATTTGTCCGATCAAAATTGAAAGCACCTTCTTCCGCGCACGACTTCATGATTTTCCCGATATCCGTAAGCGGCTTGAGCTAATCTATTTGCTCCTCCATTGTGCTCTCTCGGGTATATGATGCAAAGTCACTACTTGAAAAGCTCTTCAAAAGTTCCCGACATTGCTCATGATATTCTTGCAATATATCGTTCTTGCATTCATATTGCCCCGTCGTTGATTGATCACCAACTCGAGTCACCAAATATTTCGATAGCAAATGCTTTCACTTCTATCAACGGCCGAAGCCCTCTAAGCAAGGCCTCATACTCGCTTGATTGTTAGTGACAGGATATTCAATTGAAAAAGCAAACTCAAATGTATTTCCACGTGGAGATACCAAAAGAATACCAAGCACCACCACCTTTGTCGCATGATGACCCATCAAAAAATAATGCCCATGGGGCAATGTTAACCATATCAACAGACAAATCACGATGTTGAGTAATGAAATCGGCAATTGCTTGCCCTTTCACTGCTTTTGCCGACTCATATTTTAAATTAAACTCTGACAGTGCTAGTACCCATTTGCCGATTCTTCCATTTAAAATCGGCATTGACAACATGTGTTTAATTACATCAAAACTAGATATCACCACACATTCAGCATTTAACAAATAGTGCCGAAATTTGGTGCATGAGTAATAAACACACAAACAGAGTTTTTCTATAGCCGAATACCTTGTTTCAGGATCTAGCAGTTTTCGGCTAAGGTAAGCTATTACTCTCTCTTTTCCATCAAACTCTTGCATAAGGGCCGATCCTATTGTTAAGCTATCGGCCGCTACATACAGCTTGAAAGGCTTCTCAAGTTGTGGAGGTACCAACACTGGTGGTGCCTTCATATATTGCTTGATCTCATCAAAAGCCTTTTGTTGTATGTCACCCAGACAAATTTCGATCCTTCTTGAGCTTCAACAATGGAGAGAAAGGCAATACTCTTTCTCGATAAATTGGATATGAATCTTCTCACGAAATTAATCTTGCCCAAAGAATGATTGCAACTCGTAAGGTTAGTTGGGGGCACAACTTTGTCTATTGCTTCCATGCTCTTTTTCCCAACTTCTATCCCTCCTTTGTGGATCAAGAACCCCAAGAACTCACCAGCCGAGACTCCAAAAGCACACTTATTTGGATTCATCTTTAAACCATGTTTCCTTGTGCACTCCAAAGTCTTCCTTAAATCGGCTAAATGTCCTTCATGGTCTCTGGATTTGACTACCACATCATCAATGTAAATTTCCACAATTTTGCCGATCAACTCATGAAAGATATAATTCATGGCTCTCTGATAAGTTGCACCAGCATTTTTCAATCCAAATGTCATCACTATCCACTCAAATAAGCCAATGTGGCCAGGACATCCGAATGCGTCTTTGCAATATCTTCAACCGCCATGAAAATCTGATTGTAGCCGCATTGCCATCCATAAAGCCGATGACTTCATACCCGCTGCTGCATCCACTAGTAAATCGGCAACTGGCATTGGGTAACTATCCATGGGAGTAGCTTTGTTGAGATCCCTGAAATCTATGCATACTCTCATCTTCCCATTCTTTTTGTAGACAGGTACTATGTTTGAGATCCACTCTGCATACCTGCATGGCCGAATAAAGTTTGCTTCAATCAATCTCTCAACTTCTTTCTTTACATCGGCCAATACCTCCTCTTTATAGATTTTCCGTGGAGGTTGTTTGAAAGGACGAAACCCAGGTTTTATAGGTAACTTATGCTCAACAATTGATCGATCCAATCCAGGCATCTCTGTATAATCCCAAGCAAAACAATCTTTAAACTCCTTCAGCAACTCTATTAACATCAATTTATACTCTGGGTCTAAATTTGCACTGATATACATCGGCCTTGACTTTGCGCTATCACCAACATTGATTTCTTCTAACTTGTCGGCCGACATGAAACCACGACCCAGTTTGCCTTTGTTGCCATCGATTGGATTGCTCATTAAAAGTTACTGTCAGAGCCGACTGCTTGGATCGGCTGTTGATCTCTGTCGAACACATTGACAGGACCTTCTTTCCACTTCTTACCCGAAAGGCAGTCTTGTCCATCATATTCCCAATAAGCAGGCTCGGAAGTGGCAACACTCACTGAATCATCAGCTTGAACAATCTCTACATCATCTCCTATCCACTGAATAAGAATTTGATGCATAGTTGAGGGTACACACAAGAATTGGCATGGATCCAATCCCTTCCCGTAAGCATGCTATATGCCCCCTTGCCATCAATGACAAAGAAAGTAGTGATCAAAGTCTTGGATCCAATCATCGGTTCCACATGTACCGCTCCACGAGTATCGAAGCATTGCCAAGCAAAATCTCTAAGGATCATGTCGATCCGCAACAAATCCTCACTTGTCATACCAAGCTTTCGAAAGTAGCATAGGGCATAATATTGATAGCAGCCCCTCCATCAACAAGCATCTTGGTTAAAGGCTTGCCATTGACATATCCCTTCGTGTATAATGGTTTCGATGACGGTTTTTAATCGGCTTGTCAAAGACTCGCTTGCCGAGTCTACACAAGTTGAGCCATCGTCTCGGCATTCGGTTTCATCAAAGTCTCGAGTACACTTCATCTTGAACTTCTTGATCTTCGTGGAGCTCGAACTCCAATGGAATAAAGAACACCATGTTAGTATCACCGAAGGACCCCGTCCATCATCCTTTTTCTTAGGACGCCACACCGGTTTCTTTTCGGCTAATTCTCGCTTCGGCTCTTGATTCCTCAAACGCCGAACTCTTCTCTTTGGCTTTTCCTCAAACCAGGAGGGCACCATTGACCTCTTTGCCACCCGTATGAGCTCTCTTCCGCATTATGGGCACTGCTGTGAGCCCAAGCTTGGTCTGCAAATCTTTTCCTCCGATGTCCATCAAAACTGTTTATTTTTAGGCGTCGCTCGTTCTCTAGAACTTTCATCCCAAGTCTATCATGAACGGGACGGTGGTTGACTCGAGATTGCCTGTACTCTGAATATTGACCACTGCATTCAGGGCAATTGTTCCGGCGTGCAACTTCAAGCCTTCATTCCAACAAGAAACCGAAGAAGGAACAGGTCCAATGCGATCGCTCTTGTTCTCTCCCCGTACTCTTCTTGTTTTCTTTGGCGCACCTCCGCCTCATATCTTCGACGCTCTACCATGAATCGCGTTCCTCTTCAATGTACCGCTGCTCCTCTTCATACTCCATCTCCTTTTCCCTCGCCACTTATTCAACAAGTGTTGTGTCGTAACTCGCGCTTTGGCTCGGCGTGTATTCGGCAATTTCCCTTAGCCGCATCCGAAGTCGACCCTTCTCTCGTTCGGCTATTTCGAACCGTACTTGTTGCACTTCCTCCTTGGTAACTTGCCGATTAGGGTCAACAGCTCCACTCTCCTTGGCTCTTTCAGAGGTCAGAACCTTCATCTTTCCCTTTTCTTTGGACTCACTGGCATCAACCATGCCTATAGAGAAAGAGACCATGTTCGAGGGAATGGGTTTTTGTCTACTTTCATCTTGCCATCAAATCTCAAGTGTCCATCTTTAATAGCTTTCGAATCTTTACTCGAACACTCGGCAATCATTGATATGATGAGAACTTGTATCATGAAACCCACAAGACTTCTTATCCTTTACCCCTTCGGCGCAAAGATAGGATGTCCTTCGGCGGTTTGACGCGTCCCTCCCGAATCGATACAAAAAGAGCTTATCTCGCTCTTACATCGACATCAAAATCATAAGATCCCTTTTCGCTTCACCCATCGATGATCGACCAAAGTAGGCTCTTTTGTCCAGTTCAACTCGCAGCTAGCCTACTTCATCTTCATCTTCATATTCGATGCTTCTTCTAGAAATCCTCGATACATGTCAACAGCTTGCACTGTTCTTTTGAAAACGAGCATCTCTCTTGAACTCTTGGGCTTGATTGCTCATTGCTGTCAATTTTTGTGCAAGCTGTCCAAGGTCTTCAAACTCCATGCCGAATAGCTTGTCTCGATATGTGGCAAAGCATGCCCGCAATGACCAATTGTGCGAGTTGATCATCGGGAATAGTCGAGAATAGCACATATTCTTCGCTTCTCTGAATCTACGAAGATACTCCATTGGTGTCTCAGTAGTCTTCATCCTCATAGCCCAAAGATCAACCATCTTCTTTTCATTGGTTCCTGTATAAAAGTATGAATGGAACTTTTGCTCCAATTCTGCCCATGTTCTAATGGAATTGGCCGGCTATGAAGCAAACCATGTGAAAGCCGGCCCTGTCAGAGACATAGGAAAATATCTGATTCTCCAAGCTTCATCACTAGCAGCTTCTCCAAGTTGCATCAGATATCTGCTGATATGCTCAATGGTACTGGTGTCATCCTGACCAGAGAACTTGGTCAGATCCGTTGGTGGCTTAACTCTTGGTGGAAGAGCTACCCTATTGTACCATTCTGGGAAAGGAGATTTGTATGCATATGCCTGATGCTTTGGTTTAAGGCCGAACTGATTCTGCATCATATCAGCCATTCTGCTTAGCAGAACATCATTGGCATCTTGTGCCCCCTGCCTTCCAGAAGGTACTCCTGACGCACTCATATACCCTGGATTCAGCAAAGCATTAAGGGCACTGTAATCGGTAAACTCATTGTACCCATCTCCATAGATACTCTTCTGCAATCTATTTGTCACTGGGGAGATCTTGTAAGCAGATGCGGGTATATCTGTTGTTGCACCAAAAGTTACTTGACCATGAGTTTGCTGCTCGGTCGCGGGAGGCTTCTCTTTTTCATTATGAAAAGCTCCATCCTTGCTTGTACCAATCATCTCTCCTCCCCCAGTTGGCTTCCCTGAAGATTGTTGGGTGTTAAAGAACACTGGTCCACCAAGCTCTCCAAATTTTTCTTCAAAGTGCTTGTCAACTGCTGGACCAAAAGTATCAACCATGATTTTGCGGAAGGTGCCCAAAAAAGCTGTATTATGATTCAACATGGTATCTCCCACAGCTTTGTAGATGACTTGAACTACCCTCTCGCATCTCCTCTTCGTCGTAATATCGATCGACCGTGAGAAGAACTCGTGGCAATGATTGCTTGACCATCACTTTGCCACTCTTGTTTTTGGAGAAAGACATCAAACACTTCTGCTGATACTGTTCCATTGCCTGTTCCACCATCTGGCGTTGCTCTGGTTGCAGTTCGTCCATGGTCACGTTCAGGACGTGACTATTGTCAATCTCTGATCCCATCCTAGACTGAGAAGTGGTCCCACCGGGCGTGCCAAAAAGTGTGTTGACGCAAAATGTGACCGCCCTGCGTCTCACACACAGCAAGCCGGAAAGCCTAGCTTCAATCGGGTGCCCGGGTGTCTGAATCCGGTGGCGTGCCAGTCGATTTGACCTGAAAATCGACAACGGATAAAATGGTAAGATCAAAAACTGGAACATGCTGGGTGAGACCAGACAGTTCCATCTTTACGGCCCTGAAGCCACTTACGACGACACATAGCTATAGAAGCTATCTCGCCAGCAGATTGCGTTCATTCGGCTAAAGTAACATAACTGATGTAAACAAAATGAACTTGCCGAATACAGTAAATGAAGACATGTTTGAACAAGATTAAATTATCAAAGCATATCAAACTATATCTCAGGTTTAAAGCATCATCAAGCACTAATAACTAAAGATAAGTAACTTATAAATGTAAATCTATTAAATAACACATGCATAGGCTATTCCAACTAGTCTGCCGCACGTCTAGCCTTCATAAACCCGTCAAGCATAAACCCAAGCAAGCTAATCCACCGCATGATACCACTCACTATGAATTTACGCCACTCCTTACTACTAGATCAATCCACCGCATGATACAATCTAACAATAAAGAGCTAAAAGCACGAAATTACCTAACAGATCTATAAGTACTCGCTACATGTATAAGCATAACCGTATCGGCAAGATTGCCGAATCGGGGTCCATGAAGAAGGAACAAACAAGTAACATGTAAAAGGAACCTATCGATTAAACCGATCTCTAGTCCACCGGATGACTAGCTCTAGAGTAACCCAAAGACCGCATCCGCCGCACGGTACCCGGTCCGTCAAGGCTTATCTACATCTAACGTGAATGAACCCACAACACGTAACAATCTAGATCGATCTAATTCGGCTATATGAAATTGATCTACTTGATATCGAATAAACATGAGATTATGACCAAAAAGCCGAAAAGAGCATCAATCTAGATTGGGCAAAAGAGTGTTGCAAATAAATAAACATTAAATAAAACATGCAACACGTGATAACTTAATGAATCTATTAGATCTTGCCAAATCTAAGAGAGCCGATAACTATCTTTACTCATGTCTTAATCCGCCGCACGATACAAGGCACAAGCAAAAACTTCCCATCATTAAGCTTAAATCCGCCGCACGATACTAAGCAAAACGGATGAGACTACTTGCATCATAATCTAAATCCGCCGCACGATACTAGACATGATAGCAAGGTTCTTTGGGACTTACGGAGGTCGACGGATCGATTGGCCCTCTCGAAGAACTCGACGACACGACTAAAGGACTCGAAGGGTGGCACGTAGGCCGGTTGTATTGATTTGGTTGTGAACCCTTATTACAATGGTCGAGGGTTTATATTTATACCCGGACGAGTAACATGAGTCCTAAACATTTACGAATTGTCTAAACAAAATTGGAAAGATACAAATATGCTAACTCTAACCACAATCGGAGTCCTTGACTATCACGACTCCTTCCCTTTCTCGGTCGCTTCATCTTTCCTTCTTTCGCCTTCAAACGAAGCCGTTACTGACCGCTTGATCATTTGCCGAACACACGGAAATTAGCCGACCGCATACGCATTTGCCGAATTGCTCTCTCTGCTCCCTGCGGGTCCACCTGTCATATTCCTGACCAAATTCTGGTGTTAACACTAGCCTTGTCTCAATAAAAATTAGAAAGAGAGATAGAGTCAAAAGAAGGAGCAACCTAGTCCATCCATCCATTATACATCCACCATCCATTCCATATATTCACCACATCCATTACACCATTCTTGATCTGGGGGTATGTCACTTCTCTTCTTAGGTCCAAGTTCTGACTTGATAATATACGCACTGTGAGTACGCTATTCCTTGCCATACCTACTTTGAGCTCCACGTAAAGCCTGATTAGAAGTAGAATGATTTGAAAAAGGCAAACACACTATGTGCCTTGGTAAGGAATCAAATACCACTTGAGCGACATGAGAGTACCATTCTGAGGAACATTAAGATTTCTTTTGATAAACATTACAAAACCTCCGGTATGAAACTTGCTAAAGAACAAGAAAAGTAGTGCTCTAGTCAAAACTGTTCTATCCTTCAACCACCCAAGACAAAGGAGAAAGCCATAAGCCCCATAGAGTACTAAGATAATATGGGTGAGTTTTACTTAGCTAAATCTAAGGTAACATAGGGTCAGTCTAGCCTCTTCATCTACCTATTAGGATTGAGTTCACCTTAGTTAAGTTAGAAACATAGAAGTCCTATACTCACTCGTTGTCCTCCCACCTAGCTAACACTACTAGTTATCTTAGATTAGGGTTTGTACCTCATATTTATATCATTTATCCTATCTATCACTTACCCCCTGTAACACTAGTTGGTCGCTAAGTAATAGTAAACATAAGGATATTTCTTCTCTCCTGTTAGACAGTCCTAGCTCGGATTTCCCTTGGGATAAAATAAATAACGATACCTTGGAATACTCATCCTCGGTGAAGTGCTACAGCGGTGTATTCTGTGCGCTTGCGGAATAATCCAATAGACATAAGATATACCCCCACCAGGCATTTCTGGCACCGTTGCTATTTTAGCGGCGACGTTAAGAAATACCAACACGAGCTCCCCATGGAGAGCGTTGATCTTGCTGAGGGTTTTGGCGACCTAGTTCTGGAGCATCTCTTCGATCTCGGAGAGTTGGCCCATGGCGGAGGCGTGGGGATCGAACCGGTCGTCCGATACCAGGTATAAGGGGCTAGGGCAGGGGGCGGCGGCGGCTGGCCGGCGGTGGCTGGAGGCAGCGGCGCGGTGGCGGTGGCGGTGGGCGCGGGCGTGGCCGGGGGGCGGCGGCGCGGAGAGAGAGAAGAGGTAGGGTTGATCCCTTTCTTTATTGATTGATCCAAACCGATTACGTCTTCTATTTATAGTTGCACTCGCTTGACTCCTAAGCTAACTAGGAGATCCTCATATTATGGACTCTCCTTTTACAATTCAACCATTTCTTATTTTGACCAACTATTTCCAATCCTATGGAGACTTAATTTGGAAACCTGGATAGCGTTGACGAAGTCGCGGCGGCTCGGGGGTTGCACCCCCCTCCAACCCCGCGCGCCTAGGGTGCCGGCGGCCCGCGTGCTGCGGCGGCGGCGGTGTTGCTTCTCTCTTAGGCCCAAGTTGGCGCAATTTCTTCTCTAATGCGCAGAGCCCGCTTTGTGCGTGTTACATACTCCCACTGCTCGTCTTACAATACGTAACAACCTTTCGAAGTCCGCCGAAGGCCTCTGGCTCCCGGATTGTCAATCACCCAGATAAGTAACCCCTACCCTTTCGAACAAAAAAAAAATAAAACGATGAAACATATTCGAAAGAAAACTCTAAAGCGAATAACCAGTGCGCCAAGCACTAAGTTTGTTACATGCTTCTTTCTTTATTCGAGTTTCGAACAGGTTGACCAAAAATCAGAAATATCATAGTTTTCATTTATGGCTGCTGTTAACCCGTGCGCAGGTGGCACACTGCACACTCGGGATGAAAACGGTACTGATATTTTCCGACCGTATTCGAGACCGAATTCGTTTAGAGGTTTAAATCCATCCGTATCAGTGTCCGGATATTCAATATCCGATACCGTATCTGTATCCGAATATTAAAATCGCATATTTATGATGTCGATACCCAATCGTATCCTATCCGGCATGGTTGACACTATCCGTATTCGAATCCGAATCCGGACCAAAATATGAAAACAAATATGGCATAACTGATATCCGTTCGTTTCCGATCCGTTTTCATCACAACTGCACACGGTGCAGATCCAGCCAAGAGCCAAAGGCAAAGCACAAAACTATACTCGAAAAACTGTGTTTCGCCATGCGCGTCATCTTCAGTCCCAAGTTGGCAGTGAAGCCCGAACTCACTTTTCCTCTAGTGAACGGGCGCGAAGCTGTATTCGAAAGCTTAGCTGACTTGGCCTCTGTTAACGCTTACTCGGACCAATCCTTGGGGTTAATGGAGATAATAAGCTGGCTTTATCTCTATTTTCAAAAAAAATGAATAATAATAATGTATATTTAAATAAAATATTTCCCACAACATCTCGTATGTGCATGGCTTCCGTGTTACCACGAGTATTCGTCAACATTTCTAAAGGAAGAAGACGGCCAAGGACCAGGCGGGAATTGAAGGCCGGCCGGCGGCAACCCAGGGATCGGAGGCGGAACCTGCAACTAAGAACGCACGCGACTGCACACCCGGCCCATTTGGGTTCACCCGGAACGTGTGGTGTTGTCCTCCCCCCCACCCCCACGCATAATACCACAGACAAGAGCACCATTTCGCCAAAGCGAGCGATCGAAATGAACTGAGATGCATGTTGGTCACCTTCCCACGATAGCGTATATATGGCAGGAAACGCCCTTTCGATCCACCTTAATGACAGCTCGTGTTACCTTTGGCGACGTGGAATGGAACGGCCAAGGGCCATATGTATGGGGCATCAACAGTAGAGAGCCGGGTATTATCACTTGTTTAAACGAGTAACATGCAAAATTTCTACTCCCAACATTATTTCCTGGGCAAAGCCTAGCAGGCAATGAACTAGTCTTCGACCAGCCAGTTGTTCTTAGAATCCGGGCGGCGGCCTGGGCGAGCACCCTGCGCGAAAGCAGGTCCAGCCAAGAATAATGTTTCGGCATGCACCACCGAAAGCACGGCTGAAACTTTCGCCTGGTTGTATTTTTAATTAATTGAATACTTTCATTTGTTCCTTGTCATTACAAGTCCTTCAATTTGCAGCAGAACTATATTTGCTCGAACATGACTTCGCACCCTTTAGCAGCCAGCCGCTCAATTACTAGTTCGGCAGTGCATGTGGCAGGTACGTTCAGACAAATAGAAGCTAGCTATTTCGTGCTCAACTCCAGCTCGCCACATACGTCCAAGTAAATCACTCTCCTCCTGTCGCAAAAAAATATGGATTCCAATTGTTGCTAATCTCGTCAAACAAAAGTGTGTTGGCATAAAATGTGGCCCTCTGTGCCTCACACACAGCAAGCCGAAAAGCGTGGTTTCAATCAGGTGTCTGGACGGTTTGGAATCCGAAGACGTGCCAGTCGGTTTGACCTGAAAACCAACAAGGGATAAAACTGTGAGATCAAAAAAAACTGGAACATGCTGGGTGAGACCAGACAGTTCCATATTTACGGCCCTAAAGCCACTTACAACGACATACAGCTATAGAAGCTGCCTGCCAAAGCATGTTTATAGATCATTCGGCAAATATGAAATAAAACGCATAAAACATTGATTGCCGAATACATATGTATGAGAAGACATGTTTGAACAAGCCTTGATCGTCATATATCATATAGAAACATAAATTCTAGACCAATGACATCATCAAGGCATGATAAATATTAAATAGGTAATTCGTAAATATAAATCTATTTAAATAACGCATGCATAGGCTAATTCAACTAGTCTGCCGCACGTCTAGCCTTCATAAACCCGTCAAGCATAAACCTAAGCAAGTTAATCCACCGCATGATACTGCTCGCTATGAATCTACACCACTTCTTACGACCAGATTAATCCACCGCATGATACAATCTAATAATAAGAAGCTAAAAGCATGCATATATTCAAATAGATCTATAAATACTCATTACTCGTGTAAGCACAACCATATTCGGCAAGATTGCCGAATTGGGGTCCATGAAGAAGGAACAAACAAGCTAACGTGATCTAACCCTAACAAAACCTGCATCTGCCGCACGATACCTAGTTCTCTTAGGGTTAAATACACTTTAACGGCATGAACCCACAACATGTAGCAACCTAGATTGATCTAATTCGGCTATACAAGCATATGATTTACCTATCATGAATTAAGAGCAAATATGTCTATCAAAAGCCGAAGCGTATCAATCTAGATTGGGCAAAAGAGTGTTACAAATATATAAAATATTAAAGACAATGCAACACAAGATAACATGATGAATCTACTAGACCTTGCCAAATCTAATAGAGCCTATAACTATCTTGCTTTGCTAAGCTATCAAGCAGACGCCTGCCGCACGGCCATCTAGTCGAGATAAACAAATCATAAGCAAAGACTTCATGATCGTCAAGCAGAGGCCTGCCGCACGGCCATCCAGTCGAGACAAACAAGACTACTTGCACCATGATCTAAATCCACCGCATGATACTAGACATGATAGCAAGGTTGTCGATACTTACGGAGGTCGACGGATCGATGGCTCCTCTCGAAGAACTTGACGACACGACGAAAATCACTCGAAACTTGGCACGGGGCCGGTTGTATTGATTTGATTGTGTATCTTTTTACAATAGCCGGGGTGTATATTTATACCCTGAGCAGAACACGAGTCCTAAAAGACTACGATTTATAAAAAATGCTAAACAAAATTTGGAAACTACGACTCTTAGCTCTAGTTCTCTTCGGAGTCCTCTATTATTACGTCTTTTCTTCTCTGAATCGTCTTTTCATGCCATCTTCTTTTTTCCGAATGGAATCACCGCCTTCTAAGATAGCCGACCGCATGGGCATTTGCCGAAGCACCGAGAATTAGCCGACCGCTCAGTCGTTTGCCGAATACTCTTCTTGCCATGTGCTGGCTCCACCTGTCATCTTCTCAATGTTGACCAAAATCCAGTGTTAACACTTATATAGCATACAAGTTGTTGACGCCGAAAGTGGTCCAGACCAACACACCAGAGGGCTTTGGATGCCAGGGCCACCACGAGTCGAAGAACGTAATGAGGCAATCATTCTTACGTGGTGAAGCACGCGAGGTTTACAAGCAAACCACTAAAAGATAACCAGTCGCACTTACGGGACGAAGAACCGGCTAGTTTTCGGGCAAACTAGCAAAGGGACCGCCGAAGCTCTTGCCCGGGACGCACCCCGTCAGGGCAAGGACATCGTCAGGTTGTCCTAGGTAGCCCGGCAAGCCTAGGGCGCCATCCTTGGTCGCATGGATCAAGAGATGAACAACATGTAGAAGGTTGAGAGGAGAAATTAGGGTAGAGAGGGGTTGTAGATTGATTTGGTTGACGATTGATTGAATGGATCAATCGGCCATGATCCTCTCGTATATATAGAGAGGGTGGTCTTATCCCAGTAAAAAATATCTTCAAGGCCTAATCTCCAAGTTCCCACGTCCAAAACTTACCAAAAACTGACCTAGAAGCAAGCCGGTTCGAAGTCAAAGTCAGATTCGGAACAGACCCGTCGGTAGTTCCGGTAGTTCATATCCATGCCCAACCTTCGCCAACTACCAGTAGTACGGGTCTCGGACCGATAGTACCGGTAGTTCAGGCATTTTCTTGGAGGCATAACTCTTCTATCCGGACTCTAAATTGAACATTTTATATATGTTTTTTGACTATCTCGATGAGAGGAACACAATGGTGAAGTCCGTTTCTCACTTTTTATAACTTTACAAAATAGACATTTTAGGTTGTCAACACAAGTTAACTATGTCCCACCAGCCTCAACCTAGTATACATTAGTTGACTTCTTTTTGGATCATCTCTAGTTCAGCCTAGATCATTTCGGGTGTTCGCCTGTTCGAATGAACTGTCAAGCTTTTAGTATTTCATAGGTTCGTCTTTTTCGAATCTGAAGGACCGAAAACGGCGACCAGAGAGGGGGGTGAATGGAAGCCTCAACATTTCTTTCGAAACTTCTGGTCCTTACCTCGACAAACTACCCCAAGACGCAAATCTCACACGGTGATGTCCACGGCCCAAAAGAGAGGGTGGATGTTCCCTAAGAACATAGCGGGACACCACAAAACAAACGGCGAACGAATTGGAGCCCAAACGAGCAAGCCACGGAAAAACAGCACTTCTGACTCAGCAATATCGGACACGTCCGGTATGATATCGGATGCGTCTGGTATGAACTGCAGCACAAGCAACCAAAGGAGAAACCCTAGTCAAATGGTGTTCAAAATTCATGAAATTTTAACCATAGGTACTTGACACCAAAGAGAATGTCTACACAAAATTTCAGCCTCAAATTTAAAACTTTGAAATACCGAATATGTCTGGGTTCATACCAGACGCGTCCGGTATGAACTACAGCACAGACAACCAAGGGAGAAAATCCCAATCCCCTGTCAAATGGTGTCCAAAAATTATAAAATTTTAACCATAGGTTCTAGACACCAAGAGGAAGGTCTCCACAAAAGTTCAGCCCCAAACTCAAAAGTTTGTAATACCGGACATGTCCGGGTTGAGGTCGGACGCGTCCGGTATGAACAGGCAGCTCTCTGGAAAAATCGATTCCAAGGCCAAAAGAGGATCAAATCAACTTGGATCGACCTAAAACTTTGCAGGGAGGTTCTTGGGAGTGTTGAGAAGATATCTTCAAGACATCAACACTCAAATCCAAGAAAATCACCACGAAATCAAAAGGGGAGGAAAAACACTCCAGAACAAACCCTAGACATGAACTTGGCTCGATCTGCGATCTCGTGAGGAATTAGATCAAATCCTTTGGTGAAAAGCTTGCACTCACGTCATAGATCAAATCAACGTAAGAAAAAACGAGCCAATTTGGTCTAGAAATGAAGAATCACCACAAGAACAAAAGGGGAAAAGGGTGAACTCGTGAGCAAACAAATCACAAGCACAAGACACAACTTCTTGACGAATCAACCATGACACGAGAATTCGAAGTTGGGGACCTCTTTCAAATGTTCATGGAGGGGGACAGAAGAAACCCTAGCCTCTAGAAGGAAAAATGGCAAAATAGGAGAGGTGAGGGAGATGGGGGCTCCCTCATCTCTACAACATATAATGCACCAAAAAAACATCCCTAAAGCCACACAATAAAATATCCCCCACGGTCATTATCTTTCTTAATCTTTGCTAAATGCACCCAAACAAATACACCTAATCCTCAGTCAGTTTTTTAAATAAAGGGACGAGATTAACTCTAATCTCTATTTTCTCTTACTCACTCAGATCCAACGGATGAGATTGTTGGGATCAAACCTCGTCACTCATCCTCTCCCCTCACGCGCGCCCACCAGTACACGTGACTTGTGGACCCCTCCCGCCGCTCCTCTTCCCCAGGCGAGAGCACGCGCGACACGAGCGAGCGGCTCCTCTTCCCCAGGCGCCCCAGGCGAGACCACGCGCGACGGCTCCTCCTCTTCCTCACTGCCATCGATGGCTGCTGCGGCGGCGCTCTGACCAAGACACCTCCCATAAAAACACCTCGAAAACCCTACACAGCTCTCCAGGATCCACACCCTCCTCTGCTTCCTCCCCTCCCGTGCGCCTCCACACCACTGCCTGGCGCCGTCGAGCCGGCAACAGGCCGGACGCCATCGAGCCGGCCGTGCGTATCCGGGGCGCGAACGCCGCCAGGATGGACACCAGCCACCCACAGCCAGGGAGCCCACACCAGGGCAGACGCCGCCGCCAGGGCTTGCATGTCTGGGGACCGGGGCGCGGACGCCCCCAGGCAGACGCCTTCCACCACACCACTCCCCTCCCCGATCGGCAGCAGCAGCAGCATGCCCACCTGCGGCCATCGCGAGGAGGACGCTCCTGGGGCCATCGCGAGGAGGACGCCCCTGGGGCCATCGCGAGGACGGAAGACATCGCCTTCGGGTGTAGGCCTGCGGCCATCGCGAGAAGGACGCCCGTCACACGCGCGCATGCTCGTGAAGGAGTCCGTGCTTCTTCGACGTCGAGGGCCGGCCGAAAAATCGTCTGCATCGTCAGCAGATTTTTCGTCCACTCGAGAACCCGCAGGAGGAGGTGGAGCGCCTGCCGTGGCCGGCTCCGATCCCCTCCAGCATCCAGGTCAGTAGGATCTCCTGTACCCTCCTTGATTTTCTCCAAATGCGTGTATGTTTCGCAAAATATTCAGTTCTGAATTGCCGGTTTCTCGTGTAGCGGCTGTTCGTGCGTGCGTACCAGGCAGGCAGGTCGCTATCTGAATTCCGATTTGACAATATCTGCTGCGACGAACAGCCAAGAGCCGGATACGAATGTTCTTGCAGTTCAGTGCTACTAACTGGCTGGGATTGGGTTCAGTGGCTGCTAATTGCCAATTGCTAACTGCTCTTCTCTTGGGGAAATTTGGGTCGCAGGGCTAGCGATCGTGGTCATATGGGAGTCAGCAGCTGCGGGATCTGGTTGTTCGTTCTCTACCTTTCAAGGTTTCTTTGTCTAGCTGCTCCGTCGGTAATTCTCTAGCCTTCAGCGAGGTATTTCACCCAATAACCACTCTGCATGATCTGTCTTCAACACACCCATTTCCATGCCCAGTCTGATAATTAGAAGCAGATTGGATGAACTTTATGATGACTGCTAGACTGATGCCTCTGTTTTATTCATTGGAAATTGTGCTCTGTGTTTTTCCTCATGTAATTTACTACTCTGCAGGAAGATATAAGTAATTTCGTGTTAAAGCAACCTGCTATATTGTGGGATTCGATATTAAACATCAAGAATGGATACCAAGAACTTGAATGGAGAAATGATGACAGACAATCCAAATAGAATATGAGTGAGAGCGAAGCTACGAGGAACACAAAGCATAGAATATGAGTGAGAGCGAAGCTACGAGGAACACAAAGCGTAGCCACAGGTTCGTTGAACGTCTGTCTCTGTCAATCTTTTTTTCCTTCTGAAAGGGCAGTACACTTCAATGAAAATGAACAGAAAACACTGAGAAAGTGCTTGATGTTCGCATATCCACCATCGCACTGCCGCTACTACTGTTTTTTTGTTATCTGGGCTCTTGCATTCAATTGTTATTACTAATCACAATATTGCTATATATTGACCATAAATATGCTGTTTGCATTTACACAAATATAGTATAGAGTGAAGGGGGACTTGAGACATTGTTTTAAATTTTAGTGTGACAAAAAAATTATATTGAACTATGATATATCTTATATAGTTGGATTGTCCAATCTCAGTTTTTATCCAAATTGTAGACAATCGCTTAGATCTTATAATGTCTCATTAAATAGTTTTTTTAAAAATATGTGCCTGGGCACCTGCATGTTCTTGGTTTCAGAAACCTGCTGCATTATGGATTTATGAAAGAGGTCGAAGATTCATGAGGCCATGCAGTAAGTCAGCAACAACCTTTAAAACTGTTTATAGAAACCATTTCTCATAGTTCAGTGCCTCTTGGAACCAAACCCGGGCCACCGGCACGGTTCTGATCATAACTTGTGCATGGTGAGTACAAATCTTTCCTACCATTTGTAGGTTTTTAGAAATTTTCGCTCTGTATCTTCAGTGAGTTTTTTCTTGAAATTTAAGGCTACGTTCATTCATTTTGTTTTTGGATAAATCAAGAAGAATTTTAAATGATTGTTGATTTCGAGTTGATGTCCATGTTTTGAGATAAATAATCAACTTGTTGAATTCTTGCCAAATAGTAACTGAATATTTTGTTTAGCAGATCGATTCCAGATAACTACCGGTTGCAATTTGAGAGCCAGTGAGATTAGCGTCACTGCAGAGACAACATTCAATGGTTGGTTTATTTATTTGCCATGTTTTAGACTTTAGTGGTGCAAATGGAGTTGATGTGTCAGTCCTTTAGATACCAAATGGAACATTGAGGTAATTTTCTTCTCATGTAATGTACAGATTCTCTATGCAAATTTTGAAATAAGTGGTGTTACTTCCCTGTGCGGTGCAGACTTGGTTCACTGCTTGACTATCTGAGAGAGGACAGGTTAGCACTGGAAAGGCTTAGGGAAGCTGCTAAGAAGGCAAAGGGCCCAGGGTTGAGTTTTCCTCCACCACGAATACTGAGTAATATTAGGAAAACTTGAATAGTTTGCAAATTGTCTCTAATGGGGAAATTGTTTTCTAGAGTTAAATGTGTTTCATGTATGATACTATATTTTCCTTTGCCTGTTCTACTTATAGTAGTGACCTATGATTGGTAACAATTTAGGGAATTTCAAATCATCTTTGCAAGCTGATTTGTTGCTCTTTCCATCCATCTTCATTGCTACTCTTGTTGCATAATGTGTGTGGCCTTGCTCGTTCCTTGTCATGGCGGATCAAAGGAATACGTGAGCTACTGTCATAATTAACCAAAGCTGGAGGTTTGCCACCCACATCCACGGAGTCAAATACACTGTAATTAAGCCATAGCATGTCCATCTGCTTGTCTTCTGATCACTTTTAGGTTCGGCTTGCTGCACTTGTTTAGGCTCTCCTGAAACTTGAGGACCCTGGATGGTGTATTCTATAAGATCCACACTCAAAATTTTTGCTAGCATATTTGATTTCATTGTTAATGACTCTAAAGTTGATTCAGCTTCATTTCTGGTTGACGAATTTTCTGCCAAGCAGTTGTTAGCTAGCCTGGAAAAGCACTAACACTACCGAATCTCTGAGATGCATTAGCATTAGTGTATTCAGAACAGTACACATGTCTTTTATGTGTATTCTTTGAATAAAACCGTGGCAACGCACGGGCACTATACTAGTCCTATTTAATAGGGCTATTACACAATCCTAGTTTCGCCTTTTGATACAATTGGGTCAAACCACTAAGCCAGGCGGCATTATGGTCTAACCTAACTTTCCTTGATCCGATGGCCACTGCACCTCCTCCCCGGTAGCTTCGCCTCGTCGCAAACTCCCCGATGCCGCCACGTGCCATCCGTCCGTATCGGGACCTCTGCCCGGGTTTTGAGGCCCAAACCCGTGTTGGTGTTTCTGAGCGAAAGCAGCAAAATCCACAAGCACAAGGAAATACCGTTGTAGCACTTCACTCGGTGATGAACAGGGTATCGTAAACTTCACGAAGAATGGTTTGTTCAGGTTTTCCCTTAGCTCGGTTACCCTGAGGAAAGAAACAGATAACTGGGTGTCGACGAAATATCGACGGCAGTCTACCAAGGGTATGCCTGAGATAGTAGCTGAGCGGTGAGGGCACGCAGAGACTATGAGCTAGACATCAAACAGAGAACAAAGACACCGAGGTTTACCCAGGTTCAGGCCGCAAGGATGCGTAATACTCTAGTCCTGCTCTCTGTTATGGATTGAGTTGTCTTTGAGGGGGTCCTTGCCCGCCTTATATAGTCGGGGGCAAGGTTACAGATCCTAAGATCTAGATTAGGTCGGTTACAAAGATAAGTATCCGTGATGATACGATAGTTTCCTAACCGACTAAGCTTCCTTGATCGCCAAGTTTGCTTCATTCTTGTCTGCCTAGGACTCCGACCAGGCATGGAGGTCCAATCGGCCTTGATCTTGTGGGCTGGTGCAGTCCGTCCGACCAGGCCCAAGGTGGGCCGTAGGGGTATACGGGTCTATACCCCCACATAGTCCCCGGGTGCCATGGATCTTGAAGGAAAACACCGTCTTGACGCGTTCCGACCAGTGAGGCACGAAGTAATCAATGCAAAAGATGACGCCGACCAGGTTTCGACCAGTTTGGAGAGCTTCTTTTGTAGTTCTGACCAGTTTCATTGAATGCCGACCACTGTGTTGGTCAGGACAGGGTTGTTTTGAAGGATTTATGGTGCTCCAAAAAAAGAAAAAAGCGACCCGCATCAGGTGACGTGGGCCCACTGTAACATTCGATGCTCAGCATCATTGGTATAGAAACCACATCTGACTAGTAAAGATAGCCAGGAAAAAATGGTAGGGGTCATATCAGAGCAATACAACTCAGCAGGCCGAGTCACGCTAAGTGACGTGGGCCCACGTAGTCCCCGAGCCTGAGATAAGGTGGGACACGTTGTGTCAGGGTCCAATAGAACAGCAAACCAGAGTGGTAGCCATACCATAGGGAGACGATATCCAACCTCAGACATAACGCGCCGACCAGTGCAAAAGTAATTTAGACTGGTCGGCAAGGAAAATTAGCCATGCCATGACTTAGTCATGATTAAGTCAGAGACAACTCAGCAGCCTGACTCAGTCCCCAGCGTGACTGTGAGACCACGACCTTGATGAAAACAAACCCAAAAAATAGCTTAGCTATTTGTTTGCCAGAATAACCGGTATCATTGGCAAGTCCCCAGCTTAGCTGGTCGACTGTGCGGGCTTGAAAAAGCACTATGTCACGACTTTGTCGTGGTAGGTTGTAACAGCTTTGCTGTGAACCCAGTCCTCAGCTTGGCTGTAGGACTATAGCAGAAAATTAAGTGCCTAACTAATAGCTTAGCTATTGTTGGCCGTCGACGGCTCAGCCGCGAGGCCAGTCCCCAGGTTGGCTGGTAGACTGCATGTCGGCATGGGATCAATATTTGTATGTCTAAAGCATACAGGTAGCTCGGCTACCGCCTAAGTGTCAAACTCAGCCTGAACGGCTTAGGCACTAGTCATAATCATAACTGGAGCTATGCTGCAGTGTGAATCCATGACTTCATCAGGGCCAGTCCCCAGCTTAGCTGATCGACTGTAGCCAAATTATGACTCAGGGAATATAAATCGTGCCAGGTTTATGCTTCTATCTGGTCGTGGAATGCATGTGCCAGCTCGGCTGACATTCCGGATTAGCAACTGTCAGAATAACCTTTTGATGTGTGGTGGGACTAGTCCCTAGTGACGTAGAACCCACGTGGATAAAAGGAAAAAGTCACAGCTCAGCTGTGGGCCCAGTCCCTAGTGAGATCTGGTTGACTTAGAGTCCTTGATTAGTGAAATAAATGGCCTATTCCAAGGAAAAGGAATAAATAAGGGTAATTAAAAAATACCTTTGCGGCCCAAAGCGAGTACGGCCCAGGTTGGGGCCCAAATCGAGTGCGTCGCCGGTGCGGCAAGTGGCGCCGAGTACGGTGTCATCGCAGCAGGTGCCATCGAGAAGCCCGCCGTGACAGCAGTCGCCGCCAAGGAGCCCGCCACAGCAACGGACGCCGCCTAGGAGCCCGTCACAGCAACAAATGCCGCCTAGGAGTCCGCCTCAGCAGCAGACACCACCGAGGAGCTCATCGCAGCAGCAGATGCCACTGAGGAGCTCACCACAGCAGCAAACGCCGTCGAGGAGCCCTTCATTACAGCAGGCTGAGCGGGCGCTAGGATCGCCACAGCCGTTGCCTCAGGCGTCGACAGTAGAGGGGAGAATGGCTACTCCTGGGTGGGAAAGGGCGGAGTCCCCAAGGCCGTCAACAGCTGGCGTTGGAGATGACGAGGGACCGCCGAGCTGGTTCTCTGCCTCATTCAGCTAGTCGGAGCTGTAAGTATAACCAAAGCTTGTTTTAATGGGTGGTGATGTGTTCATATGGCTCTGGTGTTTTATAAGTATATGTGTGCAGAGAGGCCACCACCGAAGAACCGATGGACAACATCATGGAGCCGAGCCCGGTGATCCAAGTTGAGGCCGCCGACCGGACAGAAGATATAGCCCACGCTGTTGAAGGCGTTAATCAGCCGGCGCAGATGGAACAGCAGCCAAAGACGCGAGAGGCGCCAGCGAGTAGTGGCGCCCCAGCCCCCGAGTCCGGGTCAATGGCGTTCGTGCTTGGCCCAGTTTCTGGTGTACGGGGTAGTGGTCGGCCACAGCCGGCGGCAGTGCGGGCGGAGGAACCAGAGGAGATCCTTGGCCATGCCGCTGGCTCTAGTGAAATTCCTGGTGCGCAGAGCTACATGGTACGCCAAGGACAAGACGAGGAGCTCAGAACCCAGGTGATGCCGCGTCTCAATAGATTGAGCGCGTCCTGACGAAGCTCAGAACCCGAATCAAAGTAAGTTGGTAGCATGTTCTGTACACTATGCCTTGATGCATTGACCATGCTAACTGCTTTATGATTGCGCAGGGAATTAAGAACACCACGGAGGAGCGCCGCCACTACATAGAGAGGTTGAAGCCCATCATGGACGAGAACAAGCTCTTAAAGGAGAAGAACGCAGCTATGGAGCGGCAGTTCAAGGTGTACCAGCAGAGGGAAAACACCTGGGCGTCCGAGAAGGCGACCTTGATGGATCGCGTGGCCAAGCTAGAGGAGGAGAAAAAAGGTATGGTACAAAACATTCTCTGTTTACTGTTGTGGCTCTAGAAGCCGTATGATGTTGCGAAGCATGATGTCATTGTAGGTCTGGAGCTACAGGATAAAGTTATGGCCTTCGAACTGACAGAGCTGGTGGAGGCCGACAAGAAGGCTCGGGCTCATATCGAGTAGCTAGAGAGCGAAGCCCACAGTGAGTTGCTGACCACCATCCGTGTTTGCCAATCATGACTTGTTCAAGCGTTTTGACCCTGGGTGTGTTACTGTAGAGACACACAAGAGGCACATGGCGTAATTCGAAGTGCTGAAGAGCGATAATGCCCGGCTGACGGAGCGTTACACTGCCATGGCCGACAGGCTTCACCCGATGATGAGGGTGTTGGCCCGAGGAGAGGCGCAACCGAACAACCCACTACACGCCCCAGAGATCCTGGTCGACCAGTGCCAACGGTCGTGGCAGCTATTGATGAAGTTTGTCAAAGAAGCGAGCAGGTTCGTGGCTGCCATCGTGCTTGGTCTGGTCAGATCCCATTACCCAAGGGTGGAGCTTCAGAGGATCGAGTCTGGAAGAGCGGCCAACACCAGCGAGGAAGGGCTTGTCCAGCTACAGAGGTCGTCGTGGAGCACGGCGATCGTGGTAGCAGATAAGATAGAACTGCTTCCTCAGTAGTTGTGTAGCTAGATGCTGTTTTGCCTCCTAGAACAAGTATTATCATAAATACTGCTGGTAGCTTGTATCTGGTGCGAGGCACCTTTTGTAGAACAAGTCTTAACCGTAGGGCTATTTTAGGCCAGTTAAATGTTTAAGATCTGTCAATGTTTTATCACCGATAGCCCAACACTGGGGTACCCGGGACAGTCTTTTGTTCGGAGGAGCTCGGCGAATAACGGAACTTGGTGGTTGAGCGTGACAGGACAAGCGATTTTACTGGTTCGGGCCCTCGGATCTGCTCCGAGTAAAAACCTTTACATCTAGTTGGCTTTCGCCTGTTTATGTATTGAAGATTGATTCTGGTGTTGTGTTCTCTTTCAAGGGGTACCCTCAACAGCCCTTTATAGTCCAGGGTCTGTACCGGGTTCTTTTCTACTCCTAGTCGGATACAAAGTTGAGTCCTAAGCTAATGTTTGAGGGCTCTTTTCCTTATACAATCCGTCTAGGAGCTGGAGTTTAACACGTCGCTTGGCTTTCTGTGTATCTTCATGGTCCTCTTTGTGGCCCGCTGGCCATTGAATGCCTCTGGTGGGGAACCTGTGGGTTCCCCCATCGACAAGACCCCGAGCATTTCAAGATCGAGCTTCGGAAGCCGGGTTCTTTTGGAGTGAGATCTTGAGATGGTCTCCTGCTTCTTCTGGTTCTTCTTGTTGAGGTGCCCTTTTCCTTGAAAAGTGCACTCAGTGAGTGCAGCCCCTGAGCCTCTTGCTTATTGGAACAATAGGCCAGAGGGTCCTTTGTAGAAAAAAATTTTGAAATCTGCTTTCCGTAGAGGGTACTCTGTAGCCCCCGAGCCTTTCCCGGGTTCTTTTTTGATAGAAATGAACCCGGGTAAGGATCCAGAGTGTTGGTTCTTCTTGTTGCTTCTTTTTGTTGCACTTTTTTGTTTGTAGAATCCTTTATTTCTCCTTGTGTTCTTGGTCTTACTTGCCTTTGAATATGCTTTGGATTTGCTCTGTCCTCTTTCTTTGGATTCCTGACATCTTTTTGCGTACTGTTCACCCATGCTCTCTGAGTTATCATTGCTTCTGTGCGCGCTTGCTTGTATGGTCAAGTCTGAGTGCTGTCCTCTTGTTCACATGGCCGTCCTTTCTCTGCCTTCTTCTTTTGTGTGAACTTGGTTTATGTGCACCGGTTTTGGCCTATAAATACCGCCCCTTCTTCTTGGTGTTTTTGTCCAGCCTTTTTGTGATCTTCTTGTGCTTCTGAATTTGTTGTAGTCATGGATATTGTAGTGTACGAGCTAGACGAGCCCCCTGGCATTTTCTTGTTCTTTTGTGATCTCCTTTGGTGAGTGGTAAATGTCTTGTGATTAGGGTTAGTGGCAGGCTAACCCTAGCGTGGTCTCGGTTCGTAAGGTTCATTGGTGCGAATGGTAAAGGCCTTGTGATGCATGTGGTGCGTACTCCGCTGCCTTATTTTCCAGTGCCTTTGCTTGAATGCTTTGTTGATCCTTGCGTTTATCGTCTTGGGTGCTTTGACTCTTAACGCGGTGAATGGCTGTGGTCTAGCCAGTGTTCTGTTTTCTACTGTACTCCTTTTGGACAGTAGCGTAGATTAGCTCATGTTGAGAGTCGGGCTCGGGTTGTTGTACTGAGACAGGTGCCCTTCTCGGTCCTTTCTTAGGTGTCCCGGCATTCTTCCCGTGCCATGCTTAGCAATCTTGGTTGCGTATTCTCTTTGAAGAATATGTCGTCCGGGTTGTTTTCCTGCTATGCAATATTGGATCTTGGTGGAAGTGATCTTCGAATTCCACTTGGTTCCTTGTTGCTATGGTGCATGGACTCCTTTGCTTTTTCTTCAAATTTATTAGAGCTTGGATCTGCTTATAATCTGTTGTAATTCTGTTATGGAATAAAGAAATATCCTATCTAATGCTGCTTCCCATGGATGCTCTGGTTGTCTGATGGTTGTAATCTCTGAGTTCGGGTTCTTTGTGCCATGTATGTTTACTCCAATGTTTGTGGCTGTATGTTCGCTCTGTTGTATGCCGATTCAGGTTGTTTCTGATGGGATGCTCGTCGTCTTGGGTTCTGCAAGGTTGTTTCAACCTGAACTGGTTATGATGACTTGTCCTCACAAGTTCTTTGTCCGGATCCCATAATTTAGGAAGGAAATCCTCTGATTTTGCCTGTTGGAGAAAATTACCGTTGGGATTATTACCGTTGCTGATATATCCGTTGTGGTGTTACTGTAACGGTAACCTTGCGCCCCGTTTTTGGCGACTGTTGGATCCTGTGGGCCCTGTTGGCCGCTTAGTCTTTATAAATAGGGGGTCATTATCTTTTTTTTGTCCTTACTCTGTCTTCAAGCACTCTAGTGGAAAAATTCCCAATTTGCTTAAGCTCTCGTAAACCCTAGCTCTTGTTCCATCGCCGCCATTAGTTTCAAATCCGCCATTGTTGGGCGATTCTTTTTGCTACGGAGAAGATGGTGAAGACTGGAGCATCCAAGAACAAGGGCAAGGCCAAAACCACTGAGGTAGATGAAGAACACTCTCTTGATGTCATCTTGAATGAAGATTTTATGAAGATGCGTCTTATGCAGAAGTCATGGCCGAAGCCAACGACAAGCCCCGCTGATATGCAGCTGCTGGAGGAGCACGGCCACATTGCTCCTCAGGAGCTCTCCGGGTACATCCTTCCTGGTGATCATCTGGTTCCAACTCCTTCTCCGAACCAATCTGTTCTTTTTGCTCATTTCGCCCGCTGCGGGCTTTCTTTTCCCCCTTCCGAGTTCTTCCTGGAGGTCTTGCAATTCTTTGGTCTCCAATGTCATCATTTTGCCTTAAATGGCATTCATCGGTATTCCTCCCTGCCTCCAATTGTTTCACTTTTTCTTCTGCCTTAAGCTTGTGGATTCTTCTCCTTTTAGTTGTGTCCACGTCCAGACCCGTCAGGGGAAAGGTGCAGAGTTCTTTTCTCTTAATCTACTTGACCATCTTTCCTGGGCCGAGAAGTGATTCTATGTTCCTAAGCCCAATGCTTATTTTTCTTCTGATCTTTCTGTCCTTCCTGACACATCTAAATTGTGGTCAGGCAAGCTTTTTGATTCTGAGATCGCTGCGCTTGAGCCTCTACTTGAGCGTATTGCTGATATGAAGGAGCCCGGGTTGACTGGTAATGGCATCCTTGCCAGTTTTATCCGTCGCATGGTGCAACCCCTTATGCAAAGGGAGCATCTTGGGTTTGAGTATACCGGGCTCAAGGCTCTTGTGAAGAGGTTTTGATTTGCCTCAAGGCTCTTGTGAAGAGGGTACGCCTTGTGCCTACCCGGATCGAAGAATACGATGTTGCTCATCCTCCTCCTACTGTAAGTGTTAGAATCTTCTTCTTTTCGGGTTCTTTCCTTTTCAGATATGTTTATTGCTGATCTCTGGTTGTTGCAGGGCTTCAGGCGTTCTTTCCGTCTTCATATTGAGGAGATTGATGAGCCTCCGACTGGTGATGGGGGTTCTTCTGCTACCATTTCTACTCGGTCTGTCTCTTCTCCTGACACCGGTTTTTGTGTTGAATTTAACAAGTCTTGTTTTGTTGAGTATAAGTCGCATCCAAAAATTGTTGAAATGATTCTCAGTGGCTGGCGAAAACATCAGGTGCGTGGTGACTCCCCTCCAGTCACTTAAAAGGCACGCGCCGAGTCCTCTTCGTCTGCTCCCACAGGTAATATCATCATAGGTGAGTTGTGTTCGGGTTGTTGCCCTTAGCTATGTTCTGCTCTATCTTTGGATCTCATCTTTTGATTTGTTTTGTAGGTGGAGTGAGCGTTGCTCTCTTTGAGGACAAGGATGCTGGTGGTGATGACGTCCCTCTTACCGTTCGCTGGTAAATTGTTTTTCTCTTCTTTCTACCTTTTTCTGTGTTTTAGGTTCTTTTGGTGTTGATTCTTATTTTTTCATCAGGTGCATGAAGGCTCATTGCCCCCTGTTCCTCTTGTTATTCCTCTCTCCAGCATCCAGGTCCCGGCTTTTACCCGACGACCCATTAGTTTAAAAAGTACTCCCAGGTTAGTGTTCTATTTCCACTAGTTCTTTGTTGTCTTCTGGCGATTGCTACCTTTTTATTCCTCAATTGATATCTATTCTTGTTGTTCTGCAGATCTGTTGGAGCCGGTGGATCTGGTTCTCAATCTGGTGGTGATGCTGGTTCTACTGGAGCCAAGTCTGCTCCTTCTGGTGAGTGTTCTGGTTGTTTTTCTTTGCCTGTCTTCTGCTTTTTTGCTTGTATCTTATTGCCTCTGTTTCTGCAGATGTATCTCTCCCGGGTTCTACTTCTGAGCCTCGGGGTGTTCCAGTGGTGCAGCCAAGTGCTGCTGTTGCTGCATCTGCTGTAGCTGTTGGGGATGACATTTTGTTATCCCCACAAGATGTGTTAGCTTCGGGCGGCGGTGCGGATGCCGAACAACCCGAAAATGTTGAGGAGCCTGCCGCCCGTGCTCCTACTCCAACTCCTGCTTCTCCTGTTCCGTCAATGTCCCGTGTTGATGTGGACTTACGGGAGTTCAGTTCTTCTCATCGTCTTCAGGAGTTGGAGAATTCTTTTGCTTCCTTTACTTCCAAGTTTCGGGTATGTGACTTTTTTTTCTGTTTGCTATTTTTCCTTTGTTGATGTTGTCTATTCGATAATTCTGCTACTTTTGTAGGCTCTGGTCCGAGACCAAGATTTGCTCTTTGGTTCTGGTGAAGTTTCTTCTTCTGCTTCACTTGTTGCTCGGCTTGAAACCGCTCAGAAGGAGCTGGCTCGGGTTCAATCTGAGCTTCAAGTGGAGCGCGATCAACGCTCTGTTAACGAGCCTGCTCTGTAGGCCCGGATTGTTGAAGAAGAGGGCCGTACGAATATGGCGATGAAGGCCGTTGTTGAGGCCCAATCTGAGGCGCAAAATCTACGCCAGCAGGCTGCGGGTACTTTTGTCTTCTTTGTCTCATTTCTTTCTGTCGGGTTCTTTTTTCCATATGCTCCTTTTGACTCTTGTTTTCTCTCTTCTCTCTTTTTCAGATTTTGAGCGTGAGCGGGAGCGTTGGTTCCAGAATAACGAGGCTATGAAGGAGACCCTTCACACCTCGGAGAATCAGGCTCAATTGGTATCTGAGATAGCTGACTCTCGTTGTGAAGAAGCTGATCAACTGCTTGCTTTGGCTCGTCGGTTACGCCTTGATGCTGATTGTGATGTCTTTTAGGCTCTTGATACTATCCGAACTCTGAATCAGCAGCTAGAGGAGTCTGAGGCGTGATTTGCTACTCTCTTCAAGGCGGTGGAGTATGTTCTTGGTTTCATAGCTCAAGATGGTGATGACCGGATGGATATGGCCCAGTTTGTCCCCTTGATTCCTTCCAGGTTTTATGTCTATATGAAGGGCTTCTTTAAGGATTTCTCCAAAAGGCTGCTTAGTTATGTTCGGGTTCTTTCTCCTGAACTTGACCTTAGCCCTCTTGTTGCTGAGAATCCACCTGTTGATCTTGAAGACCGGTTGGCTGCTGCTGAGCCAGGGGTAGAGGGTATAGTTGATATTTTGACTGAGCATTTAGATTTAGGGGACGCTCCTGTTGTACCTCCTCCCCAAGCTGCTGACCCTTGAAGGGTTCTTTTTGTTCATCCTTTGTAATAAACTTGAGATGAATATACTTCTGTTTTTTCATCAATATGTTGTGATGTCATCTTCTTATGATTAGGTTCTTTTTTAACCCTTTGCTTCAGCCAATTTTCTTTGTTTGCTACTATATGCTTTCTTGTCTTCATCAGTTGAAATGTCTTCTTGTTGTATGATTGTCGGGTTCTTTTTTGCAACCCTTTGCTTTGGCCATTTTGCCTTATTTGCTCTGATAGCCTTCATAATATTGCAATGTTCGCCGCCGTAGTCATCATGAGAAGAAGCAAATTATTCGGGTTGTGGCCCGGGGCATAATTATTCGGGTCGCTCCCCAACCCGTCGTCGTAGTTGTCTTGTATGCTTCAGCAAATTATTCGGGTTGTGGCCCGGGGCATAATTATTCGGGTCGCTCCCCAACCCATCGTCGTCATTGTCTTGAAGTCTTTAGCAGATTATTCGGTTGTGGCCGGGGCATAATTATTTGGGTCGCTCCCCAACCCGTCGTAGTTGTCTTGTATGCTTGAGCAAATTATTCGGGTTGCGGCCCGGGGCATAATTATTTGCGTCGCTCCCCTACCCGTCGTCGTTTTTGTCTTGAAGTCTTTAGCAAATTATTCGGGTTGCGGCCCGGGGCATAATTATTCGGGTCGCTCCCCAACCCATCGTCGTTGTTGTCTTGAAGTCTTTAGCAAATTATTTGGGTTGTGGCCCGGGGCATAATTATTTGGGTCGCTCCCCAACCCGTCGTCATCGTTGTCTTGAAGTCTTTAGCAAATTATTCGGGTTGCGGCCCGGGGCATAATTATTCGGGTCGCTCCCCAACCCGTCGGGATATTGATTCCCTTAGGCGCTGGTGTAATTTTGATGCGGGTCACTCCTTGAACCCGGAGTAGCAAATTATTCGGGTTGCTCTCAGAACTCGGGGCTTAATTATTCGGGTCGCACCCCAACCCGTCGGGAATTGGTGTCCCTTGAACGCGATGAATTTTATGCGGGTCACTCCTTGAACCCGGAGAAGCAAATTATTCGGGTTGCTCTCAGAACTCGGGGCTTAATTATTTGGGTCACACCTCAACCCATCGGGGTACTATGAGTGTTACCCCTAAAACCAGGCTTTTGTACAGTCACTCTTTGGACTTTTGATTGTATGGGGGCTGTTAGCTACCCTTTGAGGATGAGCCGCTCAAGGGCTTTTCGTTGAACATCGGCGAAGAATCCGGGCCTCTATGACCCGGGACGGGAGCGGTTGGCTACCCTTTGAAGAGGGGCCACTGTTCGGCCTGTCGGAGATCATCGAAGAACCCGGGCCACTCTACGACCCGGGGCGAGAGCGGTTGGCTACCCTTTGAAGCGAAGAGGGGCCACTGTTGGCCTGTTGAAGAATGTGTTCTGAAAAAATGCCTTCTTTAATTGTAGAATCTTCTCAGCTGGCTGATATGCCAAGTGTTTTTTATTGGTATGTCATCCATGGTTGTCAACTCATAAGTTCCTGGTCCTGTCACGATCTTTACTTTGAAGGGTCCTTCCCATGGACTAAGTAGTTTGTGTCTGCCATCCTTCTTTTGTATGAGTTTGAGTACCGAATCCCCTGGTTTCAGGGATCGTGGGTTGGTACTTTTATCATAGTGTCTTCTCAACCCTTGTTGGTACCTTGCATTTTGTATGATTGCACTATCCCTGACTTCTTCAAGTGAGTCAATTTCCAATCTTCCTGTTTCTTCCGCTTCTCCTTCTTGGTATTGTTCAACTTTTAGTGACATCCATATTAGGTCTGCTGGTAATATTGCCTCTGATCCATATACGAGGAAGAACGGTGAATATCCTATTGCTCTGCTGATTTGGGTTCTAAGTCCCCATACCACCTTTGGTATTTCATCAATCCATTTTCCTCCATAATCTTTCAAATTCTCATATAATCTTGGTTTAAGGCCTTGTAGGATAAGGCCATTGGCTCTTTCAACTTGCCCGTTTGCTTGAGGGTGTGCGACGGATGCGAAGTCTATTGTTATTTCGATATTTGATGCCCATGATTGAAACTCATTTGCAGTGAATGGTGATCCCAAATCTGTGATAATTCTGTTTGGTATGCCGAATCTGTGTATGATGCCTTGTATGAATTCCACTGCCTTTTCTGCATTGTATTTTACCAATGGCTTGTATTCAATCCATTTGGTAGACATGTCGATTGCAACGAAGATGTACTTGAATCCTCCTTTTGATTTTTTGAGTGGTCCAACTTGGTCTAACCCCCAGCATGAGAATGGCCATGCAGGAGGTATGCATATCAGATTGTGAGCTGGCACATGGGATTGTCGTGCGAACATTTAGCAATTCTTACATGTCCTTACTAGTTCTTCTGCATCTTTGAGTGCTGTCGGCCAGTAGAATCCTGACCTAAATGCTTTACCCACCAAGGTTCTTGAGGCTGCGTGATTCCCGCAGCATCCTGAGTGTATTTCGCCGAGTATTTATATCCCTTTTTCTTGTGTGATAGATTTTAATAACACTCCCGAAGATGCTGCTCTTTTATATAACTTGTCTCCCACCAAGGCGTAGTTTTTGTTTCTTCTAACAACCCGAGTTGCCTCTGTCTTGTTTTCTGGTAGTTTCTTTTCTTTGATATAGTCAATAAATTGCTGCATCCAACTTACTTGTATCGTTAGAACCTGTCTTGATTGATCTTTTGCTTGGTCTTCCTCCATAGGGTCGGCTGGTTGTTCGTCTTTCGCTGTCTCAGTTTCTTTTATTGATGGTTCTGGTAGTTCTTCTACAAATATCCCTGGTGGTACTTTTGCTCTGTCTGATCCCAGTTTAGCTATGACATCTGCTGCCACATTTCAGTCTCTCAGAACGTGATGAATCTCGAGCCCTTGGCAATTTTTCTCTAGTTTTCTGACTTCTGTACAGTATGCTCCCATATTGTCCTTGGTGCAATCCCAATCTTTGTTTACTTGATTAATCACCACTGCTGAGTCACCGTAAACTAATAATCTTTTGATTCCGAGAGTAGTAGCAATTTTGAGCCCATGTATTAGTGCCTCGTATTCTGCCTCGTTATTTGTAGCTTACCAGAGGATTTGCAGCACATATTTGAGTTGTTTTCCTTCTAGTGATATGAATAAAACTCCTGCTCCGGCTCCTCCTAGTTTGAGTGATCCGTCAAAATACATCTTCCAATGGTCATTGATTGTTTCGGGTTCTTTTTGATCAATCTCAGTCCACTCTGCTATGAAATCTGTTAGTGCTTGTGACTTTATTACTGTCCTTGGTTTAAATTCCAGATTTAGGGCTCCAAGCTCCACTGCCCACTTTGAGATTCTGCCAGTTGCATCTCGATTGTGTAGAATATCTCCCAATGGAAAATCTGTGACTACTGTAATCTTGTGTTCTTGGAAATAATGTCTCAGCTTTCTTGAGGTTATGAGGATTGCATATAGGATCTTTTGCACGTGGATATATCTTGCCTTGGACTCTGTTAGCACCTCGCTAATATAGTATACTGGTCTTTGTGCTTTGTAGGTGTATTCGGGTTCTTCCCTTTCCACCATGATGGCTGTGCTTACCACATGTTTTGTTGCTGTGACATATAACATCATGTTTTCTCCTTTGTTTGGAGGAACCACGACAGTGACAAAATCAGATATTCTTTGAGTTTTTTGAATGCTTCGTCGGCTTCCTCTGTCCACTCAAATTTGCCTACTTTCTTTAAGAGTTTGAAGAATGGTACTCCTTTTTCCCCAATCTGGATATGAATTTGTGTAGTCGCCATGCGGCTAGTGAGCTTTTGTACGTCCTTTACTTTCTGTGGAGGTTTCATGTCCAAGATTACCTTGACTTGTTTTGTGCTAGCTTTAATTCCTCTATTGCTTACTAAGAACCCGAGTAGTTGCCCAGATGGTACTCCGAACACACATTTTGTCGGGTTGAGTTTCCACTTCTACTTCTTTAGGTTGTCAAAGGTCTCCTGTAGGTCTTGTATTAGCGTGTCGGGTTCTTTGGTTTTGATTACCACATCATCAATATATGCTTCCGTGTTCTTTCCAATCTGATCCTTCAGACATGTTTGGATAGCTCTTTGGTATGTGGCACCTGTGTTTTTCAACCCGAATGGAATTGACACAGCAGTATGCCCCAAATGGTGTGATGAATGATGTCTTGCTCTGGTCCTCCTTTCTTAACGAGATTTGATGATACCCAGAGTAGCAATCCAGGAATGATAAAAGTGATGATCCTGCTGTTGAATCTATGACTTGATCGATTCGAGGTGGATTGTAAGGGTCTTTTGTGCAATGCTTGTTGAGATCTGTGTAGTCGATGCACATTCGCAGCTCTTCCGTGTTCTTTTTGGGTACTAAAACTGGGTTTGCTAGCCAGTCCGGTTTCAATATTTCTCTGATGAACCCGGCTGCTTTCAATTTGACGAGTTCTTTCTTGATGGCTTCCTTTCTGTCTGGGGCGTATCGTCGGAGTTTCTGTTTTACAGGTTTTGTTCCTTTGTTCACATCAATGATATGCTCAGCCAAATCTCTCGGGACACCAGGCATGTCTGCGGGTTTCCATGCGAAAATGTCCTTGTTGTCCCGAAGAAATTTGGTGAGCGCGAGTTCCTATTTGGGGTCGAGTTCAGCACTGATGATGGCTGTTTTTTCAGGATCACCGGTTTGTAAGTCTATCTCCTTCGTTCTTGCTTCTTCGGCTGGTTTGAAGTTGGTAACTTTGCTCGTCTTCTTGGTTGGGATTTGGATCTCTTCCGAGTTCATCTTTGTTGCGAGTACTGCTATTTCTTGTCCGATCTTCAAGTCTTGTGGCTTCTGGGCGATGCGTACAGTTTGCACGTCGCAATCAAATACTTTCTTCAAATCTCCTCTGATTGATAAGATTCCTCTGGTAGTCGACATCTTGAGTAGTAAGTATGGGTAGTGTGGTATTTCCATAAACTTCATTAGGGCTAGCCTTCCTAGTATCGCGTGATAACATGACTCAAACCCTACCACTTCGAACTTGATGAGCTCGATTCTGTATTTTTCTGGGGTCCCAAACGTGACCGGTAGTGTTATCTGTCCAAGGGGCATTGATGCTTCTCCTGGTACTATCCCATAGAAAGGTGTGCATGTTGGTGTCATCAGTCCTTTATAATCTAGTTTCATCCTTCTCAAGGTTTCCGAAAATATGATGTTGAGTCCAGCTCCTCCGTCGATCAATACTTTGGGTACAGTGATTCCTGAGATTGTTGGTTCAAGAACTAGAGGGTAGCATCCTGCGTTCTCTGTGCTTGTCCATTGGTCTTCTCTTGTGAATTGAGTCGGGTACTCAGACCAATTGAGATATCTTGGTATTGCGGGTTCTGCCGCCATAATTGCCCTGTGTGCCAACTTTTCTTGTTGTTTGCTCCGTGCATTGGGTATTCCAGAATGAATTACAAATATTTTTCCTTATGCTTCTTGGAATTCTCCCTCCTTGTTCTTTTCTTCTTTCTTCTCTATTTCTGGTTCTTTCCTGTCTGTGTCTCTCCTGTGCCCTTGATTTCTTCTGTATCTTTCTTGGAATATGGTGCAATCACCAAGTTTATGTCCTGATCCAGGGTGTATGTGACATGGCATGTTTTCGAACTCTGTTATCTTGTTGTCTTTGTACTCTCTTGCAGAGTTGTATCTCTTGCTTTCTGCTGCTGCTACTGTGTTCTCGTCTTGGTCTCTTGTTAGACCTTCGGTGGTCAAATGACCTGTTGTCATGTTGCCTGTTGTCGTATGGCCGATTGTCGTAGGTCCTGTTGTCGTGGGGCCTGTTGTCCCGTGTTCTATTATCATATGGTCTGTTGTCCATTCTTCCCCTTCTATCCGTGTTGTTTCTTTCATCAGGGAATCTATGCTTCGTCTTTTCTTCTGATGATATGAGTTTTTCGACTGTTGTTTTGAAGTCTTCGTTTGTTTTTGGGTTTTCCCCGCAAAAGTCTTTGAACTGCCACTTTGAAAAGATTCTGTCACCAAACGCGTCTATTACTCCTCTGTCTGTGATGTCGTGTACTTGTGCTCTTAGCTCTCTAAATCTTTTATAACACTCTCTGAGAGATTCGCCCTTCTTTTGTTGTAAGCTTTTCAATTCGGCTGGTGTCATGGGGTGTGTAATGATTCCTGCGAAATTGCTGCAAAATGCTCTTTGCAAATCTTCCCAGTATCTGATGGATCATAGTTTTAGCTTGTCGAACCATTGAAGAGGCATTGCTTCTAGTGCCATTGGAAATAATAAGGCTTTAATGTCATCATCTCCTCTCGCCAATTCTATGGATTGTGAGTATACTCTGAGACATTGCCTTGGTTCTACTTTTCCGTCGTATTTCGAATGGTTGGACGGCTTGAATTTGTGTGGCAGCTTCATGTTCTGTAATCTCCCCGCAAAACAAGGGAATCGATCATAGTGTTCTTCTCCTCCTTGAAAAGGTGATCGTTTTCTTCTGTAGTTTGTTCTTTCTTCTTTGAATTTTGATTCGACTTCTTCTTCTTCGAACCTCCTGGTTGGTTCTTGTCGGGTGTACTGTCGGGTTCTGGTCCCTACTGGTACTCTTGGCATTGTTCTGGTCCTTTGTTGTTGGTTACTGCTTTCTTCTGGTCCCGGTGCCAATCTTTGAAATACTGACTTCCTTTGTTTTTCGCGAGCTGTCTTGAGTTTGGGTTCTTTAAGTGCCTTCGGTTCTTTTGGTGCTGTCGTTTTCTCTTTCTCGATTCCTTTTAGTGACTCTATCTCTTTCATGAGTTCTTTTATTTTCTCTTTCTTGGCGCTTTCTTCTCCTTCTTTCTGGGCTTTCTTTTTGTTGTACTCAATTACTTCTGTTCTATATTTTGCCCATGTTTGCTTCTTCTGGATGGCTCTGTTTCTTCGGCTAGCCCTGCGCCTGTTCCTTTTCTCTCTTGCTTGCTTCTGATTCTCATCTTCGTTGTCATCTATTTTCTCGTCTGGTGTAATGTTGCCTTCTGATTCATCAGATGATCGGATGTCTGGTATCTTGGGTGCTTCCAAGGGTAGTTCTGTGAGCTCTGCCATGTAGATGGTTCTTCCCCTTTGGGTTCTTCTTGTGCATATGGGTTCTTCTTCGTCTATGCTGAGTATCTCTGTGGATGAGTATTCTAGTATTTTTCCTTCTTGATAGGGTAGTTCTGCATAATAACTGTCAACTTGGGTTCCATTGGAGATGAAAGAACCCGGCCAATGTACCACGCAGTCTTGTTGAGCAACTGTCATAACCAATTCTTCCTGTGTTTCCATAAGCGTGAAATTTTTTGATTTTTGGGCACCTTCTGTCTTCTTCCTGTTTGCCTTCCCGTTGTGGATCGGGCAGTCATCACACGAGTAGTAGTCTTGGACGATTGAAGCCGCGTTCTGGAGTCCGTACGGAAGAGATCCGGGTACCTTGAGAGGGGTTCTGGAACCCGAATAGTACTCGGTCTCCTTTTCTGAGTCGGTTTCGTAACCTTCATCTGTCCTGATCCGATCAGGGATTGAAGTCGTCAGTGTGGCCAGCTTCTCGGCGAGTTGTTGTTCATCTAAGTCATCGATCTTGGTGCCCTTTTCTTCTTGCTCGTCAAGAAGTCGGCTTTGGAGTTTGCCTTCGCCATCAGCTTCACAGATCCGTGACTCGAAGACGAAGGTTATTCCCGTTGAGAAAGACATCTTGGGGTCCACCAAGTTCACAAAAAATTCGCCGCAACCCCTCCCTGGCGCGCCAGCTGTCGATGTTTTATCACCGATAGCCCGACACTGGGATACCGGGGATGGTCTTTTGTTCGGAGGAGCTCGGCGAATAACAGAACTTGGTGGTTGAGCATGACGGGACAAGCAATTTTATACTGGTTTGGGTCCTCAGATCTGCTCCAAGTAAAAACTTTTACGTCCAGTCAGCTTTCGCCTTTTTGTGTATTGAAGATTGATTCTGGTGTTGTGTTCTCTTTCAAGGGGTACCCTCAACAGCCCTTTATAGTCCAGGGTTTGTACCGGGTTCTTTTCTACTCCTAGTCAGATACAAAGTTGAGTCCTAAGCTAATGTTTGAGGGCTCTTTTCCTTACACAATCCGTCTAGGAGCTGGAGTTTAACACATCACTTGGCTTTCTGTGTATCTTCGTGGTCCTCTTTGTGGCCCGCTGGCCATTGAATGCCTCTGGTGGGGAACCTGTGGGTTCCCCCATCGACAAGATCTTACTGCCTTGTTTAATCTGTCATCATCATGTTATGTTGCCCTATACTTTGGGAAGTACAGCCGCTAGTAATTGGTTATGGAACCTATACTTTGGGCGGGTTGTCCAACCTGTGAGCGCCGAGGGAGACGCTAGGAGAAACTTTTTCGTGGCGGCTATCAGGCGTAGAATCTGATCAGCTGCTCTATTGCCAAGAGTTAGGGAAGTCCTTCGGTGGATCGTCAAGTGTGTAGAGCCTATAGGAAGTCAGCCTGGTTACTGCCTTGACAGTCGCTCCTGGACGTTGCGATTGTAGTAGCGACGCACGGAGGCCAAGTATTTGGCAGTCCAAGCACATGTATCCAGTTGGCGCTCCTCAGCAGCGTCGGCATCAATCTTTCTAGACTGGTCGGATATGTCCTCATCATGATTTTTGACCCGGGGTGATTGAAAGGCAACCTCGTCGGGTAGCACTGCTTCAGATCCAAATATCATGAAGTAGAGAGACACCGGTGTTGAGGCTGGGTTGTGTGCGCAGTCCCCAGATTACTGCAGGGAGCTCTTTTAGCCATCGGCCAGGATATGAGTCATTGTCTCGGTATAGGCGTTTGCGCAAGGCATCGATGATCATGCCATTAGCGCGCTCAACCTAACCATTGGCTCGTGGATGGGCTACAGAGACATATTTGACCTTGATGCTGTAGTCATCGCAGAAATCCCAAAATTCGCTGCCGGTGAAAGTCGACCTGAGATCAGTAATGATACTGCTGGGGACATCGAAGCAATGGATTACGTCGTTGAGCAGCTCGGCTGCCTTTTGTGCTGTTGCCTTGACTAAGGGCTTATATTCGATCCACTTGGAAAATTTGTCTATCAGGACGTAGACATAGCAAAAACCGCCTGGCGTCTTTTTGAATGGCCCGATCATGTCTAGTCCCCAGCATGAGAAGGGCCACGAGGCCGGGATTGCTTGGAGCTCGTGTGCGGGGACATGGATCTGTTTTGAGAAGAACTGACAGCCTTTGCAATTGCGAACCAATTTTTGGGCGTCGGCAACTGCGGTTGGCCAGTAAAAGCCTGCTCGGAAAGCCTTTCCGACCAGTGTTTTGGATGTCGCATGGTTGCCTCATGTTCCTGCATGGATTCACAAAAGCAGCTCCTCGCCTTCCTCGTATGTGATGCACTTCTGAAGCACCTGTGCGCTTGCATTTTTGCGCATGAGCTGCCCATCAACGAGCACATAATGCTTGCTACGTCGGATGAGGCGCTCTTTTTCTATTTTGTCCTCGGGTACATATTCGTCGATGAGGTACCGGATGAATGGTATTCTCCAATCTGGCTTGGGTACCTTAAGTTGCTCGGCTGACTGGTCGGACAACTGGTCGGCTGACCAGTTGACTGGTTGCTCGGACTTGCCGGAGGGTCGGTTGGGCTCTGGTCGTCCTGGATGGTCTGTTTGCCAGAACGTGTGACTGGCGTGAAAACTTGGAAAGGAGCCGGCAATATAGTGGCAATGACGTGGTCGGCCTCTGGTCGGAGATGCACAAACTGGGCTGTTGGCTGATCGAACGCGCTCTTCGTAGCCTTTGGATCTGCGACTGGATCCGGAAGGGATGTTTGCGTTACCGGCAATGGATCAGTTGCTGGCGGCACTTGAGCAATAGAAGGCTCAAGTAAATCTTGAACAAAGACACCATGAGGTATTTCTGCTCGGGTTGATCCCAGCTTGCATAGCTCGTCGACAAACTTGTTTTCTGCACGCGGGACATGGATGAACTCCAAGCCGTAAAATTTGTTTTCAAGTTTGCGGATCTCAGTGACATAGGCGTCCATCTTCTCGCTATTGCAGTCCCACTCCTTGTTGACTTGCTGGATAGCTAGGGCGGAATCACCATACACGAGGAGCCGTTTGATGCCAAGGTCTACCGCTATGCGGAGACCATGGATTGCAGCTTCATATTCTGTGGCATTGTTGGAAAATTTGAAGTGGATACGTAGGACGTATCGCAACTTATCCCCGGAAGGAGCCTGGAAAAATACACCCGCTCCCGCACCATCGATATTGCGGGAGCCGTCAAAGTACATCTTCCAGTGCTCAGCGTCCATCTCAGAGGGTGGTAGGGTCATGTCGGACCACTCGACTATGAAGTCGACCAATGCCTGAGACTTGATTGTGTTGCGGCTTCGGAAGCCAAGGGTGAAAGAGCTCAACTCAAGCGCCCACTTTACGATGCGACCGCTGGCGTCCTTGTTGCGCAGTATGTCGTCAAGGGCGTGCTCCATGGCCACTGTGATAGAAAAAGCATGGAAATAATGCAAAAGTTTTTGTTTTGTGATCAGGATCACGTAAAGTAGCTTCTGAATGTGTGGGTACCTTTGTTTTGATTCGTTGGGCACTTCGCTGACATAGTAGATTGGGCGCTAGACGCCGTATGCGTGACCTGGTTCTTCTCTCTCAACGACCATGATGGTACTCACAACACTATCGGTGGCGGCAATGTAGAGTAGTAGCTGCTCGTCATCTCTAGGAGCCGTGAGGACCGGAGGGGACATTAGGTACTACTTAAGCTCAGCAAAAGCAGTATCGGCCTCATCCGACCACTCAAACTTCTCCTTGGCTTTCAGAAGTTTGAAGAAGGGTAGGCCTTTTTCGTCGAGCCGTGATATGAAACGACTCAGAGCTGCCATGCACCCTGTCAACTTCTGGATGTCCTTGACGGAATTGGGACGTGCCATTTTTAGGACTACATCAACTTTTTAGGGTTCGGGCATATGCCGTCTTGGCTAACCACATTGCCGAGCAGTATCCCGGAAGGGACGCCGAAAACACACTTGTGTGGATTGAGTTTCCATTAGAACTCGTTGAGGGCTTTGAACGTTTGCTCGAGGTCGGCAACCAGAGTAGATGCTTCCCTTGTTTTAACCACAATGTCGTCGACGTAAGCTTCGATAAGTTCGTCCTTTATCTCGCCTTAGAGTTATGCCTGGATGGCTCGTTAATAAGTGGCGCCAGCGTTTTTGAGACCAAACGACATGGTTGTATAGCAATATGCACCGAAAGGCGTGACGAAGGACGTTTTGATCTGGTCGTCAACAGCGAGGGCTATCTGATGATAACCCGAGTAGCAGTCTAGAAACGAGAGCAGTTCGCAACCTGCGGTAGAGTCTACGACCTCGTCGATGCGAGAGAGAGTAAACGGGTCCTTAGGGCAGTGTTTGTTGAGATCGGTATAATCAACGCACATTCTCCATTCACCATTTTTCTTTTTTACAAGAACCGGGTTGGATAACCGGTTCGGGTGGAATACTTCTTTGATAAAACCAGCTGCTAAGAGCTTGGCTACTTCTGTCCTAATCACCTCTTCTGTCGCGAGCGAACCGCAGTAGCTTCTGCTTGATTGGCTTGGCGGTCTTCGAAACATTAAGGAAGTGCTCGATCTCATCCCTGGGTACGCCAGGCATGTCCATAGGTTTCTAGGTGAACACGCTGATGTTTTCCCGTAGGAACCAGACGAGCGCGTCTTCCTATTTGCTGCTAAGGTCGGCCCCAACCAGGGCCGTCTTCGTCTTGTCGTCGGGGACCAGCTCGACTTGCTTGTGACCCTTGCTCTTCTGAGCGGAGCGCTTGGCCTGCTCGACCGGGATCTAGAGGTCGGCTTGAGGTATCATCTTGGCCTCGAGGCATGCCTGCTCCATGCGACTCTTGAGGTCGATGAGCTCTGCGGTGGCGTAGGCATTGGTCTCGCAGGCGTGAACCATGAGAACGTTGCCACGAAGGGAAAGGATTCCCTTCTTAGTCGGCATCTTGAGGACAAGGTAGCCATAATGGGGGACCGCCATAAACTTGGCGATACCCGATCTGCCAAGGATGGCGTGGTAGATTCCTTCAAAGTCTACGATGATGAAGGTGATGTAGTCTTTCCTAAAGTGCTGCTTGGTCCGGAACTGGACGGGTAGAGAAATCTACCCGAGGGGCATGGAGGGATTGCCCGGCATGATGCCCCAGAAGGGGGAGTCATAGGGCTCCAGGTCTTTGACCTTGAGTCTGAGCTCGTTGAACGCTTGGAGGAAAAGGATGTTCAGGGTGCTGCCTCCATCGATCAGTACTCGCTCCATGCGGACTTGGTTGATGACGGGGTCGAGGACCAGCGGGAATCGGCCGGCGTCGGGGATGTTAGCCCACATATTAGCTCGGCTGAAGGTCACCAGTTGTTCCAACCAAGCTGGGGCCTTGACGTCGGGGTCAAGACCATCGGATTCGGCGATGGTCATGATCCGGTGCCTTAGGAGTTTCTTGTCATGCGTATTTTCAAGCCCCGCTTTACCGCCGAAAATCATGGCAGTAAGGTTCCGGACGGGCTCGTTGTAGACATGGCGTGGATCTTTATCGGGCTCATCGTCATCGGACTTGTCGTCGCTTTTGGCCCTCTTCTCCTTGGCTTGCTTCCCCGAGCGCTGCTTCTTGTAGGCCCCCTTGTTAAATATTGCGGTGAAGCCTCTGCATTCTCTGAAGGTGTGGCCTTTGTTGGGGTGACGGGGGCAGTCCTGATTGAGGATCTTGTCATATTCCTCATCGTGATCCCTCTTCTTCTTTTGGTTGCCCCGGTTGGGCCCGTTGTTGTTGTTGTTCCCGTTACTATTGTATCGCTGGCGACCGCGCCGGCGATCATCATCACGGCGGTCGTTTCTGGGGCCGTTGCGGCGGTCGTCGTGACGGTGATCGTTGCGGCGGCCGTTCTTGGGGCCGCGGCGATCGTCGTCGCGATCACCATCGTCGTCACGGTGGTAGATGCGATTGGAGGGGCCGGCGTCGGGCAACTGTTGCATTGCATTGCATCATCCACCGTTTTAGGCTGGCGCCGGAGCAACTCTTTGTGAAGATCGATGTTTCTTGGCTGGCGTAATCCCTGGATGAACAGAGAGACGACCTCGACTGGGGTTATGTCCGAGATCGTGGTCCAGACCTCGATGAAACGGCGGATGTAGTGGCACAGTGGCTCTTCAGGGTAGTCGTGTATTTGAGCTAGATCGTACTTCATACCTGGCTACTGGCATGTGGTTTTGTAGTTCTTGATGAACATATGCCGGAGCTGAGGCCAGCTGTGTATGGAGCCCTCACGTTGCCTTAGGAGCCATTGATTCGGCCCGCTGTCTAGGATAATAGGCAAGTAATTCTCCATGACATGGTCATCACCTCCGGCAGCTCGGACGGCCACCTCGTATAGCATGATCCACTGCTCGGGGTCAATTTTGCCATCGTAGGCCTTGAAATCGCCGATCCTGAAGTTCTGAGGCTAGACGACTGCGCGAAGATTGGCCGAGTAGGGCCCAGGACCAGATACGTCCATCCGAGCTCGGTAGTAATCATTGATGACATCATGAAGGTCATGGTCATCGTATTGATCCACTACTTGGTCGCGGTGAGGATCACCACCATTGTTATCTCTATTACCGCCGCCATCGCGGTTATTGTCTCTGTTGCCGCCGCCATTCACCCGGCGTCGACGGAACTCCCGCTCCTGAGGAGGGTTACCACGGCTTTCACGGGCATTGTCGTTGCTGTTGTCCCCTCCGCCCTCTCTAGAGTTTTCTCCTCGGTTGCGTCTGACGTTGCGGGATCGACGGCAGCGAGCAGACGAGCTCGGAGCTACCTAGTCTCGCAGGAAGTTTACTTGCACTTTGGCTGCCGTGAGGAAGTGGAACGCCTCTTCCAACTGGGGGGTCATTGTTATGTTGGCCACCCTCAGCTGGTGGAGGGCTACGGCGATGTTGGCGCTGGGCGTCGTATGGACTTGTCGGTCGCCGACTAGATTGAAATCATCCGCAAGATTGCGGTGGAGTCTGCGGTGCTCAGCCAAGAGTCTGCGCTGCTCAGCAATGGTTCTTGCCTTTGTCGATCGGCAGCCTCATTGGCACAGCGGGCGTCGCGACCCATGTTGTGGGCTTGCCTGTCACGCCTTTGCTCCGACGTTTCGCCGTTTACCATAGGTTCGTTGTCGCTGACTTGGAAAACAAAACTTCCGGTGGCCGGGGGAACGGCGAGAACTCTTGGAGTTGAGTCACAGGCGGGGTCTGATTCTGGACCTCAGATCGGATCTCTGTGTGGCCCTCCGGTCGAACCTCTGGTCGGATCTCCACGGGGTCTTCTGGTCGGACTCCATGTTGAATGTCTATGGGGTCCTCTGGTCGGACCTCAGGAACTTGTGCAGATTGGATCTCCTGGTCATCGAAAAAACCACAGTATTAATAGATCCCAAAAAACCATCGAGTCCCGATATGCCAGGAGTGACTTCTCGAGCTCGCTCGGTGCTCGACGACCGATCGTCCTGGAGTTCTTTAATGTGCACATGATTGACCAAGTGCCTGGGCTGACCATCTAGCCGGAACTTCATGAGCTTCGGATCTCGAGCCGGGCGGCGCTGAGCTCGGCCCATGACCATATTTGGGAAGTGTTTGGCGTATGATGCCGTCGAGTTGCACAGCCCGTAAGGATACGGTGATGCGCACGCGGGATTGCAAAAATCATGGCTTCCTGGTCTCCAACCAGCTGTTAGTTGAGGTTGACGGCCGTCCAGATCTAAATCTAGGCGGTTTTGGTGGTCCGCACGGGGAGAGCGCCCATGGCGATGATGACGAACGGTGGTGAACCCATCATTCCTAAGCTGAGATCGGATAGATTCAACCAGGGCTAGGGTTTCTGCCAACCCCTCGCTGTGGCGATCGATGGCGTCGATCAGATCGGCGTTGTCGATGCACTTCCTCTGGTAGCAAGGGAGCGGAGGTCGGGCCACCGTCGACACAGATCTCGAGATTGATCTCGGGGCCTGGTCGGCCGGTGGTGCTACCGGGGAAGATGCCGATGCATAAGCTGGTGGTGCCGCCTCCACGATCTTGGCCGGAGCCTCGACGCCGGTGGTCCAGGTGAACGCTCCGACGGTGAGGGTTAGGCCAGCCTCGAACTCCATGGAAGAAGCAAAGGAAACCATCTTGCTCGCCTCAAAATCTCCTTGCACAGCCCCTACCTGGCGCACCACTGTCGATGAAATATCGGTGGCAGTCTACCAAGGGTATGCCCGAGATAGTAGATGAGTGGTGAGGGTGCACAGAGACTACGAGCTAGACGTCAAACAAAGAACAAAGACACCAAGGTTTACCCAGGTTCAGCCGCAAGGATGCATAATACCCTAGTCCTGCTCTCTGTTATGGATTGAGTTGTCTTTGAGGGGGTCCTTGCCCGCCTTATATAGTCAGGGGGCAAGGTTACAGATCCTAAGATCTAAATTAGGTCGGTTACAAAGATACATATCCATGATGATACGATAGTTTCCTAACCGACTAAGCTTTCTTGATCGCCAAGTTTGCTTCATTCTTGTCCGTCTAGGACTCCGACCAGGCATGGAGGCCCAATCGGCCTTGATCTTGTGGGCTGGTGCAGTCCGTCCAACCAGGCCCAAGGTGGGCCGTAGGGGTATATGGGTCTATACCTCCACACTGGGGAAGTGAGGTTTTCTAGAGGTCGAGACCTTAAGGAAAGATAAATGAGCCCTTACTCCCTCACTTCGGGCACCGGATCGCACCTGGTCTGCCAAGTAATCCCGGCTTGTAGCTCTACGCCGCACCCGGATGTGGGGGATTACAAGGGACGGACAAGGCTATCACCACCTTCCGCCTACCCCTCAACCGTGGAGTACGAGGCAAACGAAGGTAACTATTAGCTTAGACACCACGTCTACGCTACCGTTACAGCTCTAGCGTTGGCTAGGAACATCCATCTTTATCAGGAGTCCTCTACTAGAACTATCACCACAAGGACGATCGACGAACCCACAAGTGAATAACGACAAAAGTAGCTTTGCAATAAGGAACGTACCAATAGGTAAACACGAACCTCTTACTCCAAGTGTAAGACGTCGCCGAGGTACAAGTGAGGAGGGAGCCGACAAATCCGGCACTCCACCCCGTGGAAGGGTAGCTTCCGGGAGCACTCGAGAAGAGTTGCTCCGCTCTTGACCTCTCTCACTCCCCTACTTCTATTCTAGCTAGAAGCTAGGTGTAGTGGCTCTACTCTTCCTCTTGTGTAGACTTGTGGAAGTGGGGAGGTAGAATGAATAATGAAAAAATTACATGATGATGTGTGAGAGGGAGAGAGGCCATGCTTAAATAGGTGGAGAATGGTTGGTTTCTGGGCGCCCAAATGACCAAAACACCCCCGCACCGCCCTCTGGAGCATTGATTGCACCGCCTCCAGGAAGGTGGGGCCAGGCGGCAGGCCCCTAGGCGTGGGCGCCCCAGGCGTGGCCGCGCCATTTGTGCCGACCCTGGCCATCGACCTTGGCTGGCAGGCTTCTCCCTGGGTCTGGGCTTGGCCCATCTTGGGTTTTGCGCTGTTGCTGCTCCGGTTGGGCCTTTCTCCTTCTCTTCTTCTTTGTTTGCATTGGACCACTTTTAGAATATTCATTTTATAATTATTTTCTCTATTTCTTGGCCCAAAATACATATATTCTATGATTGTCCCTGCAAAACAAGTAATTCACCAAAACTATAGAATTTGTTAGTGTAGAACTCCTATCTACATGATTTTGCTGAATTATAAACTAAAGTTGGCGGGTTAGAATTGCATTAAGAACGCAACAAGCTCCCCCACACTTAGCGCTTTGCTCGTCCTCGAGGAAAGCAAAGATGACTAAGGTGGTTTTGTCTTCCCAAGATATTAACTTTGCATACAGATTATTCCAAGCTTCACCTGTAATCTGTGGATATTCACGGTGTCTACCAAATTATCTTTGAGCTATTGAAGGATGGAATAGCCTGGATTCAAGTCAACTCACGTTTCCCTGCTTTTAAGACTTGGGGTTTGAAAAATTTTGCAAGAAAAGATAGCATTTGAGCTCCTCAAGTGATGCTCTCAAATTACTCTTTATGAATTTGCTTGTCTTGTTCCTCACCAAAGGCATGTTGCCTTGTTGCTCATCCTACTTTTAAATGGGCTAATATCTGGAGTTTATAGGTAGGGATAAGATGCACACTTACCTTGATATTGTGTCAAACCATGGATTATTGGAGGGAAGGTCATAGCCTTAGATCGAATATGTGCAAGTGTGTGGAATATATATATAGGTGGAACTCCTTGTCATGCTCCTCTCTCTTTTATTCTTGGAGGGATATGGGCTTCCTAAGCAAACATTCTCTCTCTTTTTTTTCTTTCTTTCTTCCTCCTCTCTTTTTTTTATATCTCATAACCTTTTTGGTATGGAGGAGTTGTCTCTCTTTTTTTTCTCATGCTATTTTAGTATGGATAAAATCTATAATGAAGCCCATATCTTGCAGGTAACATTGATACATGGAGAGAGGAATTCATGAACTCGAAGATGGAGTTTTTATTTTGGTGGAATGGTGCGCAACTCTCAGTGTAAGAGTTGGCATTTTTTGGTAGATGGATGAGTGCATGCTGTGCGCGACTTCCAGGGTGAAAGTCGGCAAGTTATTTGGTGGGTGTGTGTGATATTCGATCTTGGGGATATAACACATCTCTCACATAGATCACAGAGCCTGACACAACTCAACACAAGAGTAAGCAGCTATGTGGCAGGGTTTATAAATGTAGCATGAAAATATTCGGCTCTGGTGGGAATTTGTTCATCACTGAGGAGCATGCTATAAATTTTGAGATTTTTGCAAAGAAAAACCCAAGTCTATTGCAAGAGATAAGCAAGCATCATATCATCCTACTATATCACAACCGCCAATAACTTAGATATAAATGGGGTCCCTAATTATAAGTTGTTCACAGATAAGCGGAATTTTAGCAAGGAATAAAAAGTATGCAAATTGCTATCGATCGGTGAATACAGAGGTAGAGCAACCACATTTTAACTATAAGCCAAATTTATTTCTAGAAGAATAAAAGCATTTATAGGGAGTGAGAAGTAGCACAAACCGGAATTTTTACCGTGACGAGTTTTTTTGTGCACTTCCCTTTGGAGAGGTCAAGGTGCCTCCCCCACACTTGTTTTTGTACCTGACTTTTTGATTTTTGCGTGCAACATATAGGACAAAAACAAGTGTGGATGATAGAAGACACGAATATATATAACAAAATTTATTGAATTATAAAACATGGATACAATAGGCGCACTTTTACAAATTAAAGTTTGAAAGGGAAATGCGACAAGCCGAAAGTAAAATGATGCACGCGCCTAATTATTTAGCGAAGCGGATGGCTCTAAAGCGGGTGCTCGAGGACCTGTGCAACCCCTAGTTTCTTAGCGACCAACTCTATTGTGTCTATGTGGAAGGATTCGATTGCCTGTTCTAGCTGAATTTCAGCAGTACTCCCTTCCGCAAGCCTACCCCGAAGATAACAGATATAACTAGAGAGCTCCTTAATCTTCTTGTTCAGTCCTGCCCACGTTGGCCCCGTTGGTCGAGGTGGTTCCTCACCAAAGAAACCAGCAGGCTGCCCCTGGATTGGAGGGTCGCGAACAAGGAGAGGCACGACATGGTAAGGACCTCCATCCTTCCCTGCGAGTCCTTTCCCTCGTCCACCGTCTGGACGATCAACACCTTGGACGGTGTAGGAGAAGACAGTGGAATTGGAGGAAGAAGGCTTGGAGGACAAGAGCTTTGATCGCTTGCTAGGGCGGCTGTCCGTCGAGGTGGCCCTTGCTGCCTTAGCCTCCGGCGCCATGGGTGGGGCTTCGATGGCAAGAGGTGCTGACAATGGCTCCACTCTCTCTCTCTTTTCTAGGTAGCTCTTGGCAAAGGAGAGGGCTTCCTCCTTATCAAAAGGAACAAGGGCCATTGCTGAGGACCTTGAAGAACTTGAAAAGCTTGCTGATTTGTGAGGGAGAGCAAGAGAGATTGTGCTATGAGCTTGTGAAGAGAAGAAGAGAGGTGAGGGCTCTATTTATAGGTGAGGTCAACCTCTCTATCTCTCGCGATTGCAGCAGCGACAATCCTAGTATGGTGAGCATCAGAGCAGGACTGAGAATCAGGTGACGAAAATCGGGGGCGAATGGGGCGCTGTTGGGCACGCGCGCGCCTGAGGCGCGGCCGCGCCAGCCGCGTCGCCCCCTCCCCAAGTTTTCGTCCGTATTCTTTCCCGTGCACTGATGATCACGAATTTCTGGTGATTCACTGTGTTGCATGATCGAAACTCGTCCTTAACTCCAAGATTTTGAAAAATGAGGAAGGGATGGAGTTAAGGGTTTTTTTTGAAAAATATTTTGTAAAAAAGATTATTTAAAATAATCAGCATTTATAGGTAGGAAAGAAATGTAGGGATAAATGCTGATATTTTTGGGAAAATAATAATTTTGAAAATATTAAGAAAGAATAAAATAATTAGCCTTAATAATAATAATAATAATAATAATAATAATAATAATAATAATATATAAAATATTTTTAAGGCATAATTAAATCTATTCGATCTATTTCTTGACTAAAATTTAAATTGCGAGAAGGCTCAAGGAAAGGTTTGAGACGCTGACCGTTAACTTCGAAGATGTTGCTGTCATCATCTTGAATCATGATTGCTCCGTGGAACGACGTGTCGATGACGGTGTACGGTCCTTTCCATTTGCTTCGCAGCTTCCCTTCACCGAATTGTTTGAATGTTTTGAGCTTGATTCGGTGATCATGCCATGTTTTTGTTCGCTCTTTGTAGAGCTTGGCACTGTGATAAGCCTTTTCTCGCCATTCTTCTAGTTCAGAAATCTGTCGTTGATGATTTCTGCCGGCTAGTTTGAGGTCCATGTTCCAGCTCTTGATAGCCCAATAAGCTCGGTGTTCAAGCTCTACGGGTAAGTGGCAACTTTTCCTGTATACGAGCTAAAACGGTGACATGCCGATAGGGGTTTTGTAAGCGGCCCTGTACGCCCAGAGTACGTCAGGAAGCTTACTTTTTCATCCTTTCCCCATATCGTTGACCGTCTTCTGTAGGATGTTCTTGATCTGTTTATTGGAGGTCTCAGCCTGACCACTGGTTTGAGGATGATAAGGGGTGGCGATGTTATGTTTGGCCCCAAGTTCCTTCAAGAATGTTCTGAATGTTTTGTCGATGAAGTGAGATCCTCCATCGCTTATCACCATGCGTGGTGTTCCAAAGCGAGGGAAGATTACTTCATGGAACATCTTTCGGGCATGCTTGGCATCAGTTGCTCTGTATGGCATGGCTTCCACCCACTTGGATACGTAGTCGACGGTGACGAGGATGTACTCGCAATCTTGGGACTTTTGGAATGGTCCCATGTAGTCAATTCCCCACACATCAAATATTTCTATTTGAAGGTTGTAGTGGAGGGGCATCGCGTAACGAGCTGTAATGCCTCCTTGGAACTGGCACTTCTGGCACCTCCGAATGAACTCTTTGGTGCCCTCGTACATCGTTGGCCAGAAGAATCCGCACTGCCAGATTTTGGCTTGTGTGCGGAACACTCCATAATGGCCTCCGTACGGTGCGGAGTGACACTTCTCAATGATCTGTAGGCCTTCTGTTGTCGGTACGTATCTCCTCAACAGATCATCCGAACATACCCGATACAGGTATGGGTCATCCCAAAGGTGACGTCGGCTTTCGACTTGCAACTTCCTCCTGTTCTCTCCCGGTGGTATGTATCCGGCAACCATATAGTTGACGATATTTGCGTACCATGGGTTGGAGTCTGTCACCTTTAGTAGCATGTCATCACGTAGGAAGTCATTTATAGATAGTTCCTGCATGTTAGTAACCTGCATACGCGACAAATGATCCACAACGGTATTCTCAACTCCCTTTTTATCTTTTATTTCAAGGTCAAATTCCTGGAGTAGAAGAATCCAGCGAATCAAACAAGGTTTTGCGTCTTTCTTAGTGAGCAAATATTTCAACACCGCATGATCCGTATAGACGATGATTTTTGCTCCTACTAAGTAAGACCGGAACTTATCGATAGCATAGACAACTGCCAGGAGCTCTTTCTCTATGGTAGCATAATTGAGCTGAGCTCCTGTCAGCGTCTTGCTAGCATAAGCTATTGCATGATGCTTCTTATCTTTGGTTTGGCCGAGGACCGCCCCAACAGCATAGTCACTAGCATCACACATGATCTCAAAAGGTAGAGTCCAATCGAGAGGTTGAATAATCGGAGCCAAGATGAGTGCTTTCTTAAGAGTGTGAAATGCATTTAAGCACTCATCCATGAACTCAAAAGGTACATCTTTAGCTAACAGGCTTGTGATGGGTCTAGAGATTTGAGAAAAATCTTTTATAAATCTCCTGTAGAACCCTGCATGGCCTAGAAAACTGCGGATTCTTTTTACGTTCACGGGGGGAGGTAGTTGTTCGATAACCTCGATCTTAGTCTTATCTACCTCTATCCCTCGTTCTGATACTAGGTGACCAAGGACAATGCCCTCACAGACCATGAAATGGCACTTTTCCAAATTAAGTACCAAATCTTTTTTCTGGCACCTTTGCAAGACTCTGTCTAATTAAGTTTTCAAGATAATGATTGAAAGTTTTCCCATAGACTGAGAAATCGTCCATGAAAATTTCTATGATTTCCTCAATCATGTCTGAAAAGATAGACATCGTACACCGTTGGAAAGATGCGGGTGCGTTACACAACCCAAAAGACATCCTTCGATAGGCGTATGTTCTATATGGACATGTGAAAGTTGTCTTGCTTTGATCATCGGGGTGGATAGGAATCTGATGATATCCCGAATACCCGTCGAGGAAGCAAGAGAAAGAGTGTTTCGCTAACCGCTCCATTGAATCCTATTCCGCGTTCAGTTCATCCAACCCAGCTCACAAATGCCGCATACTACCCCTATCATCCCCCAATTCCTCCTGGCACCTCCACTATACCCCACTACCCTCCATACAAACTTCCAAACCTCTATCCTCCTGACCCTTCCAACCCTCACCACCAAATTCAGTTTAGTGGCCATGCATTTTTGCCCCACCTCATCCCCACCACATCAATACAGCCACCATTCTTCCTCCACCCACCTTGGCTGCCTTCCCAAACTTGAATTCCCAAAGCTCGATGGCAATGATGCACAATTCTGGATTACTTGTGCAAAGAGTTACTTCAAAATGTATGCTATCAAGCAGTCCATGTGGATTGAAGTGGCTAAAATGCACTTCATGGGTCTGGCAAAGCGTTGGTTCCAATCTATCGAGTCCACTATACATTCCATAGACTGGCCCAAATTCTACTCCATGATTCATGAGTGATTTAGCCAGGATCAACATGAGCTCCTTCACCGCAAACTCTTCCACATTCGCATGACTAGTACGGTCTCTGACCTTGTCAACCATTTCACTGAGTTATTTGACCAGCTCAAAGCCTATAATCCTAAGCCAAACATAGTTTCCTTCATCCAACGATTTGTTGAGTGAAGATATCCATGTTGTTTTGATGGTTGCTCGACCTTCCACACTCGATGCTACCTATACTTTGGCTCTGTTATAGGAGGAGGTGGCGGAATCATCACACCGAAGGGATTTTAGGAAGCCGAAATCATCTTACTCTCAGCGGCCTTCGGCTATGCGGGGGCGCTCCACCTCTACCAGCCCCTCCAGCTCGAGCCGTGGGAGATCGATTCACCACTAACTCCAAGGGTGCAACTCCTCGTTCCAGTGTGACAGAGGACAAGTTCTCCAACCACAAGCCCTTCCGCCGTAGCTTCATTTGCCTGGCAAGAAATGGTTTCAAGGTCATCGTTGCTCTGTGACGCCCCAGCTACATGCTCTGGAAGAAATTTGGGTTGTCTGCTAGGAAGAGTTCAAGCTGCCTGAGGAACCTGTTGAGGAGGAACAAACTCGAACTCAAGACCCCCTGCTCAGGTTTTCATGGCCTTGTCTGATGCTACTCTTTCTTCTGACCAGATGGCTTTTCAGACTATGCAGTTTTCTGGAGTTCTTGCTGGTTGGTCTGTTCACATTTTGGTGGACTCAGGCAGTACCCATTCTTCTATTAGTATGGTAGTCGCTTCTTCTCTGTCAGGGGTCGGTCAGCTGCAAGAGCCGATGTCTGTGCATGTTGCCAATGGCGATATTCTGATGTGTAGTTTCAAAATTCCTCATGTGGAATGGTCAGTGCAGGGCCATACTTTTCACTCCACTTTCAGGATTATTCCTTTGGGTTTATATGACATCATTCTCGGGATAGATTGGCTCTCTGCTTTTTCATCAATGAGAGTTAGTTGGTCTGAACAATGGATGTGCATTCCATATGGTAATACATCAGTGTTGCTGTAGGGCCTGATGTCTGATGGTACTAAATCTACAGCTCTACAACTGTTTAGTATTTCATCTGACGTAGCATCTAAAGCCTCTATGCCAGTTCACTGACCTCTTCGCTGAACCAAGCTCTCTTCCTTCCCACCGCTATTGCGATCATACAATCCCTCTAATCCCGGGAGCTCATCCTGTGTCTCAGTGGCAGTATCGCTACTCTCCTAAACTGAAGTCTGAGATTGAACAGCAAGTCACCGAGTTGCTTAAGAATGGAATGATACAGCCTAGTGCTAGCCCATTCTCTCCACCTGTCCTCTTAGTCAAAAAGAAGGACCACTCCTGGCGAATCTGTGTGGACTATCAGATGTTGAATGCCATGACAGTGAAAAGCAAATTTTCCATTTCGATCATAGATGAACTTCTTGATGAACTCTCCTCTTCTTGATGGTTTTCATGCCTAGATTTGAGAGCTGGGTTCAACCAGATCCGCTTAGCCCCTGGGGAGGAATACAAAATAGCGTTTCAAACGCATTGGGGCAATTTGAATATACCGTCATGTCCTTCGGTCTAACTGGGGCACCCAATACTTTTTAGGGAGCAATGAATGTCAAGCACTTTGCTATTATTGCTCGGCCATTCAATGATTTACTGTAAAAGGGGTCCATCTTCTTCTGGACTGAAGCCCACTCTTCTGCATTCTTTGCTCTCAAGGCTGCCCTTGTGTCTGCCCCGGTGTTAGCTCTGTCAGATTTCAATCAGCCCCTCTAAATACAGACAGATGCTAGTGATGTGGGCGTCGGGGCTGTCATTCTCTAACATGGACACCCCCTTGCCTTTGTCAGCAAGGCTTTAGGACCAAGGACCCATGGATTGTCCACATATGACAAAGAATATTTGGCGATTATGGTTGCAATCGAGCAGTGGCGCTCCTATCTTCAGCATAGTGAGTTTATGATATTCACCGATCAGCGCAGCCTCATACATATCATTGAACAAAGACTCCATACCCCTTGGCAACTCAAGATGTTCACCAAACTGGCCGGGCTCCAGTACAATGTTCTGTACAAACCAAGGGCCTTAAATCAAGCTGTCGATGCTCTCTCTCGCCACCCTGCTGCTACAGCCCAATTGCAAGCAGTTTCTTCTATGTCTCCAATTTGGTTGGCTCAAGTGGTGCACTCTTTCTCTTCTGATCCAGTCACTACAAAATTGCGTCAAGAATTGGCTCTGGATCCCTCCTCCCACCCTCCATTCACGTTGTCAAGTGGAGTCCTTTGGCATAAGGGTCGTGTGTGGCTGGGTTTAGATCGCAGCATGCAACTAAAAGCTACTGCTGCCTTGCATGACAGCACCTTGGGAGGGCACTCTGGTTTCCCTGTGACCTACAGCCCCATCAAGCAGTTGTTCGCCTAGAAGGGAATGAAGGCCGATGTCAAGGCTTATGTGGCAGCCTGTACTACCTGTCTTCAAGCTAAACCCGATCATGCCAAATACCCAGGTCTGTTATCACCTCTGCTTGTTCCATCCGAATCCAAGAAAGTGGTCAGCCTTGATTTCATCGAAGGACTCCCTACTTTGGGCAATGCCAACAGTATATTGGTGGTGTTTGACAAGTTCAGCAAATTTGCTCATTTCCTTCCTTTGCACCACCCGTACACGGCTGAGAAGGTAGCAGATGTCTTCCTGGAATCAATTTACCGCCATCATGGTCTACCCAAGTTTGTTTCCTTGTTCGATCTCCCTCGTACGTGTTTGCCAAGGACTCTAACTCCAGTCCAATACTCTTTACGTGAGAGTAGTCCATGTCGATGACGTGTGGGCCAGTTGTTCAACCAAGATCACATATATATGTGTGCAACATACGATTCCCTGCCTCCAAGTAATATCTCTCGTAATAAATCTGAACTCTATCTCCAACGAGTTCAAATAAAAATATCTCCTTTATTCCAACAATACGTGGAATTTACCTTCTAAAAATACTTTGAGGTGGGGCCCATGAATCATAGGCTCAACCATGCATGATAAATCTCATACGCCATATAAATGTGTCAGTAATATGCGCCGGATAAATATATTCTCATATTCATCTTGTCACATGATTTTTTAATAAAAAATCATCAAACAATAATCTGCACAATTTGCTAGTACAAGTGTAGAAAGCACAATGCTCCCATCATCTGAACCTATATATACTGAGCTATAATCTCAATTCACATGATTTAACATTTTCATTCGACTCAACTCTGCCTACTGCTTTTTGTCTAGTGCTACTCTCAACTTGTTGCTCTCCTCCCGAGCACGAGCAGTGTCCAGCTCGTTCCATGGTGCTGCAGGCTTGGCACTAGCGGTCACTTGACGACGACCAGCAGCAATCGGCCATCTTCAAGCACGTTCCCTTGGCGGGGCCGAGGCAGCCATGTCGGCGGCGAGAGGAAACACACGGCCCCAGCGGCCATCTTCTTCAAGCGCACGCGTCCTGCTTGCGCTGGATCAGAAACGGATTCCTTTCTGCCGTTGGATCATAAATGGACGGCATCCCTGGATGTTAGAGGAGCCGGTTCCAGGTGCCAACTCAAGTCGAGTGGAAGGGAAATTTGGGATTAACCCCCTCCCACCGCCACTCCACTCTCCGAGTCCTCTCTCGTCTCGTCTCGTCTCCTCTCCTCTCCTCTCCTCTCCTCCAAACCAAAGGAGCAGCGATTCGTTCGATTAGGGGACGGGACGGGAGGGATGCCGCCGCGCACGGCTCCGGCTCCGGCGCCCCCGCCGCGGAAGGTGCCCCTCCGGAAGCTGCTGCGCGCGGCGTCGGTGGCGTGCGGGGTGCAGTTCGGCTGGGCGCTGCAGCTGTCGCTGCTGACCCCGTACGTGCAGGAGCTGGGCATCCCGCACGCCTTCGCCAGCCTCGTCTGGCTCTGCGGCCCGCTGTCGGGCCTCCTCGTCCAGCCCCTCATCGGCCACCTCTCCGACCGCCTCGCCCCCGCCGCCTCGCCGCTGGGCCGCCGCAGGCCCTTCATCGCCGCAGGCGCAGCGTCCATCGCGGCGGCCGTGCTCACCGTCGGCTTCTCGGCCGACCTCGGACGGCTCTTGGGCGACGACGTCACCCCGGGATCATTGCGACTGGGCGCCATCTGCGTCTACCTCGTCGGATTCTGGCTGCTCGATGTGGGAAACAACGCAACGCAGGGGCCCTGCAGGGCGTTCCTCGCCGATCTCACAGGTAATGCTTGCTTGCTTGCTTCATTCATTCATTCATATTCCCAAGCTTTATTACTTTATATGATTAAATAATTAAAAGGAGTGGAATGCGTTTGCAATTTCCCTATGTCGGCTAGATAGTAGATGATTGCTTCCATCGCGGACGGGACGCTTCCCGGTTTCGCTTCCGCCGCACGCGATCCTTCCGTAGATTTTTTTCCCTTTTTTTTAAAAAAAAAAATAATTATTAAGATTACAGTTTCGCCAGCTCACACCTTGCCTGATGATGCGTCCAACAAGCAATTTGGCACATGACGAGGGGCCAAGCGCAAAACGGCCTCCGATATTTGTTGCTCTGCTGCAGTGCTGCCGGTATAGTCTTTGCAAGACAACAAGAGCTGCCCCTGCCCGTCGCTTTCCCCTTTAGCACCAGATTCTTTGCTCCGATGCTCACCTTGTTACCTGCTCATGTTACACGACTGCCAAATAATGATGCGTGGCAGTTTCCTTGCCAGCTGGCACGGTCATTACAGTCATCAGGATTTGGCAGACCTGGACAACAAGCAAATTACAATGTGCCTGCCAGTCCCTCCTCTCTTTTCTAATCTAATAGAGGGATTAGTGTAGGCAGGTCAGGGGATCGCTTTCGTGCTGTGCTACTGGTAGGCCTACATGCTATACATTAATACTACTACTAAAATAGGCAGAGAGAGTGAGAGATATTCAAGCGTTACACCATTATTATTGGAATCATACGAGGGTCGGCATCTTTTGCCAACAGCCAGGTATTTAAGGGCCCTCGTTAATAATTGCAGCACTCCGATTGGCCTGTGGCTGCTATCAGCTTATATGTCGCAAAGAGGCAGCAACATCTGATGTGACATTACTCTGTGCTCTTGTTGATACGACCAAAAAAAAAAACATTTCCTTTTGTAAAATAAATACTCCTAGACTAGATGATTGTTTTCTGCTTATTTAGTTTCGGCTGCTCTGATCAGGGCTTGCAGGCACTTCAAATTTCTCAAGACTTTTCCACTATTTGTTTGTTTATCAAAAAGAAAAAAAGAAAAAGAAATGACTCCCTTCTAACCCTTCATATGGCAGAGAACGACCCAAGGAGGACCCGCATCGCTAATGCATACTTTTCACTCTTCATGGCCCTGGGAAACATACTTGGATATGCCACCGGAGCATACAGTGGATGGTATTTGATATTTCCTTTCACTGTTACAGAGTCTGCGGAATCAGTTGTGCCAACCTTAAGTCTGCCTTTCTTCTTGATATTATTATTCTGGTTATTACAACGTACATTACTGTAGCATCCGTGCAAGAGCCTCAAACTTTTGGAAGTGATGAAGCACAAAATCCAGGTGCTGAACAGGAAGCTTTCCTCTGGGAACTTTTTGGGTCATTAAGATACTTCACCCTACCAATTTGGATGGTCTTAATTGTCACTGCCCTTACATGGATCGCATGGTTTCCTTTTACCCTGTTTGATACCGATTGGATGGGCCGAGAAATCTACCGAGGAAGCCCAGACAACCCAGGAGAGGCCCAAAGGTACCATGATGGTGTGAGAATGGGTTCTTTTGGTCTAATGCTCAACTCTGTCCTCCTTGGATTCACCTCTGTTGTGCTAGAAAAGTTATGTAGGAAGTGGGGAGCTGGACTTGTATGGGGTGTCTCCAATATTATAATGACTTTGTGCTTCTTGGCAATGCTTGTAATAACATATGTTGCAAAGAACATGGAGTATCCATCCAGTGGTGAACCTCCGACTGGCATTGTCGTTGCCTCTTTGGTGGTTTTTACAATTTTAGGGGCACCCCTGTCGGTGAGTAACAAATTGTTTTTCTTTTTACATCATAATGATTTCTGTCCACTTCCAGCTCATGTGGTATATTCAGTTCACTTCCTTATTTGCAGATCACTTATAGTATACCATATGCAATGGCTGCTAGTCGCGTTGAAAATCTCGGTCTTGGCCAAGGTATGTCCATTTTGAGTATGCATTATCATCATGATTGCATTTCTTAAAATTCATCTGTTTCTGCTTGCAGGTCTAGTAATGGGTATTCTCAATTTGGCTATCGTCATACCACAGGTAATTACCTTTGATGTTTTTTTTTTCTTGGCTTTGGTTCAGTCCAGTACATATTTCGAGTCCAGCCATAGTGTAATTGACTTTCACACTAACCAGTAGCTAATGGATAACATTTGCTCTAAAGTGATAATTGGTTCCAGAACCCATTTTTACAAATTGTTTATATTCTTAGCGAACTATGAAGGCAAATGATGTGGTGTCTATATATTTTATTTATATAGTGGCAAATTGTAGATAGAGCAGATTTGATCTTCAGTTAATTGTAACACATGGCCGCATAGACAAACATGAGACAAAGAACAAGAAGCACACGACAGTGAAATCACTATATAATTGATATCTTTAAAGATACACAACTGTCGTATGCATTCGAGAAAAATAAACTATATAATTGAATACCATAGAAGCAGTGGTGTTGCAGTTGCAATGGATGTATCTCAATTCTCAATGCGTGGATTCCCAATTGGAGAAAAGTTCATGGATAGTCCAGAATTTGGGTCATAGTTTTAACAATCTCCACCTTGAGTGAAATTCCCATATGTGATCCACTTCATGAGCCCTCACTAACTAACCATGTGCAATTGTGCATTCAAAGTTATAGGATAATCCTTGTGTGAGATCATCTTTGTCTTTTCCAGAAGCTAACATGAAACCAAATTGAGGAAACAATTAGCAGGTCTGGAACCAGCCTGAGATATCAAAGTGTTTGAACAATTCACAAAGCAAACGAAGCCTCAATACTGCTGACCACTAATTGAAGTGAAAGCAAATGCTTGATAAATGATGACATGGGGCCAAGATAAGCCTGAGTCAATAGAAAACACCCATAATTAGCCTATTGATGGAACTGAAGGTCTAAAACTCTAAATTCTAATCAGCGTATGTTGAAATCCAATCTTAGGTTTGGAAAATCAATCAGGTTTTTACTTCCTTTTTTGTAACACAATTGAAGACTGGATTGTGATGGAAATTAGCTGAAGAAACCGACTGTTATAATCAATCAGGTTTTTACTTCCTTTTTTGTAACACAATTGAAGACTGGATTGTGATGGAAATTAGCTGAAGAAACCGACTGATATAATGTATATAAGCTAGCAAAATAAGCTAGATTCACAATTAGGATCAGCCGTGCAAGGCAATCCCTGAAAGAACTTGTGTGTGTAAAAGTAAAAGAAAACAGAATCATTTACATGAAGTTTAGCGTGAGCGTAAATTGGTAAACTGCTGCGTGACTAAATGACAGTGCATTGGAGTAAGTTGAACTAGAGTCAGGATAGATGATGATGCAACTTTTGAGGATATCGCTAACTGGCACCTGTTGCAGGTTATTGTGTCCCTTGGCAGTGGGCCATGGGATCAACTGTTTGGCGGTGGAAATGCACCGGCTTTTGCGGTGGCAGCCGGTTCATCTTTCATCGGTGGGTTGGTGGCTATTCTGGGGCTTCCTCGGGCACGCATAGCATCCTCGTCCTCCTCGAGGAGGAGAGGTGGGACACACCGATAAGTTTGCTCATTGCCATTACAGACATCATGTGTATGCTTTGGAAGAGTTGCAGCTTGCAACAATTCTTTGCGGTTGTTTGGGCACATCAAGCCTGGCACGCGTGGAAACTCTTGTGGGTTGGAGAAGAGCGCAGGGAGCTCTTGAATGCTGTGCTTTTTGGTGGTTTGCATTTGCCCCGTCGAGCTATTTTTGCCTAGTCTCCAAATCTTTTGTTGTTCAGTTCACATCACAATGTATGTATGTATTTGTATGTATGTATGTGGATCATTTGTAGAGAGGTCAATCAATGAATAAAAGTTACAGGAGTTACGTGGCTGATATGCATGTATATTACATATATATAGATGTTTATTTACTCCATGATACAGAGAGAGCAGTATCCCTAAACAACTATGAGAATGTATACTCTGTATATATGTAGATACTACATACTATATTTATGCACAGCCAGCCAGGTACGCCTTGTGGCGTCGATATATGCTCATTGCTCATCATCGAGCTGCAGTTGCACTTGGAGCGGCACGCCGGGCGTGGGGTCGAGGACCTGCGCCTGTGGGAGCGCCTCCGACAGCAAGGCCTTGAAGGACTGCGTCGTCCCCTGTTTGGTGAGCACGGTCGCCAGGAGTCCACCGGCGTCGACGTCGCCGTTGCTCATGGGCACCACGTACCTGGCTCTGAGCAGCCTGGCCAGGTCGACGGCGTCCTCCTGGCCGGAGACGAGGGTGAAGTTGGCGGGGAGGAGCTGCTTGACCACCGGCGTGATGACGACGTCCGCCCGCAGCCGCCTGTCCTCCAGGAAGGACCTGTCGTAGACGCAGTGCGGCTCGTAGTAGAGGAGGCCGGGGCCGCTCTCATCACCATCACCATCTCCTGCGGCGGCCATGAGGAGGATGTAGCCGTTCTCGGGGCGCTGCCACGGCGGGCCAAGCACGGGGCCTGCGGTGGCCAGCACCCGGACCTGCTGGTTGACGACGGTGGACTGGCCGGGGTCGAGGTAGGTGACACGGCGGAAGGGCGTGGGCAGGGCGTCGAGCACGGGCTGCGCGTTGGGGGTGGTGACCACCGGCAGGTCAGGCGCCCTGGCGGACAGCTGCGTGAGCGTCCGGACGTGGCAGTGGTCGTCCAGGCTCTGCGTGATGAGCAGCAGGTCCGGCCTGGCCTCCGGCGCCAGGAGGTCGGCCACCCCGAGGGCCTTCACCTTGGGATCCTTCTTGGCGCCGTCGAACAGCCATGGCGCGCCGAAGTCGAGGTTGCCGACGGCGATGGGGTCCACCAGGATGCGCACGGGGGCTTGCTCTTGGCCTTGGCCTTGCTGCTGCACCTCCCACACCCAGCTGTTGATCTCCAGGTACGTCAGCTTCAGCGTCACCTGCAGCTGCTTGCTCCCGCGGATGGCGGTGCTGGAGGAGGATTGCAATTCCTGGAGCCGCCGCCGGGACCGGGGGGAGCATGGAGACGATGACCCGCCGCCAGCTGCGGCTGCTACGACTGATCTTCGCCGGCGATGGCAAGGAGAAGCTCCTGGCGCTGGCTTAGTGGGGCGGAGGAGCAGCTGCGGTCGGACGGCCGTGGCCATCGATGACGATGGGGAATGCATGCAAAATCAAATCCGGAATTGGAGTGGCGGTGTACAGTAGTGGTGGACGCCACTCCACTCCGTCCAATTTCCACCAAGTGGTTCTGGTGGCCTAGGCTGTCACACGTGTTCCGCCCGTCTCGAGCGAGCACTTTCTGTTTTTACTTGGTCAGTCATGGGAGCCTACAGGACAAGTATAAGAAATTCATAGACGATAAAATTCAGGGTTCTTTCAAGATCATGTAACTTCTCTTCCATCGGGGTCACGGTTTCATGCAGCCTTTTCCTCAGAACTATTTACAGTGTACTAGGTCTCGAGATGTGTCCTCCAGGACCTGGACAGACTTCCCTCGCGCGCGCGCACTCTCACTCTCTCTCTAGTTTCAGCACTAATCACAGCTAACAGCCTCAGAATACCAGTATACCACCCACTCAGCAGAATATCTATTAACTACATGTATATCTGAACCTAACCCCTGTTTGACACTAAAGAAACTTGAGCTACATATTGTCCACGTAGTTCTGCAACCTCTGCCCGATGAGATAGCGCTCATCCCTGATAGAATCGTGGAGTCGGACAACAAACCTGTAGAGTACCTTTGCCAGATAACAGAGCGCACACATGGCAAGGCTGCCCAGCCATGCAAAACGAAGCACGACAGAGTTCCGGTCCGCAGAGTAGCCGAATCTTGGTGCCACGCCTTTTGCAAGCACGTACGGAACACAGAGAGCAGACAGTAGCTTGATGGTGAGTGGTATCAAAACATCTTGCAAGACCCACAATGCCCTGAGCCCTGAAAACCCATCCTCCCTTGCCTGGGTTAGCTTCTGATCCCACCTTTCGTCGATGAAATAGGCCAGGAACGGTGCGGCCCTTGTCCAACCAACCTTCAGATCAGAAACAATAAAACCAAAGTAGTTGCATCGCTCGTTAGTGAACCTGGCTGTAACCCAACAACCAAATAATGATAATAATTGTATGTAGGTTAGCTACAAGCTACCGTAAAGGTCAGGAACCAATTTTGCTGATCCAAACAAAGAAGGTCAGGAAAGCAGCAACTCACCAACATCGTCCAGAATTTCAGCAATTGCGACCCCAAGAACCAAGTGCAGAAGAAATCGAGAACTGGAACTTCATCAGCAGGTACCGCGAAGGGTGATATCAGTAGACAATCAACCAGCAATCCGATTAGAAAGGGAATGACGACAACCTGACAGCATATAGAAAGTCACTGAGCTGAATCAACCAGAAAGCAGAAAAAACTAATAATGAAACACCTCCGCTAACTCACCCATAGGAACAAAAGCGGAGAACTCTTCAAAGCAGTTATACCCCAACTACAAATAATAGATGACAGAAGCCGTGTTCTCCCAGAGGTCACATAAGCAAAGACATCTCTAGAGGCAGCAATAATTGTCGACAAGACGCAGAATCCGACAGCAAAAGCAAAAAGATCTGGAGGGAAAAAATGCACAAGTAAAGCCCAAACAATCTAACATATGAACTTAATCCACAACGTAGATCTAATGAGTTTTGGTGAGCAGTCATTACCATTGGACTTCAAAGCACCTGCTACCGGTAACTGAGGGATGGCAAACAACAATGCACGTCCTGCTGAGACTGGAGCAACAAGTAGAGCAGCAATGAACATGACAACAGTAAGCCACGCTAGCACCACGAATAGTGTCAATCGAACAGCAAGAGATCTCCTGGTACATTGTGCCAAAAAAAAGGGGGGTAAATGTCTAGAACAAACTCTGTGCCCGACTCCTCGGGATATGTAACATTTGTTGTATTGTAAATGGTCAATAGTAGCAAAGCGAATGAGGAAAACAAATAAACAGGAGATTAGGAGAAAATTGCAGAGCAACTGACTAACAAGCTAAGACAGTGCATGACTAGGAGCCAAACTGATGACCTTCTCTGTGCACCTGTGTGATGTGCGCCTTTGTAAATCTTGTGTAAAAAATAAATCATGGTGTGGCCATTTTGGGACATTAATCAGAATCAGGTGGGGGAACTTCTCTCTCCACCCCTCCCCCAGTTGCCCCTCAAAGAAAATGATGACCATGTGCAACTCTATCAGACATGTCTTGTCTAAGACTGAAAAACAAAGGCTGACACAACACTATGTCGCAGGATAGATTAACTAACACTTGAAAAGGGAATTTTTCAAATTTCCAGATCTAAAGAGGTCTTCAGGGCACTGAATGACAATCAAAGAGCAAATATATTCAAGAAGATGTAGTGCTCTGCTCACTTGTGCTTCCTTTTACACTAGGATTTAGTATAGTAAGATTGAGATTGCCAAACGAAATCCAAATAAAATTATGACAACTACTTTAAACATGGGAATGGACAGTTCTTTTCATAAAAATGTTACAAATTAGGTACCTTCCTTTCAACCGAAAAAACACCTTTGTTGTTAAAAATCACACATATGACTAATCCAGCTCTAACATGAATACTAAGGCCCCTTTTGGTAGGGCTCCTCTCCGGCTCTGGCTCAGTGGCTCTGGCTTCTCCGGAGGAGCCCTACCAAATGGTTTAGTAGGATCCGTTTGGAGCTATTTTTCAGTGGATAAATGAGGAGCCAGAACCGCTTGCCAAAACGGCTCCTGCTCCTCCAGAGGAGCCCTCCCAAACAAGGCCTAATTCAATAGAAACAGATGGGGTACCTTTTATCCTTAGCCTCAGCAGGCCTACCAGACTGATCTTTTGGTGTGGCACTATTCCCAGCTTCAGATTCAGCAGCACCATCAGGTTCTAAATCAGACAAACCAGCACTGGCAAACCAATAGCGTAGTACCTTCTTCACAAGCACAATAGGCTCAAGGTATTCGAGTGCATTGCAGATTAGAAACGTGAGAAGAAGAAAACCAGATAGTAACTCTGCATAGTTTCGTGTTGGTTGCCAAAGTACAGTGCCTGTTGGAGGATCAAAGTAGCTGCAAGTTGCAAACATGAATTAAGATAAATAAGCAAATGACAAAGCCTGGTGAATACCTCTTGCCAGGATGAGAAACTAGCATAGAGAACTTACGTGATGTCTAGCGGGAAGACGGTAGGTACCAAACAGAAAGCAATTTCAACAGGGACAAGAATGACCATCGCAGCATAGATAAGGCTGAGAAGAAGACCGGGCACAATCTTGAAAAAGAACTTGTAGAATGGTTCCCCAATCTTGATTTGGCCTCCAGCTCCAGTAGTGTGGACAAAAGGGTTACCTAGCCTCAACGCCTAGTGCCACGCATAACACACACACATACTGTTGGTTAGTCTCTGAGACAAGAAAACAAGACACATACTCAGATGGTGAACCCAGAGCTACAGTACGGCATACCGGGCGAAGAAGACTGGGAAGTAACGAGTGCAGCAGCAGACAGATACATCCAATGAGCCAGTGAAGAGCAGTAGAAGCAAACGATGAAGCAAATAGAAGTTGGAGCTTCTGGGGTATTCCCACACCAAACAACTTTGAGGTGTAGACATCAAGCGACCAGCCGAAGAGCAAAGGCCATATTACAAGAAGCACTGTGAGATTAAGAGAAACATTTGCTACACTTATGACCCCCCTGAAGAAGCGCTGCAAGAAAGTGCCTGTCCAACGGAGCACTACATGTATGCTGGGCAGCATCTTAAGAGGGCTAAACAGCCAGCACACCAAGTCGGTCCAGGCGTAGAGGTAAACTGCGATGGTAAGTTGCTCGCCCCTAGAGTATTGGTGGAAAGTATGCCAGGCAGCAGAGAGCAGAGCCGCCACAAGGATAAGCCCATATCCGGCTAAGAGCACTGATGCTGTTGAAGTGGAGGAGTGGGTTATGTCGAGAGTGCCAGAGGTGAAACAGGAACGTATGCACAGCAGTATCCTTCCCAGTGAGAAGGGGAGGAACCCAAGCAGAAAAGCAAATGCCACATCACCGATGACCACCTGATTGATGACAGAAATTATTGTGAGAATAAATTGCGAACTGCATTTTCTGGGAGGAAAACAAACAAACAAAAACAAAGCATATATACCATGAGGGCTGCTTCGACGGTGTGCAGTGCAAAGATCTGCAATGTATCCAATCCTCCAAAGCGGTGCTGCAGGTGAGCTTCGATGCGTGCCACCCAGAGCGCAAGGGGTGCAAGCGCATCCGCCGCGACTCTGGCCGGCGCGTTGAGCCGCCTAAGGTTGGGGAGCTCCCTGAGGAAGGCTCTTCTGATGGAGACGCAGGCGAGCACGGTGTCCGTGGAGGGCATGAACCTGACGGCGAAGGGCCTGAAGACGGCGGAGGCGCGGAGCGAGAGGAGGCGGCGCACCTGCGCGGAGGTCCTGGCGAGCGCGAGGCGCCAGACCCAGAGCGTGGTGAGCGGCATGACGAGCTCCCAGACGCAGATGGCGAAGAGGAGGCAGAGCAGCAGGAGCAGCCAGGACGCGAGCTTGTTGGCGACGGCGAGCATGAACTCCGGCAGCGGCAGCCTGCTGGGAGCGCCCGCGGCGTAGATGGGGGCGATGGAGATGGGCGCTTGCACACCTGAAATCGGACTGGATTGGTTCATCGATCGACTCCATTGCAAGCAAAGCAAAATCGAATTGAGAAGCAGATGCAGCAGCGTCAACAGGGCAGGGAGGCGGCTAAAACCCCAATTGATTCGATCGAGGAAACGATCGATTCCAATGATGATGGTGTATGTTGCTCGCGCCGACGATGAACCTCTCACCTCGCATGACGCCGAGCGTCGCGTGGCGAGCCATCGGAGCAGGCAGTCGTCGTGGACGAACCTGATGGTTCCGCGGCAGGCGCAGGGGTGGCGCAGGGGGCGGTCGGGCTCTGCCGGGAGGTGGCAGATGCGGCACGCGTCCTCGTCGTCGCCGTTCGCCGCATCCCCTTCGCCGCCGGGCAGGAGAGGGAGAGGGAGAGGGAGAGGAGCGATCGCCGCGTCGGCCATGGTGCCGTTCCCCACCAGGCCACCACTCTGCTCTGCTTCTCCTCGGGAAAGGAAAGGAAGCTACTGCTCGCAGGATCTCTTCTGCCTCATGGACGGGACAGCAAGTCGGCCCGTGGGCCCTCTGCTGCCCCTCTCGGTCATTTTTGTTTTTTTTTTTTCCCTACTACTATAACTAGTTTCTTGTTTTCCAAGAAAGAAAGGACACAATGGAAAAATTGAACGTCGACAATGAATCAATCAAATTTCAAGGAGTTGATGCTTCATTCTCTCTGAATTTGCCACCGCACCAGCAGTAAAGCATACTCTACATACGACATACACCTAGATATCAATATCCCTATTCAACTCCGAATCCAAGCAAGACTACCTCCGTATCAGTCTCGGAAGATATAATATTATTATATAATAAAAACAAGTACAAATATATATTAAAAAACATCCCACTAGTAATATTATCAAATTAATCAATATTCCAGGCAACCGAAACATCACCCCATCCAATGTATGGATGGTGTCTCCTGTACTGTATTTACATGAGGGAGAATCAATCAGGCCTAGCATAAGCCTACTCTAATCTCATACTAGTACTACTACTATTTCCTCCTTGGTTGGGCCTACCTCTAGGCCCTAGTGAAGGATGAGCATGTTCCTCATCATCACAAAATAATCAATCCACCACAATCGTTCTAATTGAGTTCCCCTTTTCCCTTCCCAGCAATTGAACTTTCCAATCAAAAGATCGTCCCAACAACAGAATCAAGCCTGCCATTACTTGTTCTGCTTCACCTTGCTCACCGTAACACACATTATCACCTTATCCTGCAAAATGCAAGCCCAAGATGTGGTGCTCTTCATGCCATTTATAGAGCATGCATCTTTGCTTCCCCTCAGTTCCCATCCCTTCCAAGCCAAGTACACATACCAAGACAAGCAACCATCAGGGAAGAATACATACACCCTTCATTGCCGCAATGTGCTTCTGTCGCAATATATATAATCACTAAGGCTGTGGTCTGACCCCTCTGTACAAATGAACAAGTGAACTTAGGTGATCTTCATCTACATGTACGGGCAAGGAAGGCATCTGATCCATGACACCTAGTGTCTCCCTCATTCTGTAACGAAAAGGTTTACAGAAGTTACCTCACAAGGAGAAACGAGAAAATAAACTCACTTTTGACATGAACCAAAGAGGCATCATGGCAGCGTTCACGTTCATGTTAATTAAATAGGGGCATGACTAGAACAAACTTGAACATTAGGGCATTAGGCAATGATGTTCCGAGGAAAAAAAATAGTCGATGATCAGAACATAACCATATATGAAGCCTGAGCTTAGTCTATGGCTGTGTGAAGCTGAACGAACAAGTAATATCGTACCTTTCTGCAATGGCTCTTATATTGTTATTTGTGCGCAGGAATAGGTCGACATTCTCCTCTGTCTGCAAGACATTTGGAATTTCAAAAAAGGTTCAAACGAACTAAGCTTCTTTTCTTTTAGTAGTGTTGATACTTGCTACGACTCAAGCTTTCATGTGTAGCTTTCAAGTTCAAACTACTATGTCTGTGTTTCGCAGCCACTTTTGATTTTCCATGTTTCATCTCTTGATCAACAGATGGTGGCTGTACCCCTAGCAGCAGTGCCTAGCGTACTCCTCTTGCAGTAAGTATGATGCACATAAATAATAGACATTAGACAAAGTATATCAGTATTCCAACCTTAAGGGTCCTGATATTTGCAGCAATCTGGCTGAGTAGCTGATGATTTTCCTCCAGAAGCTGAGTTGCACTATCTAAAACAGGGACTGTCTCAGAACAGGGAAAGAGAAGCATCGTCAGGACAAAAAAAACATCAGCACAAAATAGTTCCATGAAATCACATCAAGAAGACATGTATGTTACTATATTGAATTAAAGTTAGTGCAACATAAGTACTAGTACATAGCAGCAGCAACAGCAGTGTTCAAAGGAACTGTTACAACCTCATGCATTGTTTGTATGAGACACATTGGAACAAGCTAGTTGAAAGTTAGAGAGAATATCAGTAGTATTGTCATGAGTAGGAGTTATTTAATGTATTTCAGTATTTTAGAAAAGTTTCATCGGTTACAGACAAATGAAGACACTGTGTCTTCTAGAATTAAAAGGAATGCCTTATAAAAACAGAATGCATCCATTGCTCCTCTCCGAAAGATTATTTCCTCAATTCACTATCTTTCTTCGATTCGTAACAACAATTAAGGATGTTACGTGGAGAGAATTATTAACCAGCCCTAACTGAGGCCAGATGTGGTCATGTGGATGCTATAGCTATAGCTATACTAACCCTAGAGTTAAAAACATCTTACAAGTTGAACTATACAATTGAATTGGAAACATGTCACACGGAACAAATGGTTTAGAACATTCAAAGGAACAAATCCTCTATTGATGAACCAACCTTCCATAGAGACCAAGTTATTTTGACTTGGATGATGCAGTGATATTGAAAATGGGAACACATTGTTTGGAGGCGGCATCGGAATATTAGTTACCGAAGTAGATGCAGCCATTTTGTTCTGCACCGATGCAGTAGGAATGTAATCATCAGAATAATGAGTACACGAGCTGCTGTATATATAAGCTCTAAAGCTACAGGAGTACATATCCGAATGAATCATTCGATGTCACTAAAGACAAGAATACCTTTGAGTATGTCATGTTTCTCCCTGCATGATATCCATCAGGTTTCCTCCTACTACTTTCTTTGCCCTGAAATGGCAATAGTGCAGCGAAAGAAACAGGCAAGCTATGAGTAATACAAGAAGTGATGACAAACTGGAGCTGGGTCCAGAGCTACTCGTGAAGATGAAAACCTAGGCACAAGAGGACTGTTTGTTCCAGCTAGTAAATAAATCACAATAAGAAGCAAGCTTTACACAAATTAGCAGAGACTTGAAATCTTGAGTGTAAGACCGCTAGTAGGGCTAAGCCAAAGTCCCTTGCACACAAGGAAAAAGAGCAAAAACAAACGATGGGTTCAGAAAGGTATGGTGCTGCAAGTGAAGCAAGAGACCGCCCTCATTCAGTTGTGGGGTAAGAAAAATAAGATGCAAGGCTGCAAGGTGTGAAGAGATGAGGACTAAGCCCTATGTTTATCCATGAGAAAACGTGTGGAAAAAGAGAAACTTACAGTAGTCCAGGCGCATCTTAGCGCGACATCCCTAACGGTTTTAGTGGGCAGCATAGCAGCAATCTTGATGTACTTCATCATACTAGGTTCACGGGCGTACCTGGCAAGGAGCATAGCATGTTTAGGGTGAGATGCGGCTAATCTTATCGTATCGAACAGGAGACATACATACATGATGATGATAAAACTGAAAAACAAGAGAAGCCAGCAGACTTAATCTGACTAAAACAAAGGTGAAATGGATATGCTAGATTCAATGGAAGGGTTGCAATTTGATTCATTAATCATTCACAGGAGAATGCAATGCAATAATAAGTAAGCGGAGGCAGAGACAGGGTGTTCAAGTTGACCTGATGAGGCCCTGATTCAATGTCGCGATCTCATCGGCGGACCAATCGGCAGGCGACCCAGTGACGAACTGGTACTCCGGAGGTGAGGAAGGGCTGGGGACAGGAGGAGGAGGGGGCAGGAGGGAGGCATTGCTGGTGCTGGCAGGCGCAGGAGGAGGAGGCATGCGGGTGGGATTGGGATCAGGACCGGAGGGTTGAGAGTTGGAGCTCCCCATGAAGCCGAGCATGTAGTGGTGGGGATCGGTGGTGCTGGTGCTGGTGCTGGTGGCGGTGGCGGTGGTGGTGAGCCCTCCTCCTCCTTGGTCCTGAAGCGGGTAGAAGGACATGGCCATGCCGGAGTCGGCGGCGGCGGCGGCCATGTCCCCAAACATCTATGGGTCTCACTCCCTCGACAATCGAGACGAGGAAGAAGGAGAATTGGGAGGGAGGGAGGGAAGAAATCTGCTCTTGCTAGGGATGGTAGGGTTTGAGGCTACGGAGGCGACGAAAGAGACGGGCAAGCGGCGGCGCCGGCGACCCGTGGCCCCGTCCCTTGCGGGCTCCGGCTCCGGCGACGGGGTTGTGGGCGTGGGTGGATCGAGCGGATTGGATGGAATGGGATGACTTCTCCCCCGTGAGTGAAGGAGCACCAGCAGCTGGCTGCAGGGGAGATCTGGAGTGTCACCGACGTCGCCAAGGCGTAAAGCAGCAGCGAAGACGTATTCTTGTATCCAGCGTCATTTACGTTTCCTGTATTAGTCTGTCAAGTGGGCCCAGTGGGTCAGCGTCCATGTAAGGCTTAAATAGCCAAGACCTGTGTCCGAGACATTCAGTTCATTGAGAAGAGAAATATTGGCCAAGGCTTGGGGGTTTGCCCAGCCAACGCCATCGTCGCAAATCCTTGTTCCACTCTCGCGTGCTCACGTCTCGCCGGCGACGGGCAAGGCTACGGGGCGTGACAAGTTGGTATCAAGAGCCTATCGATTCCCGGGCGGACGACGCGTTCGTGTCGTCCCCAAGTTATCGGCGGCGGCGGCGGCGACAACTTCGCCGGCGCAGCGATCTGCTACCACCACCATCCCCACCACCACCGTTCACCTTCGCACGGTGCGTTTCGTTCCTCCGACTAGGGTTACGGCCCGTTGCTCGATTTTGATCGTAAATCCGAGGTGCCGGAATCTCCTTCTGCGCCCGCAAGGTGCTCGTGTGGAGGTTCCTCAGGTTCATCTCTGGTCGGATCGGGTCAGCCTCGGCGTCCGTGTAAACCTAGAACGACGAACAGACTACCTTCCACTTCCCCACCACCACCACGTTGCAATTCACCACCTTTACTCGGTGCGATTCCTCTGGTTTGGGCGGCGGTGTACAAACAGAGTAATCAATCCGTGTTCTTTACATCGGGCCGGTAATCAGTCGTAGCAAGGGTTGCGGAACAAGTTTGCGTGTAAAATTCCGGAGCTACGCACGCTGATTGTTGTGCGGAGAAGTTGGCGGGGGAAATTCCAAAGCTTGGAGTACAAGGTCGCTGTTTGTGCTTGCACAGCAGCCGACTGCGTAGCTAATCTCTCGGCTTTGCCTATTTCCCGGGCGGCGGTGATCGTGCTTGCGGTGTGATTGGGGAGGCGTAGGCCAAACCATCCGCTTGCATATCTGGCTTCGTCAAGAAAGGCGCAGGTTTTTGCTTCCAATCAGACCCAATTGATCCTTTACGCCATGACTCGCCATTCTGATGAAGAAAACAGTAAGTGGGAACGGCTGCAGAGTAACTTTGACACCATGTTTAGTCAGATTGCAGAGATGACCGATGCCATCAAGCAAATGAGTGAAGCACAGAAGCTTTTGAGTACTTCACAGCGCCAGATCAAAGGTCAGCTCGACCTCAGGGATGCAACAATGGATGAGTACTCCAAGGAACAGGAACAAATGGCCAAACAAGTGACCCTCATTGGTGAAACAGTGGGTAAGATTCTGCTTGGACAGGGAGACAGCAAGAACAAGGCACCAATGGCAGCTCAATTTGATGCACCACCACAGTATGATGATGATGATGGCAGTTCTGCACTTGGAGAAGAAGAAACCCTCACTTTCAACAACCCTTTTGCTGGTGAACCAATCAAAGATACAGTTGGTCCTTCTCAGAATCTCAGATCTGATTACAGGTTCTCTGCTAATCAAGAACCTTCACACCCTGATAGAAATGCACCAAGACCCAGAGAGCATCATAGAGACAGGCATCATGACAGAGATGAGAGGATGCCAAAACACCTCATGCCAAAGATGGAGTTTCCAGATTTTTTTGGCAGCAACCCCAAGGTATGGCTGGACAAGTGCAGAGATTACTTTGACATGTACCAGATCCCTGAGGGCATGTGGATCACTGCAGCAAGAGTCCACTTGAAAGATAATACAGCAATGTGGTATCAGGCTTTCAAACAGCAAAACACATTCCGAAGTTGGACTCACTTTTGCCATGAGATACTCCAGGAGTTTGGCTCTGCTGATTTTAGGACAGGGATGCATGATATACTTCAGCTCAAACAAACTGCTAGTGTGGATGACTACACAACTGCATTCCAGAAGCTGCAATATCAAATAACCATGCATCATGCTGGTTATGATGAGGTCTTCTTCATAGAATAGTATATCATGGGGCTGAAAAATGAGCTTAGAGGAATGGTGGAAGCCCAAATGCCTACATCAGTTCTAAAGGCTTCTCAGTTGGCAAAAGTGCAACAACAGGTGGTGGACAGAGAAAAACCAAGGTTTGGCAAGCAGAATTTCCAGCAAAAGCCAAACTTTGCCAACAAGGGAGACCACAGACCACCTCCTGCTACTAACTGGCAAGATAAACAGTTAAGAGACTATAGAAAAGCTAATAACCTGTGCTATGGGTGTGGTGCAAAATTTGTACCTGGCCACCATGAAGTGTGTCCAGCAAGGAAGAAACCTGAAGTAAATGCATTGGCACTCAATGACACTCGGACAGAGCTTGCCGATGATGTCGAATGATATGGAAGCAGAAGATGCTGTCAATGAGGAATTCATGCAACTGTCCATCAATGCATTAACAAGCAAAGCTACACCAAAGTGTATGAGATTCAAAGCTCAAGTACAAGATAAAGTCATGCTTATTCTGCTAGACAGTGGGAGCTCACACAGTTTCATTAGCAAGGAGTTTGTGCATCTTGCTAAGCTCAAGACTGTCCCCATGCAAGCAAAGGCTGTGCACTTGGCAAACAGTTCCTGCATCAAGGCTGACAGTAGAATCCCTAATCTAGAATGGTACTGCCAAGGTCACACAATCAGTTCTGATATGATGGTCATTGATATGCATCCCTATGATGCCATCCTTGGCTATGATTGGCTTATGTCCCACAATCCCATGCAATTTGATTGGGTACTCAAGACTATGCAATTTCCCAACAAGGGTCAGACAATTACACTGCAAGGTTGAAAGTCCCTAGTTTGGTTTTGGCTAATTGATGAAACCTAGGACTAACCTTGGTTATCTAAGTGGTTGATTTAGAGAAATGTTGTCCATATGATGAGCATATTGAATATGAAGCATGACACGTGTCATGTGATCAAAGAGATCAAGACGGTGCTTGGCTCCATGGACCGGTGTTGAAGGTGAAGGGCTAGTCAAGGCTTGGGAGTGAAGGACCATGCGATGGTGAAGCTCGGGCAAGACTAGGCGCCGATGGACCGATGCACGGTGAAGGGCAAGTGAAGTCGAGGTCGATGGATCGAGACGGTCACATGATGGTGTGAAGTGTTCATATCATTTGGAGGAACAAAATGGGCTCAAGGCAAAGGTATAACCTATAGGGCCATTTTGGTTTGCACTCAAGACACCATAGAGGGTGTGAGTGGTTTAGGATCGATAGCCGCACTATTAAGAGGGGAAGTCTTATCGGCTATTCGACGCATGGGTGCCACTAGGTGAATTCATGAAGTGCATTGCATGTAGGGCCTAGTGAGCTAACCTAACCTTTGGGAAATGTTTGTGAAAAGCTAACACACAAGCACATGGAGATGTACACTTGGTGGTGTTGGCACATTTACAAAGGTGGCGTTTGGGCGCGCTGTGGTTTGCAGGGTAGAGATGGGTTTGGGTCCCTCTCTTCCTCCCGCCTCACAGGCTCGGCGGGATTCGGCGCTTTCGGGAAAAATGGATGCATATTTTCTATTGCGCCGGATGCAAAATTTGGTTGAAATCATGCTATCTCTGATGATCAAGTTGGTATACTTGTTGGATAGCATGTTGGAGAAGTTGGTGTCACGGCACGGCGACGAAAAGACGGAGGCTGCGCCTGGCAGAGGCGCCGGACGCTGGGCGGACGCGTCCGGCGGGCGGCGGACGCCGACCAGAAAGTTTCTGGTATTCGGCCTTTGGTCGGGCGTCGCGCCGGACGCGGGCCGGACGCGCGCGCCGGACGCGGCGTGGTTCCTGTGTAGCGTCCGGCGCTCGGTGGAAGACGGCGTGGTGCTGGTGGCTTGGCTCAAGGCGGCGGACGCACGGGTGCCGCGTCCGGCGCACGCCGGACTCGGAACAGAAAGTTCCAGAGCACGGCATTGCGAGCGGACGCGGGCGCCAGACGCGGGGTGACGCACGCCGGACGCGGCGCCGGACGCCGACGTGGCGGCACGCGGTTGGCCGCGGCACCAACGGTCGACTTGGCTCGCGCGCGAGGAAGAAGCGCCGGACGCGTCCGGCGGTTTGCGGCAGACGCGTCCGGCGCGTGCTGCTCGGCCTCCCGAGGAGGTAACGGTCACATTTGTTTGAGGGGTTATAAATAGAAGGTGGCCGGCCCTTGGGGAGGTCTCTTGGCCATTTCTCATCCCTTGTGCATTCTTTGAGCTAAGAGACTCTCTCCCACTCTTCTCCCTTGCTTGGTTGTTCATCCTAAGAGAGATTGAGTGAATCACCTAGTGCATTGCATTGCTTGAGGGCATCTAGTGGCACTTGTGGGTGGTTTAGCCGGTGGATTTCTTGTTACTCTTGGAGAGTACCGCTCCTAGCCGGCTTGGAGATTGTTGGAGGCGTTGGCAAGAGAAGGTGATTGTTCTTGGCCACCTCCGGTTGATTGTGAGAGGTTTGAGCTCACCTCGTGGGGATCACGAAGAGCATCCTAGTGGATTGCGCGTGTCGTTGAGTACCTCGCTTGAGAGTGGTGTCTTGCGGTGCCTTGCGGGGCGAGCCTTGAGGGGCTAGTGACTTGAGGGTCACACCGAGGAACCATCTAGGTGTTGGTCGACACAACGGGTGACGTAGCTTGGCGGTGCCCAAGTGAACATCCGGGGATAAATCATTGTGTTCATCTTGTCTCCGGTGATTGGTCATCATCCTTTGTGTGTTGCCGATTGTGATTGATTGTTCATCTTATTGGTGATTGGCAACCTCGACTCTACGCGTTGGTATAACACGCTCCTACCCTCTCTTGTATTACTTTGATTACTTTCTTGCAAAGTAGAATTGCTTGCGTGGTCGGTCGGGAACCACAACTTGTGTAGACTAAATCCCGTGGGTAGAATTGCTTGTGTGGTCGGTCGGGAACCACTCCTTGTGTAGATTAAATCCCGTGGGTAGAACTCTTGATCACTAGTGGTAGCTATTGTTTGTGCTAGTGATCACCTACTAGAATTGTTTGGATAGGAGGCTTGCAACATCTAGTAGGCTAAGCAAAACTTGCTTTCCGCCGTTTGTGTATCTAACGAAGTTTGCTTAGTGAGTTTGTAGAAATTTTTATAGGCTATTCACCCCCTCTAGCCATCTAGGACCTTACAAGTGGTATCGGAGCCGAGGTCACCGTTTTTGTGCAAGGCTTAACATCCTACGGTGTTAAGATGGCTCAAATTGTGTTCAACCATGTTGGGGGCAAACCGCCTATGTTTGATGGAGTTAGTTCTTTTGATCATTGGAAGAGAAAGATGATCATGTATCTCGGTTCAATTCAAGAGAGAGTCTTGCAAGTTACATTGCATGACTATGCTATTCTTGATAATGATCATTTCACCGATGAAGATAGAGCCAACACAACATGCAATAGAATGGCTCTCAACACCTTATACAATGGCATTGATACAAAGGTGTTTGAGGGGATCAAGGACTTGGAGCGTGCAAGTGAAGTGTGGACAAGGTTGGGTGAGACCTACGAGGGCACCAAGATTGTGAAGAGTGCCAAGTTATATGGACTCAAAAGTGAGTTCGAGAACTTCAAGAAGAAAGAGGATGAAACAATCATTGAAATGTTTCATCGCTTACAAGTAATTGTGAATGATCTCAAGAGTTTGGGGCACAAGACAAAAGATGAAGACTTTTGTCATAAGTTCTTGATTTGCTTGCCGAGGAGCTTCAAGATGTTGAAGCTTATGCTACAAAGAGATGGGCTTGAAGGCAAGAAGCCAAATGATTTGCTTGGTGAAGTCTTGACATATGATAAGTTTGATCAAGATGATGAGAAGGTGGAAGAGGAGAAGAAGAAGAAGACCGTGGCATTCCAAGCCACATCCTCCAAGGGCAAAGCACCAATCTTTGAAGAAGAAGAAACCAATGAGGAAGATGGTGACTTTGAGATTGATGATGAGGCACTTGCTCTTGTGGTGAAGAAGATGGGACACATGTTCATCAAGAGAAGAGGCTTCAAGAGAAACAACTCCAAGAAGCAAGAGCAACCAAGAAAGTGCTTCAATTGTGATAGCACCGAGCATCTACAAGCCGAATGCCCATATGAGAAGAAGAAGAACTACAACAAGGGCAAGTTTGAGAAGAAGAAGCATGAGGCCAAGATGACACTCAAGAAGGGCAAGAATGGTGCATTTGTGGTCACTTGGGAAAGTGACAATGATGATGAAGATGAAGATTCAAGCAACAAGGTTATGGCTTCCATCGCCATCAACAAGAAGTCTTCATTATTCTCTACATCACCATCATGTTTCATGGCCAAGGAAACAAAGGTACAATATGATGATAGTGATGATGATAGTGAGATGGAATATGCTCACGATGTTGATAATGTTGATGATGATGATGAACCGACTAAGGATCAATTATATGACTTGATGCAAGAAACTAGAGATATAGCTATTGCCAAGGAAAAGGAGTGCAAGAAGCTTTCAATGAAAGTAGAAATACTAGAGAAAGCCCTAGGTGAGCTTATGACCACTCATGAGAGTCTAGTGGAAGACCATGAGAAAATTGGTGATGCTCATTCTAAGCTTGAAAAGGCTCACTCACTTCTACTTGAGCAACAAGCAAAGAAAGTGGTGGTTGCATCATGTGATATAGGCCTTACTTGTGACATCATTGATGAATCATTTTATCAACCTATCATCATGACAAATGCTAACCCTTCTTGTAGCACTTCATCCACCACCACCACCGACTCTATCTCTACTACTAGTGATGGTTTCACTTGTGATGCTACACTTATGGTTGAGAATGAGACTCTCAAGAAGGAGGTGGATGAGCTCACTCATGCCTTAGGCAAAGCCTATGGTGGTGAGGCCCGCTTGCTAAAGTGCTTGGGTAGCCAAAGGTTCTCTCTTAACAAAGAGGGATTGGGCTATACCCCCAAGAAGGGCAAGTCGGCCTTTGCAACTCCAAAGCCTAGCTTTGTGAAGAGCAATGGTCGGTTTTGCTATAGATGCAAGCAAGTTGGGCACCTAGAGCAAAATTGCAACAAGAAGCAACAAAACAAGAAACTTGACAATGCTATATCTTTTGATTCTTGTTATGTGCTTACCAAGGGTGTGAAAGGTGTACAAGCTAAGTTTGTTGGTACACCCATTGTTGGCCCAAAGAAGAAGGCAATTTGGGTACCAAAGAGCTTAGTCACTAACCTACAAGGACCCAAGCAAAAATGGGTACCTAAGCTTCATTGATTTGCTTGTAGGTGAATTATAAAGCCGGAGGAAGGCATTGGATTATTGATAGTGGGTGCTCTCAACACATGACCGGCACATCAAGAATGTTTGATTCAATTGAGAAGAATGATAGTGGCATTGAGTCAATTACTTTTGGCAATAACAAGAAAGGCAAGGTTGTTGGTTTGGGCAAGATTGCAATATCAAATGACATGAGTATCTCCAATGTGATGCTAGTTGAAAGCTTGGATTTCAATCTTCTCTCCGTGGCACAAATTTGTGATCGAGGCTACAAGTGCATTTTTGGGGCAAATGATGTTGAGGTAGTTTCTCTTGATGGCTCCAACTTGGTGTTCAAAGGCTTTAGATATGAGAATCTCTATCTTGTTGATTTCAACACTAGTGAAGCTTCTTTGACAACATGTTTGATATCAAAATCAAGTTTGGGTTGGCTTTGAAATAGAAGGCTTGGGCATGTTGGCATGAAACAATTGAAGAAGCTCACACAACACAATCTTGTTGAAGGCTTGAAAGATGTTGTATTTGAGAATGACAAGTTGTGTAGTGCATGTCAAGCCGGAAAGCAAGTTGGAAGCTCACATCCAAAGAAGAGTATAATGAGCACATGCAAGGCATTTGAGTTGTTGCACATGGATCTATTTGGCCCAACTACATACACAAGCATTGGTGGCAACAAGTATGGGTTTGTCATAGTGGATGACTTCACAAGATTCACATGGCTATTCTTTCTTAGTGACAAGAGTGAAGTGTATGACACCTTCAAGACCTTTCTCACTAGAGTTCACAATGAGTTTGACATGAAAATCAAGAAAGTGAGAAGTGACAATGGGAGTGAATTCAAGAATACAAGAATGGAAGAATTGTGTGATCACTATGGCATTGGTCATCAATTCTCGGCCAAGTACACTCCACAATCAAATGGCCTAGTTGAGAGGAAGAATAGAACATTACTTGATATGGCTAGATCAATGCTTCATGAGTACAATGTTAGTCAATCATTTTGGGATGAAGCAATCAACACGGCATGTTACTATATCAATAGGCTCTATTGTCATACTTTGCTAGAGAAGACCCCATATGAGTTACTTCATGGAAGAAAGCCCAACATTGGCTATTTTAGAGTATTTGGTTGCAAATGCTACATCTTGAGAAAGGACACTAGATTGGGGAAGTTTGAAAAGAGATGTGATGAAGGGTTCATACTCGGTTATTCAACTACAAGCAAGGCTTATAGAGTTTGGAACAATTCAAGTGGCAATAGAGAGGAAGTCCATGATGTGCAATTTGATGAAACCAATGGGTCACAAGATGAAGATGAGAATCTAGAAGATGTTGGAGGAACTCAATTGGTTGAAGCTATGAAGAACATGGACATTGGTGACATAAGAGCAAAGCAAGTGGTTGATGTGCAAGATGATAAAGATGAAGTGCTCAATTCTCCATTGAGGCAAGCTAGCAATGCTCAAGTGCAAGATCATGGTGCTAGTTCATCAAATGAAGACAAGTCAAGTGATCAACCAAGCTCAAGCAATCAAGTGCAAGTGCTACAACCACAACATGTTGCAAGAGATCACCCAATCGATAGTGTTATTGGTGATATTAGAAGTGGTGTGCAAACAAGATCAAGAGTGGCTATGATTTGTGAGTATGCATCATTTTGTGTCAACCAAAGAGCCAAAGAAAATTGAGGAAGCCTTGGATGATGCCGATTGGATCATGGCAATGCAAGAAGAGCTCAACAACTTCACAAGAAATGATGTGTGGGAGTTAGTTGAGAGGCCGGAGGATCACAATGTCATTGGAACCAAATGGGTCTTCAAGAACAAGCAAGATCAAGATGGTGTTGTGATTAGAAACAAAGCAAGACTAGTTGCACAAGGCTATACTCAAGTTGAAGGTCTTGACTATGATGAAACATATGCTCCCGTGGCAAGATTGGAGGCAATAAGGATTCTATTGGCTTATGCATGTGCCCACAACATCAAGTTATATCAAATGGATGTCAAGAGTGCATTTCTCAATGGGATCATCAATGAGCTAGTATATGTTGAGCAACCTCCCGGTTTTGAAGATGAGAAGAGACCCAACCATGTGTACAAATTGAAGAAAGCTTTGTATGGCTTGAAGCAAGCACCTAGAGCATGGTATGAGAGATTGAAGACTTTTCTTCACTCCAAGGGGTTCATTATGGGCAAGGTTGATACTACTCTATTCACCAAGAAGATTGGTAATGATCTCTTCATTGTGCAAATCTATGTTGATGATATCATCTTTGGATCAACCATCAAGCATATTGTGAAGAATTTAGTGAAATGATGGCAAATGAGTTTGAGATGTCCATGATTGGTGAACTTAGCTATTTCCTTGGTCTTCAAGTCAAGCAATTGAAGAATGGAACATTTGTGAGTCAAGGGAAATACATAAGGGACATGTTGAAGAAGTTTGGAATGCAAGATGCAAAGCCAATCTCAACTCCAATGGGCACCAATGGGAATCTTGATAGTGATCATGATGGCAATATGGTGAATCAAAAGGATTATCGGTCATTGATTGGAAGCCTACTCTATGTCACCGCATCAAGACCGGATGTCATGTTTAGTGTTTGCATGTGTGCTAGATATCAAGCCTCACCTAGAGAGAGTCATCTCACGGCCGCAAAGAGAATATTGAGGTACTTGAAGCAAACAAGAGATGTTGGATTGTGGTATCCTAAGGGGTCAAAGTTTGAATTGATTGGATATTCGGACTCCGACTATGGTGGTTGCAAGATCAATAGAAAGAGCACAAGTGGTACATGTCAACTTCTTGGAAGATCACTTGTGTCATGGTCCTCAAAGAAACAAAATAGTGTGGCAATCTCTACCGCCGAAGCCGAATATGTTAGTGCGGGGAGTTGTTGTGCACAATTGCTTTGGATGAAGTCAACTTTGAAGGATTATGGCATCAATTTCAAGAATGTGCCATTATTTTGTGATAATGAGAGTGCAATCAAGATGACACAAAACCCGGTTCAACATGGAAGAACAAAGCACATTGACATAAGGCATCATTTCATTAGAGATCATCAACAAAAGGGTGACATTTCCATTGAAAGTGTGGGTACCGATGATCAACTTGCCGACATCCTCACCAAGCCACTTGATGAAAGAAGGTTTTGTAAGCTAAGGAATGAGTTGAACATTCTTGACTTCTCAAACATGTGTTGAATGCACCCCACCACTACTTGACATGCCTCTCCTTCGACAAAGCAAGGTACCATTGGTTGACATGTCATTCATGCTTAGGATTATACTTGTGGTAGCACATGTAGACATACAAGGTGCATTTGGAACATTCATGATAAATCAAATGTGTTTGATGTATATATGCTTACCACTATTGCTTCTATGCTTTGTTTATTCTAGTGGTGGCATATGACATGTTTGTGGGCTTGCAATCCTAGTGTTGAATCTAGAATATTTGCTACAAGTGTTTAATTCAACATAGGCAAGATAACCCTTGTCATGAGGTGTGAAGAAGCTTGTCTTTGGTTCAAACCGAATTAAATATCTTTGGCAAGTGGTCTAGATTGAACCAAATTTGACTAAAGTTTTGTTTACTCCATCAAAGTTCTTTTCTCTCCACAATTTGATCCCGTTTTTGGGCAATTGTTGACAAAGGGGGAGAGAAAAAGATGATTGAACATGATAAAGGGGTAAATAAAATTTTGATGCACACAAGTAGGGGGAGCAAGCTCATGAACAAAGTTGTTGCATTTGTTTGTGCATTCTCATATGACTTGCTCATGGCACCTAATTTCAAGTTTTATACAAGTGGTGTTTTCTTGCTTGTGTGGTGCAATGCTAGTATAGGATTTGATTGATGAAACGATCTACTAGCATGCATAGGTTGTAACTAGACCCCCCTTTCCTTTCAAGTGGTTCAAGGACTTTACTTATAATGTTGATCTCACGGGGTTCTTGAGTTTTTGATGGATGTCTAGTTACTTCATGGTGCTAAGGATGGTGTAAAAGGCAACTCCGATTGGTATCACGCTTCAAAGGTCCATTTCTTACACCTTAGCATCATTTTGGTAGAATTACTCTCCCCACACTTTTATCCATGCATATGTGCAAAGCTTCAAATCCAAACTCTATGCACATATGTAGGGGGAGCAATACTACCAAAACCGAACTTGCTATAATTGTCCAAATTCCTCTTGTGAGCTTAAAGATTGGACAAGTATGACAAGTTCAAAATCTTTATTATAAAATCATCTTTGTTGAGGTTGTCATCAATTACCAAAAAGGGGGAGATTGAAAGTCCCTAGTTTGGTTTTGGCTAATTGATGAAACCTAGGACTAACCTTGGTTATCTAAGTGGTTGATTTAGAGAAATGTTGTCCATATGATGAGCATATTGAATATGAAGCATGACACGTGTCATGTGATCAAAGAGATCAAGACGGTGCTTGGCTCCATGGACCGGTGTTGAAGGTGAAGGGCTAGTCAAGGCTTGGGAGTGAAGGACCATGCGATGGTGAAGCTCGGGCAAGACTAGGCGCCGATGGACCGATGCACGGTGAAGGGCAAGTGAAGTCGAGGTCGATGGATCGAGACGGTCACATGATGGTGTGAAGTGTTCATATCATTTGGAGGAACAAAATGGGCTCAAGGCAAAGGTATAACCTATAGGGCCATTTTGGTTTGCACTCAAGACACCATAGAGGGTGTGAGTGGTTTAGGATCGATAGCCGCACTATTAAGAGGGGAAGTCTTATCGGCTATTCGACGCATGGGTGCCACTAGGTGAATTCATGAAGTGCATTGCATGTAGGGCCTAGTGAGCTAACCTAACCTTTGGGAAATGTTTGTGAAAAGCTAACACACAAGCACATGGAGATGTACACTTGGTGGTGTTGGCACATTTACAAAGGTGGCGTTTGGGCGCGCCGTGGTTTGCGGGGTAGAGATGGGTTTGGGTCCCTCCTTCCTCCCGCCTCACGAGCTCGGCGGGATTCGGCGCTTTCGGGAAAAATGGATGCATATTTTCTATTGCGCCGGATGCAAAATTTGGTTGAAATCATGCTATCTCTGATGATCAAGTTGGTATACTTGTTGGATAGCATGTTGGAGAAGTTGGTGTCACGGCACGGCGACGAAAAGACGGAGGCTGCGCTGTGCGGCGCGAGGCGCCGGACGCGGGCGGACGCGTCCGGCGGCGGCGGACGCCGCCGAAAGTTTCGGTATTCGGCCTTTGGTCGGGCGTCGCGCCGGACGCGGGCCGGACGCGCGCCGGACGCGGCGTGGTTCCTGTGTAGCGTCCGGCGCTCGGTGGAAGACGGCGTGGTGCTGGTGGCTTGGCTCAAGGCGGCGGACGCACGGGTGCCGCGTCCGCGCACGCCGGACTCGGAACGAAAGTTCCGAGCACGGCATTGCGAGCGGACGCGGGCGCGACGCTGGGTGACGCACGCCGGACGCGGGCCGGACGCGCCGGACGCGGCGTGGCGGCACGCGGTTGGCGCGGCACCAACGGTCGACTTGGCTCGCGCGAGGAAGAAGCGCCGGGACGCGTCCGGCGGTTTGCGGGAGAGACAGCGTCCGGCGCGTCTTTGCTCGGCCTCCCGAGGAGGTAACGGTCACATTTGTTTGAGGGGTTATAAATAGAAGGTGGCCGGCCCTTGGGGAGGTCTCTTGGCCATTTCTCATCCCTTGTGCATTCTTTGAGCTAAGAGACTCTCTCCCACTCTTCTCCCTTGCTTGGTTGTTCATCCTAAGAGAGATTGAGTGAATCACCTAGTGCATTGCATTGCTTGAGGGCATCTAGTGGCACTTGTGGGTGGTTTAGCCGGTGGATTTCTTGTTACTCTTGGAGAGTACCGCTCCTAGCCGGCTTGGAGATTGTTGGAGGCGTTGGCAAGAGAAGGTGATTGTTCTTGGCCACCTCCGGTTGATTGTGAGAGGTTTGAGCTCACCTCGTGGGGATCACGAAGAGCATCCTAGTGGATTGCGCGTGTCGTTGAGTACCTCGCTTGAGAGTGGTGTCTTGCGGTGCCTTGCGGGGCGAGCCTTGAGGGGCTAGTGACTTGAGGGTCACACCGAGGAACCATCTAGGTGTTGGTCGACACAACGGGTGACGTAGCTTGGCGGTGCCCAAGTGAACATCCGGGGATAAATCATTGTGTTCATCTTGTCTCCCGGTGATTGGTCATCATCCTTTGTGTGTTGCCGATTGTGATTGATTGTTCATCTTATTGGTGATTGGCAACCTCGACTCTACGCGTTGGTATAACACGCTCCTACCCTCTCTTGTATTACTTTGATTACTTTCTTGCAAAGTAGAATTGCTTGCGTGGTCGGTCGGGAACCACAACTTGTGTAGACTAAATCCCGTGGGTAGAATTGCTTGTGTGGTCGGTCGGGAACCACTCCTTGTGTAGATTAAATCCCGTGGGTAGAACTCTTGATCACTAGTGGTAGCTATTGTTTGTGCTAGTGATCACCTACTAGAATTGTTTGGATAGGAGGCTTGCAACATCTAGTAGGCTAAGCAAAACTTGCTTTCCGCCGTTTGTGTATCTAACGAAGTTTGCTTAGTGAGTTTGTAGAAATTTTTATAGGCTATTCACCCCCCCTCTAGCCATCTAGGACCTTACAAAGGTATCTCCGAACCAACAAATCCAGTACAGCTCCACACAATGTCTGCTACTCAAGTGTATAATGCAGCTAAGGGCAATGAAATATGGGCCTGTGTCATGGTGGACTCCATCACTCCATCTGATTCTACTGCACAGGAACCCCAACAGGAGCCAATACCAAAACAAATTCAAGATCTGTTGCTTCCCTATGCAAATGTGTTCCAAGATCCTAAGACCCTTCCTCCACACAGGGTCTATGATCACACTATTCCTCTCACACCAGGTGCCATCCCTGTGAACTCTAAGCCTTACCATTACTCACCATTCCATAAGACTGAAATTGAGAATCAAGTGAAGGAACTATTGGCAGCTGGTCTGATCACCCATAGCCAAAGTCCTTTTGCCTCACCAGTCCTCTTGGTCAAGAAGAAAGATGAGTCCTGGAGATTGTGTGTGGATTACAGGAAACTGAATGATTTGACCATCAAGAACAGATTTCCAATGCCAGTGATTGAAGAGATTTTGGATGAACTTGCTGGAGCAAAATGGTTCACCAAATTAGATATGAAGTCAGGCTACCACCAGGTCAGGATGAGCCCTACTGATGAGTTCAAGACAGCTTTCAAAACTCATCAAGGCCATTTCCAATACAAGGTCATGCCTTTTGGTTTAACCAATGCCCCTGCTACATTCCAATGTTTAATGAATCATATCCTTCAGCCCATGTTGAGACACTCAGTGTTGGTGTTCCTAGATGACATCTTAATCTACAGCCCTTCCCTAGAGGAACATGTGGTGCACCTGCAGCAGGTGTTGGATTTGCTCAGAGACAACAAACTTTTTCTGAAGAAAAGCAAGTGCTCATTTGCACAGAGCAGCTTGGAGTACTTGGGGCACATCATATCCAGAAATGGAGTTTCTACAGACCCAACCAAGATAGCATCCATGCTCAAATGGCCGAGACCTACTTCATTCACTGAATTGAGAGCTTTCTTGGGACTTACTGGATACTATAGGAGGTTTGTGAAATCTTATGGCCTCATCAGTAAACCTCTATCCAATCTGCTCAAGCACAAAGATTTCATATGGACACCACCAGCTCAAGAGGCTTTTGAAAAGCTCAAATCAACCATGACAACTACACCTGTCCTGATCTTGCCAAACTTCCAAGATACCTTCACTGTGGAGACAGATGCCTGTCAGGATGGTCTGGGAGCAGTGTTGATGCAGCAAGGCCGTCCAGTAGCCTTCTTAAGCAAAGCCCTGGGAGAGAAACAAAGGGCCCTGTCAATATATGAAAAAGAGTTCCTTGCATTGATCATGGCAGTGGAAAAGTGGAGGCACTATCTTGAGCGCAAGGAGTTCATTATTCTCACAGATCATAAATCTCTGGCTTACCTCAATGACCAAAATTTGCATTCTGAGTTGCAAAGAAAAGCAATGACAAGAATAATGGGACTCACATTCAAGATAGTCTACAGGAAAGGCAAAGAAAATGTAGCAGCAGATGCTCTTTCTAGAGTGGCACACCTACTGGCTCTCCAATCTGTGTCAGCAGTTAAACCTGCCTGGATCCAGGAAGTTCTGAATTCCTATGTCACTGATAAGGAAGCACAGCACCTCCTCAAACAGTTAGCTCTCTCCCAACAAGATGACCAAGAATTCAGCTTGCAAGATGGTCTCATCAGAAAGAACAATAGAGTGTGGATTGGAAATAATTCAGCCATCCAAACAAAGCTAATTGCTGCATTTCATTCCAGTCCCTTGGGAGGACATTCTGGAATTTCTGCTACATACTTCAAACTCAAGCAGCACTTTGCTTGGAAAGGAATCAAACAAGATGTGGAGAACTACATCAAGCAGTGTCCTATTTGTCAGCAAGCCAAGCACAGCAACCAGCAGCTTATGGGTTTGCTTCAACCTCTACCAATTCCACAAGGCATCTGGCAGGACCTTAGCATGGACTTCATTGAGGGCTTACCCAGGTCATGTGGATTCAGTGTCATCCTTGTAGTGGTGGATAGACTGACCAAGTATGCACACTTCCTCCCTCTAAAACACCCATACACAACTCAAACGGTGGCTCAGTCCTTCATGGAAAATGTGGTAAAGCATCATGGGATTCCTGTCTCCATTGTTTCTGACAGAGACCCTGTGTTCCTGAGCAAATTCTGGAAAGCATTCTTTGAATTATACAAAGTTGATCTCAAGTTCTCCACAGCTTACCACCCACAAACAGATGGGCAAACAGAGAGGGTCAACCAATGTTTAGAAATGTATCTCGGGTGTGCGGTGCATGATGCTCCCCAAACCCGGAAATCTTGGCTTCATTTGGCGTAAATGTGGTACAACACTTCTTATCATACTGCACTGGGATGTTCACCATTCAAGGCTCTATATGGTCAAGACTCAAATTTGGTTCAAGTGCCTACAATCCCAGCTCATATCCCTACTGATGTAACTGAAGTGGTCGAAAACAGAGAAGTGCAGCTTCAATCTCTCAAAGAACATCTTGCAAGAGCTCAGAACAAGATGAAGCTCATGGCAGACAAAAAGAGAAGGAACTTTGAATTCCATGTGGGTGACAAAGTGCTGCTGAAACTGCAACCTTATACACAGAGTTCAGTTGCAAGCAGACCATATCCCAAGCTCTCTTTCAAATACTATGGACCATTTCCAGTGGTACAGAAGATTGGAGCAGTGGCATATAAACTTGAGCTTCCTGCCGGCTCCCTAATCCATCCTGTGTTCCACATATCTCAGCTTAAACCTTTTCTGTCTGACTACTCTCCAGTGTATGAACAGCTTCCCACGGTGTCAGACTTGGCGGTAGCTGACACATATCCTGAAGCCATCCTGGAGCGCCGTCTGGTCAAGAAGGGCAATGCTGCCATGCCACAGGTGAAGATCAAGTGGTCTGGCCTCCCGGCGTCTTCAACTACCTGGGAAGACTACCACGTCGTCAAGCTTCACTTCCCTGATGCGCCAGCTTGGGGGCAAGCTGGAACTCAAGCGGGGGGAGGTGTCACCGACGTCGCCAAGGCGTAAAGCAGCAGCGAAGACGTATTCTTGTATCCAGCGTCATTTACGTTTCCTGTATTAGTCTGTCAAGTGGGCCCAGCGGGTCAGCGTCCATGTAAGGCTTAAATAGCCAAGACCTGTGTCCGAGACATTCAGTTCATTGAGAAGAGAAATATTGGCCAAGGCTTGGGGGTTTGCCCAGCCAACGCCATCGTCGCAAATCCTTGTTCCACTCTCGCGTGCTCACGTCTTGCCGGCGACGGGCAAGGCTACGGGGCGTGACATGGAGCCCTAGAGAGCATCCAATCGACGACGAGAAGGGGACGAATCTCTTCCGCTCCTGTCTCCAGCCGGTCCAACTCTCGAAACTCAGCTTTGCCACCTGCCAGAATATACCACCTATAGAGAGGATTTTGCTACTTTGCTATTAAGAAACCAGATTAACACATTTTGAAAACTTCAATATATACTTTATTAATTGGCACTTTTCCTCCCTCCGAGTTCATCTTTAGCCAACTTTTCAGCCTAGTACGGCTTACTCTCTCACACATAACGCTACAAAAACAACCAAAATCAGCCGGTTTATCAAAATATACAGCTCACTTTCTTCCATTTTCTTTCTTCTCCTTGCGTGACTTCCAACGAGCTTGTGCAGCCCCATGTCAGGTCCTCAATCATCGTTGATCCTTCACCACCCAGCATTGTCACCTCCCTTGAAGCCGCTATGCGTCAGTTGTTGCCTCTGCTTAAGTACACCGCTTGTTGTGCTCATGACAAAGTTGAATAATTAAGAATTTTTAAAATATAATCAAAATATAAATCATGACAATCAGGATTGCTCGGCTGACTGCGAGAAAAAGTAAGTCATAGTACGACTGATAAGCCGGTTGTAACTAGCAGACAAATTAGGCCTCATAAATTATCGTATAGAACCCTAACATACTAGTTAAATTTGATAGCATTAACAATGACATAATGAACATCATAGGGATCAAAACAATAGACAAATGCCAACCATAGATTGGATCACTTGGTTTGTAAGGGAAGATGGTGTTGGTGGTGGTGATGTAGAGGGAGACCTAGTGATGGTGCAAAGTTATCGATGCGCAATGGAGAAAGGGCTCAGAGTAGGTGATGACGAATACGCCGAGACATAGCGTGAAGAGCGTTTCCAACAAACTTATTTATCCTTTCCAGCACTGGCGGAGCCTCATAGAGGCGAAACTGGGCAACAGCCCCCCCTGCTTGCATGTTTTATTACTATATATAGTGCTATTCTCATTATGTTGCTCTGTGAAAAGTTGCTTTGTAATTACAAAGGCATGAAAGTATAAGCCTAGCTGCAGAATAGCCCCTGCTTGTTTTCTCGCCAAGCTCCGCCACTGCTTTCCAGTGCAGGATCATAGGGACAAGGGTTTCGAAGATCTTCTCTCCCGATCACTAGTATGAGGTATGCTTTTCCTTTGGGTATTCATGCGTGTGTCCCATCAAAGATCACACATGACCAAATTCTAACACGCTCAAGCTCCCCTATAGAACTTGGCAAGGGAATAGCTCAACACCACTAAGGCCCCACTCCCAAAGTCCACACACAAAGGGGGGAACGTTTGCGCCAAACCATATACTTCTCATCTTACTAGAAAAATGGGCTTCACTTCAAGTAAATTCTACTAACACATGCACGACTTACATGCCGCCTCTCCATGCAGCGTGTGCTAGCGACTTGCTTAGCTAAAACATGAGCAATCTTATTACACTTTCTATTAACATAACAAAAAGAAAACTCAACAAAGGCAAATCTAAGCTCCTCGATCTCCTGTAGGATCGGGTCTAAAATAGACCTCTGGGTGTCTCATTGCTTCGACAGATGTAGAACTTGTAGCCATGTGTCTCAAGATTTATCCGTTGCAGCCCTAAATCACGAGCCAGCCCATACCTACATGCCATTGCCTCCATCGTACAAGCATCAAGTGCCCTGTCATACCACCACCCGTGCTTGTGCCCCAAAGAACGCCCCTCGATGGTCTCTGATGACACAAGCAGAAGCGCCTGTTGTATCCCTCGCCCACAGCTCGCAGAGGATGAACAATCTACCTTTCTGAGTGCAAATATCCGATAAAATATCAAAGGCCCAGGAAACTTTATTCAGTCGAGGCAATTTGACACCCGCTGCCAACATCGCCTGTCGCCAAAATTCTTTGGCCACGGTACAGTCTTAAATACCATCTTGACAACCGGAAAGCAATAAGATAAGATTGCACGCCTCTATTATTTATATTCTAGTAAAATTAAAACATACACTTTAACTTGCGTTTGCTAACAGCAAGGCACCAAACCTTACCACATTCAAACGCCACCAGACCTTAACAGATTCATATAGAGTGAGGCATCAAACAGAAGCAGCGGAGTGTATCATGATTCACGCACTGCAAAGCATCAAGCCACAAGAAAAGCCCAACTGGGCGCCAATTCTGGTAGCAAATTTCTTGCTGCTCCTCTGGTGTTGTGTCTTTGTACAAAAATGAACACTACACCTGCAGAGTCGTCCAACTGTGTCATCTCATCTGTCGTATCTTCTCATCTTTGCCCCCCAGCCCCAAAAAGGACCCATCCCGCGTAAAGGGTACTGCCATACTGCTACAGCTCACCAACTTGGTTTGCATTGGTAATCGGGTATCAGGTTAGAGTATCTAATCTATGATATGAATCTAGTATCTCCTATACAGCCAGTGATATGTATCACCCCAGGCTCTCATCTCTCTTGGATCAACTATATTATAGCCGGCCTCTGGTTAGTCACTACTCTGTTTTTTTTTTCTTTTTCGTTGTCACTACAGTCAGGAGGGATGCAGAACAGCCCCTGTTCTTCATATCACAACCGCCTAGCCTCGAGACAGGAAGAACTCATAATCTGGATGGTGGTTCACAGACTCCCCACTTCCCTTTGGGACAACAGCTCTTGCCATGGCCAACGCACCCATCTTCATCGTCCTCAGCCTCTCTTTATGAACTTCAGCAGGACCAGTTTTTGAAGAATCTTCTCTTGGCAGTTGCTTCAAATCTGTGCATCTCAGCTGAAACCACTGTTCTCCCTATAAACAAGAGAATGCGAATCAATCAGGTTATGCATAAAACCATCCCCTTAATATGACCTCATCGTCATCTAAAGCACAAAAAAATACATTGCCAGCATATATATAACTGGAACATACCAAGCAATCACTAGAAATAAACTTCTACGAAGTGACTAGTAATTTGGTTCCATCATTATCTCCTGGATTTTTTTCAGTTGAATTTAACAGCTATACAGACGATATGATGCAAACATTTCCTCCTGTCATCAAGGAAAACATCGAGTCCAAATGGTACCTTGTCGTTGTAACTCTGGAGACCAACAACTGGTGAAACTACACGTGTATGCTCGCCATTTGTATCCACAGAGCACTTTTGATGAACCAACTTTCCCAGCGAATGGTAAGTAAGAAATGCTGCACGGAAATTCCCACGAGGCACACGATAAACAGGATACCAGGCCACACAGAACCTACAAATGAAATGTATTGAACATCACATGAGACAAATAACCAAAAAATAAAACTTAATATTGATAACAGTGCAAACTGAGGAAACGCTAGTGAATAAAGCATCCAGGCTCAGGAACAAACCAGGAAGCTGGATGAAGCTCACATAATTTTGCATTTTGCAGTTTTTCAGGGTCCCCAAAAATCCGGTGGTCAGAAATGTTTGCACCGCTAACAAGCTCCTTGATCCTACAGATTGCAGCCAGATATTAACACAGGAAAAGGATATATACACAACTAGGACAATAAATAGTAGCTACAATTTAATTAAAGTAAAAGTCTTTCTTATTGTCGCACAAAGGGCATAATGAAATACCACCAAAATGGAAACAGTACATCTAATGCCACATACTCCCTCTCCATCCCAAATTATAAGACAGTTTTGGCTCTTCTAGATACATAGCTCTTGCTATGTACACTATGTCTAGATCATAGTAAAGGCAATGTATCTAGAAAAGCCAAAATGTCTTATAACTTGGAAAAGGGAGTCTTATGAGAGATTCTTAGCAGCATATAAAGCCCCAGTCCTAAGCTACTCACATGGGCACAAAGTTCTCTTGCTTTAGGCCATAATTCATAAACATCCTGATCAGCTGAACCAATACACTACCAGGAAAAGAAAGCCCTCATGGTCACTTCGTCATGAAACATTCTATTGCTCACAAACTCACTGGCAGTTTATAGAATACAGTTTGAAACAGAAGTTTCAAATTCATTGCCCTTTTCTAAAGAAGAAAAAGATTGTGATTCTTTTGATTTGAGAACCCAGAAGCATTTTGAGAAAGAAATGACACCATAAATATGTCACAAGAAACTGTTGGTGCCAGGAACTTAAAAAGAAAAAAGAAGAGGAACCAGTGGTCAAAACTCATAATGGAGGACTGTGGACAACTTACTTCTCAAATAATGGAGGCCGAAAAGAAGGTTGCTCTGTTTCAAAGTACTCAAACATTAGCTCTCCATTATCTTCTACATCTAAAGATGACTCTGGCAAGCATGCATTACTTTCCTCAAACAGTGTATGCACCCCATTCGCAGGATGAGAGCTCATAGAGCTTGCAGTATTTGATGCTTTTAGTAATTCCCTCCCTTGTACACTAGAACTGTGAATCATGTTATTCCTAGACCACCCAAACAACTGAATAGCAGATAGATAAGGCACAAAGTATGCAAAGAACTCTGAACTGCTGTTGCAGGATGCTTTAGAGCTGAGATTGCTAAGAGCTTTTACTTCCAATCCATAGCACCCTGGCTCTTCATACCATTCCCATATTCTCCTTAAGGAAACATTAGAGATGTCATGCTGACAAACTGAGTTGCTAACTACTTGATCCCATGAACAAGCGCTGCTTATCATGCAAGGTGCACGACCAATAACGGGAGTTGCAGAGTATATAAAGGTCTCAAGATCAGAAATCGGATAACCAGCAGCAAGGAGAACATCTGCAGCAACCTGAACTTTATAGGCATCATTTACGACCCTAAGCATCTGGGCTAGATGTGTTCTAGAGTTACAGCGCCCTTGACAGCCATGGTTCCCTTCAATAGATGAAACTTTACTGTGTCCAACCATTAATTCAGTTGTCGATGACTCAGACCCTGCAATATTTTGAGTACAACATCATGTTAGATGCTGCGACGCTTGCTGCAAGCAGTGTTACTTTCTTATCACAAGGTTTCATTATTAAGGAAAAAAAAGTGATGCAGGATCTAAAGATGAGAGTCATACTAGGTGATGATCTCCCAGAAATAGTTTCGTTGGCATCATCGGTTCGAACTGAATCCTGCAGTCTTCTTTTCTGCATGGGAAGAGCTCCTATTGACTCACCAGACTCTGAAGTACAATTGCCCTTTAAAGACTTTGGAGTTGTCGGTTCAGAAGAGGAAATTGATCTTGTCTCACAACATACTGATTCTCTGCTGTCAAGAGTATTGGATAGTTCTCTCTTCAAAGAAAGCTGCTGTGATGCCTTATCAAAACCGTTAGTTGATTTTCCCCAAGTTTTTTCTCTTGGACCTGTAAAATGATTGAGACTTGCTCCTGACTTGGAATCTTTAGGTGGAATTCCACATTGGGTCTCCCTGCAAACATTGCTTGACCTCTGCATGAAATTCGTGGTGGAGTTCTTCAGTGCAATTCCATGCTGAGGGTGTATCCTGCTAACATGATTTTGTCTATGGGACCAGTTGTTACTGTTGACTTCCTTGGTCATCTGCGTTGAAGAACGGCCAACATATTTTTTATTTCGATCAAGTGTAAATGTGGATGCATGCTCTCCATAACTCTTCCACAATGACATTTTCTTCTCTTTTCTGGCTCTCTTTCTAGATACTACAAGACAGAAATCATTGTCGCTGCTTGTGTTGCTGCACAAGTGCGCCTGGACTCCACCGCATGTACCAACGCTCTTTGGGGAACAAACACCACCATCATAATCAGACTTCTCTAGCCAATTCTCATCAAATCCACTGTTAGAACTGCAAAACTCTGTCGCATCACATGGATCAGGTCCACGTTCATTTCTGAATATAAGCAGAGCCTTGGTATCATGGTTACAGTTGGCACTACTGTCAGCATAGCAGGTTTCTTGAGATGAACCTGTACATACAGAATTTTGAGTATTGTCCAAATGCCTGAAGCTACTGCTATCGCATTGCCCACACAATGCAGGGCACAAAGTTGCTGATCTAGACAGTTCCATCTCATCACAGTAGGACGCACTCAAAACTGAACCACCTGAGCAGCAACGGTACTCATCATCATTATCGCTCTCAGGAGCCTCTTCAGAAGCTTCCTTGACAGAAGAACTGGGAGAAGTTTCCTCAAAGCGTATGTCTCCAACATGCTTAGGCGAAAGTGTTGAATCTTCACAATCACCAACATCAACTGCAAGGGCAGCACCGTTGCTCTCTCTGAATTTAGCTTCAGATCCATCAGTCGGCTTCCTACAGCGTTGCCTGTGCTTCTTGCTTTTCTTTTTGCTCTTCCTTCTCGATGAATGCCTTGCATTATCACTTGGCTTGGTAAAGCTGTTGACTAAGAAATCTGAATCAGACATGCTATTGGATGGTGCGGGCTTATCTTCCAGTAGCCTTGACGAATTATCCAGCCATCTTCTGCGAGATCCATCTTGAGCATTAGGGAACAGGAACAAAACCGATGGGGAGGATGATGTCTCAGGGCTCTCTTCTTCTGGAGATGTAGGTTGAGATGAAGTATCATCACTTGCACTCTCAGATGATGATTTGAAGTCGTAACAGAAACTTAAGTCAATATATGTCACCAAAATACACTGCCTAGCAAGTAAGCGAATACCACAGTTATCAATTAGCAAAGAACAACAGAGTGAGGAACTGGCAGAGGCAAAACATATATACAGTTTCCAGGTGGACAGTAAAATTATTTGTTGCAAACATTTTTGTTTTCTGCAATCAGGCATAAATTAAGGGAGGAAGAAAGATAGAAACATGATGAGGTAAATAAACTCAGAAAGGAGAGAAATCAAGCATGCACGAGCTGGTATATTCAACAGGTGGAAATAGAATAGAACATCCGTGTACCTCTGTTGTTGTCGCTGTCTTGCCTCAAGGCGAGCTACAAGACGCTCCTGGAAAACCATAGCAAGCAAAGCATTAGACAGTGCGCACTTTGTCTGAGGGAACTAGCAAGAAAAAGGGCATACAAACTCAAGATTGGTTGGGTTCTTCCTCTCTGATGGTCTCCCAAACAGGCGCTGAGGCCTCCTATTTACAACAGCATTAGCAGCACTACTCGTAGGCATTCCATGTTCAGGTGGCATTTCGCATGAATCCTGCAGAGAAGTAGGACGAGACAAAAATGCACATGAGCAAGCGCATGCTGATTTTTTTGGTGGAGAGCAAGCACTCTAGTGAAATTATATGTTCTCACACAGTCACGCACAGACTAGTTAATAAGTAGTAAGAAGGTTGAGGGAGGAGTTGACCAAATAGCAGCAGGTGACTACATGCCCATTTCCACTCCAACTCCCTAGAAACGTTTGACTGGAAAGTGCAAGTTGCAGCATAAGAATGGTACTACTAGACTAGTAACTTTGATTTTGAAGAAGGTAGAGTTGAAGGTGAACCTAGGGAGTAGTGGATAACAGTAGTAATTTCCATCATAAGAGAGAATTTAGAATGATGAAAGCAAAGGAAGGGAGGTTGAAGCGGAGTTGACGAAACAGAGGAGACCCTGGGCAGAAGTCGAAGCGGGATTGGTGGCGGCCGGCAAGTGGACTAGGAAGCCAGCATTGGAAGTTGGAGATGGCGTCGCAAACCGTAGTGCGGGAGGAAGGGATCGCAGCGGGTGGATTCGGGCGGCTGCTCGGCTCGCTTGCGGTTGTGCTGGATGAGATGGAATCGAAATCGAAATCCACAAACAAATGGACTTGGAGTATGGATGCGAGGATCACAGAAATCAGAAACCCAATAAATAAATCCAATCTAGGGATTTGTTGTGTGGTTCCTAACCTAATAATAATTAATTGAAACAACAGATGAGCAGCAACAATCGATCACGCATCACCACCACCACCACACCTAGACGACGAGCCGAGCCGAGACGATTAGGTTTGGGAAGCGGAACCAGAGCGAAGGCAGCGGCGGCGGCGACGGAGGCAAAATCACATGCTAAGCAACAAGCGAAGGCGTGAGGGCTTACGCACGCACGCACCCTGAAGACGGCGCCAAGGATCTGCCCCTCCACCGGTGCCGGTGCGTGATCGATCTCGATCTCGATCTCTCTCGTGCGTAGGAAGGAGGAGGGGGAGAGGAGAGAATGATCGCACACTCGTGTTGCCTTTTCTTCTTCTTCTGTGTCAAGTAGTAGATGGGATAGATCGATCGGTCGATCATCAAAAGGAAGAAGAAGACCAAGAGAGGAGGGGGGCAGGTGAGGGTGCCTCGCCTCGCCTCGGGGTAGGTAGCACGACTAGTAGGATTGGAATTGGAGAGAGAAGAAAAAGAAAAACAATTTGTCCTTTTGAATTCTTATAACTCTTTTTTAAAAAAAAAATAAAAAATAAAAACAAATCATGTACGTATCCATCATGCACAAGTGGTATTCCGTATCAGGAATCAGGGAGGGAGATAGTGTTGTTGCTCTTGATTTGCTTCATTTGTTTTCAAGTAAGTAATAATTAATTAATCTCATAAAACAGATCCCTTTATTCATTTTTAATTTTTAATATTATATCCGGCCCGGCCCCCACAGTGTGCTGCCCCTCTCCTGCGGGAATAGCGCCGGATCAGAGAAGAGAATATACCTACCGCACGGCGGCGCACCTCTCCTCTCCAACAGAGGAAGACCAGACTGAGCTCCGACCCCACCAGACCAGGAGCGATAGATACACATACCAACAGACACTTGTTGCGTGCTTCAAGCGGATACAACCCTCGTATTATGACTCACTCATTCCTCTTGGATTGTGAAAAGTCCAAACCATATTGAAAAATATTTCAAGTACGAGTCTGTTCATATGACGTTTGTAAAAATACATTTCCATATCATAATAGTACGCCCAACCATCAGCTAAGTAGGTGTTAGCAAAAGCGTATCAATCAATCAATCTGCAAGTCCACTTCGCAACCCAGATTCATAACAAGGATCACACGTCCTACCAACCACACAGGGTCCAACAAATTTCAGGTTTGGTAGAGAATTACCAACACAAAGAAAACAAGTGCCTCGTGGTCGTGGATGGACAACTGAAGCATTCACTCGGAAGAATAACCACTAGTAGAGTTCCATTCCACTTGTTTGAAGAAGAAACCAATTACATCCAAATGGTCCAAATCCAACGGACAAGCCGTACGGCAGCAACGCGGCATGAAACACGCACCAGCCTCGGCGTCACATGATACAACCAGCCATGCAATGCAAGCAAGATTCAGGGCAACACCTCACAGCACAAGGCAAGCGCCATCTCTCGTGCATACCAACAAGGAATCGACCAATTAATTCTGCCCGGGCCTGGGAATATGCAAGCATATATATGCAATGTATAGTCAAGGCTATGCAGTCCTGTAACAACTAATAATAACAGTAAATCTGCCTATCACATACGAACCATCATTCAACACCAAACCAGCAGCACCATCAAACACATCAGTCGTCCAGCAGAAACAAACAACAAAGCAGTATAGTGCCCCACAGGCTGCATGCAACCCTAGGCTGTGGCTGTGCGCCAAATGACCACACACCGCACATATACACAGATATAAGGGTAACATCACCACTCAGCTGCTCCTCACATTGATTTCTCAAAAAAAAAATGGCTCGGGTGAACCAAAACGAGTAATTGTATAACACTACATGCCTAACTATGTAAGCCTTCCTTTAAATTGCCCAAAATGGTTCCAGAAGCCCCATCATTCCTCCCCAGCTTGCGCCAAGGGACTACAGCACATTGTGTTAGCAACTGTACATTTTTTTCCCCTACATACAATTCTACATTTTACCTCTTCAAAACCAAGGCTTTAGCCGCTCCAGAAGCTCCCCCTCAATGCCACCCAAATCACCAATATTCACATCAACGAATCAAAAGCCATCATCGTTTGACTATCGTTCTTCAGACCTATCACAATGACAAAAAGGATTTAGTCAAACAAGATAGCTTCAGACAACATAAGATCATAGATCAAAGCTCACAGCTCAAAGGAAGTAAAGCATCTAAAGGCAGCCACAAGGCAAAAAAAAATGAGGCACCAGCCAGAAACAAACAAGAAAAATGTGCCTGTAAAAAAAGACAGAGCAATTAAAGCAATATTGATATAAAAATGAAATTATTTATTTATTGCTCAATAGCTGTAACCTTGGAACCAGTGGCAAGAGCAGCCAATAAAGCCAAGAGAAATAAATGATCTTGGTCAATGCAGTAAACATTAATAATGATAGCTGAATATTTTGACATCCAACATTCTCTTGAACAGATAATATATCAATTTCAATAATACACAGCAAAAATGCTCCTAGAGCTATATTCCAATTGCTGAATTCAATTCGGAGAGCGAGAGAAAAGCACGGTTTTTGTTCTTCAGAACTGAAATGAGCAATGCAATACAACATTACAGCGATGCTCCTGAACATTCAGAATTTCAGATAGAACGCGGATTACCCAGTGAGTCAGAAATGCAAGTACTCTAGTATCAACTGAAGAAATGAACCACAAAACTCAAATAACAGTCTTATATTCAAGAGAAAATTAGCACAGGTCAAAAAACCCCAGGTGTAGGAAAGTGACAATATATATAGTTTCTAAATAGCCTCTTTGTTTCTTTTTTGGGGGGTTTATTGTCGTTCTGATTAGTGGCTCACAGTTATGACTCACTTAGAAAACCAAAGCACAGATGTTGAACTTTCCATCTTCATGTTCATGAGCTAAAACTAAAACGTACTTTGCAGGCCTATAAGTTAGCACAGCCTGATTTATTTTCAACAGTAACATAAAAAATCATCATATGGGCAAATGAGATGCGTGTTTCCTTTTGATATTTATCATTTGACTGCAAAAGAAAAGAATATTTCTACATTTACATCTAAGCAAATTTCATGCCAGCACACCCCCATGCAAATATATTATTCTAATTTACTTTATGGAATCGAGTTAGACAGGAACTTTTTAGGGGGAAAATAACTGAAAATTGTGTTCCTACATGTACCGCTGTGTGAATCAGTCCACAACTCTATCAACAGTTGTTGGAAACACAAATAAACTAGAGATCTTAAATATTGTCACATATTTCGCTGTCCAAAAAGACTCAAAACGAATTTTTTTTCTCACTAGACTCAGTGTACCTAGTGGCCCTACCCTATAACTGGCTAAGCACAATTCTAGTCCAAACAGCAAACATGCACTTAACAACAAAAAAGTTAGTTGAGGCTTTCATTATAGTTAGATGGATCTGATTAGCTAATTGAAATTTGGGGTGTGTTACAAATTGAGCACAGCAGTTAAGAGAAATGAAACATAGAAAAATAACACAGGCACCACAACAAAACGTGCTAATGTAGATAGATATAAGTTCCCGGTATTTACTACTAGACCATCTGTTTATAACTAATGCACGTCTGACCAATATACAATAAGAACAGTTTGCAGTCTTGATCCAAACAACATCTAAGAAACTGAGAACATTTGTGTCATGCGAAACACGAGCTTACACTAAGAGAGATTAGTCTGTTGGATGCTGTTGTCAAGACTAGTTACATTGTAAAATGTCCATTCCATATACTATGGCAGATCTCATCATTACACCCAGGCAAGTGCATCTCCGTCACAGACTAACAAAGCCACCAACTGTTGCACTCAATTCAAAATGCCTCCTATGCCCTGAGTTTTCCATGTCAAAACCTGCACAAGACCAACAGTTTGAGAAATGTTCAGATGAGTGAATGTAGATGAGAGAATCTAAAGACATTATCTAAAAGAAAGATGACTCAGAGGAAAACAGAAAAACACAAAAAGAGCAAAAGAGAAGAGTACCACAAACAAGAAGTTCAGTTTACAACTCTATCAAGAAGGCCTCCAGCAATTAAGAGTGTGGATATCCGACCTGGCTGGTAGCATCTGAGGAACATGGCCTGTCCAAAGAAAAATTAAAAAGGCTTGAGAAAACCATAAGGAAATATATAGATCGTCCAACACATCCCCCCCCCTCCCCGCGTACAAAGTCCACAATGATAACGACAAGCTCCCACTGCATCACACTGGAACTGAAGGGGCCTATCTGCCAGTGTATCTTTAAAATATCACTAAGAAAATTCATCTGAAAGCACAGCCCCCAAGAACACAACCATAAACTTTTAAGAAACCAAAAACCTGGTAGAGGTGCTCCAGACGGCAAATGGTTCAGAACAGTATGTTGATGATTCATCGGATTCATTGAAGATCTGTCAATGTTTGATCTTGAATATCCTACATGAGAGTTTTACTATTAGTGTCAGTCCGGTTGATGCAAAATAACTCTTATAAACAGCTTGTGGGAGAACATACCATCCTGCACGAATGGTCCTTCTGAGCAAGATAATGCTCTGCCGCCTGGACTGAAGTTACCAGATGCCATCCGCCAATGTTCTTCAGGTGGATAATGGCTCTGACTGTTTGGAAAGGACTGCACAGCATAAGGATTGCGGGGAGGTGGTACAGCTTGTTGGCCCATGGGATTCATGTGTGCCATACGAGAGTGGGGATGTACTGGAGGCGTTTGTGCAGATGGAAAAGCACTGAAATTCCCTTGCTGAAAAGGTACACCAGTGGGCCGAAACTGGTAATTACCATTAGAAGTTTGTGGTGCCATAAATACATTATTGTTTCCATACTCTGCCGGCATTGAAGTAACAAAATTAACCGCAGCTTGTCCATTAACTGGTCCACCAGGAATGAAGGTGGTTGTATTTCCAATAGCTTGAATTGATGTATTTCCTGCCATCTGGGTCAACTGATTACCCTGCACAGCACAAGTCTTTTTTTATAATCTAAACAAGAACACATCATGATATATAAGTAAGGAAAATTATTACATTGGGCGTCATGAAGTACTCTGGAGCTGGAGGCTGATAACCCAGTGATGATGGAGATGACGGAATAGGCGGCGGAATAGAAGGAAGAGGTGGGGCCTGGGTTGGCAGAGGTGGCGGAGCAGGCTGAGGAGGTGGTCCAGATGGCAGTGGGGGAGGTGGTGGCGGAGGTGGTGAAGCTGGAGAAAGTGGAGGTGGGGGCGGTGGTGGTGTAGCAGGTGGTGGCGAAGGAGGCAAAGGAGGTGGAGGAGGTGGTGAATCTGATGGAAGCGGTGGAGGGTCATCAGGTAGAGGGGGCAGCTCATTCTGGTCAATCACTGCCTGCTCTGAACCTGGATCTTGACTAGAGTCATGTTCAATAAGGACATCTCCATCAGTCTGTTGGTTGTTGCCTAGTATCTCTAAAGCATCTTCCATAACAGCATCAGTAGTTTCACTCTCTACTCTAATAATGTGTTTCTCAACAGATGCTGGAGCAATAGTCTCTTCAGAGCTTTCAACAGGCCGTGAAACAAATGGTGATGACCCATTATTTCGAATGAAGTCCTCGTCATCTTCAAACACTCTTGATGATAAAATTCTAGAAAGCTCAAAAGTCGCATTGCTGAGAACAGAAAAAACCACAAATCATATGTCAATAATGCCTGGTAAGTTGGATAAAAATAATACAACACATAGACACACTAAAGTACTGGGAACTCTGCTTTAAGCAAAAAATAATCCAAAAGATGATCAGGAAAGCAGAAAACATCCAATGTGGGAGTTATTTCATTAGCTTGAAGCATGCCCTTACTTCCTAATAGCAAGTTCACTGAGCTTCATAATAAAGTCCACAAAGTTTGCAACATAAGCACCCTGGTCATATAAGACTAAGACTCTTAGCATAAACCGTATTTTGAAGATTTTAATAGCAGGGATTAATGTAGTCAAAGCATTTGACATTACCATAGCCTATTTAAGGTTCCATAATACCACAACATAACAACTGTGACACTGATACAAATAAAGCCATGCATATTTGGGGTAGATACTGGCACTGCTGTGTTTCTTGACTTCTAAACTAATGATAGAGAACATCGACATAGTGTCATGTGAAGCAGCATCATATGTGGCAGAAATTCCAATATGGGACTGGCATGATTATTACTACCCAACATATACTAATCCAGGGAACCTGAAATGCAATTTTAAGCTATTTATCTGGTCATGATATACTAATCTTATAAACAAACTTGTTAAAAGTTTAAAATATTGACAAGATGGTCACCAGAACTTACATCTCAAGCTAGAAAAATAAAAACACTAAAATAATTCCCATAATACCTTCCATACTCATCAACAAGCATGTCATCCATCTCCCTAATAGGATCGTCTACAGAACGTTCAGCACGGGATGGTCGCTTCAACATTAAAGTAGTGCTAGTACCATCGTTTGGCACCTCAATGTCGCCCATGTACTTTCGAAGTATGTCTTCTGGCATAATCTTTCTCTCAAGCCACAATCTTAAAACCTACAAAGCCAGGCAGCCAAGTGACCCACTGTTTAGGGGAAAAAGTCAGAATCAATAATAGTGTCCAATACTTTAAGGCACTGGCGCCGGTTTTCACGAGCACCAGCTCCAGGTGGAGCAGCAGCACCCAAAAGACGAGGCAATGCCGCTTGAACAGTGGGAACATATGAAGCCCCAGCAACTCCTGAAAATGTCAGAATTGAAATAATAACTTTTTGGTCAAAAGATAGCTCTAAGAGCAGGATTAATATAATACTTAAAAAGAATAAATTTACCTCTATGAGAATGAGAACACTGTGTTATGGAATCCACAAGAAAAAGGAGGTCAATTCTGCGATGCAAATTAGGCTCGCTCTCCAATTTCTGTATCAGAAGCTCGACAATCTGGAAGAGAAATAACAAGGATAGTGAAATAACAATGAAACAGTGATGCAGATGGCATAAGAAAGAGAGAGAGAGAGAGGACCTCTCCAGCAATGCCATATTTAGAGCATTCAATTGCATGGCGTGTTGCACGTCCTATACTTTCCTTTGTCCTCGATAAAGTCTCTATCATTCCCTCCAAAGCATCACGAGCAACTGCTGCATCAGTACCACCACTAGGTGAACCACTTGCGTGCCTAGATTTGGGACTCTTTCCATGGCCATTGTCAAGCTCCATTGGGCTTTTCAGAATTCGTTGACCAGGACTCTCGGGAAAAGCAATTCTGGGTGGGGATGGAATGCGGAAAACAGGACTAGGGCTTAGTCCTGGCAAACCATATGGTGTGGAGATAATAGCAGCATTATCAGTTGAAGACCCATCAAATTTTGCATGAGCAGAAGCCATAAGATTCCTCCTTGCTTGGGCAGCTGCAATAAGATGTTTTATTGACTTGGCCGAGTCAGGGTTAGGTTCAGAAGAAGCTGATTTATCAACAGAACTGGATCTGCATAAGAGAAAACCACAAACTATAAACAAAGTGTGCAGCTAAAACTGCTTGAACACAAAAAGATAAGTATCAGAAAGAAACTTGGGCAGTTCAAAACTGAAAGCAGTATACCTTTCCTCTTTCAAGTGATCCCGCTTCCCAGTCCGTTCAGTTGACAAAGTGGTGCCCACCTTATGCTCAACATACGTAGCTGGCTTAGATTTAGCCCTTGCTTCTTCTGATTTGGGCAGCAAGGCGGTCTTTTCTGAGGCAGGATAGTTTCGGGAATGGGAGTTCCCAGATGTTAGGTGCACTGGTTTAGAAGAACTACTATGAAGTTTCTTCACATCAGAGGATGCCGGCATTTTTACTTGAGCAGAGGATTTGCAATCAACCACGTTCATTTTGTTACCAATGACAGCAGGAGTCTCAACCGACCCTGTCATTAGCCTTCTCCCTGTTACCTGGTGTCTAGCATGCACTTTATCCTGACTCGGTGAAGAAAAAACTGGATCATGCTTCACAGGAGACATCCTAACACTCCTTGATTTCTCTTCTCTTGAAGGGCCTGATTTTTTTCCAGAAGCATTGCCAACATGCGAAGAAAAATTTCCTCTAGTACCTGCTTTCTCACTTGGGACATGCTCGATAGATTTGGCAGAAGTTCTATGAATTTCCCCGATAGATTTGGCAGAAGTTCTATGAAGTGGTGTCCGCTGTCCTTCATCCTCGTCATCATCAAAACGACATGCTCTTCTCTTAGGTTTCACCAATTGCCTATCCACACGTGAGCCATCCTCCTTCATGCTGGAACCCTTTTTAACAGAATCAGCAACACCTGACTGAGTTACAGAACCAGATGCTGGTTCCATAACCTCAGAATGAAGCCTTGATATGGGTGATACAACACCGCCTGATCTCCGTGCCCTATCATCACTGGTACCAGTCTTAAGAATCATGTTTTTGCCTATTTCCATACCAGTAGATCGATCATGTTTCATAGCATTATGCTTTTCAGAATTAATGTTTAACTTCGTCTCACTCTTGGCAATTGACTTATCTGTTTCACCAGCCCTGTCCATAAGTCTCGGCTTTTTTGCTGGACGTGTATCAGCACTACTGTCCGTCTTATGCTGCCCGCTACCTGGCAGAGATTTCTTATTGGAAGAAAACCCTCCAGATGATTTTCCAGTCAACTGCTTGTCAGGCTTGCCATGCACAGTTTTATTATAATCCCTTCTCTCTGAATCAGTTGTCTGTGATTGTTTTGTCATGGTTTTTGACTTCTTAAATTCTCTGCTCTCTTTGCCAGCACTCATGTTTAAGACAACATCAGATGCAGCCTCAGCAATCCTTCCAGTAGGACTACCAGTACCAGCACGCTTGTTTTCCTTCCTTTCAGCATCCCTCAACAGCTTGTTGGATTTAGATTTCTTTGGCACTTCAAGGGCGCAAACCACCTCCAAGTTAGGTTCCAAAACAAAACCATCTAGGGGATGGCTCTCTTTGTCAATTTTTACCTCTTCAGTCTCCCTTTCTGTGTGCACAGATGTTGGTGAATGCTCCTGTTCTGTGTACATGTCAAGAGCAGACTTAGATGCAGCAGACTTCTTTGTCTTGGTATGCTTTGGATCCTGTATTAAAGATTTTTTCTTCTGAGAAACTGCTAAAGAATGATCCCCCATTTCATGACCACCATCTTTGACATCCTCCTCGGTCCCTGACCCTTGCCCTGAAGTATTCAAGTAATCAGTAGGGCTATCACCTTCCATTTGTCCCAATCTGGGAGTCTCACCAACATCATGGTGCTCTGTAGTCTTTTCTCTCCGATCAGGCAATGTTCCATTTGCAGCTTCAGATGTTTTTGGCAGGTCGTCATAGGCCTTGCAGATCTGCTCGACAGCATCATTAAATAGTTGAACATATTTTTTTTGAACTTTAATATTTGGAGCTCGATCTAACAGATCATTCTTTGTCTTCTCAGTAAATTCCTCAAGATCTGCCAGGGGTACAAAAGCACTGCAGGATGATATTCATTCATTAGCAACCAAGTGATCATGACAAGGAAAAGACAGATATGTAAGACAGCAGAGGCAACAGCATCAAAACAAGTGCTTATCATAGCAAGGAAGAGGTAGTAAAAAAGGATTTATTAGCCGATCATATTGCAAATTTATACAACCCAATGCATTCATCAAGTAACTAAAAACTCCTATAAGAGTAGTTCACTATCAACATTATCGAACATTCTATGCATAAAGGATAACGTGGACAACAGCTAAAGAACACCAGGCTAAAAAATTAAGTGAGCTCTGTCAAGCTTTAACCCCAAGAAATTAAAACCATTATTGGTTTGTTACTTTAGAAAAATATAGGCCTTAGGAATGGTACAGAGCATTTTATGAACTGGGTAACCAAAATGAGAGGCTTTGAGCAACAAAGAGAGGATTAAGAAGCAATTTCTAGTAATAAATGCTTGTCTCTCATCATTATAAAAAAAGTCATGCCTCAGGATTGGCCAAGCAGACAGCAGCAAGCAACATTACATCCACAGTGAAGTTGCACGTGTTTTTACAATTTAAAATAACGGGCTGATTTGGTACATACACAGAAATTAATGATCTAACCATATAAGTGAAACTAGTGAGATAATAGTTGGGAGGTCAGAGGGAGTGCAAAAACTGTAAATTTGACAGTAGGGGCAATAAATTGCAGGCATTGACCTCCCCTTGTCGTGACCTGAACCGTCTAGTTATGCAAGCAAAACGACATTACTGGGGAACTGCATGCCCGCTGTGACTTATTGTGTGACAAAAGAAAGACCTAATCCCAATCCGTAGCGAAGGCAAACCCTGAATCCAGGCTTGCAACGTGTTAGACAGAGTAGAAAAGCAAGAGGCTGGCCCTGCTAATCATACATGTTGACAAACCAGATTTTGTTATTAAACATGTAATAAGTAATCTAGGGTGACAGTTTTAGGCAATTCGTATACGACAAACAATCCGTAGCGAAGAGCAAACCCCGAATACAGGCTTGCAACGTGTTAAACATGGGGTACTAAACAGAGTAGAAAAGCAAGAGGCTGGCCCTACTATTCATACATGTTGAGAAACCAGATTTTGTTATTAAACATGTAATAAGTAATCTAGGGTGACAGTTTTAGACAATTCGTATACGACAAACAATCCGTAGCGAAGAGCAAACTCTGAATCCACACTTGCAACGTGTTAAACATGGGACAGTTTTAGGCAATTCGCATACGACAAATAGCGTGACCCGATAGGGAATTAATTGATGAGTTACATTACAAGAATGGCAGTTGCAGCATGTATAGCGGGAAATAACGGTATCATAGCGGTTGCGGGGCAAAGAGCTTACATCTCTTGGGTGCCATAGAAGTAGACGAAGAACTTTTTTGGCACTGGCTTTTGCTGCCAGTCCTCGGGCCTGCTGATCTGCGGAGACAGGGAATGTAGAGCATTAGCTGAAGCCCTAAGGTGGGAAGGGAGTGAAACCCTAGTGTGGCAGTACGAGCAGCAGCAGCGATGGAGACAAGAGGGATGGAACCTTTACCTTAGCTGGCCAGGGCGGGTATCCCTTGATCTTGGCGAGGACGAGGTCACCTAGCTGGGGTTCCCTGGTCCACTTTGGGGGGCGCTGCTTGGCGCCGCGCCTACCGCCGGGAGCCATTGGCGGCGGCGGCGGCGCGGCGAGGAGGAGGATGCCCCTGCCCCCAGCGTCGAACCCTAACCTAACCCTAGCAGAGCAGCGGGGGCGGGGCGAGGAGGCGGCCCGGCCCTGTACCTGGACCTGCCTCTCCCTAGGGTGGGAAGCGCAGGCACCCGCAAGACAACCAACCCTAGAGGAGGGAAGCGACGGCGGGTGCCGATGGAATCGGCGGCGAATTGCGTGCGGTGCAGTTACCTCCACCGCTTCTCGGTAGATGAAAGGGATCACTTGGATGGAGAGGGCTGCCTCGCCGTCGCCGTCGCCGTCGCCGGGGATGGGGACGGGGCTTCTGCTGCTTGGTGTTCGTCTTCCTCGCGTCTGCCCCCTCTTCTTCCTCCCTCTCCGTCTCCGCAACGGCGCGGCGCGGCGCGGATGCGGGCGGCTCTCTTCTCGCTTGGCTTGGCCGTTCTGCAGCTGCTGTGCCACTGCGGTTTGGGGTCCACCTACCCTACCCTACCCGTGCTCACAGGTTACTTCATCAAGATACCATAACAGCCGTCCGATCTGCGCCGGGCCAACGGATTTCATTGCTCATGCCACTTCAGACATTTTCATGTTTTTTTTTTCCTTTTTCCTTGTTTCTAAACATATTCTGAAATGTCAGACATGTGGAGAAACATTCTAGAAAAAGGCATGCAAATATATATTTCTTTTGAACTATAATTACTTGTGACTTTTGTGAGTGAATGCCTATTTAAAGCCTAAAGTCGTGTTTTTCAAACCGTGAAAAGAGAAAAATTAATAAATTGAACTTATCAATCTATGGTCTAGTGTTTTTTTTTTTTGTTTCATAACAAAACAGCACAAGCTGACTTATTTGCCATAGAAACCATCCAACGAATAGTTTGATGACAAAGAAAAAATAGTGAAGAGTTTTGTGCATTGTTGCAAAATGTCAAATAAACAGATGAAGAACCTCTCAAAGCGTAATAGAAAAATAAAATAAAACAAGACCTCTCCATGGAATGAAACTGTCCAGGCTCTAATTTATTGCATGGAATTTACGCGATGATCAGAATAACACGTAATAATTATGGCAACATTGTCACCTTAAGTGATAAGAGAGGATACTTGCATGTTATGGAGTATGGTCGTTAGCACACGCTCAAAAAGGCAACCAAGGCCATGTTTAGATTCTAGTCAGTAAATTTTAGCTTTTGAGGCTCTAGACAGGTGGTGTAAAGTTTAACTAATCCTAAAAAATATAATATATTAGTTTATTAGACTATACAAGTCTTGTCTTTTTTTCCTCATCTCCTCCTCGTCCTCCACAAGTCGTCAACCTTCTCATAACTTTTTCTCACAACTCTAGTCCCACGTCTATCTCTAATAGCCATAGAATCCCGCCACCACTACACCTCGCATCGACTCCCCCACCCCACCAGCAATCCCTACCATATAATCGCCTAACATCACGATCCCTTCCTCTCCCCACCCCCCCGGCCCACACAACACCATACTAATCACACCTGGTGGCTGGTGTTGCCGTAATATATCTCCAAGGTCTCCATGCACCATGAGCTTCCCTCCCATCCTCTTGTGTTCACCATGGTCTGACGCTAAAATCCATTTGACTTGCCCCTTCCTACCATCTTCTTCATCTCTAGCTAAGCTCTCTTGCCACTTATGATTATCGTCACACTAACCTGGTTCCGTCCAACTATCACGCACGATGCCCCTATCCAACCACGTCCCCCCACTACCTAGCTGACACTGCCACCACCGTTCCAGCACACCCACCAAAACCACCATGCCAGTAATCTCCCCCATAGATCTCCTAAGCCTGACAAACCCGGGTAAGTCCCTGAACCCTAATCTTGTCGATGTTGGGAAACAAGGGGAAACAAAGGCCACCATGGCATATTTGGATTGGGTAGGAAAAATCGAGTCGGAGGAACCTTTGAATCACTCGAATTAAGATTAGCATTAACTCTTTACTCAAATAAGATAAAAATGATTTAGGCCATACATATCCATTCTCACACCCATGTGAGGGAGAAAATAAGACTAAAATGACTTAGAGCATGCATACCTGTTGTCACATCCATGTGAGGAAAAAATAGGTCAGTGGTGCTAGTGAGATGTAAGCATGGTCATGGAGGTTAACATTTCCTATGTAGGTTAACATTTCCTATGCATGGCATCAATGCTAAAACTTGTTACCTATGCTAAAACTACCACTCTTAATTATCATAAACGTTTTAAATTATCTTAGGTCATAATAAGTTGAATGAGAAACTCATCCTCGCTCGTATGTGCTAGCCAGTCTCCCCTCCATCTGGTTGAGATTATGCAAGAAGTCATTGTTTGGTTGGTCACATACACCAAACCATGAAACCAGCACAAACTAATATGATGTTTGGACAAATCAAGCAGTCACATGAACATTGGGAGCAGTCTAGGCATGATTACTGGCGTCGAGAGAGCACGTCGCGGCCCGCACGAGCCAAGGTCCGGAAGAACGGATTTTAGATTCATTTCTAGAGAGGCATGCTCAAGGACGGCTATTGCATGAGAGAGCATGTCGCACCCCGCACGAGCTAAGGTCCAAAAGAACAAACTTGATATTCATTTCTAGAGAGACATATCTCAAACATCGGTCCAGCCATCCAAACATCGACTAGATATAGTCAAACCAATCACGCCCTAGCTGTAGTGAGGTAACTAACTGTGCTCTTAGCGTCTGCTGAGAGAAGCTCAGACCATAAACACAAGATTTCTCATATTACATTTCTTATAAGTTGTTTTGAGGGCGTCCTAAAATCAATTTAGGATATAGAAGTGCCTGCAGCAGTATAATATAAAATTTGTCTCCTATATTATTTTTCTAAAGATAGAGGAGAGGGGGTTGTCTCCTTTATTTAGAAGAGATTATGCTTCTTATTATGTATATAGAAGATTGAATAGGATATCTAACGGAGATGCTAGATGCTGCCTAGAAAGAAGCAATACTACTAACTACCCTAAGCACCAAATCAAGGATTCTACGAGGACAGTACAATATTGGTAAAAATGAATGAGAAACGAGAAGGCTGCATCAGAATCTGCGTAAGTTCCAAACGGCTCCCTTTATCTTATAGATCCAAAATATTTACAAAAAAGACTACGAATGTTCTTCAGAATGCAATGCAGGACTCAAGCATCCAAATACGACCGAATTAGAGGAAAAAGACATAAACCACTTGTTCTGAGCTTAGACGTAGGCTCATTGGCAACACTTCCAATATCTCCCAAAATTTCTTCCTCCCTTTCTCCATCCACGCGGTGTTTCAGACTCGTGATTCTCCTTTTCGACTTATGTCAATGTGATGGTGAAACATTACATAAGTCAACAACAATTCAATTGTGAACTTATGGTGTATCCTCAAACGCCATATCTGATGGTGCCAGTCACATCAAATTATGTCTAGGGGTTTGTTTGTTGAATGGACTTCTCCCCTCGGATAATCTATATAAAACACAAAGGTAAAAATGAGACACATAAAAAATTAACAAACAGGCAATTTAATTTAAGTACCACGGGACCATAGGTTTATGCAAACAGAAAGTTCTGTTCTAGTTTTAAATGTTCTAGTGAGCTATGTCAGATGCAATAACAGAATTTACGGTCATGATTGCTATATGAACATAGAGACTAAGAAATTTTGCATACAAATTTGCCAGGCACTGAGTTTTTGTAGATAATGAGTGCATCCCCTGCCTGAAGGCCATGTGTCTTCACGAATTCACCTAACAAAGAAAATTGAGATGGTTCAATCTATCAATGTCTGGATAACAAAGAGGCTAGGGAACATTTGAAACTGTATCCAAATTCCACACCAAGGCATACCTGCAGCTTCCAGAATATACATTCTGCTTTTGTTGTTTGGCCAAAATCTGAAATAGCAAAGTGTAAATGTCAGGAAGCATTTGAGTTTAGCAACAGTAAGATGCACCAGTTTTTGCATACTGTGGCAACTACTTTTCATGACCTTCAACTTCAAGAACATGGCAACACCTAAGAGAGAAATCAATTTATACAATGCCTTCAACTTCCTGGCTTTTCACAGGAAAGAAGTTATGACCTCCTGGTAGGCCATTATCATTCAGAAATTTATTTTGCCTATGTTTCCTTTTTCAGATGTGGCAATTCAAAGATGTCATAAGGTAATCTGAGAGTGTACCTATACTTAAATTTCCATATAATTGGAAGCACCATGTCATCCATCTGCAGTATCAGAGGATCCCCTTGCACCAAGGGTGGAAGACCAGCCTCAGCATCCTTCTGCAGAAGATTGAGCAGATAGATAAATCACAAAACATAGTTGACAAAGTGCCCCAACTCCCCAGAATAATAGGATAGACAATGTCAAGTAATAGAATATACCTTGGGAAGCACAATTCGACCGGAATTTGCGACATCACTCTTTGTCAACTCCTTGCGCAAAATGACTTGGTACTCTCCAGAGTTGAACTTCTGAAAGTCATGTGTATCCCATGGACACGGTGACACAGGAAGAAAATAACATGTTAATTACGAGAGAAGTATAGGTCTAACTACTGTAACATGACCAAGTAACTGGAACTATGTCAAACAAATTAAAACCATTTATTCTTTTTCCGGTGAACTTATCAAATGTGGACTCAAAACAAGCGAAGAATATGCTCAATAAAAAAAAGGACATGGAGTGTGTGTTAGATGTATCACGTTACTCACAGGAGTGCAACTTTCATGGCTCTGCTTCGACTCAGGAAGAGTGCCAACTGTGTCCCGATGAACTTCGCCACTGCTTCTAGTGTCCATTTCATCACTGCTTCGAACTACTGCAGGCAAATCCTGTGTATCACGAATCAGAGCAGAATTAAAAATTAAGAAGGGTAATGAAATCAATAAAGTTTAATATAATCCTGAAGGTTCATATCTATCTATACCTCAGAATTCTCAGGTTCTTTGGCAGATATAGATCCTTCCATGGGTGTCATGTGGGCACAAATATTTGGCCCAAGGGACATTGTAGTGAAAGAGTCAAACCCAAGGCTGGATGCACAACCTGTTATTTCCATAGAATATGAATAACTTAGCTGAGGCAGAGGAGGGATTGTGAAAGCATCAGAGGATAAGAATCGGGACTGTTGCAATGCGCCGGATTAGTTGACACATGCTTAAATAATGCTACATTGGTTTCTAATATATGTACCATGCAACCACAGATAACAATATGATGATACAGCAATAAAAAAACAATATGATGATACAGAAATAAACTGCCAGCTTACATTACATGTTTGAAGGCCAGAAGGGCACTAAAAACAAAGAAGAAGAGTAGAAGACAAAATCAAAGCTACTACTAGTTACATCAAGCTACAGTTATGCCTGCGAACCTGAAAGGAATGAAAAGAAAGCAAAGCATATTTTCGCTCTAAAGTTTGTGAAAGGACTATAATATTTACATGGTCCCATGAGAGTTTTCGTTTTTGATCGAATTTAAGCAGAGCGATATATACAAGTTAAGAAAGGGAATTCGCAGTAGGAGAGTGATTGAAAACAGGAGATGTACCTGGATCCTTATCCGGGATGTGGGTATGGCGCAATGGGCGGGGATTCTCCTCCGGGATGTGGGTATGGCGCAATGGGTGGGGATTCTCCTCTGGGATGTGTGTGTGGCGCAGTGGGTGGGGATTCTCCTCCGGGATGTGTGTATGACGCAATGGGTTGGGATTCTCCTCCGGGATGTGGTTATGTCGCAATGGGATGGGATTCTCCTCATGCTGTGTAGGGTAAGTAGAGCAGGACACATTCTTGTTAAGCATGTAATGGGTCCAGAGGGCATAAGACTGGGAGAGGTTGTAATGGAAGGGTGCATTGTTGGTAGCAGGGGCAGGCTGGGCGGCGACAGCAGCAAAGGCACTGTTGGACGCGTTCCAATCGGTGAAACCTCTATGAGGCTGAGAATGGGGAGCGGCATTGGCATTGGCATTGTGTGTGGAGGAGGCATCAGCATCAGCTCCAGGTCCTGCAGCTGCAGCATAGGGTTTGGGGGTGAGCAACAAGAATTGGAACCATTTGTATGCAGAAAAAAAAACAGTATTAAGTAAGAGCTGTGTACATTGAGTGCATTCTGCTATTACTCTACTCTAGTCCCTCCGTCCCAAAATAAGTGTCATTCTCACTTCCCGAGAAAAAGTTGCCGGCAATTATATATTAGAATATATTAATATTTATGCTATGTGATTAGTATCATCGGAAAGATCTTTTAAGTCTAATTTTTTAACAAAATTATTTGGAGATAAAAATATTGCACATATTTTCTACAAATTGAGTCAAACTTGTGGCACGAAAACCCAAAACGACACTTATTTTGGGACCGAGAGAGTATGTATTAACTGATGGAACCATTTGTATATGCAGAAAAAACAACAGTACTAACTGATGGAAGTAAGAGCTGTACTACATTTAGGCTTACATTCTGCTATTACTCTAGTCTATGTACTGTAATATAAATTATAGATCAGCAGCAGCAGTGGACAGAAGAGAAATTGTCCCGTGCAAAATTAAGCCCAGTGTGGTGTGTGTGGCCGGGATTGTAAAATTGAATGGTACTGTATGTATCTATCTATATCTATATATTTATTCCATTCCAGGTGCCCTGCCTCCCTCCCTAATCCATCCAAACACCCACCATATTATACAATACATCTATCCGGTGAGGAACGAAGGGAAATGGAGAAGAATGCGGAGGGAGGGAGGGGGGAACTGACCATGACCGTGACCGGCGGCGGGCGCTCCGAGAGGCAGGTGGAAGGGGAGGGGAAAGGGGTGCAGCCCTCCCACCCCGACCCCCTGGGCGGGGTTCTGCACGGCGGCGAGGAGCGCCTGGTAGTGGTGGTACTGGTGGTGCGGGGCCCCGCCGGCGCCGCCATCGCCGTCGCCGTCGGGTCCGCCCATCTGCCCCATTACTCCTCCGGGGAAGGGCAGGGGAGGAGGCTGGAGATGGGAAGAATGGTGGGGGGGAACGGATGGATGGATGGATGTGGTCGTCCGCAACCCACCCACTCACTCAAGAAGAGGAGCTGGGCTGGCTAGTCACGAGCTGCTCGAAGCTCCTCATCTACCCGTGCTGTGCCGTCCCGTCCCGTCTCGTCTCCACCTGGGGACTGGGGCTAGCAGCCTACCACTAGCACACTAGCACTCTACTCCTACCACTACCAGGCAGCTGCACACTCTCTCTCTTTCTTGACGGAGGGACGCAAGAAGGGGAAAGGCAGAACCAGAGTGCCAGACGCCTGATGAGCTCCTCTCTCTCTCCTGCGTTCTCTCTCTGTCCACTTCGCCCCACCGCCACCCACCTGCAGCGCTGCCTGCTGCAGAGTGGTGCAGCGCAGCACGGGACGGACCGCTGGTCCTGCAATGGCTCTTGCTACTGCTCACCCCCCCTTCTCTTCTCTTCTCTCTCTACACGCCGCACCACACTCTCTCTTTCCTTGCTTTTTTTCTTCTTTTTCTCCTCGAATTTCGATCGGGAGAAAAACAAAAGTAAAGGCAAGGCAAGGAACGAAATATCCTGGCAGAATTTTATCACTATCCATTTTGTTGACGCCTTCAAATTACAGTATTTATTTCTCTCTCCCTTCATTTCTTTCCCCAATTTCTATCCATTACCTTTTTCTAAAAGTATACAGTATATGGTGCTATTTTGATATAGCATCTCCAATAAATACGAGTAAATGGCTCGATCTCAAAAAAAAAATCTCTAATAGATACGGGTGAATGACCTCATCTCTAAAAAGTAGCATCTCCAATAACCCATGGTCCGATCTCAAAAGCATCTCCAATAAATATGGGTGAATGGTCCGATCTTCAAAAAATAGCATCTCCAATAATTCAAAAAACATAATTATTAAATGAAAGAGTTTTTCATATGGCTAAAAAAATTGAGGTTGTTTTCTTTGGGTTCCTCTAACAATTTCCAAATTCTTCTCCTAAAATATACAAAGGCAATTTTGCATCAGAAATCCTAGACTATGATCCCACATTCTATATGTAGACGTGTGTATATTTTTGTATGATTGGGTCAATTTTCTTGAGTATAGAAAGATTTTTTTTTTAGAAGAAACATGTATTAATGTTAGTGTCTTACACCGGCCTTTTTACAGATTAGACTCTAAAGAAAAGGAAAATTACATACTCCCTCCGTCCCCAATTAACTGTCGTTTTAACTACAGGATCGTGTCCCCAATTAACTGTCGTCCGCTACTCCGCCGTAGCTGCACAGCTACCGCACCAACGCCTGTCCTATTCTTTCCTCTCCCATCGTGGCCTCACACCACTACACGCACCCGAAAAAAATCCCAACCTCGCCGGCGGTTCCTTCGCTTCATCCGCAACCTCGCAGTCGCGCCCGCCCTCCATCCACTCCCTTCCTCCGAGATCCTCTACGCCGCCCTCCATGGAGTCCCTACACCGAGATCTTCGTGCGCCAAGCCATGAGAGCCGGGAGAGCGGGCTCCTACTCCGCGCAACGCCGCCAAGGAGCTCCGGCGGCGCACGGCGTCCGCCATCTCCGGCCAGGCCTCTCCCTTTCATCTTGCGTCAGACCATGGAAGCCGGAAGTACGACCCCTCCATGGCTCTAGGCGACAGTGCCGACGTCCATCCGACGGCGGAGGATCCAAGCACGGCGTCTGCTCCGCAGAGAGAGAGAGAGAAACAGGGCGTGGCCCTGACCGGCGAGGGCGTCATGGCGCGCCTACTTCTCCCCGCCGCGAGCACGAAGCAGGGGCCCGCTGCCGCCTTAATCCCGTGCGCGCGAGGTGGCGGCGAGGAGCGCCAGCCTCGGGGCCGGCGAGGCGTGCGCGGAGGTAGGCGGCCTCTTCCGCGGCGGCCAGCAAGCGGGCCTGGACGCGGTGCTCGGCCTCGATCCAGGCGGTGCAGTGGCGCGCCTGTTTCTCCTCCCCGCGCGAAGCAGGGGCCCGCCGCCGCCGCTTGAATCCCCTGCGCGCTAGGTGGCGTCGAGGAGCGCCGGCATCGGCGCCGGCGAGGCGCGTGCGGAGGCAGGCAGCCGAGTCCGCGGCGGCGAGCACGCCGGCCGGACGCGGTGCTCGGCTTCGACCCAAGCGGCGCGATGGCCGGCGAAGATTTCGGCTCCGCGGCGTCGTCGCGTCGAAGATTGGGCTCCGCGGCGTCGCCGCGTCGGTGCTCGTGGAGCCGGCGTAGCTAGTCCCTCGCGGCTAGCACTCGCGAGGACACGCCGCGCTCTCCTCTCTGCATTCGCCTTCCCTTGCTCCGCTACCGGCGGTGAAGCCGCCGATCCGCCGCCGCAGCCGCATCCAAGCCGCCCTCCACCACCCCGATGTCGTGCGGTTGGTCGCGTTCCAGTTCATGGCCGCGACCGGCCGGAGGATGCGACGTTGGGCGGTGCCGTGGCCACGTTCGGGAGCTCGCCATCGGGCTCGCTTGCGGCGCCGTCGGACTGTTCGCCGTGGCCGCCCTCTCCGATTCAACGTGAATGCTAATTTGTTTAGTTTACAAAAGTGTGTTTGCCGCTGTGTCGAAGTGAATGCTAGTGTAGTGTAGAAAATCGTGGTGTGGATGACCGGCAAGCCTCGTGTGTTCACAAGAAAATGGTACATCCGTCCAAAAACTACAGAAGATGAATCATTGCAGTGGTAGGGGTAGTCAGTACTTTTGCCACTTGCCTTGTTTCATGTGCCATCTCTCGGACGACAGTTAATTGGGGACGGAGGGAGTAGAAGTTTACAACTCCTGTTCATCTTCCTCGAAGCCTTCAGAGATCCATCCGTCACCGCCATCAAAGCAGCGTACCAATCATCGTCAGGCACCAGAGCCAAACTCCACAGTGTGGAGGCCGCAGAGGAGGACTTACTTCTGGGCGAATCAGCCGACATTGCCTCCCAGGCGCATCGGCCAACTCTTGTACCCACGATGTATCCTTCGATTCCATCGCCGGCAACCCGAGCAGTGCTCAGGTTTTTCACCAAACATGTTCCTCGAGATTAACAGGGTCAACAGCATCATCACCTGACGAAGGCAACGATGCGCCGGCCCTCGACTCCAAGAGAGTTCTCCCCAGCCTCTCCGTTGACGTCGGAGTTGATCGCCATCGGAGAACGGAAGAGACTGAGAGAAATTATTCCGCTGCGCCGCCGCTGCTTCCGCATCGCCGGCGTCGCCAGGAAGACCACGTCGCAAAGGAGTCACGCTCCTCCGACCAAACCTAGCTCCGCCGCCGAACATCGACGACGAGCAAACTCTAGACCTAGGACTCGATTAAGACCCTATAAAAAACAAGAAAAACTGGAAATCGAGGCGGACCCCCGCTCCGCGTCACCGCCGGCAGCGAGGCCGGAGGCGAGGGAACGGGGGCCGCAGGCGGTGGCGGCGGCGGCGGCGCCCCTCGGCGGTGGTGGCGGCGGCGCCCCCAAACCCTAACTTCCCTTAGTATAGAAAGATTGGGAGTTCACATAGAGAGTTGTTTGAGAATAGTTTTTTTTTCAAAAATAAAAATGCTAAAAAACAAAATTGGTGGTGGGTTTTAGAAACTCTTGAAGATGCTCATACACCTAATCGAAAGGAAATCTCATATTTTACTTTTCTAGAATCAAAATAAAAAAATGCAGCAGTATTTCTACCGATGCCACCTAAACCGGAACGAACGATAGTACATTCTAAAAAACATTATTATTCTTAGAACTAGGTGAATTCCCCGCGTTGCTGCAGTATGCGAAGTAATTATTATTCAAGCTAAGAAGAATTTAAACGTAGTTTCAATAATAAACTAAAGAAAAGACACGATGATAATCTTAGGTCTTCAACTTCATCAAACAAAAGATGGGTCACTAACCTTTGAAGGATAATATTTGGAACTTAATGTACAACACAATTATTATTAGTTTACGGTAAGAATAAATTGGGTATGAGAAAGTACTAACGTGCTAATGATCCAACATAGCTTCGGTGCTTGTCTTCGAATAATATATGTAACTTCAAGAAAATTTAGAGGAGAACATACTTAACTTTTCTTCTTCTGTGGTTGTCTTGGTCACTAGCTTTGCCTTTGTTTTCTTTTCCTATTCTTGTCCCCTTGCTTTGTTTCATGGAATGAGCAGAGTACACCACCGATATCCTCCAACATATAGGATAGTAGGAGACATTCAGCAAGAGAGATATGGTTGTAGCCTCATCGACTCCTCATTTGCTTGGATGAGAACCCAGGTGCTTTCCTAAATAATGGCATGCTACTTGTGCCTTGGTGGAGTGTTATTTCTATGGCAATGGAGGAGCCAAGAACACACGGAGCTTTAAGCTGGTTTGAAAGGCATAAATAAGTTTTGGGAAGGAAAATAGATTGTCTAGTGGTACATTCATAAATACGACATGAATGCATGACGATGGGGAACCTGTTCATTTCAAATCTAGAGGAGTATGTAACTGATTTAGTGGAGCCCTTTTGATGATGTGGATTAAGGAGAGGCTAGAGAAATAGTCTAGTGGACATTAACTTTATAGGAGTTTAGGATTTACAAGTATGTTTGTATATAAATCTACACGGATAAGCTAATTATTTGAAAACTAAATAATACAAAAGTTATTGATGTCTTGGGTTTTTAAGGCATCACCAAATTGTGTTAAATAATTTGTTTCTGTGATCGGATGGGCTATATTTAGGCATAAACTGGATTTTTTGTTTTCCTATAGTAGTCAATCTTGAAATAACAAAATGCACCAATAATGGCATTACAAGTCGTTGTATTGTGAAATATATAAATAATAAATGAACGATGAAAATATCTTTCATATAAGTGACTTTTATTGAGGATATATAGCGTCCTATTTCAAGATCTTATAGCATTATCTAAAATAGTTACTACCTTGTAGTAAACATAGAGCTAAGGAGATATTGAAATCTTCCATAAGATGACGACTCTGGCTTTTAACAACCTTGATCTTGTGCATATATACCATCAGGCGCTTCATAGTGCAGCCCTTTTATTCAAACATATGTATGAGGAACAAGAAGTGTTGGATCATCAATATTTTCTGGGGGTACAAAATTTCTTCTGGAAGGATGTTAGACTAGGAGGATTGATTGTTTTGATATGTTTGTGAAATGCTGATTTGGAGCTACTGTACTGTTTGTTTGCTGCTAATGCTAATGTAACTAGGCAAGGGTGCCACTAGTACCACTAAAGATGAAGGATTGAGATACTCAGATTGGTCTGCACTTGCAACTGATCAGTTAAGACTAGTGTCAAATGCAAATACAGCTCAAACTCAGAGATTGCCCAGCCACAAAGAGTAGCAGATCAGATCAACCCCTTTGCCATTTTTTTTTTGACCGAAGTCAACAAGGGAAACCCTGGCCTATTTTTTTAATTTTTTGATAATGCAAATCTGTTTAAATTCGCTCCCACGGGGAGTCGAACCCAGGTCTGCTGGGTGCTACTCAGGTGCTCTAACCACTAGGCTAGAGACCCTTTCACAACCCCTTTGCCATTTTATTCATCCATTCAGAAACAAAGCAACATGAGCCATTGACCATTGAATCTATGGGGGCAGGAGCAATGAAGCTACAACAACCAATATCAGGGGCAAAGATACCGACACAATCTCAGCCAACAAACCATGAATGTAATATAGAAATCCAGAAACGAATCTAAGCATCGAGCACACATGTTTGATGGAGTTGGAAGCGGACAGAACTGCATCATAGATAGTTCATTCATGTAGCAACATTAGCCAGCAATGCTTCTGAGTTCATTAAGAGAACAGATAGTCACTGACTGCAAAGGTACTGAAATCAGCAGGCCACCTTTCACTACACTAACTAGTATAATGTAGTGCCCTTAACTTGTTGGATTGAGGTACTCAGATTGGTCTGCACTTGCAACTGATCAGTTTAGACCAGTGTCAAATGCAAATACAGCTCAAACCCACAGAGATTGCCCAGCCAGAGAGTAGCAGATCAACCCCTTCACCCTTTTATTCATTCATTCAGAAACAAAGCAACATGAGGCATTGACCATTAAATCTAAGGGCAGGAGCAATGAAGCTACAACAACCATAGTCAGGGGCACAGATACAGATACAATTTCAGCCAAGAAAACATGAATGTAATATAGAGATCCAGAAAAGAATCTAAGCATTGAGCACATCCGTTGGATGGAAATGGAAGCAGACAGCACTACATCGTAGAATAGATCACTCAAGTAGCAACATTAGCTAGCAATGCTTCTGAATTCATTCAGAAGGGATAGTCACTGACTGCAAGATACCAAAATCAACATGCCACCTTCACTACGCTGAGTACACTACACTAGTGATGCTACCACTAGAATCCATCCGATCCCCCTTCCGGCCTTCCCACTCGCCTAGCCTGAAACAAGTGACATTCTAGCAAGACACACATCTGCCAGCCATTTACAGAAATGGACAAGAACAGCTCGCCTCGCCCGCACATCTACATGTCATCATCCAGGTCGTCATCCAACTCGTTCTTGTCATCCTCATCTTCCTGGTCGCCGGCGTCATCCTCATCCTCGTCATGAGCCTTCTTCCTGATGCGCTTCTTGGCTGGCTGATCCACCTCCTGGTCCCCATCCTTGTCATCTTCCTTGGCTTTCTTCTCGGCAACATTGTTCTCCTGCTTTAATCACAAGTCGAACACCGAATCAGGGGAATATACAGTACTTGAGATATCGGTAGCAGGCTGAAACACATGACCATGTACAGCCGAGCAGAGCAGAAGAGAAGATGGGACTTACACCACTGCCCTCGCCATTCTCGGCCTCAGCCTTGAGCTCCGCAGCCTTTTCAATGTAAGGCTTCTTCTCCTGATGCAGAAACAAACAATAGGGCATGAATGATGAGCAAGAGTTGGAACACCAAACAAATACACTCTATCAAGGAATTCAGATTCAGAACAGTTGAGAGAAACAGGTTAGGACGACTAACTTCGTCTGTCATGGACTTCCACTTCTCCCCTGCTTCCTTTGCAACCTTGAATCAACAGATATATCGATCGATTGATTCAGCCAGTCAGTCAACAAGTAAAATAGAAGAAATTGGATGGAATGCAGGGTGTAGAGAAGAGCACATACGGTGGAGACACTCTTGTTGTCAGGATGGGCAGCCTTGTACTCCTTCCTAAAGTCGGCACTGAAAATAGTCGACAATCATCATCCACAGTTACTCCTAAGTCTAGCAAGATGGAGGGAGGAAGAAATTAGAGGGGTATTTTTTTGCATACATGAAGAGGAAGAATGCTGTGGTCGAGCGCTTGCGCTTGGCATCCTTGTTCTTGGCGGCGTCGCCACCCTGTCCGTGTCCCTTGGCGGAGGACTTCTTGGGGGGCTTGGCGACCGTCTCGACGGTCTTCTCGACGACCTGCGCCTCGAGCGTCATCCGGATCTTGCTGTCGAGGCTGCAGCTGTGCATGTCGATGAGGACGACGGGGACGTCCTTGTTGCAGGCCTCGCTGCACGGGGAAGGGATTCAGGGATCCGTTCTCGTCAGATCAGACACAGAGCGAGCGGAGCAGGGAGGGAGAGGAGGAAATGGAGAGGATGAAGCTACCATCTGGTGAAGGCGCTGCCGTCCCTGGAGCGCTTGAGCACGGTGGCCTCGACGCGCTTCCTGCTGCGCGCGGCGTTGCCGCTGGTGGACTTGCCTCCCGCCATGGATGGGATGCTGCTCAGCTTGCTTGGGGACTCGGTGGCTTGAGGCGATTGGGATTGCGATTGGTGTGCAGGCAGGGAGAAGAGATGGGAGTAATAAAGGCAGAGGCGGAGGCGGCAAAGGATTCGTCGGGGCGCGCGCGCGGGGCAGCCCCCAAATCACAAGCGAATTGCAGGCGGCGGGCGGGGGGAAATGCCCCAAAGCAAAGCAAAGCGAATTGGCAAATCCAAAATGGGGAGGCAGCACTTGGTTGGCGGGCAACAATCCGCCCCAGATCGGACGGTCCAAATGAAGAGGCTTTCTTCGTCTTGGCGCCAACCAAATCCCGCTCCTTTTTGGTTGCTCACCCAGATCCAAATCAAACATGTCTCCCGCGCCCGCTGCTCCTCTGACTTGTCTTGTCCATAGACACCACACCACACGACGACCTGTCCTAGCTTGCTTATACAAAACCTCCTTTCTTGCATAATCCAAATCAACATGCTGCCTTTTTCTTTAGCAAATCAATAGGATAGTGAAATACCGGCAATTTTTTTCTCGTGTACTTACGTAGTCCTATAATCCACCACCGCTACTTTTGTGTGTATCTACACACCACTATAGTTAATTATTACCGTTAAGATTCAATGACCTATATATATAAACTTAATGATAACAAATTTGCAATGTGAATTTTAAATGTTCATCTCATCACTCGGCAAAGTGATGCCACCACAGTAGGTATGTTGCTTTTGATCTAACCTACTAATTAACTCACTCATAATCCAACAGTCAAGATTAAGTGTGTCAACCTCCCAGGCACGAGGAACCCTGAGCTCACCTTGTGTGCGAGACCCCCCCCCCCCCCTTTCCCAATGGCCACGGTTCAATTCCTCCTTGCCCATTTTTATCCGAGAAAAAAAAAGATCGCACATGCCGCAAGGCTAGGGTGGGCAGCTCGTAGTCTTGGTGACTGCACCAAGGCCCAGCATGCACAACTCCATCCTCCGCGCCGCGGATGCCGCCCATGAGGAGCATGGAGGAAGAGCAAGAGGAAGCCTGACGGTTGGCGGCGTAGAAGCCGAGTGAGGACGCTAAACGGTGGCCGCGGAATACGGATAACGATGGCCAGCGAGGTCGACGTTGGCATCCGGCAGTAGAGTAGGCAAATGATGCCAGCCGGAAGGTGCGCGAGCCGGACAAGGATAAAGTGGCAACCCATTGGAGGTTCTCTTTGAACCCTAGACCCCTCGATTTGATCACTACCATGTTTCAACGGCGGTGACGCCTGTGGTCGCCACCCTCCTCGTTGGAGGCATCATCTCATCCTTCATGGAGGATCTCTCCAGGTGAAAACCCAACATTAGTGCTTCTGATGTCATTTTCTGAGTGGAGATGTTGCTTCTGAAAGATCCCTTGGGTTGTCGCCTTTGGTGACGGCATCGAGATGGTAATTCCCTTGCACATGCGCTAGGTGCTTGCTGACGTTGTCAGGATACAATATTCGGAGTCTACAATGGTGGTTGGTGTCCTACGATCTTTCAGCTGACAGACGTGTTTTGGCGGCGATTTCTCGACTTTGTGGTCATATTTTTTTTGAGTTGACTTCACATAGCGAATTTCTGGTTGGGGACGTAACTTTTTCGTCAGTTTCTTTTACTTTTTAGTTGTACCAATGTCGCCAAGTGACATATGTCTTATTTGTAGCATTGGATACATGTTGGAATAATTATGGTCTAATGCATCCTCGACGAGGATGACTCAAGCTAAAAATACACTTTCCATTATCTAAAAAATGTTCTCTTAATTTCCTCTTTCAATTTTCCAAACAAAAGTAAAAATTGGAACGGGCAAGATATTATTAAGTCCATTTTTTCATCCCTACGCGTACCCATGCCCCTGCCATTGCCCACCAAACCATACACACAGGGGGCGGATACTGTTGAACATGGCAGATTCATGCTGCAACCATGAGCCCATGACCGTCTTGAGTGAGTAGTTGGAGCACACGCTCCACCCATCTGCAAAAGACTTGACCGCTACTCTGCGATCCTCCTATCCATATATACATAGCCACATTTTTGCCGATCGATCGAGAGACGTTACTACTACATGCTAGTAAAGGGTGTCAGGTAGTACGAAGACGTACACTACTATGGCTTGCTCCAGCAGCCGGCTCGCCTCAGCCTCGCTGATGCTGCTCCTCGCCGTCATCCTCCTAGTCGCTGTCGGAGCTTGTGCTTCTGCCGAGGCGGAGATGATGAGTGCGGAGACCATCGCGGCGGCGGCTGCCCAGAGGAAGGACGATGTCGTCACCACCACCACCACTACCAGCAGTGGATCATCCTCGCCGACGTCGTCACCCTCTCCAGCAGCGGGAGGAGGAGGTGCAGAGAAGAAGGAGAGCAAGGACGATAACGGGAACAAGGAGAAGGAGAAGGAGAAGCCCAAGGGCGGCGCGCCGTCGACGAAGAAGCCGTCGCCGCCGGCCAAGTGCGTGACGAGCAAGGACTGCCACCTGAAGCGGCTGGTGTGCGCCAAGAAGTGCACCATGGCCGCCCACAAGAAGTGCGCCGCCAAGTGTTCCCACTCCTGCAACGGCCTCCCCATCTGCAGCTGAATACCTGATGAGTGATTGTTGGAGCCATTCTTGTTGCATGCACTGTCCAATTGCATTCACAGATACTCGTAAGCTGTTGCGCCAAGACGCATGCACACGATGCCGATAGAATAAGCTGTTTGGATTCCTTCCTTCCTTCTCGCACTGGAGTAGAGTAGAGACAGAGTAGTTAGATAGCTAGGATCAAGTCTCCCCTTTCCTGTAGTCATCTTCGACTGTCCTGCTTCCTCTTCCTGCCTCGCTCGCTCCTTTATGTGGGTCAGAAATGTCTGCCTGTGTTTTCTTAGCATTTGCCTGCTGCTTTCCTTCTCTCTCTCTCTCTCTCTTTTTTTTTTTTTTGTGTGTGTGTGTGTGTGTGTGGTTGGGGGGGGGGGGTGTGTTCCCTGCTGGATTGTTTATGTTTAAATCATGCAAGTAATAAGTTTGCTTATTTTTCAATGTGGATGATTACCAGCCGGCTCTAATTTCATACGCCGGCCTGCAGTGCAGCGCTCCTCCTTTCTGAAACTGAAAGCATACTAACCAAAATACATGCATGCAATGCAAAGTAGTCACGCACTCATCCATTTCCAATTTCCTACCTATGATGATTCAGGGTTACAACATACAAGACACAACCTATGAATCCATCGTTATCATATTTACAGGTAGTCATGTCAGGAAGTAAGCAAGCACAATAATCCATCCCTAACTATAACCACCTTAATTACTTGCACCTTCCACCCCAGCGATTAATAGAATTAAAAAGACATGGTCAAATAAAGCCGTTCAGCCAACATTCAGACAATGCACCATTCAGTTTAGTTCTAGTCCTATTCCTCGTATTTAGCTGATAACCAGTCCATAATAACCATAACCACCTTAATTACTTGCACCTCCATCTACCCCAGTGATTTCATATATAAATATAAGGGAAAGTACAGATAACACACCATTCAGTTTCAATCTAGCTCTAACCCTACGCCCCTACACGTATTTGGAAGATAATGCTTCATGGCCCCTGTGTCAGTCTTCGCAGCTCGCTATCCTCATCTAGTGTCTCCATCAGTAGCGGGGGCGCATACTGCGCGCTCCCCTGATGCTCTTCCGAGTCCTGGCAGAATGACAGGACCATAGTGTCGATCGACATCTCCACCACTGCAAAGAAAAGCTTTGCAACTATATAACCCAGCGCCCACGACAACTGCACAAAAAGTTCGAATGTTGAGCGTTCATCACTCATCATCTTCTTCATCCAAATTGCACCAACATAGAGGAAATCAACCATATGCTGCAAAGCTTGATAATCGCTTACCAGCACGGGGACTAGTGGTGATGATATCTTGTTATGGCCAGATCTGTACTTGTGCTCATCCAACATAAGGAAGGCAAACAGTGCACACAACAGGCTAACACAAAGCTTGCCCAATAAAAGAATCACATCACCAATGACATTCACTTTCCCAATACGCAATATGTTGTTCATGATTAACTCATTTGCTAGCACAGAAGCCTTGCAGAATCCTTTCCCTGTAATGGCAATCTGTAGTACAAAATCCCGAAACATATTTAGCAACCTATTCAGGGTCAAATTAACAAAGCATTTTTATCATACTGCTACAAATGCACGCTAAATTAATTTAATTGGGAGGAAACAAATTAGCTCGTATATGACGCCTTCTAGTCAGAAATCTAGCTGTAGACACAGAATGTTGATACCTACCATGACATAAGCATTTCGATTCACTGATTTCAGGGTCCAATCAATGCAACCTAAGCAGCACTGAGATGAGGATGATACTGTCTTCCCCAACCTGCTTTCACGGGCAGAATCAACAAATTTCAGCCTGCGGCGTAGTGACTCGAGTATGAATCGCACCCACTCTACGATGGACACAATCAGCGAGCCCAGAGCCACAGATCCCAGGCTATAGCGCAGCAAGCGCTTCAGGGAAGATACCACAGTATGGAAAGGTATATCATGCTGCATCACAAATGTGACACCAAACATCAGTCACATGGAAATATTATCCCTCTGGTAAAGCCATAAAGGAGATAAAAATCCTCAGAAAATTGAGATCTATTTCGTAGTTGCAATTCTTTACCAGAGAAAAGAGTTAGGTTTCTGAGATGCTTACCGATATTTCACCACGTGCCCAGTAGTATGAAGCAACTGATCCAGCAATTATAGTCGATGAACACCCGATGAAAAATTGTGTTGCCCAGTAACAGCCAAAAAGATGGAAAAGAATGGCAATGCCAATATGTGGGGTGTAATGGACACTGTAGCCACAACAGCTGTCACAGTTTACTTTGCCAAGTTTGAGATCATAGGAACAACAATCATTATCACAATCATTTCGTATAACTTCACCGGCGCTGAAAAGATAAAGTGTTGCTGAAAACCAGAACATGTAAAAGATAGCGAGGATGAAGTATGGCACAACTGGAAAAATAATAAGTGCCTGGACTTCTCCAATGACCTTTGCAGCAACCTAAATCAAGTTAAGTCAGATAATAAGTGCTCTAAAAATAAAATGGAAGAGCAAATGAGAAAAAACTTTATAAATGATGTCATATAAACAGTTTGACGCATTGTCATGCTATCAGCTATGCATTAATGCATATGTTAGCTCTAACCCCCAGTAAAATATCCATTTAATAAAATGGTCCACATGTGAAACCAATAGATCCAGCACTGCACATACCTTCAGGACAGATGTTGCTATCACAATGCGCCGAGCAATAGCTATTGAAGTCAGGAAAGCAAGTATCATTATCACTGTCATCAAGACGGAAGCAGCATGAAGATGATTTATCTCCTGATTAAAGATGGACAATGAGATAATGAGCAGCTTAACAGGATATTGCTCAAAATGGTACATGAGGCACAAAACATACCCGTCCACCTATGCTAACATAAGGATCACTTTCACCAATTACAACAGTCAAAGGATCATGGCCAATCCAACCAGCTGAGTACATAAAGTAGTTAGAAGATGTGACATCGTGTAACGATCATATTATGATACTTAGTGTGTCCATAGTGAGAGGTATCCCACCTTTTATATAGAAGAACATTGTAATAGATATCACAAGAGCATTGAAGACCACCACTGTTATCCAAGACATCCCAGCAACAAAAAAGCGAATCATGAGTAACCAGATCAGAGATAGGAACACAGGGAGTAATCCCCCACAAAGGATTAACACAGGCCAAGACTTCCCAATATCTGCAACATATCTCTGCAAAAAGTGGAAAATGTCACTTTTAAAAAGGAAATATAGTTTTGAGTTCAGATAATTTACAAAGCAGACAGGCAAGTTGATTTTTATTCATCGCACCATATTCTAGTTTTGGACGATTCATAGAATCATTCGTGTAACTTATTATAGGGAAAAAACATGCCCCTCCTTTTCAAAACACTGTTTTTTTAAAACTTCTATTAAATTAAACTTGTTGCACACATGTGAAAATGAGCATCACAAACCCTCATGACAGCAGATTTGCTGTTGATTGCATCATGAATTGTTTCGTCTATTAGCATGTTTTCATCGATGCTGACACCACCCATGTCCTTCCAGTGTTTCAAAGAGGCATTGGATGGCCGTGCAATAAACTGGCAGCTCCAGTAGACTGAAGTGACAGAGAGATCAAAATTAGTAACCAGAGAGTTGGAATGATTCTGCTAGACACCAAAGACCTGATATTCATGTGAGACTTACCATTTACACTTGGAAAGATGACAGGGTAACAAGGACCCTGCAGCTGAAGGGAACTATTCCTCATGTGTGGTGTGAGGTACTCGAAGTAATCGTAGTCCCTGTCAATCCAATCATCGACCGAGAGGCGTATGTCACCTTCTGGATAATCGCAAACAAAATTCAATCCATCTTCGGCAGGAAGTGGGCATTCCATGAGGCAGATGGCTTTAGCGTCAGGTAGGTCGATGTGACTGGTTTTGAGGCCACTTTGGTAGACCTGGTTGGGGTTCACCCAATAGCGAACATCCAACTCACGCAAATCAGGATCGCCGTGCCTGCTGCCACATATGTTCCCTTTGTAGTCCAGTCCGAATGTCAACCTGTGCAATCAAAGACGAACAACTCATATCATATATAGAGTAGTTATTATCTGGATGATAAGAGTATGTCGTTCCAGTGAGGAATAGGAATCTGCTTAAGAGAGGAGACATTAAATTTGACGACAGGAAGGGTCCTAGCCTTTGCACAAGAGAATTTTTCAGTCTTCACTACTACAGTAGTCTGAATGGGGGCCGGGCCTCAGATTGAGGCAGCAGTGACAGTAAGAGGTTCCAGTATTCCAGTGGGGATAGTGGTAGAAGTGGCGAATGCAGGAGGTAAAACCGATGAGGTGGACCATTGAGGTAAAGGAGAGGAGCATAAAGGACAGAAGATTGATCCCTGGACCCCGAATGGTATTTACTTCAGTGTTGGTGGTTGGTGGCTGGTAGATGGCGATTGGCGTAGCAGAAGCAAAAGTTGGCAATAATATGAAATCCATGATATGGAACTGCCACCACGAAAAATGTAGGCTTTCCCTTTCTTTTCTGGTTGGAACTTGAGGTCAGTCCATTGCAATTGCAAGAACACCCAAGCAGGACAGAGTTACGGTGTTTTTCAGGTGTGCAATTAGCCTCAGCTGCAGATTGGTCTTTTTTTTTAATGGATGGCATCAGTTTGAGTAGGAACGAAGCAGCTGCAGATTCCATTATTGTCTAGTAATAATTAGTGTAGTTGTATGATTAGTGAGGCCAACTAGGGTACATCAACCAGGAATAGAATTGTCAAGGAGTTGCAGAAAAAGGAGTGCGTTGGACTGAAGAAGTGGCAGGAAACAGCAGGAAGAAATGCAGTATCCTAAAATGGAGGAGGCGAGAATTAAAAGAGGAAGAGGTGCGATTGATCGACCATACTGCCTACTACTCTACGTACGTAGCAGGCCTCCAAAGCAGGCAGGCATGGAAATCGAAATGCGAGATAGCGAATGGCGGTGATTTGAGCAGGGCTGGTGGGGTGCTGATGGTAGAACAGCGAGTGCTTAGCTAGCTAGAGGACAAGGAACTGAATAGATCTAGTAGTTAATCGACACAGCGAATCAAGGAAGCAGTACGTAAAATGGAACACGGGCAGGGGAAGCAAGCAAGGCGATGGCGATATGAAGCTAGCTGCTGAGTAATACTCTACTCGTACCTGAGTGGGTTGCCCTTGTTGAATCCGAAGCTGGAGTTGACAATCATGGCGACCCAGAAGGCGGCGAAGAGGAGGAGGAAGGGCCAGTCCCGGCACTTGCGGTCATGGCGAATGACGTCTCCGCCGGGCCCGAGGTCCCCATCATCACCGGCGCCGGCGGAGGAGGGGTAGCGGCCAATGATGGCGCCGAGAGGGCCTCCGCCCAATACCATTCTCCGGCCTCCTCGGCGCAGAGGAGCAGCTGCTTTTGGTGTCGGTGGTGGAGGGAGGTACCGTGCTGCTCAGCTCAGTCGCCCTCGAGCTCTTGGGTTTGGGTGGGGAAAGGACCTTCGTTTCGTTTCGGCCGGGGAAGGGATGGGTGTGCAGTGCAGTGCAGTGCAGGGGACCTTTGAGTTGAGTGACGTCACTCTCTTTCTTCGCCGCTGTACTGTACGGTGCGACCTGTGAACCGTGAACGTGTCCGTCCGACGTGTCCAATTGCGGTCGCAGTCACTTTTTTTTTTCTTTCGATCGAGCCGTTGAGGTTGAGGATGACTAGTGGGTGAGAAAGTTGACTCGATTATTCATGATATAGTCAATTCCGATTCATTAATGACCTCTCTCACTCGGCCTCGGCTGCAGCGCTGCTGTGCTGTGTCTGTGTACCCCAAACAGGAAGCAAAGCATGCACACTAGCCTACTCCTTCTTCTTTTTGTCGGTGTTTGCCGCGGCTGCCGTTTGACTCGAGGTTCCTGCATGCCTTTTCTTTTTAGCACGACCAATATATTACTCCCTCCGAAAAAAAAAGAAATTGTAATTACTTTTTCGAAAAAAAACAAATTGAAATTGCAGGTTTCAGTAAAAATAGCTCATGTTTAACCAAATTCATATTAACAACTACTTTGGTGCTGACTATGTTCCTTGGTGGTTCCCTCACAAAATGTTCTTTCATAACCAGTGTCGTGTGACTTTCGCAACATCTAAAGTATTGCATACGTAATGAACAATCAAAGAAACAAGACGATCAAATCCTCTTTGATATAATCTTATTTTTTGGAGGTTCTTTTGTGTCAAGATTTTTTTCCCCCCTGTATGAGCTCTTGTTTCTCTTTTCTTTTGATTTTTTCGCTTGGTGCATTTCTGCCAACCCAATCTAATACTAGTTTACACAAGCAGGCATATTAACCCAATCTAAGCCAGCTCGCGGGCCTACCAAGACAGTCCAACCCGTACAAGGCATATTCGCATGGAATGTAGCTGTCTCATGAGCACCAAACCAAGCTGGCATCACATCAACCCAAGTATCACCACGAGACAGTATGTTCTTTGTGTTGAGAGAACACATATACTCTCTCCATCCCCAAATACCTATTGTTTACGCTTCCTAATGCATCTCAGTAGGAGTTTCTTGTGAGTTTTATTTGCATTAAATAACCTGCCATATTAAGTATTTTTCATGACATGGTGAAAGTCCCTAGTTTGGTTTTGGCTAATTGATGAAACCTAGGACTAATCTTGTTTATCTAAGTGGTTGATTTAGAGAAAGGTTGTCCTCATGATGAGCTTATTGCATATGAAGCATGAAACATGTCATGTGATCTAAGATAAAGATCAAGACGATGCTTGGCTCCATGGACCGGTGTTGGAAGTGAAGGGCTAGTTGAGACTTGGAGTGAAGGACCATGCGATGGTGAAGCTCGGGCAAGACTAAGTGCCGATGGACCGATGCACGGTGAAGGGCAAGTGAAGTCGAGGTCGATGGATCGAGACGGTCACATGATGGTGTGAAGCGTTCATATCATTTGGAGGAACAAAATGGGCTCAAGGCAAAGGTATAACCGATAGGGCCATTTTGTTTTGCACTCAAGACACCATAGAGGGTGTGAGTGGTTTAGGATCGATAGCCGCACTATTAAGAGGGAAGTCTTATCGGCTATTCGACGCACGGGTGCCACTAGGTGAATTCATGAAGTGCATTGCATGTAGGGCCTAGTGAGCTAACCTAACCTTTGGGAAATGATTGTGAAAAGCTAACACACAAGCACATGGAGATGTACACTTGGTGGTGTTGGCACATTTACAAAGGTGGCGTTTGGGCGCTATTTGTGGTTTGCGGGGGTAGAGATGGGTTTGGGTCCTCTCTTCCTCCCGCCGAGCCTCGTGAGGCGGGATTCGGCGCTTTCGGGAAAAATGGATGCATATTTCCTATTGTGCCGGATGCAAAATTTGGTTGAATTCATGCTATCTCTGTTGATCAAGTTGGTATACTTATTGGATAGCATGTCTGAGAAGTTGGCGTCACGACGGGCTGAAAAACGGAGTTTTTGCAGCGCCGGACGCGCAGGGCTTTGGCGCCGGACGCGTCCGGCGCGTGTTGAGTCGGCTCGGGCTGGTGGCTCTGCGATGCTGAGTGTTGGACGCGCGCCGGACGCAGGCGGCGGACGCGGCGTGGTTACTGTGCAGAGTCCGACGCGTGGTGGACGTTGGCGCGGTGCAGGTGGGCCATCTGAAGGCAGCGGACGCAGGGCCGTGCGTCCGGCGGCCGACGGACTCTGACCAGAAACTTCTGAGTTTTGGCCGGTCTGTCGGACGCGGGCGCCAGACGCGCGTCGGCGAGCGCCGGACGCTGCGCCGGACGCTGACGTGGCGGCACGAGATTGAATGGCGCTCCAACGGTCGACTGGAGCAGCGCGCGGGGAAGTGGCGCCGGACGCGTCCGGCGCATGTAACCTGGCTCCCCGAGGGGGTAACGACCATATTTTCTTGAGGGGCTATAAATAGAAGGTGGCCGGCCCTTGGGGAGGTCTCTTGGCTATTTCCATACTCTTGTGCATTCTTTGAGCTGAAGCATCTCCTCCCCACTCATCTTTCTTGCTTGATTGTGAATCCTAGTGAGATTGAGTGAATCACCTAGTGCATTGCATTGCTTGAGGGCATCTAGTGGCACTTGTGGGTGGTTTCGCCGGTGGATTTCTTATTACTCTTGGAGAGTACCGCTCCTAGCCGGCTTGGAGGAAGTTGGAGGCGTTGGCAAGAGAAGGTGATTGTTCTTGGCCACCTCCGGTTGATTTGTGAGAGGTTTGAGCTCACCTCGTGGGGATCACAAAGAGCATCCTAGTGGATTGCGCGTGTCGTTGAGTACCTCGCTTGAGAGTGGGTCTTGCGGTGCCTTGCGGGGCGAGCCTTGAGGGGCTAGTGACTTGAGGGTCACACCGAAGAACCATCTAGGTGTTGGTCGACACAACCGGTGACGTAGCTTGGCGGTGCCCAAGTGAACACCGGGTGAACAAAAACATTTGTGTTCATCTTGTCTCCCGGTGATTGGTCATCATCCTTTGTGTGTTGCCGATTGTGATTGATTGTTCATCTTCTTGGTGATTGGCAACCTCGACTCGACACGTCGGTATAACAAGTCTCATCCTCTCTTGCATTACATTGATTACATTCTTGCAAAGTAGAATTGCTTGTGTGGTCGGTCGGGAACCACTTCTTGTGTAGACTAAATCCCGTGGGTAGAATTGCTTGTGTGGTCGGTCGGGAACCACTTCTTGTGTAGACTAAATCCCGTGGGTAGAGTTGCTTGTGTGGTCGGTCGGGAACCACTCCTTGTGTAGACTAAATCCCGTGGGTAGAACTCTTGATCACTAGTGGTAGCTTTTGTGTGTACTAGTGATCACCTACTAGAATTGTTTGGTTAGGAGGCTTGCAACACCTAGTAGGCTAAGCATAACTTGCTTTCCATTTGTTTGTGTATCTAACGAAGTTTGCTTAGTGAGTTTGTAGAAATTTTTATAGGCTATTCACCCCCTCTAGCCATCTAGGACCTTACAAGTGGTATCGGAGCCAAGGTCACCGTTTTTGTGCAAGGCTTAACATCCTACGGTGTTAAGATGGCTCAAATTGTGTTCAACCATGTTGGGGGCAAACCGCCTATGTTTGATGGAGTTAGTTCTTTTGATCATTGGAAGAGAAAGATGATCATGTATCTTGGTTCAATTCAAGAGAGAGTCTTGCAAGTCACGTTGCATGACTATGCTATACTTGATCATGATCACCTTACCGATGAAGATAGAGCCAACATCACATGCAATAGAATGGCTCTCAACACCCTATACAATGGCATTGATACAAAGGTGTTTGAGGGGATCAAGGATTTGGAGCTTGCTAGTGAAGTGTGGACTAGGTTGGGTGAGACCTATGAGGGCACCAAGGTTGTGAAGAGTGCCAAGCTATATGGGCTCAAGAGTGAGTTCGAGAACTTCAAGAAGAAGGAGGATGAAACAATCATTGAAATGTTTCATCGCCTACAAGTGATTGTGAATGATCTCAAGAGTTTGGGGCACAAGACAAAAGATGAAGATTTTTGTCACAAGTTCTTGATATGCTTGCCAAAGAGCTTCAAGATGTTGAAGCTAATGCAACAAAGAGATGGGCTTGAAGATAAGAAGCCAAATGATTTGCTTGGTGAAGTCTTGACATATGACAAATTTGATCAAGATGATGAGAAGGTGGAAGAGGAGAAGAAGAAGAAGACCGTGGCATTCCAAGCCACATCCTCCAAGGGCAAAGCACCAATCTTTGAAGAAGAAGAAAACAATGAGGAAGATGGTGACTTTGAGATTGATGATGAGGCACTTGCTCTTGTGATGAAGAAGATGGGACACATGTTCATCAAGAGAAGAGGCTTCAAGAGAAACAACTTCAAGAAGCAAGAGCAACCAAGAAAGTGCTTCAATTGTGATAGCACCGAGCATCTACAAGCCGAATGCCCATATGAGAAGAAGAAGAACTACAACAAGGGCAAATTTGAGAAGAAGAAGCATGAGGCCAAGATGACACTCAAGAAAGGCAAGAATGGTGCATTTGTGGTCACTTGGGAAAGTGACAATGATGATGAAGATGAAGATTCAAGCAACAAGGCATTGGCTTCCATTGCCATCAACAAGAAGCCTTCATTATTTTCTTCATCACTGTAGCAGAACCGACCAACAAACATAATTACTGTTCACTAATCAAGCCACGTTGGCAGCTCAAGCAGTAAACGGCAATTACACTAGCTCGGTAGTCTGGAAACCTCGAAGGGTTTCACCAACGTCACATACACCTCGGATCGTTTCCCAACGCATGCCATCACAGATCATTACAACAGGTTCTCAAATTATTACATAAAGTGCTCAAATTTAGTTATTACAGACCAGTTCCCAAATGCAAAGAGCGGAAGCAAATTTAAACTCTGTTCTCAAACACCCCCATGAAGTTTTTCCACAAATAGTGCCAGATTTCCATCGAGATCCACTACAGCAAAAGGTACGAGAGAAGGAACGATCGAGCCCACGATCTACTCATCTCCAACTGCCGGATGGAAGCATGTCGGGCAATAGCCGTAGAACATCTCCCCATCTACAACAACATTGGGAATTGCACCCGAGTACTTGGTACTCAACAAGACTTACCCGACAAAAAGAAAATAAGGAAAAGACTCTTTGGTGGATGCCAGGCTTTATGTGGGGTAGCCGACATTTTCTTTGCCAAAAGATGAGCTTATTAGTAATCATTTAGTGATAAAAGGACTCCCTAGCTTATCCAATTAAGTTGGGCCTACCGGCTATGTTAGCACCCGTACTACTTCATCATTTTAGTAGAAGCAATCAATAATAATCATGTAACGCATTGATTGAGTAATCATTAAACCAACATGAGTGAACATAACCAATTCGCATTTCAAATCTTATTTAAAAGACCGTGAATCGCTCAGTCAAGTTATTCACTATCCAGAACGATGGCGATTATAATCGATTGCAAACCAGGTGGCGGGTATTCCTCACACAAACCAGGCATGCTCCTCGAAAGCGGCCTTAGTCACCATGATCTACTCGGGGAAAGGACGCGGGATCACCGGCTCATCACCATGACCAAGGAAACTCCCGACCAGCCAACAAGCGTGCCCATCAAATGACACCGCCCCATCTTAAGGTCTCACGAACCGGCACCTTGTTACTCCCACCCCCATCGCCGGCATGGATACCTGGCCGTGGAAACCCGGCCCAAGTAGATTCTTGGCTTCGCGGTAGGCACTCCGGCCATCCCAGCTATCTGTGAGGCATTGTTCAAAATGATCCGAGGACGCTCGTGTGCCATAGTATATTAGAAGTGATTTATCATGGCCACAAGGTTATGTTCAGAACCACCTATACCCATCTCAATCCAGAGGATAGTAACCCCCTATCCGCGCAGATGATGGTCGATCACCTGTCTTCTACCGATTAAGTAGCAGGCCTAAGCTCTACGTAGCCCTGCACCTACTATGGGATAACTTTTTTGTGGTAGGTAGTCCTAATGCAACTATGTTTCCGAGCAACTCCTATAACCTACTGCCTTGATGCATAAGCTATAACCTTGCCTTCTTGCATTAGCACACACCCCAATCCAATGCCCGAAGCATCACAATACACATCAAATGGCTTCTCAATATCAGGTTGTGCAAGAACAGGTGCAGTGGTCAACATTTCCCGCAAGGTGCGGAAAGCTGCTTCACACTGCTGTGTCCACTCAAACTTCGCATCCTTATGCAACAGGTTGGTTAGTGGCTTGGCTATCTTCGAGAATCCTGGGATAAACCGACGATAATATCCAGCTAACCCCAAGAATCCTCGAACCTTGTGCACTGTCTTAGGTGTCTTCCAATTCAGCACCTTTTCAATGTTAGCAGGATCCACGGTTATGCCCTCATCCGTCAGGATGTGTCCTAGAAACTGCACTTTCTTAGTCCAAAACTCACACTTGCTGAACTTGGCGTACAACTTCTTCTCCCTAAGCCTCTCCAAAACAATCCTCAGATGTTTGGCATGATCTTCTTCATTCTCAGAATACACCAAGATGTCATCAATGAATACCACAACAAACTGATCCAATTCAGACATAAAGACCGAATTCATCAGATACATGAAGTATGCGGGAGCATTCGTCAGTCCAAATGACATGACTAAATACTCAAACAACCCGTATCTAGTGGTAAAAGCGGTCTTTGGTATATCTTCTGGTCTGATCTTGATTTGATGATACCCTGCCTTCAAGTCGATCTTAGAGAACACCTTAGCCTTGGATAACTGATCAAACAATATATCAATCCTAGGCAATGGGTACTTATTCTTGACTGTAGCCGCGTTGAGCAAGTGATAATCTACGCACATACGTAGCGACTGATCCTTCTTCGTCACAAACAACACAGGACTACCCCATTCTGATACACTGGGTCGAATCAATCCCTTGCTAAGCAAATCATTCAGCTGTGCCTTGAGTTCCTTCAACTCATCTGGTGCCATTCTATAAGGCCTCTTGCAAATCGGTGCCGTGCCAGGCAACAACTCAATACGGAACTCTACATCCCTATCAGGCGGCAAGCCTGGTAGTTCCTCCGAAAAAACATCCGGGAACTCACACACCACGGGTATGTGTTCCAAGGGAGTAGTTTGGGTAGCATAGGTGACACTCTCAAGCTTGGTTTTCCGAGGTAAGGGTATCTGAAGGTTTCCCTCACCTAATGGTTTACGAATAGAGATCATCCTATTGGTGGTATCCAATACCACACCCCAAAAATTCATCCAGCTCATCCCGATTATAACATCAACTCCTAGTCCGGGAAGAACGATCAAGTTCAGCCGGAATCTCCAATCTTCTAAATCCAATGATGCCCCTTGAACTATTTGGTTCGTGCTAATATCAGCCCCAGCTGAGCTCACATGAAACTCTATACCCAGTTCTGTTATCTTTTGGTCATGTTGTTTTGCAAATGCTTGACTCATAAATGAATGTAACGACCCAGTATCAAACAAAACAGCAGCAGGAATCTCGTTGACAGGAAACATACCAGCGGTCACGGGCTCTCCAGCTAAGATCTCCTCAATGGTTGTCAGATGAGCACGGGCGGGCATCTGCTTCCTTGGATGTGGACAGAATCGGTTGATATGACCAGTACCACCGCAGTTGTAGCAAGGTCCATAAGGTGTCTTGCCTCCTGTAGCCATTGCTGGAGCGATCTGGTTCTGATTTGGCTTGTTCTGCGTAACGGGTGTGCGGAAAGCTTTCTGGAACTTCTGATTTCCCTGAGCAGGCCAGTTTTTCTTTGGTGGGGGTCTGAATCTGTTACCCTGGTTGAATGCACGATAAGGAGGACGAAATGCAGGTGAAGCCCTCTGCTGAGACGGGCCACCCTCATTCGGCCTCTTGCGGTTCTTAGTTGCAGCGTGCAGATTGTTCTGCTTCTCTTGAATCATGCAGTCATTGTAGAAGGCATTGAAATTGTCACGGGTAGAAGTACCCATGGTTTTCATCAGTTTGGTGCTAAGCCCTCTCTTGAAGCATTCTATCTTGGCTGCCTCAGTACTCACCATCTCAGGTGCATAACGGGACAAGTTGTTGAAGATGTGATGGTACTCTGACACTGAGCGAGTCCCCATGGTCAAGCTATAGAACTCGGCCTTCTTAGCAGCAATTACACAGGGTGGAACAAATGCAGCCCGAAATGTAGTGACAAACATATCCCAAGTGATTGGCTGTCCCTCTGGATAGGTAGCACGGTGTTGAACCCACCATGTCTGAGCTTCCTTATCAAGCATATAGGCAGCATAAGTGGTCTTGAGATCCTCAGTAAGACGCAGCAGACGGAACCTCTCTTCCATATGAGTGATCCAACCATCCGCGAGAAGCGGATCAGAGGTAGTCTTGAACAGACGAGGTTTAGTGTCCATGAAGTCCTTGAACTCACTATACTGATTTGGCTGTGGCCCCTGATTATGGTGTGAAACATGCATATTGTTGTTGTTGTTGAAGTTGTCACGCAGCAGCTGCTCAATGTTACGCTGTCCTCCCAGAAACTGCTGAAAGAACTGCTCTGGCGTCACTGGAGGAGGAGGTGGTGCACCATGTGCTTCATCTCCAGCATGGCCTCCACCACGTCCACCACCACCCATAGGAGCACCGCGACCACCACCACCGATGGGAGCACCGCGACCTCCACCACCAACTGGAGCACCACGGCCACTACCACCAATGGGGGCACCACGGCCTCCACCACCGCTGCCACCAGCGGCCTGGGCAGCGGCAGAACTCAGGGTATCCACCATCTGTAAGTGCCAACGATAATATTGGGGTAATTAGGAGTTGAGTTGACATGACAAATAAATATAATCATGTTGCACTGAACAATGTAGAGAGAATATTAACATTCAATCAATCATTCGCACATACACAATAATTCATTTTCCCACATCACAACCACACTAATAATATTATGTTGCACATCACAGAAGTGTCAAATATACATGGATGCCAGCATACATACACTGGACTTTTAAACGCGTTCAAATTACATCGCAACCCACGAATCCAAAGGTCTCATCATCAGACATACTTAGCAGCGTACCATATTACATCCCAAAAGAAAAAAAATCAACGGTTGCTCAAAAGAAACGCTAGGAGCTATCACGCTACCACTAGTCTAACTACGCACATCGGTCGCCCTAAGCGTCCTGCACGTCCATGTTCACCGCGTGGCTACCAGCACCACTGTGGTGAGACGACTCTGCCTGAGCAACTGCTCCTCTCTGAACCTCAGCCTGCATCCCATCAATGAACACCTCCTTCTGATGCAGCTCGCGCCTGAGAATGCGCGTCTCCTCTCGAAGATCGTGCAACTCAAACTAGGCCACATTCCTCTGCCTAGTGATCTCACTCAGGGAATCCTCCGTGTTCTTCAGCACTGTCTCACGGTTCCCCAACTTCTGCTCAAGCACCTCCAGCCTCACATTGTACCAATCCTTCAGATCTGTCAGCTTCTTCTCATACTGCTCAACCTCCACCTTGTGCTCCTCCTGGATAGACTCCAGCTCATCATACCTCATCAGAGCAAGGTCCTCCATGTCAGAGTAGGCCCTCATAAGAGAGAAGACCACACTCTGAGCAACTGAGGTACTGCTCTCAGCCTCCTGTGTACCAAAGCCAAACAGATGACCCCTTCCTCTCGCTTCCACTTGTCGGCACGAGGGTCGGCCGGGAAAGACTCCGTGCATCGCGTGCCAACTCGAGCATCTCGTCGCCATCCTCACCAACACCGGAAGGGTGTCCTCAAGAAGACGGAAGGTGTCCACGCTCGCCCTTCGTGACCAACCGTGCCCACAGTCACTAAGGCCCAAGGACGGAACCCTCAACCGTCACCGTGACGAACTCGCGCTCCCTAGTGTCCCGAGCGCCCCAAGAGTACCTAGGATAGGTACCATCGGGATACCTGCCAGCCGTGCAAGATCCTCCGTGAGAAGAGTGGGCAAACCACCCGCGTGAGGAACGTGTTGGACATCCTATGGGGTTGCCGTGCCTCCGTCGGATAACCCAATCCGCACTGCCGGAAGAGAAACATGAGGGGTGTCGTGCTCGCGGGTACTCTTGCGTCCGTCTCGCTTAGTCCCGCCATCTCGTAAAAATTTTAATTACGTCCATAAGCACGGGTTTTAAGTAGGGTATACTTAATTATAGGAAAGAAATGCTGATATGCATGATTATGGCAAAATTTTTATAATTCATGATGCATGCACATTCTATTCGTTCTCCCACATGAATATCACTAATAACGTCTAGTCGGTGGCATAGACCTACGTGCTCTCACCATACGTACTTTTCACATCGTTCTACACGAACTCGTGGTTAGTGTACCTGCATAAAATTCATTTCAGCCCATTCCCAATGAATGCAATCGGCGAACAAAATTCGGCACCTTAAGAATAAGGCAAAAATCTCCGATTCAATCAACGCCTATTCAACACCCTACTCCACACAGGCATACCCATTATACCTGCATGCAGGCGCATGCTAGTCCCAAATCATCGCCAGAAGACGACATCCCACACATAGAGTACTGTCATATGGACATGTGTAAAACATGAGCATATTTCAGCACTATATAAGCACTCCCCTAGACCAGCATTGCGTCCGGTCATGCTCTCACAACTCCCCTTACCTTGGCGTTGAATCCCTTACCAGAGCGTAGAGAAATATGAAACCAGTCATAACCATTCAAGTGAATGGCCCCCATACATATCTACCGTGTATGAGCGCGACAAATAGAAATATGATGCAACCCTTGTTAGCCTGTTAGATAGCCACCTAGTAGTCCTTAACTGGGCATAAGAGATCCGACGAATCCTTGGCACACTTATAAGTTTTCGAAAACCCACACATTTCACAAACCAACTTAAGTGTCTATAAGTTCAAGATCACTTTTAATGTCAAGATTAGTATTTATAATGATCTAGATTAGCAAGTTGTTGGAAAACCGGGAGCTGATGCCAGCTGTAGCAGAACCGACCAACTAACATAATTACTGTTCACTAATCAAGCCACGTTGGCAGCTCATGCAGTAAACGGCAATTACACTAGCCCGGTAGTCTAGAAACCTCGAAGGGTTTCACCAACGTCACATACACCTCGGATCGTTTCCCAACGCATGCCATCACAGATCATTACAACAGGTTCTCAAATTATTACATAAAATGCTCAAATTTCGTTATTACGCACCAGTTCCCAAATTCAAAGAGCGGAAGCAAATTTAAACTCGTTCTCAAACACCCCCATGAAGTTTTTCCACAAATAGTGCCGATTTCCATCGAGATCCACTACAGCAAAAGGTACGAGAGAAGGAACGATCGAGCCCACGATCTACTCATCTCCAACTGTCGGATGGAAGCATGTCGGGCAATAGCCGTAGAACATCTCCCCATCTGCAACAACATTGGGAATTGCACCCTGAGTACTTGGTACTCAACAAGACTTACCCGACAAAAAGAAAATAAGGAAAAGACTCTTTGGTGGATGCCAGGCTTTATGTGGGGTAGCTGACATTTTCTTTGCCAAAAGATGAGCTTATTAGTAATCATTTAGTGATAAAAGGACTCCCTAGCTTATCCAATTAAGTTGGGCCTACCAGCTATGTTAGCACCTGTACTACTTCATCATTTTAGTAGAAGCAATCAATAATAATCATGTAACGCATTGATTGAGTAATCATTAAACCAACATGAGTGAACATAACCAATTCGCATTTCAAATCTTATTTGCGGCACCGTAACTGCTCAGTCAAGTTATTCACTATCCAGGAATGATGGCGATTATAATCGATTGCAAACCAGCTGGCGGGTATTCCTCACACAAACCAAGCATGCTCCTCGAAAGCAGTCTTAGTCACCATGATCTACTCGGGAAAGGACGCGGGATCACCGGCTCATCACCATGACCAAGGAAACTCCCGGCAGCCAACAGGTAAGCGTGCCCATCAAATGACACCGCCCCATCTTAAGGTCTCACGAACCGGGCACCTTGTTACTCCCACCCCCATCGCCGGCATGGATACCTGGCCGTGGAAACCCGGCCCAAGTAGATTCTTGGCTTCGCGGTAGGCACTCCGGCCATCCCAGCTATCTGTGAGGCATTGTTCAAAATGATCCGAGGACGCTCGTGTGCCATAGTATATTAGAAGTGATTTATCATGGCCACAAGGTTATGTTCAGAACCACCTATACCCATCTCAATCCAGAGGATAGTAACCCCCTATCCGCGCAGATGATGGTCGATCACCTGTCTTCTACCGATTAAGTAGCAGGCCTAAGCTCTACGTAGCCCTGCACCTACTATGGGATAACTTTTTTGTGGTAGGTAGTCCTAATGCAACTATGTTTCCGAGCAACTCCTATAACGTAAATGCATCATAGATAGTAAAGGACTCAAGTAAATATTTGCAAATCATAGGAGAATATGCTCCGGGGCTTGCCTTTGACGAAGGAGCTAGGGACGTGGTTAGGACACTCGGGCAGCTCAACTTCTGGATCCTCTCCCTCGGCTGCCTCCTGCAGCTCCTGCTCCTGCTGCTCCTCCACGTTCAGCTCTTCGCGAACGGCTTGGTTGTTGGCCTCCTGCGATCCTGTATGATGCAATGCAAGTATATCAATAGTGTACAAATGTAGTGAAGTTGTATACAGATGATGTCATGATGTATATGCTTAACAACAGAATGTAAACACCACTTTAATTACTCATATTTACATCTTGGTCCAGCCAATATCATCAAACATCCTTACTCGCAACCTCGTCGGAAACCGACATAAAACCCTATGCTTCAACAGCAAGTACCAACTTTGCTGCTCCTAAAATTCTACAAAAATTACAGCAGCATCCCCATAGCTAAACTAAGCTACCACAGAAATTTCACCTCAAAACTCCAAGTATACAAGTCTACACAAAATCCACAAGCCAGCTGCCACACATGGTCCGTAAAATACTTTGTATTACCAAAGTAGTCCAACATCAGCACCAATGGCATGTGGACCTTCCAAACAGCATATAAACATGCCTCAAGAAGTTTCATGGCCATAGCATCAACCTATAATTTTCTACGAATTTATCTAGCAAAATGCCAACCAATGCACTTGTACTACAACTCTCAAAATCTCCATTGCACAAGTCAATCCTGGGCATCACAGAGATCAAGCATAGCCTAACTAAGCCAACAAAGCAACCCTCACATTTTTCTGAGCCTTTGAGAATTACTTATGAATTTTACAAGATTAAAGCATTTCCCAAAATTAAATAAAACAGTACATGAAAGTATTTCAAACTTGGCATCTCATAATTTTCCAGCATAGTTCATCCCATAAGAAAAATAACCCAACTTGATTCATCTCATTTGGACTAAAAATGAGAGAGATATGAATTTCACAAGGTTTAAACTAAAACTGAAAACTATTAATCATTTTCGGAAAATGGATCTAAATTGCTAGGCGTACCCCAAGGTGCACCTGCACCCGATCTGCTGCACTAGGTGTACCCGGCCTCGTGTACCCAGGCCATGCCCGCGGGCTGGGCTGGCTGACGACCGGGCCCCACCCGTCATCACCCCGAGCGGAGAGGCGACGACGGCGCTTGACGGCGGCCCGCGGCAGCCGTCCTCCGGCCCAACTGAGGACGCCGTTGGACGCGGCTCGGCGCGACGCACCCCCTGACCCTATCCAAGCGGACCCTAAAGGCCTAAATCGACGGCGGCGACGCATATGGCGGCGCGGCGGGGGCACTCGCTGGTGGGAAGGCCGACGAGGGCTCGGCGGCGATCATCATCATGCCTACGGGCGTCGCCTCGACTGCGCGAGCGCGTCGGACCCAAGAAGCATAGAAGATGGCGGCGTTGGCGACGGCTATGCCCCACCGGAGCGTCGGCGGCGAGCTTCGCCGGAAATGCGCGCATGAGGCCCTACGCGGCCCCAAGCTCGGTCCTAAGCTTGCCCTAACCTACTCGTGCATGCGGCTCGAAGGCGCGCCAGAGCAAGCGAAGCGGGGAGGAAGAAAAAGGGACGGCGCGCGCTCGCCGGAATCCATGGCGGCGGCGGCCGCGCTTCACGGGAAGAAGCTAATGCGGCTCGAACCTCACCCGAACGGACAAACGAAGGGCGGCAAGTGGCGGAGTCGAGAGTGGCGAACTCGATGCTGCCCTCGGCTTCGCTTTTCACCGGTTGGATGCGGAGCTAGGCGGCGGCGAGCATGGCGGCCATGGCGTCGGCGTCGGAGGAGAGAGGGAGGAGGTGGAGTGAGGAGGACGGCGACGTAAATGGACGGGACGGGGGTTCCCCCCTTTCCCGTTCGGGCAGGCGGCCCTGCGGGCGGCGCGTGGCGCGGCGCGGCGGCCACGGTGGGCGACGGGCGGGCCCGGCTGGGCGCGTGGCGCGCACGCGTGCGGGAGCGGCGCAGGCGATCCGTGTGGCCGGTGTGTGTCTAGCCGCAGGATCGGGCGGCAAAACACGAAACACCGGATCCAGCCGATAGAAAAGTGCCACGTCGCCTTATTTCAAATTTGAATTTCACATCGCTCTAACTCCCAAATGATTGTGAATTAGACAAAACTTTCAACATGAAAGTTTCTCCAAATTGGGAGAGAAATATTTCATCCAACTACCACTTTGGCTAATTCGGCCTAGATTGAAAAATCAAAAATTAATTTTGAAAACAAGGTTATAAATAATACTTTTAAAATTCCCCTAAGGCTGTTTTTAGATATTTTGAAGCCCTTAAACCCATTTTCACAATTTGGTCAAAACACAAAGTTTTCATAAAATATTTTTCTGCACATTTCTTCCCAAAACACCAATTTCAAACAAGAAATCCATCTAGCACTTCTAGTCATACCTAGGCTATCACAAGCAATTTATCCCCAATCAAATTATGCAAATGATGCTTATGCAAATGATGACATGCTTAGAGGTAATTAATTAATGCTTAACACTAGAGGTGTTACAATCACCATCGTGCTTCATGGCCAAGGAAACCAAGGTACAATATGATGATAGTGAGATGGAATATGCTCACGATGTTGATAATGTTGATGATGATGATGAACCTTCTAAGGACCAATTATATGACTTGATGCAAGAAACCAGAGATATAGCTATTGCCAAGGAAAAGGAGTGCAAGAAGCTTTCAATGAAAGTAGCAATACTTGAGAAAGCCCTAGGTGAGCTTATGACCACTCATGAGTGTCTAGTGAAAGACCATGAGAAACTTGGTGATGCTCATTCTAAGCTTGAAAAGGCTCACTCACTTCTTCTTGAGCAACAAGCAAAGAAAGTGGTGGTTGCATCATGTGATATAGGTCTTACTTGTGACATCATTGATGAGTCATTTTATCAACCTATCATCATGACAAATGCTAATCCTTCTTGTAGCACATCATCCACCACCACCACCGACTCTATCTCCACTACTAGTGATGGCTTCACTTGTGATGCTACACTAATGGTAGAGAATGAGACCCTCAAGAAAGAGGTGGATGAGCTCACTCATGCCTTAGGCAAAGCCTATGGTGGTGATGCCCGCTTGCTAAAGTGCTTGGGTAGCCAAAGGTTCTCTCTCAACAAAGAGGGATTGGGCTATACCCCCAAGAAGGGCAAGTCAGCCTTTGCAACTCCAAAGCCTAGCTTTGTGAAGAGCAATGGTCGGTTTTGCTATAGCTGCAAGCAAATTGGGCACCTAGAGCAAAATTGCAACAAGAAGCAACAAAACAAGAAACTTGACAATGCTATACCTTTTGATTCTTGTTATGTGCTTACCAAGGGTGTGAAAGGTGTGCAAGCTAAGTTTGTTGGTACACCCATTGTTGGCCCAAAGAAGAAGGCAATTTGGGTACCAAAGAGTTTAGTCACTAACCTACAAGGACCCAAGCAAAAATGGGTACCTAAGCTTCATTGATTTGCTTGTAGGTGAACTATAAAGCCGGAGGAAAGCATTGGATCATTGATAGTGGGTGTTCTCAACACATGACCGGCACATCAAGAATGTTTGATTCAACTGAGAAGAATGATAGTGGGATTGAGTCAATCACATTTGGCAATAACAAGAAAGGCGAGGTTGTTGGCTTGGGCAAGATTGCAATATCAAATGACATGAGTGTCTCCAATGTATTGCTAGTTGAAAGCTTGGATTTCAATCTTCTCTCGGTGGCACAAATTTGTGATCTAGGCTACAAGTGCATATTTGGGGCAAATGATGTTGAGGTAGTTTCTCTTGATGGCTCCAACTTGGTGTTCAAAGGCTTTAGATATGAGAATCTCTATCTTGTTGATTTCAACACTAGTGAAGCTTCTTTGACAACATGTTTGTTATCAAAATCAAGTTTGGGTTGGCTTTGGCATAGAAGGCTTGGACATGTTGGCATGAAACAATTGAAGAAGCTCACACAACACAATCTTGTTGAAGGCTTGAAAGATGTTGTATTTGAAAAGGACAAGTTGTGTAGTGCATGTCAAGCAGGGAAGCATGTTGGAAACTCACATCCAAAGAAGAGTACATTGAGCACATGCAAGGCATTTGAGTTATTGCACATGGATCTATTTGGCCCAACTACATACACAAGTATTGGTGGCAACAAGTATGGATTTGTCATAGTGGATGATTTCACAAGATTTACATGGGTATTCTTTCTTAGTGACAAGAGTGAAGTGTATGACACTTTCAAGACTTTTCTCACTAGAGTTCACAATGAGTTTGACATGAGAATCAAGAAAGTAAGAAGTGACAATGGGAGTGAGTTCAAGAATACAAGAATGGAAGAATTGTATGATCACTATGGCATTGGTCATCAATTCTCGGCCAAATACACTCCACAATCAAATGGCCTAGTTGAGAGGAAGAATAGAACATTGCTTGATATGGCTAGATCAATGCTTCATGAGTACAATGTTAGTCAATCTTTTTGGGATGAAGCAATCAACACAGCATGCTACTACATCAATAGGCTCTATTGTCATACTTTGCTAGAGAAGACCCCATATGAGTTACTTCATGGAAGAAAGCCCAACATTGGCTATTTTAGAGTGTTTGGTTGCAAATGCTACATCTTGAGGAAGGGCACTAGATTGGGGAAGTTTGAAAAGAGATGTGATGAAGGGTTCCTACTCGGTTATTCAACTATAAGCAAGGCTTATAGAGTTTGGAACAACTCAAGTGGCATTCTAGAAGAAGTCCATGATGTGCAATTTGATGAAACCAATGGGTCACAAGATGAAGATGAGAATCTAGAAGATGTTGGTGGAACTCAATTGGTCGAAGCTATAAAGAACATGGACATTGGTGACATAAGAGCAAAGCAAGTAATTGATGTGCAAGATGATAAAGATGAAGTGCTCAATTCTCCATTGAGGCAAGCTAGCAATGCTCAAGTGCAAGATCATGGTGCTAGTTCATCAAATGAAGACAAGTCAAGTGATCAACCAAGTTCAAGCAATCAAGTGCAAGTGCTACAACCACAACATGTTGTAAGAGATCACCCAATTGATAGTGTCATTGGTGATATTAGAAGTGGTGTGCAAACAAGATCAAGAGTGGCTATGATATGTGAATATGCATCATTTGTGTCAACCAAAGAGCCAAAGACAATTGAGGAAGCCTTGGATGATGCCGATTGGATCATGGCAATGCAAGAAGAGCTCAACAACTTCACAAGAAATGATGTGTGGGAGTTAGTTGAGAGGTCGGAGGATCACAATGTCATTGGAACCAAATGGGTCTTCAAGAACAAGCAAGATCAAGATGGTGTGGTGATTAGAAACAAAGCAAGGCTAGTTGCACAAGGCTATACTCAAGTTGAAGGTCTTGACTATGATGAAACATATGCTCCCGTGGCAAGATTGGAGGCAATAATGATTCTATTGGCTTATGCATGTGCCCACAATATCAAGTTATATCAAATGGATGTCAAGAGTGCATTTCTCAATGGGATCATCAATGAGCTAGTATATGTTGAGCAACCTCCCGGTTTTGAAGATGAGAAGAAGCCCAACCATGTGTACAAGTTGAAGAAAGCTTTGTATGGCTTGAAGCAAGCACCTAGAGCATGGTATGAGAGATTGAAGACTTTCCTTCACTCCAAGGGGTTCATTATGGGCAAGGTTGATACTACTCTATTCGCCAAGAAGATTGGTAATGATCTCTTCATTGTGCAAATCTATGTTGATGATATCATCTTTGGATCAACCAATCAAGCATATTGTGAAGAATTCGGTGAAATGATGGCAAAAGAATTTGAGATGTCCATGATTGGTGAACTTAGCTATTTTCTTGGTCTTCAAGTCAAACAATTGAAGAATGGGACATTTGTGAGTCAAGGGAAATACATAAGGGACATGTTGAAGAAGTTTAGGATGCAAGATGCAAAGCCAATCTCAACTCCAATGGGCACCAATGGGAATCTTGATAGTGATCATGATGGCAATATGGTGAATCAAAAGGATTATCGGTCATTGATTGGAAGCCTACTCTATGTCACCGCATCAAGGCCGGATGTCATGTTTAGTGTTTGCATGTGTGCTAGATATCAAGCCTCACCTAGAGAGAGTCATCTCACGGCCGCAAAAAGAATATTGAGGTACTTGAAGCAAACAAGAGATGTTGGATTGTGGTATCCCAAGGGGTCAAAGTTTGAATTGATTGGATATTCGGACTCGACTATGGTGGTTGCAAGATCAATAGAAAGAGCACAAGTGGTACATGTCAACTTCTTGGAAGATCACTTGTGTCATGGTCCTCAAAGAAACAAAATAGTGTGGCAATCTCTACCGCCGAAGCCGAATATGTTAGTGCGGGGAGTTGTTGTGCACAATTGCTTTGGATGAAGTCAACTTTGAAGGATTATGGCATCAACTTCAAGAATGTTCCATTGTTTTGTGACAATGAAAGTGCAATCAAGATGACACAAAACCCGGTTCAACATGGAAGAATAAAGCACATTGACATAAGGCATCACTTCATTAGAGATCATCAACAAAAGGGTGACATTTCCATTGAAAGTGTGGGCACCGATGATCAACTTGCCGATATACTCACCAAGCCACTTGATGAAAGAAGGTTTTGCAAGCTAAGAAATGAATTGAACATTCTTGATTTCTCAAACATGTGTTGAATGCACCCCACCACTACTTGACATGCCTCTTCTTCGACAAAGCAAGGTACCATTGGTTGACATGTCATTCGTGCTTAGGATTATACTTGTAGTAGCACATGTAGACATACAAGGTGCATTTGGAGCATTCATGTTAAATCAAATGTGTTTGATGTATATATGTTACCACTATTGCTTCTATGCTTTGCTTGATCTAGTGGTGACATATGACATGTTTGTGAGCTTGCAATCCTATTGTTGAATCTAGAATATTTGCTACAAATGTTTAATTCAACATAGGCAAGATAACCCTTGTCATGAGGTGTGAAGAAGCTTGTCTTTGGTTCAAACCGAATTAAATGTCTTTGGCAAGTGGTCTAGATTGAACCAAATTTGACTAAAGTTTTATTTACTCCATCAAAGTCCTTTTCTCTCCACAATTTGATCCCTTTTTGGGCAATTGTTGACAAAGGGGGAGAGAAAAAGATGATTGAACATGATAAAGGGGTAATTAAAATTTTGATGCACACAAGAAGGGGGAGCAAGCTCATGAACAAAATTGTTGCATTTGTTTGTGCATTCTCATATGACTTGCTCATGGCACCTAGTTTCAAAGTTTTATACAAGTGGTGTCTCCTTGCTTGTGTGGTGCAATGCTAGTATAGGACTTGAATGGTGAAATGATCTACTAGCATGCATAGGTTGTAACTAGACTCCCCCTACCTTACAAGTGGTTCAAGAACTTTGCTTATAATGTTGATCTCACGGGGTTCTTGAGTTTTTTGATGGATGTCTAGTTACTATATGGTGCTATGGATGGTGTAGAAGGCAACTTCGATTGGTATCACGCTTCAAAGGTCCATTTCTTACACCTTAGCATCATTTTGGTAGAATTACTCTCCCCACACTTTTATCCATGCATATGTGCAAAGCTTCAAATCCAAACTCTATGCACATATGTAGGGGGAGCAATACTACCAAAACCGAACTTGCTATAGTTGTCCAAATTACTCTTGTGAGCTTAATAATTGGACAAGTATGACAAGTTCAAAATCTTTATTATAAAAATCATCTTTATTGAGGTTGTCATCAATTACCAAAAAGGGGGAGATTGAAAGTCCCTAGTTTGGTTTTGGCTAATTGATGAAACCTAGGACTAACCTTGTTTATCTAAGTGGTTGATTTAGAGAAAGGTTGTCCTCATGATGAGCTTATTGCATATGAGGCATCAAACGTGTCATGCGATCTAAGATGAAGATCAAGACGATACTTAGCTCTATGGACCGGTGTTGAAGGTGAAGGGCTAGTTGAGGCATGGAGTGAAGGACCATGCGATGGTGAAGCTCGGGCAAGACTAGGCGCCGATGGACCGATGCACGGTGAAGGGCAAGTGAAGTCGAGGTCGATGGATCGAGACGGTCACATGATGGTGTGAAGCGTTCATATCATTTGGAGGAACAAAATGGGCTCAAGGCAAAGGTATAACCGATAGGGCCATTTTGTTTTACACTCAAGACACCATAGAGGGTGTGAGTGGTTTAGGATCGATAGCCGCACTATTAAGAGGGGAAGTCTTATCGGCTATTCGACGCACGGGTGCCACTAGGTGAATTCATGAAGTGCATTGCATGTAGGGCCTAGTGAGCTAACCTAACCTTTTGGGAAATGATTGTGAAAAGCTAACACACAAGCACATGGAGATGTACACTTGGTGGTGTTGGCACATTTACAAAGGTGGCGTTTGGGCGCCGTGGTTTGCAGGGTAGAGATGGGTTTGGGTCCCTCTCTTCCTCCCGCCGAGCCTGTGAGGCGGGATTCGGCGCTTTCGGGAAAAATGGATGCATATTTCCTATTGTGCCGGATGCAAAATTTGGTTGAATTCATGCTATCTCTGTTGATCAAGTTGGTATACTTGTTGGATAGCATGTTCGAGAAGTCAAGCGCCACGACGGGCCGAAAAACGGAGTTTTTGCGCCAGCCGACGCGTTAGGGCTTTGGCGCCGGACGCGTCCGGCGCGTGTTGAGTCGGCTCGGGCTGGTGGCTCTGCGATGCTGAGTGTTGGACGCGCGCCGGACGCAGGCGGCGGACGCGGCGTGGTTACTGTGCAGAGTCCGACGCGTGGTGGACGTTGGCGCGGTGCAGGTGGGCCATCCGAAGGCGGCGGACGCAGGGGCCGTGCGTCCGGCGGCCGACGGACTCCCCGACTGGTAAACTTTCGAAGTTTCGCCGGCTCGTTGGACGCGGCGCAGACGCTGGTCGGCGAAGCGCCGGACGCTATACGGACGCTCGGGCGTGGCGGCACGAGATTGAATGGCGCTCCAACGGTCGACTGGAGCAGCGCGCGGGGAAGTCCGGCGCATGTAACCTGGCTCCCCGAGGGGGTAACGACCATATTTTCTTGAGGGGCTATAAATAGAAGGTGGCCGGCCCTTGGGGAGGTCTCTTGGCTATTTCCATACTCTTGTGCATTCTTTGAGCTGAAGCATCTCCTCCCCACTCATCTTTCTTGCTTGATTGTGAATCCTAGTGAGATTGAGTGAATCACCTAAGTGCATTGCATTGCTTGAGGGATCTAGCCAAGACTTGTGGGTGGTTTCGCCGGTGGATTTCTTGTTACTCTTGGAGAGTACCGCTCCTAGCCGGCTTGGAGGAAGTTGGAAGCGTTGGCAAGAGAAGGTGATTGTTCTTGGCCACCTCCGGTTGATGAGTGTTAATGAAAGACCATGATGGTCAAGTTGAGATAAAAGAAAATCTGTTGAAAAAAATGGAGATTATGGTTGGTCCTAAGGACCTAAGGCGTGAGAATGAGAATTCAAACAAGCCGGTTCTAATTTTTATACGGGGTTCTTATCCCGCCGGGTTTTGTACACGTCGAATCTCAGTCGCAGTCCCACCGGCCTGACTTGGATGCTCGTGCCTCGTCCGCCTCACCGTCCCGGTCCGACTCTGCCATGCTGATCCGGCGGTGCAGGTGCAGCCAACTGACCTCACAGAACTGCGTTCTCCTGATGCATGCCAAGAGCTGATGCAAATGCAAGACGACGAGACGATGATGCGATGCAGCTCTGCGTTCTCCTCGACAGCCGTCCGTGACTCATGGCCATGCTCAGAGCAGCTCCAGTGTGAGACGAACCATGCCATCCAGAAAAAAACGAACAAAGCTTAAGTTCGATAGCTCCAGTGTGAGCATGTACTATCTGGGGCCATATACACAATAGAAAACTATATATCTCGAGCAGCAGGCACGGAGAGAGAAAGCGCTTGGCTATTTCGTATGCAAGAAGCAGCCCACATTGATTATTTTATTCCGCTCGGTTCGAACGCTCTGCAGAGTCCGCTTTTGGTTCTGACAAGCAGCGTTCGCTTGCTCCAGTGTGCACGGTTCGTTTGCACGGCCACGTCTGCCTCCCTCGGTTCGATTCGAGTATACACTGGAGGTGCTCTCATGGCATGCATGCTAATTTTCTTTTTTTTTTTTTTTTCCTGTTGATGAGTGGAACGGTAATTTTCTTGTTGCAAACAAATCTTCCTTCCTTAAGTTTTTTTTTTTTCCGAGACAAATTCCTTCCTTCCTTACCTTGAGGTCAACTTTTCAAGCCAGGCCCAATGGAGGGAGCTGGTGGGCCGACAACTGGGCCGGGCCCCCACACCCAATCTGCTTGCTCGATTTCGCCGATCAGAGTCAGACAGATCATCGGGTCGGGTCGGGTCCGCCTCCGCCGGAGCCGGCGACGAACGACGATGGTGAAGGCGGTGGTCGGCGACGAGGCGCACCTCAAGGCCTTCGAGGAAACCTCGCCTGCTCCTCCTCCTCCTCTCCTCCGCCTCAAGCCCAGGTCAGCGCTTCCTTCCTCCCTCTCATCGATCCATCCCCACCCGCGTCCGCTCATCTATCGATTCCCAGGTGGGCCTCGTCGTCGGCAAGCTCAGCGCTTCCTCCGACCGCGCCCTCGTCTACGCCCTGCTCCCCACGCCGCTCACCGACGCCGCCGCGCCCGCATGCTCCCTCCGCGCCGCCGCCCCCAAGTCCAACAAGCCGTCCAAGGGCGCCGGCGGCAGAGGCTCTTCCTCCTCCTCATCGGACGCCTCTCTCGACTTCGATGTCGAATGGATCGCCGAGCACGCGCGCCAGGTACTGCTCCATCCCGTGCCACACTCACACCATCGATTCTTATTTCTTCATCAATCTGTTGCATATTGCTGTGCTTTTATTTAGGTGTCTCGGATGCTGCTCGGTGGGATGAGTGTCATTGGTGCTTACGTTTGGGCTTCCGAGGGATCATTCAAGGCCACAACCCCTGCTGTCCTGTCGCAGGTTAGCACTCTCAATCAGCTTCTTCCTTTCGTTTCATTGCTTGCTGCCCCCTTATGCTGATGCTATGCTTCAGTCAATTAACCGGTTGCTCTACCTTCAGCTGCTAGGCTCTGCTTGCTCAAACCATGCTTTCGAGGGCTTAGGTGTCAATTATTTACCCATGCCATCTTTCAGGTCATTAGAGCGATTTCCCAGGCCTGCTATGGCAGTGCATCCGGCGAGAGGCTGCTCATTCACATTTCTTACAGTCCTCGAAGGTGCTGTCTTATCCTCCTACATACATGTTGGCAGTCCTCTTCTCAAAATAAAATATGTTTGCTTGTCCACTACTCATCTTCATAGCAGTTTAAACACTACTTGATTTACTCCATGTATCTATATCCAATGTCCTTTTGGATATCAACAGCAAGTATCCCCCCTCCCCTTTGAAATCTTGTTTCTTCAGCCCTGTTTCATTCTTGTATGGACCCAGCTAATGTTAATGGACTGCGATTTGTTTATGAAATATATATTTTCATGTGTTACAGATGGGCATGCCGTATATGCGAGGTTGCATCAGCAAGTCTGCGTCCGTGTGACTTCAAATTCAGCAAACTATTGTCTTCTCTTCAAACTTTCAGATGCACATATAATTTTGAGATAAGGTACTATATTAGGCATTTCTTGTATCTTTATTATGATACAGGCAGACAATAGCAGCTTATCTGGTTTGAGTCTCTAATAACTAATTATTGACATAGGCTAACATCTGTTCAAGCTGAGCCGTTTAAGAAAGTTATTTTGAAGGCAATCAGTCATCTCACAGAGGAAGTGCAGAATGCCAAAGCTTTGGTCGATGGCCATCTGGTAAGTTACAATTCTTACTCTTTGTTGCAGATTTGCAGTTGAAGAAGCACACAGATGCCAATACCACAAAGTTAGAGATGCTCATCACCTAGATGAACGCAGTTCCATGTAGTTTAAAATGTTTTCTTCACTTTCGTAGACCTGCTCTTGGAAGCTCTAAGGTCAACTGATTCACTTCATATGACAATCACCAATCTGACGCTGCTGCCACACATGCGTTCTGGGGAAATGAATTTCTGAATTGTATTGGAGTTCCAATAGGCAATTCTGAAGTGGACTGTCCATTACAAAAATTAATATTTCATATAAATCATGCCATTTCCTTTAATCCACTGCTGATAATTCATCATAGCATATTATGTAAGAATGTCTTACATCTGCACTCGAAATAATAAGATAAAATTTGTTAACTCAATGAGCCATAGCATAAAGGGCACAAAAAAGGTTACCCATTCACACATTTTCTTCTTCTTCTGTGGCTTCCAGCTTCTAGGAGCCACTGGTATACATGCTTATTAGTTCAGCTCTCAACTAATTACAAACAGATCTGCTGATTATATTTGAGAATGCTGCACCTTCCACAACAGCTTGCTAATTATGCATTTTTGCACCTACTTTTTCCAAGCAGTTCTCAGAAGTCATGAACATCAGTACAGAGGGCCCGCACCAAGTTGATTTTCTTGTCCCATTCAATAATGCTGCTCCTGTTGAAGGTGTGCCTCAGCTAATGTCGTTTCCTGTTCTGTTTGATGGCACATTTCTGTTTTTGTTGTTACAAGGGCCTAACATTGTACAGTTGCACTAAAGAATGCAGTTTAGAGGGAGTTACTGGGCTTATTCGCTTTGTTGGATCTGTCAGCGCCGTAGCGTATTTAGGCCCGAAAGAATCTATTTCAGAAGCTATATCTGATCTGAAGGTAGTTAAAATATCATTCTCTACTGTTTTGTTTTTTTCACCTAGTTGCATTGTTTTCCATGATGTGTGCATACGTTTTGGCAAGCACTGTACAGGCCATTGTATTTGGCAAATCTACTTCATATATGCATTTGTTTGAGTTCTTCAGATAAGAGTTCGGAAGGTATTGTTGATGCTGATCAAAACATGACATGGTTTTCAGGATTTTTCAGTTGAATTTTGAATCGCAAGATTCTTGTTCAAAATTAGTTTGATTGGATTCAGTACATATGATATTTTCATTTGCTTACATATTTGTTGTAGAGTGGGCATTGATTTGACCGATGTAGATTCTGGCAGAGGCAGAAGTTTAATTCAGCTCGCACTATTGCATCAGCATACTTGAAGCTGATTCTTGTTCAAAGCATAATTTTAGTTAAGAAAACTAACAACCTTTTGTGTGTGTGCTGCTTCTCTTACTCTGTATCAAGGCGGACATCATTACAAGTCTAAAAAGCAGGTTGGATATCATCCTTGATGAGGCAGATGATGGTCCTGCCACTGATGAATTGGAGAAATCACCAACTCAGAAGGCTACTCAAGTTATATTTCATGAGTTGAGGTACATATGCTGTAGATAGCCTTTATTATGTGTTGAAAAGAACTTTGTTTTAAGTCTGGCTCATTGATTAATGAATGCTGCAGAACGTATTTAGTCATTGCATAATGACATTATTGTATTGAGCTTAACAGGCTTCCTTTCCTCTGTTGATGATAGACAACAAGTCTCACAACTGATTATCCGTTTTCTGCTTTAAACAGAGAACCTTACAGTTTCTCATTCCCAAGAAGAGTTCTGATACCTTGGTTGAGTGGCACCTATGTTTGTGATTACTTGCAACAATCAGAGACAGCAGAGGTAGTTTCGTAGTGCCCACAATATTTCATTTCCTCTCCTTGAGTCCTACTCGAGTGGAAGTGTGTAGCATTCTCGATTCTACTTAAACACCTGACACCCTTTTGGCTCCACATGACTCTCAGGATGCATTGGATCACTGCAAGGACGTGTTAGCACTTGAAACAGCCGTGGAGAGCTCTTCAATCCTGGAATCAGAAAGTGCAGCAGCCTGTAGCACACTAGAATCCTTTTGGGATATGGTGCCTGGATCTCGCAGCGGAGGACAAGGTGGATCCAGCAAGCTGAAGGACACTCGTTCTGTACAGAACGAGGGTTCAAGCAAAAGAAAAGGTGGTGGGAATTTCAACATCGTAGCTGCTCTGATCGTGCTACTGGTTGCTCTGATAGCTGGATTGGTATTCACTTTCTCTGCTGGTTCCAATACCTTGAACCCACCTGCACTATAACTGTGTTGTACCGCCAGTAGATGAGATATGTACCAAAGATGTTAGAAACTGTTGAAATGGGGAGTTGAATTATGTTATGTTACTGTGTTTACATATTTCTTTGTTCAATTTCCTGTTGCCTTTGTTTGCAGCTAAGGTAAATGTGCTTACTTGCTAAATGTCTATAGGACTATATATATACTTATCTTGTCTGTTGTGCTTTCCTGAGAATGAATCCTATCTGTCTAAGCTGCCAATTTGACTTTTCCTTGTGTGTATGTATTGCAATCGGCCTCCCGTCAAAAAACTAATAAAAATAAAAATGTATTGCACTTGGCGGCCCTCAAGCAGAGGCTTGTGGCGACTCCGAGTCGACTCAGACTCTGCCGCAGCTCCGCCTCCATAAGTTGACCACATCACCTCCCAACCTCGTCGGAACCGAAGGAAGGCCAACTGATCCAGGTTTGCGAAAGTGATCGACTTGGTAGTGAAGAGGAGGAGCTTGCGATATGAATATGAAGGTGCTTGCCGACACAGACCATACCCTAATAAGCCCTCTACTGCTGCTGCAAATGACCAAGAGTGCTAGTAGGGGCATCGATGATGTTGAGGCAGGAACCATGATGTCGTCGATGGTAACGGTTGGTGAAGCCAACCCCAAGATCACCGGCCAAGACCGTGCTTGGTCGTGGTCAGTGGCTGTGTGCCTTTCTTTCATTTTGATCGCCGGCCCTACGGCCGTGGCATACTACATCACCTACAGCTGCCCTCTCCTGACCGCTGCCTCGCCGTGGCTTGTTCTGCCGGCGACCATACTGTGGGGAGTCTACATGGCGGCAGTGGCGGTGGTCATGGTGTGCATCGACCTCTTCCTGCCGCACACGCCTGTTGCCCTGCGGGATGCTTTCTTGGATGTCGGCTGGATCTGGGTCGGCGTACCTCTCATGATGATAGATCAGTTTGTGGTCTACTTCGGCCATGACTGGATGCTCATCGCTATGGTTTTCCTGCTAGCTGCCCTGACTGCTGCTGTCCTAGCCTTCTGGCTCTGGCTTGTTGGCATATACAGAAAATAGGGTGGTCAATGCAAATAGATGGGTTTTCAGTTTTGCTACTACTTGTATTGTATATATACACCTTTAATTTTATATGTACTTGTTAAGGCACTTGAGTTAATCTTTTGAAAAGATAAAATGGCCCGTCAGCCTGAGCTAGCCAGCTGCGAGTGAGGGTCATACTCAGCTTCTCAGCAAACATACATATCATTGTACACATGCTCCCCTGTCACACCAATCGGTGACTGGATCGGTTTACATACAATACAATCCACTACAATGTTATTACAGCTCGTCTCTTATACTGTTTAGAAACAATGTGAGCTCCCTCGCTTTCCTCTCGTGTTCTGGAGACCGACTGCTGTCAGCCTCACAATCCTGGTCATGCTTCTTATCATTCCTTCTGCTCTTAACCACTTTGACCGGTGAAGGAGAAGAGAGATCGATCATGGCGGGTTCTACTACTTCAATACTCTGTCCATCGCTTCTCCGTGACGAATCTGCTTTGCCTGCCATCCCAGTCCCAGTCCCATGCCTGAACAATGGTGATTCTTCAACCTGCACATCACAGCCACTTGTTCCAGGTTCAAGCTTGCAACGGGAGGGTTCTTTCTCGGGCAAATTGCTTATATCCCAGAGGGCTCTTCTTTCTGCTCCCATACACAGTGGTGGTCCTTCTGGAGCTGCCTTCAGTTTATGAGCAGCGCAAGGCGAGGGTGATGACAGATCAATTGGCTCGTGATCCAGTGTCGAGTTCGTCACGTCGCACAAAACAGTATTTCCTTCTGACTCTATTGATCCAGCCAGCAGACTTTGGCGCTGCAGATCAATCCTATCCGTGGTTACTGCAGCTGAATCACTGAACTTTCTGGATCTGGCAATCTTACAGGATCGTATAGGTGGTGATGGAGAAGACAGATCAACAAAATCCTGGAGCGGTGACACCATCTTTACCTCTGCTGTCTGAGTCTGAGAGCCATTGGCTGTACCTGGAAAGGTACTGCTTTCAGATTCAATTCCAAGTAGCAATTCTTGGAGCTGCGCATCCACGTCTTTTACGGCAGCTGCAGCTTGACCTGATTTCTTTGGCCTAGCTCTCCTCTTTTGCTTCTTCTGAGCATCCTTGTTTTCCAAAAAATCAGTTATTTTTTCTGGGCAAGCGCTGCAATTGCATAGGTGACAGGTAAAGCATGTCAAATCTCCCATAGATTAAATACAAATCCAAATGAAAACTTTATGTTAGCTGAAGCATCACATCAGCCAAGGGAATTGATTCCATATCAAATGGAATCCAACTAGCAAATTACACTTCTAGAATAATGCATTTTGTCCCTCTCCTGTATATTATCATAGAACTTCATATAGAAATCAGCCACAATGGGTATTGTACATGCTTTTTGTCCCAAAAATTTACTGAAATACATCCCCTTAATGTTTTCTGATCATAGTTAGAATCTTTACATGTCATGTCCACAAATAATGCTCTGCAGTAGAAACATGTGATGTTCTACTTCATATATTGATTTGATTTTGAAAGGTGAGTCCAGTCTGTGAAACACCACTTACGAATGACTACGGGAGGAGGAAAACTGTAATTACCTTCTAACAAGATCCCCTGGAACAACTGAAACCTGGAGCCCATCTATGTTCCTCCATGAAACCTCATAATATTCACTTCCTTGAACTTTCCGCTGCTTCACAATCGCCAGTACAGGACACGGTACTGGCATCTGCAAATTAGATAATCAGACTTAGATGTCATATGATCAGTTCAGAAATGCACTCAGAAATCAAAGCTTATACCTCATCCAGTGAAGGTTTTATTCCTAGATCTGAAGACGTGGACCGGAGATTTGAAAACCTTCGAAGTTCTCTCTCAGCAATCTTTGGAAGGATGTATTCATCTGCAGACATGTTTTAAGGAAATAACTCAGGGAGTTCTCTCATGTACACAGATGTTCTACTACCTTTACATTGAATATGTATCTGATAAAACCAAGCATAACAATTAGGGATTTCGAGGGTACCAGTTTTCACAGGGCTCCACTGAAAGTATTGCTCACATATCTGTTGCAGCTGTGACCGAAGAAATGGACGCTGGCTGCATGCCCTGGAGACAGAATGAACACTTGACATCAACCAATAAGCCTACTAGGACCAGAATTGGACAACCTGATTCATAGGAAAACTGGAATCCAACCTCTGCACGGCTTCTGAATCTGGTGAATGACATTTTGGCTCCAGATATGCATTTATTATGTCACGAAATTGACCACCAGAATCTTGGTTAATCCCAACATCTGTAACGAAAAAGATAAGATATGAACAGCAAATTTCCAATTCTATGTTCAATGTGTTGACGAAGAAGTCTGATGTAGCTAAATAGCTGGAGAAAACTACAAAAAGATTGCTTACCACATATACTTTCTTTTGGGCATGTTCCACCAACCCTCCCTGCATTGGCGCCACTATTTTTTCCTTTACATTTTCTTGTAGGTTTAACTCCATCGGACAAAATTTGATCAAGAATGGCATCGTCCCCCACAGACTTAACAAGGCGGCATGCTAATTCCTGCGATTATAGACAAAATTACCAGAAAAAAACAGCGATAAGCTTCATTACTTTGATTTTATGATTACATATGGAATTGTGGACAGTAAACAAAACAAAACATTAGTATAAGACACTACTAAACAATTGTTGACCAGGTAACACAAATTGATCTCATATTTTGGGGAACTGACAGAGGGCAGCTTGGCCTTAGCCGCTTGTTGGAATTGTAAAGCAAACTTGGGATACAAGGTCTATATCACTGCTACTTTATATAGCAGATGGTTACTCTCTCCTTACCTGCTCCAGCATATTCCTAACCACTAAAGTGGATAGGCTTAGTAAAGCCAACAATAGTTTGACAGGAAATAGTAAGATACATAGAGAAGCACTAGGCTTAACTCTCACAATTAGTATTGCTGGGTCAAAAGTCCACACGTGCTGTCCGTGACTTTTGGTACTTACCGGGCCAAAGCCATGGACTCCATTAGAATAGTCACTACCAAGAAGAACTGCAAGTGATATCTGAAAAGATTATGAAAGTTGAAAGAAAGAAGTCATAAATTATGCAGTCTTGCAAACAAAATTAGGAAACACCATAAAAAGGACTGTTAGTCAGAAGCAAAGAATAATTTAAATGAACAGGTAAATGCAAGGGAACAAAAAATAATGAGAAGACTTTAAGTTGGGTCAGATAGAGTGATGTTGTTATTGCATATTCATTTCAAGGTCAAGCAGATTGGGAGATGAGTTATCTACTTATGTTGATTAGATAACTTCCAGTAACTTCAACTCACACCAAGCAACAAATGCAAGGTTGCACTACGATTCACTGAAAGATTCTTCTACCATCAGATATTACAACTTAACTCGTACTTACTTTCACACTGTAATTATAAAGGGCAACCAAAAATTTGATTTGCTGTATTTCTCAAAGACAAAATGATTTTTTTTTCTGGTAACTGAAGGCGGACACTTAATTTTCCTGTATTCCTAGATATGGCATTGAATGGAACTTCTCAATGATGGATAAGAAGATATACCATAAGTTTAGCTGAAGCAGGAAAAATCATGCAACATACCAGTGAGTTCCTGCCGAATCCAAGCTTCTTCTGAATGTCTTCCATTTCATAGCAAATTACATAACCACCCTCTCCTGATCAGAGAGAGCAAGCATAAGCAAATGACTAGGGTCTAGGCTACATAAATAACTAAATAAGGCATTTCCTAGTATAAAAATGAGGGCAGATAATGCATATATTATAAGGTCTCATAGCGTGATTAACGAAATAGAGCAATAAGGCTCAGGACAAAGCTGTTACCTATGAAAACATCTCTATAAACTGTCCTTGCACCAAACAGAAATGAATCAGAATCTGATGTAAAACAGCCATCCTGAAACAAAATAGATGGTACATCAGAAACACACGCCTAATATTGGTTTCATTAGTATCATGACACAGCATTGTACTTACACACAAGGAGGCAAAATTAAGCACTGCACACTGTGCTTCTGCTTCTTCCACACTGTTAAAGAAGAGAGCAGTTAAACAAAGAGGCAGGGTTAGTCATGTGGCCATGGCATTACTGATTTACTGGTACATTTGTGTGCTACTTAAAGTAGAGTTTCCTTGGAGCAGAGAGAAGTAGTACCCATCCAAGCAAGGGATGCCAAGGGCCAACCCGAGATGTTTGGCTTCATTGATCATGCGTGAGAACTCTGAGCTCTTGTTCCGGCGCAAGGAAGTCAGAGGTTGTGAGTTGGCCTCTTCTCGAGTAACCTGGGGTGAATCGATTCGAAAGGAGAATTTAAATGACTGGGGGCCAAGAAAAAATTAGGGGGGACAGAGCATCAGCAGCAACCTCAGCAGCATTCAATCCCAGGCGGCGCCTATAAGTAGCCAATTTGACTGAAGGAATCGCCCCATCTGAAGGCAAGAGGGAGAAATGAAGAAATTTTAGGCTGATTTGTTATTTGATTCAACAAAGCCATTTCCTTTCGGGTCCAAACAGAAACGAAAAAAACCTGAGACGAAGATGAGGCTGCAGTTGAGGGCGAGGAGGGCTCGGAGGCGGTGGAAGAGGTTCTTGAGGTAGACCTTGTCCCTGAGGAAGGCCGGGGAGCGGTTGGCGTTGCAGAACTGCACGAGCCAGCAGGAAAGATCCACGCACACCTTCTTGTTCCTGATCCAAGAGGGGGATTGGAGGCGGCGGATGAGGGAAAATCCATCCGCAGCCAGGGTTTGGGGCTTGGGAAGGGGATGGGAGCAGACTGCTGATCTACTTACTGGAGGTGCTGGAGTGGGAGCTTCTTCTTGCAGGAGTCGAGGATGTCCCAGAGGTTCTTCACCCCCATCGCCGGGACCGCCGCTGCAGCTGGAGGTCGCCTGAGCCGGAGAAGACAAGTAGCCTCTAACGGATAAATGAGAATTCCTTTTGCTTTTGTGGGAACCAACGAACGGGACGGAATTTCAATTGTGTTCAAATGCGCTTTTACACCCTGATTGCGGAAATTTGTGGAGTCGTTGGAAAATTACTCGCCAAAAACAAAAAAAAAAAATAAATTCCTTATCAACTATTGAAATTGAAATATTAGAAAATTGGCTGTGGGACACTGCTAATCACCCAAATCGGTGCCACACACATCCACTTCGCATTTATTTGCTAGCGGACACCGCGTTTCCATTTTGATTTCTTTGGTGGACACCGCCGTCTCCAGTTCTTGCCGTTAGCGGAGAGAGAAAAGACTCCTTTTCACTTTCCTTTCTTCTTCCTCCCTTCTTTTTTTTTTTTTTTCTCTCTTCCTTTCTTCTTCCCCGGCAAGACCGCCGTCGTCCACCACCGCGACCTAGGTGCCGGCCCGCGGGGCGCCGCTCTTCCGCCCGCGTCTGCAGGCCGCCGCATGGGCGGCGCGCCGCCGCCGGCTGAAGCCGTCCGGCGCGCCGTAAGGTCCTAGATGGCTAGAGGGGGGTGAATAGCCTATAAAAATTTCTACAAACTCACTAAGCAAACTTCGTTAGATATACAAACGGCGGAAAGCAAGTTATGCTTAGCCTACTAGATGTTGCAAGCCTCCTATCCAAGCAATTCTAGTAGGTGATCACTAGTACACACAAAAGCTACCACTAGTGATCAAGAGTTCTACCCACGGGATTTAGTCTACACAAGAAGTGGTTCCCGACCGACCACACAAGCAATTCTACCCACGGGATTTAGTCTACACAAGATGTGGTTCCCGACCGACCACGCAAGCAATTCTACTTTGCAAGAATGTAATCAAAGTAATACAAGGGAGGGTAGGAGCTTGTTATACCGACGTGTCGAGTCGAGGTTGCCAATCACCAAGGAGATGAACAATCAATCACAATCGGCAACACACAAAGGATGATGACCAATCACCGGGAGACAAGATGAACACAATGATTTATCCCCGGATGTTCACTTGGGCACCGCCAAGCTACGTCACCCGTTGTGTCGACCAACACCTAGATGGTTCCTCGGTGTGACCCTCAAGTCACTAGCCCCTCAAGGCTCGCCCCGCAAGGCACCGCAAGACACCACTCTCAAGCGAGGTACTCAACGACACGCGCAATCCACTAGGATGCTCTTCGTGATCCCCACGAGGTGAGCTCAAACCTCTCACAATCAACCGGAGGTGGCCAAGAACAATCACCTTCTCTTGCCAACGCCTCCAACAATCTCCAAGCCGGCTAGGAGCGGTACTCTCCAAGAGTAACAAGAAATCCACCGGCTAAACCACCCACAAGTGCCACTAGATGCCCTCAAGCAATGCAATGCACTAGGTGATCTCTCAATCTCACTTTGGATTCACAATCAAGCAAGAGAGATGAGAGGGAGAGTGTTTCTTCGGCTCAAAGGATGAATGAATGAGTTGGGAGAGCCAAGAGAGAGAGCCAAGCCCGGCCTCCCATCTATTTATAGCCCAAACTCTTCAAACTAGCCGTTGCCCCTCGGGCGACTCCGCAACACGCGCCGGACGCGTCCGTCCGCCTGCTCGCCCGGACGCGTCCGGCGCTCTTCGCGCCACGTCACCCGACCGTTGGAACTTCTCCGTTCGAATCCACCGAGCGCCGGACGATGAACGGTGAACCGCCCGAGTCCGACGCGTGCGTCCGGCGCGCGTCGCCAAGCGGCTCAACCTCGAGCCCTCGCGAGACCACGCCGGACGCGTGTCGGCGGCCGCGTCCGCCGCGCGTCCGACCGAGCACCGCTGCAACGCCCGAGACCGAACTTTCGGGTCCGCGTCCGGCCGCCGCCCGGACGCGTCCGCCGCCAAGCGTCCGACGGTCTCTGCGCCCGGCCGGCCACCTCGCGCCATGCCACAATGCGCCGGACGCGTCCGGCGCGCGCCTAAGGCGCGTCCGGCGCCTCGCAGAAGCCGCTTTCGCCGTGCCGTCGATCCAAGTTCTCCAACATGCTATCCAACAAGTATACCAACTTGATCAACGAGAGATAGCATGATTTCAACCAAATTTTGCATCCGGCGCAATAGAAAATATGCATCCATTTTTCCCGAAAGCGCCGAATCCCGCCTCACAAGCTCGGCGGGAGGAAGAGAGGGACCCAAACCCATCTCTACCCCGCAAACCACGCGCCCAAACGCCACGTTTGTAAATGTGCCAACACCACCAAGTGTACATCTCCATGTGCTTGTGTGTTAGCTTTTCACAATCATTTTCCAAAGGTTAGGTTAGCTCACTAGGCCCTACATGCAATGCACTTCATGAATTCACCTAGTGGCACCCGTGCGTCGAATAGCCGATAAGACTTCCCCTCTTAATAGTGCGGCTATCGATCCTAAACCACTCACACCCTCTATGGTGTCTTGAGTGTAAAACAAAATGGCCCTATAGGTTATACCTTTGCCTTGAGCCCATTTTGTTCCTCCAAATGATATGAACGCTTCACACCATCATGTGACCGTCTCGATCCATCGATCTTGACTTCACTTGCCCTTCACCGTGCATCGGTCCATCGGCGCCTAGTCTTGCCCGAGCTTCACCATCGCATGGTCCTTCACTCCAAGCCTCAACTAGCCCTTCACCTTCAACACCGGTCCATGGAGCCAAGCATCGTCTTGATCTTCATCTTTGATCACATGAAGCGTGTCACGCTTCATATTCAATATGCTCATCATGAGGACAACCTTTCTCTAAATCAACCACTTAGATAAACAAGGTTAGTCCTAGGTTTCATCAATTAGCCAAAACCAAACTAGGGACTTTCAGCCGCTCCGCGGCGCGCGTAGGCCGCCTGAGGACGAGGACGGGCGCCATGGACGCGCGCTCGCTCGCCATGGACGCGGCTCCACCCGCTCGAGATCCAGTGTGTGCGAGCTCTGCCGGCCGGGGAGGAGCAGGGGAGCCGAGGCCTCGCGCCCATCCTCGAGCGCGCGCCCTCGCCGGGGCCGCCGCGCGTGCCTTCGCCGGGGCCGCCGCGGGCGCTGGCCGGGGCCACCGCGGGCGCCCTCGTCGGGGCTGCCGCCCGCGCCCTCGCCGGAGTAGGAGGTGGAGGTGCAGGCCAGGCATGGTGCGCGCGGCAGAGGGAGGCCGGCGGCATGGGCTCGAGAAAGAAAAAAAAAGAAAAGGGAGGAAGAAGATAGAGGCAGGGGCACCGGCGTCATTTTGCAAATTTTCTCTCTCCACTAACAGCTGCAATCTGACGGCGGTGTCCACTGGCAAACCAAAATGAAAACGCAGCGTCCCTCAGCAAATAAGCAAAGTGGACGTGTGTGGCACCAAATTTCGACAATGGGCGATGTCCCCCAGCCAATTCTCCCTTACTTGAATGGTTGATGCCTTATTTGTCACTGAGAAGGTGCATCTCATATCTGCGAAAAATAATCTTTTTGTTTATGGCATACTTGTCATTCTTTTGTAAAATCTTATATAATTTTTTACCTAACCACTCAAATCCAAACACATTACTCTTTTGACGGTTGGTTTTCTTTGTTAGACCCCGCACTCTTCGTGCTCTAAATTCATCCTCTAAAATTAATATTATGTCCTAGTCATCGAGATTCTATCATCTATATCATATTCTCCTGCACCTATCTGTATCTCATCCTCTATTTAGTGGCGCCACCCACCCGGTCTCTCTCTATCCTTTCTCTGTTGTATCCTCTCCTGCCTCTCCTGACCGGCGGCGGTGGCAAAGGCCTCGTGGCCCGTCTCCTCGCCTCCCTTGCGTGGCTGGGCGGGCGACGCTCCTGGCCTCGGCACGAGAGGGCGACGCTCCCCGGTCATGGCACGAGAGGGCGAGCAGCGCTCCCGACGGCACGAGAGGGCGGGCGACGCTCCTGGCCCCAACACGAGAGGATGGCGGGCGGCCATGGTGCGAGAGGGCGGACGGCGCCCCCGGCCCCGGCACGAGCGGGCGGCAGGCGGCCATGGCTGCGAAGGAAGCTTGGGAAGACGTGGTGGCGGCGACGGTGCGAGAGGGGCGGGCGACGCTCGGCCCTGGCACGAGAGGGCGGTGGGCTGCCATGGCCGCGAAGCAAGCGCGAGAAGACGGTGTGGCGGCGATGACGCAAGGGTGGGCGGCCTCCTGACGCGAGAGGGGCGGGCGGCGCTCCCGGCCCTGGCACAGTGGGGTGGTTCAGGTGGGGCTGGCGGCGTCTTGCGGACAAACACTATCTCGCTATATTTAGCGTGTGTCATCCTGGAGGATAGCGTATGTTTTACTGTAGGCCGCTGCAGCTTTGTTTCGTGTAAAATTCTCCTCAATGATCGTTTACAGGTCCCAGTGCGTATAGTCTTACCACTCGAATCCAAAACATGACCTTTTTACTTAATGAATTTATATTTGAACAAGCATAATCAATAGAAGAAAATAAAACTCCATAACAAAGACAACCATACATCCAAAATACAGAGAGATTAGGATCACAAGTTCACCATGAACACATGATGAATAGATGTCATAAGGTCATCGTAGGTACATATACAAGTCATCTAAATCAACAAAAAGTCACTAAACTATAGGAATTTCTCACCCCTCCTTTTTTCTCTCTTCTTCCTTGTGCTCACACAGAGCTCTTGAGAGACATTGGACTTTTATTGACCCCAGCTTGTGTATTCCTCTGCACTTGGTATTACCTGCTTGTTTTTTTTTTCCTTAAATTCTGTTTGCAACAACCTTTTCTCTCTCTCTCTCTCTAGTCTTGATTGCAGCAACTACATGATTAACGATTTGCTGCCTAAAACCAGTGTTAGCCTAAATGATAGTTTGATTGTTTAAATACTGTGTGCACACATATTGTGCATCGTTTCCATTTAATTGTCCATTTAGTCTGTTTAATTTGTCGTTTTATAGCCCGTTTAATGGATTGTTTAGCCCGAATAATGGCTAAATAGTAGGTGACTGTGTGGTTAGTATTTAGCATTTAGGAAAAGACTGTCTATGGTAGATTATATCTACTCCTTTAGATCTTCTTTCAATGTGACGTAATTTAAGTCCGCCCCAACACATATGGATTGAGAGAAATTAGATAATATCCAAACAAGATCTTTGTATGAATAGAGAGGCCTACAAGGCTTAACCCCATCTGACAATCACCTAACAGAGGCCGCGCAAGTGCTCTGACTCCTCCAGAGCAATTGCGCCCATACCTCCATTCTCAACGAACATCTTTCTCCGACCCGACGCATGGATTAATGGATTTTACAATTTACAACATGTCGATGATGATAAAAAATTTAAAAAATCACATTGCACACCTTAACAACATATTATATTATAGGTAGAAATACAATTCCGTACCACAGTAATTAGTAATTTGTACTACTGTACACAGCATCATCATATGTTTCGTCATATATTAGCACAAGACGACCCTATATATATGACGACTATATGTATATATGACATACGACAGTATGTCGTAGCATGACGTGTAAGATGGCAGGCAGGGCAGCTTGACGCTCACATTACATAATGGTGTTGTACCTGGTCCCGTCGATGTTGACGGTGGCAAGCACGACGGCGACGCCGAGGAGGAGCACGATGACGGCGGTGAAGTTGACGAGCAGCGCCTCTGCACCGTACTTGGGCAAGCGCAGGGGCTGGCCCTGCATGAAGGTGAGCTTCTCGAGGAAGCCGAGCTGCGCGGTGCCGACGGCGAGCACGAAGATGAGGAGGCCCAAGATGGCGTGCCATGGCAGCGTCCTGCGCCTGTTGGCGGGGGATGCCCCCGGGAAGAAATAGGTGAGGAATCCGGCGGTCCACTGGAGGCCGTAGAGGGAGATGGTGGCGATGCCGACCCAGGAGTGGAGCGAGTAGAGGTCGGGGATGCCGCTCTCGACGTGGAACTTGAAGACGGCGTAGACGCCGAGGACGCCCGCGGCGAGCCCCGCGGCGTGCAGCGCCAGGTGCACCTTCTTCCTGGCGTCGCGGGCGAGCGGGAGGGAGCGGTAGCTGAGGATGGCCTCTCCGGCGAGCACGATGGGGCCGAGCACCATGAGGACCGGGTGCACGTTGAAGATGAGCGGCTTGTTCTGGGAGCGCAGGGCGAGGCCGCCGCGGAAGTGGATGCACCAGAGGAGCACCAGCACGATGGCGGCCACGGACAGGACGTGCGCCACCATCGTGCGCGCGTCCACCGCCGCCTTGTTGGACGCCGCCGGAGCACCGCCGCCGCCCTTCATCATCATGCCCACGGATGGATTATGGCCGGATTACTGCAGCTCGTTTGTTTTATTGCAGCTCGTTGCCGTGGCGGTGATGGCACGCACGGCGTCGTCCAGACTCGAGAGCACGCAACACACAATGAGTGGATCAGCTAGGATGAATAGCAAGGATCGGATCGGAGCTCGATCAGGGAATGAAAAGGAAAGGAGGGAAGCAGTCAAGCAGCTGCTGCCAGAAAGCAGGAGATGGCAGTTAAATGGGTGTGGACGTGGTTGCTCTTTCCGCCGCTATTACCGGTAACCAGCCAGCCACAAACCATACCCAGATGTCACCTTTTTCTTTTTCTGGATTTCTCTTCCAAACAGAAATGTCTCCTTTTTTTTTTTTCCAGTCTGTTCTTGGGTTCCAGTAGATTTCAAATAGTTCCCCTAAAAATTGAAAAAAAGGTAGATTTCATAGTTTAATTTAACGGGAGGTAATTAAAAAAATTCATAACACAAGACAAATTTTTTTATTACACAGCATACACAAAACAATAAGGCACTACTAGAGACGAGAAAAGGTTGGTTCAGCTAAGACTCTATTTGGATCCACCCAGATAATAGTTTGCTGCTAAAAATTAGCCAAGTTGAATTAAACGTACATTATCTAATGTGTATCTATCTAGCTCACAGTTTCAAGATATTCACTAAAGTGGGCACAAATCGGGGTAAGTTAAAACTCACTCCCCTTTCCTCGCACCAGAGAATTCGGAGCATGGGTGGCTTCACAGCGCAGCGACACATGTCCCAGTCTGTTTTGCAAAAAGATCCTCTGCGTTTTTGGAAATCAACCTGCGTTCCACATGTCCGGCTGCCCCAAACCAACTCCATGCGTCGTCGTCCGCGGCGAATCGGGGGGCCGCTCAGCCGCTGCCACCAAGATCTTCTCCAGGATGCCCTTCCGGTCGTTGCCGCTGCTCATCCGGCGAGCGGCAGTGGCGGCCAGCCGCGATGCGCTCAAAAAGGCTGGCTCCACGGCTACCACTCCCTCTCCTTCTCTCTTCCCCTCCCCACTCACTCTCCCCAAGCTCCCCTCAGCCGACGGCGCCCCCAGGTTAGTGGCACTGCATGGATGACGGATCCGTCTCTCAGACCCGGGCGTACTCCTACTGAATCTAAGAGGTAAGTCGTTGATTCGCCTGTAGTCCCTTCCTCTTCCCTCTCCAGTTCGCAGCCAGAAGATTTGTTGGACTGGGCTACCTGATCCCAACCAATTCAATGCCGATGCGAGCTCTCTGTTTAGATTCATGACATGTGTCTCCAGTCCCAACAAATCAGTTGAACGTGCAGCAAGCACAAATGACTGATTAGCATTGCGAGCAAGCCTACAGGTCTCCAATTTTGGGGTTGCAGCTTTCCACCAGTCCCTCATATCCACGTCAGTAATAAAAGTATTAGTCTTAAGTATATGAGCTATGTTGATTTTGCGTCAACACTACGAAATCAAGTAGGAAATCCAACATCGTTGCCTTCATCAATTCTCTTATGTGCTAAAATAATTTTTATTCACCATGTTTGCATTTTATTTGTTATTATGTCCTCTGATTCTAGGTGCCTTTCATTCAAGATTCAGGAAACTGACAAAGCAAGGGTTGGAAATCTCTAATAGAGAGGGGATTAGTTATTAAACTCTAATGCAGCACTCAGCAGTGAAGAAAACACATGGCAACAAATTTGAAACTGACTGATTACCAAAGTTTTTTAAATTGGGTCGATCAATATGCCTACTGATAATCTCTACAATCTGATGCAAGTTTTTGGTCTTCAATATCCTATTATTGACCTTTATAAATAAGATCATGCTTATAGAAGGAATTGGAACGATCCATGTCTATTTATTTATTATCTTTCTTTCTTGGATTATATGGTAGTCACCTGGTCATTTGTGAGGATGTGTCAATTGGAGATGAAACTTAGAATGTTGACTTTCTGTCAGCACTATCACGTTCGGAGATGCATATAACAGTAAATCATTTGGCGTACCTTGAGACTTGTGTTGGTAAATTCATATACAAAAAACGGAAGAATGAAATAATATCAGCCCACCACTGAGGATCTTTGATCAGAGGTAATTCTTGCTTGACTGCTAAATATTTGTCCTTTCTAAACTTGTTTTTTGTATGTCAATGTTAAGTTTACTGGTTGTGCTTTATTATCATGTAACAGGCACAATGCATAAATGTTGAACTGGGACTTGGTGCAGCCATAGATATATATTGCAACAAAGTCTCTTACGGAGAAAGCAGAAAAGGGAAATTGTTTGCTGATCTCATTGGACATTGTAGGCCATTTCTCTCAAAACTCTACTAGAATCTTACATTGTTGCAAAAGGTTCATAGTCTACTGGACTAACTCTGTTTCATTTAAATACTTTTCCTTCACTATCATGTTTGGTAAGAATGTATCCCTGATGCCCATCTTTATGTGTGCCTATTCAGGTGCTTAACAATTCGAAGGGACTTTGCCACTATGATGACCAGCACTGAAACCTCATAGTTGTAATCCCAGTTTTTTTTGTCTCCAAGTACGCAAACCTACCACTACCATGAGACATTTGGATAAACTTTCTAAGCTACTGGCTAAGGCGGTTGATAATCAGGATTTCTCTTATTGTAAATTGTGTAATGAGTGCTATGCAATGTATGACTGAACAAAACAACATATCACATATGCAAGATATGAAAGATGAGGTAACTTCATATTTTTTACTATGCATCTGTGATATGATATGTCTGGTTTTAGATGCTAATGACATGGCGATGTGATATATACCAATGTTTGTGCTTAGATTGTAACCTTATCATTTTATTAGAAATATGGATCGTAACTTTGATCTTTAGGTCATTGTAGGGCGCCCGAAGGGCGCCTGATGTTCTAGTAGACTTAATTTAGTAGCTAAAACTATGGTGAGACCAACACAAACGGCTTTTATGCCAGGCCGTAACATTATGGAAGGGGTCGTTATCTTACACGAAACCATCCATGAGCTTCACACCAAAAAAAGAGACGGTGTCATTTTCAAAATCGACTTTGAAAAGGCATACGACAAGGTGAAGTGGTCTTTCCTTCAGCAAACGCTACGTATGAAAGGTTTCTCCCCAAAATGGTGTTGTTGGATTGAAGCAATGGTGACCGAAGGAAGCGTGGGTGTCAAAGTAAATGATGAAGTAGGACCCTACTTCCCAAACGGGGTCTTAGACAGGGAGACCCCATGTCACCCATCTTATTTAATATCGTTGCGGATATGCTAGCTCTTCTTATTAACAGAGCAAAAGCCGATGGTCAAATAAAAGGTGTTGTTCCCCATTTTATAGATGATGGATTATCCATATTATAATATGCAGATGACACCATTATCTTCATTGATCACGATCCAGAGCAAACACATAATCTGAAATTGCTGCTTTGTGCTTTTGAACAGCTATCTGGATTGAAGATCAATTTCCACAAGAGTGAAGTCTTCTGCTATGGTGCAGCCAAAGAGATGGAAAATTTCTACACCGATCTATTTGGTTGTAACGCAGGGGAATATCCCTTCAGATATTTAGGGATCCCTATGCACCATAGAAAACTCCTTAATTCTGAATGGAGCAAGATAGAAGACCGATTTAAGTAGAAACTCTCTTGCTAGAAAGCAAAATATCTGTCTTATTGGGGAAGACTAGTTCTGCTAAACTCAGTTCTAAGCAGCCTACCCATGTTTATGATGTCTTTCTTTGAGATTCCCGAGGGAGTACTTAAAAGGCTTGATCATTATAGATCAAGGTTCTTCTGGCAAGGTTCCTCTGATAAACACAGATACCGTCTTGCCAAATGGGACACCTTATGCCATCCTAAGGACCAAGGAGGACTAGGTATCCTTAATTTGCATCTGCAAAATAAATGCCTTCTGACCAAATGGTTGGTTAATCTATTAAACACAGAAGGCATGTGGCAATCTATGCTAAGGAATAAATACCTAAACTCCAAAAGCCTTACTCAAGTGACAGCAAAACCCTATAACTTTTATTTTTGGAGAGGCCTCATGCAGATCAAAGATGAGGTACTAGTTAACGGTTCCTTCGATATCAAGGACGGAATTAATACTAGGTAGGTTTTGGGATGATGTATGGGTAGGCAATACGCCATTGAAAGTTAAGTATCCATCCCTATACAATATAGTACGAGACCCTCATGCAATGGTGTCAAAAGTGATGAGTACCAGCCCACTAAACATCTCTTTTAGAAGGGCTCTGGTGGATAATAAACTTTCAGAATGGCTAAGTCTATATCAAGAATCTCCAATGTTGAATTGGTGGCAGGAACAGATTATTTTCGTTGGACCTTAACCAAATCAGGGTTATTTTCAGTCCGCTCCATGTATCGATTTCTTGTAGATACACACCCACCCTTTCAACATAGGATGATTTGGAAGATAAAAATTCCTCTAAAAATCAAAATCTTTCTTTGGTTCTTACAAAAGGGTGTCGTATTAACTAAAGACAACCTTGCTAAGAAAAATTGGAAGGGGAGTCAGAAATGTATCTGCTGTAATGGGAATGAAAACATCCAACATTTATTCCTAGATTGCCCCCTTACCAAAATGATTTGGAGGATTATCTTCTTTGCTACTAGTTTAACCCCACCTAGATCAATCAACCACATGTTTGGTAGTTGGCTTACTAACCAACATAAAAAGATTAGAAATTTGATTTGGGTGGGGGTGGCTGCAATGTGTTGGGCTATCTGGAGATGCCGCAATGATGTTATCTTTTCTTTTCAAAAGGACGGCAAAAGCTTTGCCGTAATTTCTATTAGACGAAGAAAGAAAAAAGAAAGGAAAATGCCCCCGCCCAGTTTTTGAAGTGGAAACTGGGCGAAAACCACGTACAAATTGGAGGGTACCCTACTCCAATAACACACCTAGGTATGAAATCGACTCAACTCGCTCTACAAAAGCGCCAACTCAACTCAACTCAGCTCCACGCTTGGTCGGATTGGGGCATCGACACAAGCCTCTAAACACTAGAACTCGGTCGGATTGGGTCGTCGACACGGGCCTCTACCTTAAACCACTAGGAGCTCCATAGCTGGGCAGCAAGCAACTAAACTTAGTCGGATTGGGACATCGACACGAGCCTCCACTCCACAAAAAGAAGAAAAGAAAACAAACTAAACAAAAAAAACTAAGCCTACACCACCACTGACACCTACCGCGCAGCAAAACAGCGAGAACGACGAACCCTGCCCTGCCCGAGATACCCCGACCAGACCGCAATCCACAGCGACGCCTTCAAGAAGGTCACAACGTCAAACGCCGTCGTCACTTGTCCACGCAGGACAGGGCTTTCGCCCGTGGAAAGTGCTGTGAGAGCGACACCTCAACAGGGGAACGACACTCGCAAGTGTCGCCGTCGCCAGGCTTTCGCCCGAAAACCCCAAGCACAAGCGCCGGTGAAGATGTCGGGTCCCGCCAGAGACCAAGTCATCGCTGCCGGACATCCACAAGAGATCTCACCGAGTTAGACACGCCGGCCACATAAGCAGCCGCAGCTGCGTCATCCCCCCGCCTGACCGCCTGCCGAACACTAGCCTCCCGCCACCAAGCACGCCTAAATCCACCCGCTGAAGCCGTAGCCACCACCGACCACTGCAAACGGCCGAGTTCCCGTCGTAGGTACCACCACCGCCAGAGAGTACCGGGCTCCGGACCAGCACCCCCGAGGACGCCAAGGCCTCCGTCATGAAAGTGACCGCACCACGACGGCAGTCGGAGGCATGGGGGAGGGACGACAAAGACGAAGACCGCCCCCCAACGCCAGCACATCCCCAGCCACCGCCACGAGACGACCACCAAGAAGAGAAGGCGAGGGCCGCATCCGAAAGGGCAGCAGCCCGCAACGCCCTGCTAGCGCTCCCCACCGGAGGGAAGCAACCACCACTGCGCCCGGTCTGGACAGCAGCACTGCCACGACGCCACAGACCTACCAAGGACCACAGCCGTCCACGCCACCACCGAGGAGCTGCTCATCCACCGCGAAGAACCCCCAACCCACAGCCAACAGCAACAGCCGCTAGCCGCCCACCTAGCAGCAGCTAGGCAGCCAGGGCGAGATGGGATGGGGGGGGGGGCGGGAGGGTGGAGCCGCCGCCACCGGCCACCACGACCCCCAAGCGCCCCACTGCCGGAGCATCCCCACCACGGAAGACCCGGACCAGCCGCCAGGGCGCCTGACAGGAGACCGCCATGGACTGCTCCTGCCGTCGCCGCCGTACCAACCTCCGCCACCCCCACCACCACGACGCGGATCCGCGCGCCAGCAGGCCGGATCCGGCCGTTGAAGTGCCGGATCCGGGCCCAGCCGGCCGGAATCCCGCCACCGTCGACCCCGTGCTTCCTCCCCTACCATGGCTCCCCACCGTCCCAGCCGAGGAGGATCCCAAGCCGCCCCGCCGCCGCCGTCCCGGGGAGCCGCGCGGGCCTCCCGGCGGCACCCTCCGGCGGCGGCGAGGGGAGAGAGGGAGGCTGGGGGAGGGCCGGGCGGCGGCAAGTGGTGAGCGCCGCCCGAGTCGCCCAGTCGGGGGGACGACGTGGGGGCCGAGCGAGACGAGTGTTGGATCCCCAGGGAGTAGATATCGTTACCCTTAATGCTGTTATCTTTAATCAAATGAAATATAACTCTATTATGCAGGTAATTTTCAGAGGAGGATATTGATTGCGCTCGTGGGCTCAGTTGCAGCATGATGGGGCAGCCAAGGACGCACTCTCCACGATGAGCAAGAAGTTAGAAGTAATTGCTCTAGAGATATCCAATAAAGGATGGAAACATTTATATTGTTTGAAGTAGCGTCCGGGTCGATCTATAAAACCTTGGCTTTCTCTTTTTTTTTTCAATCAAAACCTTGTAATAATTGACTGTGTACATTCTTAGATGTAGAGGCCGGATATTGTTTTATCCATTATTAAAAAAAAATCTATCTAGCTCACAATCATCGTCTGAGAAAAAAAATCAGACATTTGTAGAATAGTAGCATAGACATATACTTTTTTTTTTTTGCTTATACATGAGCATCTTTGCTTCAGTCGTTGTGACGACTCTTTAGTTGTCGCTTCAAAGCTGCAAGAAGTTAGCTTTTTAGGACAGGAGTACCCAAATCTATGTACTATGTTTTTATTGTTCTAAATATAATTTGGAATCTTCTCTTAATGAGTAACGCGCCAAGCGCGAGTTCGAAAAATAATTTGGAATCTTTTTTGCCTTACTGCTTCTCTGTTTCATTGTACCAACGCGAGAGCCGATCGAGCAGGACATTCCTCAATCAAAAGTGAAAAAGGAAAAAAAAAGTCATTCAAGTAAAATGGATAGTGGAAACAGAAATCGTGGCGGCAAGCGTTTCATGCGTAACATCATCCATCTTGCCGGCCACCAGTGGGTATCTTTTGTCCCGGTGAGTGAGTGACTGTTGGACGGGAAAAGCTTACTGCTGTCGTATACATCCATGTCAGCACTTGGTACTATATCTCTTGACAAGTCGAGAACTTTATGGAAGTGCACATATCTCGATTGCCAATTCGGTATTTCCTGACTCCTACTTTTGGAGCTGAAACATCGAGCAAGGAGTCACACCTTTTTTTTTCTGGCTAAACAACGAGCAAGGAGTCACGCGCGCCTTATTTTTCTGGCTAATCAACATAAATCTGTACATATTCTGAGCAAGGAGCTAAAACAATCTGCCCTCACTGCTCCTTATTCAATCCTACCAAAATCACTCTAGAATTAATTCTCACCTACTTGGCTTCCTACTCACTCCACCAGAGAATCAAGTAGCTAGAGCTAAAGATCAGGGAGTAGAGGTCTACCAAACAAACCCTACTCCCTCTATCTCAGAATAGATGACGTTATGAGATACGTGCCGGTCAAATTTCCTCACTTTTGACTAGATTTTTAGAAAATTTGTGTGGCATTTATATCTCCAAACAAGTTTATTAGGAAAATATATTCAACAATCTATCTAATTATATTAATTATGTATTAATAAATATTAATATTTTAAATATATAAGTAGTCAAAGTTTAATTATGTATGCTTGGCAAGGTCACTAGTGAAGTTGTTCATGTGCTGCACAAACTTCGATCTTTCGATGTACTTCCAAAAATTTCTTGATTCATCTCTAGCCTCATAGGTATTCCCATATAGTTACAATTCAAGTCTTCCGACTGCCCTTGATCGTTCACTATTACCATGTTGTGCATTATCATACATGTTGTCATGATGTGCCACAAAGTATTTTGGTCCCAAAGTCTAGCAAGTCCATAGGCAATTGCAAAATGAGATCGGAACACCCCAAATGCTCATTCAATATCCTTGCTTTGCACTTCTTGAGCCTTGGCAAAGTGTGCTCTCTTTTTTATTTTGAGGGCCGTGTATTGTCGTGACAAAGTTGACCAATTGTTGGGACATATGTCATCTGCATGATATTATCCCATTGTACATTGGTAACCATTGACTAATTCAAGTTAATTGGCGGAGCATCTCCATCCGCTAGTCTTGCAAATAGCGATGACCTTTGTAGGACACATCGATATCATTGTGAGACCTAGGCAATCCAAAATACACATGCCAAATTCATAGATCATAGGATGGGACAACTTCAAGGATGATTGTTGGATCATGATAATGCCCTTTTAAATTGTCCATGCCATGCCATAGGGCAATTCTTCCACTTTCAATGTATGCGGCCAAACTTGTAAAACAGTTCTTCGAATCTACACAAAACTAGTTGTTATGCTATAGTGAAAAGCTAAATTAGCAGCAATTAGAGGGTGTGACTCTTTGGAGGCGCTACCTGGCTCCTACCAATGAGGGTGGCTCGACCTCCGCTTATCACATCTGGTTCCCATACTCTTCCCTTTGCTCCGATCTATTGCCGCAAGAATGAGACTGAGAATGAGGATGAGAAGAACAAAGAAGAATAAGTGGTTCCTTTATGCCAGTTTCTATCAAAAGGGATTTGAGAGTTCTGATTTGAGGATTTTGAGATGTTTTGCAAAAAAAAAAAGAGTAGATGTGAAAATCAGACTGACATTGAGAAAATGAGGGGAGCCCTCCCAAGTAACATTATTCATAGGCTACATATGGAGGCGGCCGGACATGTGCATTGTGCCCTAGCTAGAGTACCTAACATAACCTACCCGAATGGCCGAATAGCGTGAGCACGTACTACAAGCGACGGCTTGGCTTTACCTCTATTCCTGGTGGTGATCCGCTACACTAGACGTTTCATCATTATGTTGAATTACTAGGCATATATACGTACATGCCATTGCCATGTGGGTCCCACCTTGCATCCGGCTGTGGAGCTTCTTCTGTTGTGTCGTATTGTTGTGGGTGGCCCTGCGGCGCCACGCCCCTACATACTGGTTTGTGTCTGGTCAAACCAAAGGGAAAAAAAAAAAAAGAAAAGAACGGGGCCAAATCTGCCGTGAGGTGCGGTTGCCGTGCCTCTTCCGTTTGGTTGAAAGGAAAAATGGCAAGCCTAGTTCTCCACTCTCAAACTGCCTGACCTGTGCTGGCCAGTGGCCAAAGCCCATCTCATCTCTGGAATAACCGTTGTAAGGCGTGTGGCTTCAATTCTGCCTTGTTGACGAGGGAAGGAAATTAAGCTAGGAAGCTCGAGCAACCATATATAAGGCCACGCGCCGATCGTTGATTAGCTAACTTATTATACTTGTAGGAGTAGTATATATTATACGTGTGTGGCGTGGCTGTGAGTCTGTGACCTGCGTGCGTATGCGGAGGGACGTTCGTGGTTTCTTGGTTCATCTTCTTCTTCTGCTAGCTAGCTAGTGGAGCAACTTACTAATATATAGGTAGCTAGTTAGGCATATATCCATCGCTCCATCTCCATCCATGAAGACGAGCTTGGAGCAGCAGCGCGACGAGGAGGAGGGGGCGGCGTTGGTGCCGCGGCCGCCGCGACATGATGAACAGATGTCGTCGCCTCCGAGAAAGGACAAGGGCGGCGGCGATGGGCAGGCGGAGGATCCGGAGCAGCAGAAGCAGATAGAGGAGGATGAGCACGACGGTGACGACGATGCTCATCATCACACAAGGACGACGACGACTACCAAGCAGACGACGGAATCTTCATCACCGGCAGCAGATGGGCGGCAGCTGGTGCCGGCGTGGTGGAGGCGTCGGGCGCAGAAGCTGGTGCCCACCAGAGGCGTGGGCCTGGCCATCGCCGGCTTCCTCGTGCTTGCCCTGCTCGTCGGCGGCGGCGGCACAAGCCGCTGGATCAAACTCGACTACGCATCGGTATGTACCCTACTTGTTAATTAGGATACCATTTTCCTCATGTGCATACATGCATGCATGTCCTTCATATTACTGCTGCAAGATCAGAATTAAAAGCATGCAAGATCAAAAGCTAGAAACATGTATTCTTTGTTCGCGCCGGCCAGCAAAGCGAGCAGTTGACCATAGTAGGATATGGTACGGTGGATCGGAGTATAAAAAATATAACCGAAAGAAAAAATAATAATCCCCAACATGAACATGAACATGAACATGAACAACCTGGCCGGCCAGACTCTCCGGCCACACGGCACGGCAGAAGAAGGCCACCTAGATGCATGTTGAACGCGTGAAATAGAAAAGAATAGAATGGAACGGTATGGAATTCATCATGCAATTCTTCTCTCTCTCTCTCTCTCGCTCGATCTAGATAGTCTACGGATTGATTGCTTGATGATATCATCGTCAAGCCTCCCAACATATCCAAGGCGGCCACGAATGCATGTAGCTAGGTAATACTATAGCTAGCATATGGTCGCCCTTCAAACTTGACTATTAATCAGTCTTCACGATTCATGACGATATATATGACAACAACATCACAAACCAAACTTGGATTCAGTTGCAGTATATATTTAATTCCTATCCATCCTACTTGCCTACTATATATGATATGATACTAGTATAGTACTCCTACGGTAAGTAGCAGGAGTCCTAAAAGGTAATCCCTCCATTTCAGAAAACATGCAACTATGGGTTGCGTGCTAGATAAAGTAGCTCAAGTTTGACCAAGTTTCTAACGAATAATGTTTATGTTTATAGCTCCAAATTAATTTATTATGAAAATATATTTCGTAAATAATCTAATGATATTTATTTATAGTTTTTTATTTATAATTGGTCAAATTTGGTGGACTTAAACAAGGTACTGTGCTAGAATTGCATGTTTTCTGGAACGGAGGGAGTATAATTAACCGAACTTCTACTAATACATACACAAGTCAGCACTCGCCCGGCTCCTTCATCTTATTTTTGCCTACCTTTGACTTGGAAATGGACACACTAGCTAGCTGCTAGCAGAATATAGGACTGCTAAGTGCTTCATGCATGTGCTGCCTGCAATCGGCTACGTACCCAACACAGTAGCTCTGGATCCTGAGCTGGTCGAGATGATTGATAGATGTTGAGAGACAGGCAAAAGTGTAATATCTCCAAGCATGTGCGTAACCATCCATCCATCCATCCATCCATTTCTGTTGGTTGAGTTCCTTGGTCACGTACGCACATATATATCCATCCATCACGAGGAAAGCGTCTCACGGGATATGCGCCATATCTCTTGCCATCCTAACTAGCTAGGTATGCAAATCATCTGTACCGTATCTCCATCTCTTCGTTTCTACATGTATGTACTTTGTACGTCGTAGTACCCGCAGCTTCAAAGTCCAAAGTCCAAAATAAACTAGCGAGGTACGTGCCAACTTAATAAAGGCCACGTATTGATCGCCCATGGAAAGAAATTAGACGTGGGTACTACACTACGCGTACGACTTTTTCAAGAAACAAAATTCCATTGTTTTGACTTCCATCCCCTGACTTGCCTGTGTGCACCGATAGCGATGTCCATCTAGAGCTTACTTTTGTCATGCACACTGATGACGACAACTAACTACCCTGTTCACTTGAACTTAACAGTTTGGCTCATCATCTATGAGACAATATTTCTCACTCATAACAAATCAGCGAACAACATACAATTTTTCAAATCGTAACATGTTTTACCTTTTCTAGATAAATAGCCTTTACTATGCATCAATATATGTATTATTATGTCTAGATGCGTAGTAAAATCAATGTATTTAGAGAAGTCAGAATGACTAATAATTTCGAGCAGAGGTTGCTACACTAATTTTCTACCATGAATGTCAGCCATATAAAATTTATATATATACTACTACCACCACCCAGTGAATGAGCCTGCTAACCGCCTAACACTCTTTAATCGGGAACACTAACTCAGTGGCACGGCACTAACCTTGTTGAAACAACGGTTTAATTGGCAGAGGTGTAGTTATCAGTGGCATTTTAAGTCAAGTCAGCTGAATAAGTGCTTTGTCGTTAGGGTAAGATCGAATTGATGGATGGAGACAAACACTTGCACCGTTGCGCCACCAAGTAGTACACAGTAATTAGAAAATTACTATATTATTACTATATCTGGAATGTCTGAATTTTCATAAAATATTTTTACACAATCAACTTGTGGCAGCAGATATTTGAACTTGTTGCATTGCCAGTATACTTGCAAGCATGTTGACATGCTGTAATGTAACAATTAATATACTTGGATGCATGTTGGTTGCAGTCGTTTCTGCTTGGCAGCGGCGGCGGCGTGAAGCAGCACCGATGGCCTCCTCACCACGTCCCCTCACCTGAAGCGGACCTCGTGCCCATACCCTTCAGTTGCGGCAGTGGCACTGGGTCGCCGGGAACATGCCGCCGCCGTGACACGACGAAAGTCCAATCCCCCTCTCCGTCGCCGTCATTGCCACCAGAGGCGGCATCGTCGTCGTTGTCGTCCTCCAAATCTAAATCAACATCGAAGAAACAAGCCCCTCCTCCTCAGTGCCCGGAGTACTTCCGGTACATCCACTCGGACCTGTCGCCATGGCGCGAGACGGGGATCACACGCGCGGTAGTGGAGCGCGGCCGCAACCGGGCGGCGTTCCGTCTGGTTGTCGTGGACGGCCGCGCGTACGTGGAGACGTACCACCGCGTGTTCCAGACGCGGGACACCTTCACGCAGTGGGGCATCGCGCAGCTGCTGGCGCGCTACCCCGGCCGCGTCCCGGACCTGGACCTCATGTTCAACTGCGAGGACATGCCGGAGGTGCGCGCCGCCGACTTCGCGGCCTCGCCGTCGCAGGCGCCGCCGCTGTTCCGGTACTGCAAGGACGACTCGACGCTGGACATCGTGTTCCCGGACTGGTCCTTCTGGGGCTGGCCCGAGGTCAACATCCGTCCCTGGGCGCCGCTACTGGAGGAGATGGCGGCCGAGACTGCGCGTCTGCCGTGGGCGGAGCGGGAGCCGTACGCGTACTGGAAGGGCAACCCCGGCGTGTCCGGCGAGCGCGGCGACCTCATCCGGTGCAACGACTCGGCCGGCGAGTGGAGGACGCGCGTGTTCTGGCAGGACTGGGGCGCCGCCATCCGAGATGGTTTCAGGGACTCCAACTTGGCAAAGCAATGCCATTACCGGTACAAGATCTATGTGCGTGGGAGGTCATGGTCGGTGAGCCAGAAGTACATCCTCGCCTGCGACTCGCCGGTGCTGCTCATTGCCACCCCTTTCAAGGACTTCTTCAACCGGGGCCTCGTCGCCGGCAAGCACTACTGGCCCATCGACCCCGGCGCTCACAAGTGCGCCGACATCAAGTTCGCCGTCGACTGGGGCAACGCGCACCCGGAGCAGGCGCGCCGGATGGCGGAGGAAGGCAGTGGCTTCGCGCGCCACGACCTCAGCATGGACTACGTCTACGACTACATGCTGCACCTGCTCACCCAGTACGCCGGCCTGCTACGCTACAAGCCCACCGTGCCGGAGAACGCCGTCGAGCTGTGCCCCGAGACTGTCGCCTGCCCCGCCGCCGGGCAAGGTAATAGCAGGGAATTCAACTTCATGATGGAGTCCAGGGAGAGGTACGTCGCCGATTACCAGCCCTGCACGCTGCCGCCGCCCTTCACCGACGATGAGACGAGGGAGATGACGCGAAGAGACCGGGAGGTGCGCGCCAACGTGCACAAGATGATGACCACCATGACTCCATGACGATGGACGACTGGTGATCATCTAGATAGGTAACTGACGTCGTTCCTTAACTCCTTGAATTACCGTACGAAATACGATATGATACGATTCCACGCACGTGCACGTCACCAAGCGCCTCGTTCAAGCTCCACGTCCACATTCATGGTCCAGTTATGGATTCTGTTACTATTTTTCCGTTTTACTATTCTCTGTTCTCTATAACTTTTGGATACACAAAATTCTTTACAGTCGTGCGTACAGATGATGGGATTATGACAACATTGGCCCATTGCAGGGGTCTGGGAAACAGAAAATTCTTATTCTTATGTATTCAATATTTTTTTGAAGGCACTTATGTATTCAACATTATTGTTCAAAATAATTAATAATCTTGTAATCTTACGTCTGCTAAGTTCAATTAGTTTCCATTCCAACATGTAACTGTTAATAAAATGGTTCACTTTTCAAACTCAGTTTGAATTTACACGTTTTTTTCCATGCTAGATGGAGCCACACCTACTTGACTCATCGCCTTCCCTGGGCGGTGATGATGGTGCTTTACTCGCCCTTGTGCCGGCCAGACATCCTAGTTCTCCTTTCCCATTTAGCCATAGATCTGAGATCTCCGGCTCGTGATCTATTGACAGATCCGTGGAGAGCATGTGAAGGTTCTGTCGAGCACTTGGGTATACTATTGGCTCTGATGGATGCTTCATGGTTCCTAGGGTCTTGAGCCCCAGCCTACCAGGAGTCATTTTGGCTTTGGCGGTCACCATCGACCGCCCCAACCATTGTGTCGGGCGACCCATAGGGCCTCCTTCTCCCCTACTACCACTCCTTACTACTTAGGTTGTAGTTCCCAGGGCCATTCCTAGTATCACAGGTGGATGTAGGACTGCTCTCTTGGTGAGTCCGACGAGGAAACCCCACCAGTCTCCCAAAATGTTGTCGTATGCTGGCGCCGCCGATGCGCGCATGGTTGTGCTCTGACGACGAGTAGGTCTTTAGGCTTCGAAGGAAACCTTTTCGTCGTCGGAAGAGATCGCTTACTCACCACGAACTTGCTGGCCGGGTCGCAAGCAATGGTGCCAGTTGCATGGGAGCCCATCAGAGGCTCAGACCTCGAATTACCCACAAGCCACCGACACTGGTTTTGTACTCTAGAAGTGGATGGTTGGCACGAGATGCTATCGCGTGTGATAGGCCTACTTGCAACAACTCAAAGTCGGCTGAGGTGTGGTCACCGTGACACCGAATACAAACTTTTGGGAATTCCTATCCCCAAGGACAAACTTGTAGCTCCAAAGCTATGACGAGAGAGAGAGAGAGAGGGAGGGAGAGAGAGATGTGTGTGTGTGTGTGTGTGTGTGTGTGTGTGTGTGTGTGAGAGAGAGAGAGAGAGAGAGAGAGAGAGAGAGAGAGAGAGAGAGAGAGAGAGAGAGAGGAGACTAGGGTGATGTTACCCACCGTCGCCGGGCTTGGAGGAGGAGTCTGCCAAGGCGTCGGTAAGACGGCGGTGAGGGTGAGGGTACGATGTTGCTGTTCCTGGAGAGGACGCTGAATCGATGTAGAGGTAGCAGTGTAGTAGGGAATGATCCAATGGCAGTGACTAAGATAGTGGACTTCTCGTTGCTCACAGCGCACCCTCTCCATAGGACTAAGGTTCGTCAGTGGAGAATAGTGGGCGACAATGAATCTCATTACCAGATCCCCCGGCCACCACATCCTCCTTATATCTTTGCGGAGGCCCACCAACTATATATTGGGTTGGACGTCCCCGATTAGTACGCGAGGTCAAGACCCAGATTGGCCGTTGAGCTAGCCTTGTGGAGATCAACCGAACAAGAACATCAGTTCGTTGGAGGCCGACTTCGAACATTAGGGAAGGCTTTGCCACTTCTGTATATGCTATCGATCAAAGGAATAGAGACCATATGACTTTGACCAAGTACATGTGTAATTGCTGAGGGTCTCATCGCAACACTTGCATGACGGACACGCAGACCGGATGTTGACGCTAAAATAGGTCAGCACACCACACGTGGGCTTTAGGCGCCCTCGAGGTAGCCCTAGGCGACCTGCAACGCAGCAACGACGCAGCGTGACCGGCAAACCGATCTAGAGATCGATAAACCGATGTAGAGCTCGTCGACGGCCGGAGATAACCAGCACCTTTCGCGGTGAAGAGCGGCGAGGTTTACGAGCAAACCGGCAAAGGATAATCAACGTGCTTACGGGACGAAGAGCCGGCTAGTTTCCGAGCAAACTAGCAAAGGAGCCGTCGAAGCCCTAGCCTGAGAGGGATCTCGTCAAGGCAAGGAGGTCGCCGGTTGCCCTAGGTCGGCGGACGAGCCTAGGACGCCATCCTTGATCGCCTGGATCAAGCCATGGGGCAGCACGGAGCTGGAAGATAGAGCAAAGGTATAGGATAAATTGGTTTGTTTGTGTTTGGTTGACGATTGGTTGGATGGGATCAATCGGCCATGTACCCCTTATTTTATAGGGGGTAGGGGTGGTCTTATCCCGTTGAAAAACCAATGTGGTACTATTAATTTGTCCCTCATATAGTTTCTCTTTAGATTGGGCTAAATAATTATCATGGGCCTATTTAATTACCATAGGCCCAATTTGAGTGTCAACACATGCCCCCCTGTTTTCAGGTGAATATGACGTTGAACCTGAAAACACTTCTTGATTTGTAACCGACCAGCAACGATACCCATCACATCGGCTGTCCAGCGACTAAGGGCGATGTATACATCGGCCATTTTTGTTCTAAGGGCGATACTTGTATCGGCCATTGTTTGGAAGAGCACTAGGCTTCTTATCAAACACTTGGGAAGCATTTTTTAAGAAACCTCCCGTTGATTGTCTTTATGATCCAATCTTTCAAATCGGTACTATAATTATCGAACTAGACCAATTTAGAGACATCATTAAGCGAGTCATCGGCACCGGCCTCAAGAAAGTCGGCTAAACCGACTGTAGTAGTCGGTTAAGTCGGATCATCTATAGCTGCATAAAAAACTTTGTATTTTAACGCATCGGCTTTTCTTGTATGTGAATTATACGCCCACCGACGCCAAACCATATGCTTGTTAAGCTAACATGTTGGCCTTCCAATTTTCATGCCTCAAAAACAATGCCGAATTTTGAATTCGGCAAAATATGTAATGATATCAAGACATCTATTGATAAATATGCCTCGACTTGCGCCTGATATTTCTAGTTTAACGTTTGTACAGCTTCCTGCTTTGGGCTCCTTAAAACATAAACAGATGCTACCGTATGGCTCGTACAACTCCTGTAGGTGAACTGTTTTCTGCCTTCCTTCCTCTTTGTTAACACCAGACTGCATATTAATAACATCTTGGAAGCTAATAAATGTCATTGCCAAATCGGTCTAAATGTAAAACTGGACCTCCGCTGCTGATCTGCATGCAAGTAGCTGGAAGCACGATTAATAACATGTTTAATCGGCCAAATTAGATTAACCAAGTAGAGGCCACGATTAAAGCATGCATACATAATCGGCTCATTTTGTCAGCCATGTATATATCTTGACCCTGCCTCCTTTGTAGAGAGAGATTTGAACAGATTCTAACAACAATCAGCTACTAAACTTCCATGGAGCCGAACAATACTCTTGGTTGCCTAATGCTGTAAGTGCAACTCCTCCTGATCGGCAACGCTAGCTGCTGGCAAGCAGTCCGTGCCCTTGACTCTTTCCTTCCTGTTATTGCTTATTAAACACTGCTGCTGATCTGCTAGCCAAGCAAATAGATCGGCCAAGCCTGCTGCTGTTGTAAGCCTTGCCTGTTATCAAACAGGCAGGATTAGGGCATGTACAGCCCGTCTGTATGAGCCGTCTGTATGACGTGTTTTATGCAAAAAGCACCCTGCGCACAGCCTTGAATGAGGGGGTCGTCGTCTGGCGAGGCGACGAGGGAGGCTCGTGCTCCGAGGTTGCGTGGTCGGTCAAGAGACGCGCTGTACGGCGTGCTGCGTCTTCGCGTCGTCCCGCGGGATCCAGTTGAGTTTGCTGCGTTTTAGTTTGCTTCGCGCCAATCCACTCTCCAACTCCGGCGGCCTCGTACTCACCTCGTCCCGTCGGCCTGTCCTTACCCTGTGCGTCGTCCTCAGCTCCTCGCCGGTGGCCGGGTCTCAGCCACGACGGATCCTGCCTCAGCCCCCTACGGCAATGTGGCGGAGGCAGCAAAGGAAGACCAAGGTGCCGGCGGCAGCAGCGCCCATCCCCATCGGTCGCGGCCACTACCCGACGGCGGCGGCAGCTTTCTCCATGGTCGCATCTAGTACGTCGCGTTGATGGTCCGAGCGATGCTTCCAATGGAAACAGCACCAGCACGCTGATCTCCTTCCTCGCGCCTCCTGGTTTGATGCGTACTAGAAAAAAAAAAAGAAGAGGATCTTTCTTCTGATATTGATGTATGCATGGCTCATGTGTTTCAGTTCAGAAGACTTAAGTTATTCGATTCGTAGCTACAACTGAAAGCTTTCTTATGTTTCAAAAATAAAACTGAAAGCTTTCTGAACATTGAAGTTTGCTACCTTTTGCTGTGAACATGTACAACATTGAGTGGCGTGAGCGGTGATGGATTTTTTAAAACAGTGTAATTTTCTGCGTTTTATTTATGTTTCAACCCATCATCTATCAAACGGCAACAGAATGGGATACACAATAATATTTCATGATTAATCGTAGCTTTATACGTAGCATTAAATTCATTGTAGACGAGCTCTTGTCTATGGGTTGTATGATTTGTCTTTTTAATTGTCTTTATAATCTCTTGTAGACGATTACCCGTCTGTGGGCTGTACATGCCCTTACAAGGCCGATCAGGCCTCTGCACCCTGCTGGCTCCGAGCAACTATAGAATAAGCATGGTTGGCCCCATAGTTAGTCACGAGTGGATGCTACATAGAGCACCTTAGAAGCTATATCAAATTAACTCGAAACTCCATATGCATATATGCAGCTATCAGCCAATGCATATATGTAGCTAAAAAGCACGATTATTAACCTGCGTTTAATCGGCCCAATCTGATAGTAGTGGCCACGATTATAGCATCCATATAACCGGCTAATTTAAATAAATAAACCAAAGCATCAGCCATATAAATTTCTACTAAAATAGTAATCAAAGTCATTTGACCGATGTGTTCAATCATTCATGTATCATGCCCCCTAGGCCTAAAATGTCATCAAAGTAAATTACATAGGGGTCTTTTTAATAGCACGATGGTTGCGAGCACTCATCGGCTAATTGCATGCTAAGGACAATAATAAAATATCGGCCATATGAATTCATCTACATGAGCACGCATGGCCGAAATAGAATATTTCGGCTATCGATTATTGGTAGGCATAATAATTCGGCAACCCTCTATAACACGAAGATCCCCACCAAGGATCAAAATAAGGAACCGAGGGTTGACTATACATACCATGAGATGAATTCCATATAAACATAGGCGAGAGAAGATGGACGATGCGAATACCAAAGATTTTGATGATTTGGTGCAAATCTCCAACTTGGCAATTATTTCTTAAATCTTCTTCTTCTATCCTTTGCCTTCATTACACCACTTTCTTGAACATCATTCTTCGGGCTTGAATTCTTTCTTTTGGAATCCATGCTAACCCCTTTTCTTTCAGCTTCTCTCGCACTAAGCTTTTGCAACTTCTTTTCTTGCCACTTTGGTAAACCAATTGAACATCTCAATTTTGTTTCAGTTTTAGACAGTGGCAATTCTTTCTTGTCTATGGGCACTTTCGTCTTCTTCTGTTCAGATTTGGCACCTACAATATCAATAGATATTTTTTCCACTTCTTTGCCATCAATAGCCAGATTTTTCTGCACGTAATCGGCTTTCCAATAGTTACATCCAGTTCTGAACTTTTCTTATTTCGGCCATCATATTTCACACGGTAAACTTGCTTTACCGCTTTCTTCTTTGGTTGAGGTCCGGACCGATTTTGATCAAATCGGTCATTATAAGATGATGGTTTCTCTGAATATCTAGGAGCTGCATACTCTACATATTGTGGCCTAAAATATGATGGGACATGTGCCTCTTCATCAAACCAGCCCCAAGACGAGTAAGGATAAAAAATTCCAGGCTGTGATCCATAAGACATGGGAATTGGTTGGTCAAAAGGAGGATATGTTGCTGCTGCGTGAGACCTCTTCTTTTGTCAATTCCTCTCTTGAGATTTGCACTTTGGAGGCAATCTTGATGGCTGAACTTTTTTTAATCTATTGGCCGTATTTGTTTCGCTTATCTTCTCATATGTAGCTAGAAGCTCTTCGAAGCTAAGCTTCGGTCTTCTATCTTTCCGCTTGTAGTGAGATTTGCCTCCATTAGCATTGTGAGCATCCTTCTTATTTGCTCCATCTTGATAGATATGCTCTAAAGAAGGACCCTCAGCCGATTTTCCTTGCTCAATGGGATCCATCGGCTTTTGCTCTAGTTGGAGAGATTCCACTTGCCCTCCAGTGTCTTCTAAAATTGAAGCAACATTACTATCTTCTGAAACATGTTCAATTTTCACTTCTTGGACAGCAACCTTGTCTTCACTTGAGGGCTCCTCATCTCTCTCTTGAGCACTTGTGTCTTGAGCTTTGAATGAATCGGCTAATTCAAGCCGATTTAAAACCTGTTTGCCATCAAGACCAATTGAATCCAATTGGTCTATTTGTTGAGCTTCAGAAAATCTCAATCGGCCTTTGTCAATGGCCGATTGAACCACACGACGAAACATATTGCAGCTAGAAGTATTATGATCATAGGAATTATGCCACTTGCAATATGTAAGCTCTTCTAAGTTTTGAACTAATGGCAAAGCATTGTGATCAATGATTCTAATAAAATTATTCTTGAGCAATATATCAAATACATGATCACAAAAAGTAAAGTCAAAGGTGTACTTTGATTTCTTCAACCGATTCTTTTGTGGAGTCGGTTTTAAAGCTAGGCAAACGAAGGGATCAGATTTGATATCAACCCATTCGGCCACACCTTTGCAACTACTTTTAGAAAGTTTTAATTTTGACAAAACAGCACCATCGGCCTTACCATGTAGCACAATTTGTTGACCGATAGAATCTGAATTTGTCTCATCTTCAACAAATATAATGCCATTCCTAATCGGTCTTTTCCAACTATTTGCAAGAATATCTCTAATAGATGCGGAAACTGAAATAGTATGACCGGATTGGAATTTAAGCAAAATATCTGTGTCTTGTACCTTGTTGATCATGTTGGAGAGATGCATATCCTTGATTTGAATGGTTTTGTTTTCTTTCTCCAAGGGACGATCAACAATGGGTGCCACATCATCCACGGACGTATCGGCAGCTGCAGGAACCGAAGAAGTCGGCTCAGCCGATTGGAAATCGGCTAAGCCAATTTGGGTACTAGCAGCAAGTGGAGTCGGCTTAGCCGACTTGAATGTCGGTCTAGTCGACTCGAGGTCAGCAGAGATGGTCAGCCAAGCTAACCTAGAAGAGGTAGTCGGTCTAGCCGATTGTGTAATCGGCTTAACCGACTTGGAGCAAGCAGGCAACCCTCCTTTCACAGGAGCTTGATATTCACTAATGATGTAGTAATCACTAGATAAACGCACGACTCCTTTAGCTCCTGAAAAGTCAAGTCTAGTCGGCTTCCCGACGCTTTTCAAGACTTGGCTTTTGAGTGCCTACTAGCAATCCACTTTTGGCCGATGACTTAATTGTGATCGGCATTTTGTTTTCAAACATACCAAAATGTTCATAGAATAACTCCACTAATCTTGGCCATGACCAAACGTCAAGTGTGGGTAAAGATGTAAACCATGTAAAAGCAATGCCAGTAAGAGATAAAGGAAAATTTCGTATTCTCATATAGTCTTCATCACCGGCACGTGCAATAACCAACTGCAAGAGATATGTAGAAATATGTTCCGCGGCGGTTTTATCATCTTCACCACTGAATTTTTTAAACTTAGGTACCCGCCATCGACTCAAGTAATCAATATATAATGAGTATGGCCTATGATAAGTAGGTACCTGCCATTTAGAAGAGCCACATGGATTTCTAGTGCGAGCTGAGTCTTCTTCAATTCGGCTAGAGCCACAAGTAGCATATGAAGCCGAATCACAAGTAATGGCTTTCTCACACTTTGCTGATTTCTCACTAATTCGGCTTGAGTTAGTAATAACATGTGAAGCCGAATTGTAAGAAGTACTCTTAACACACCTTGCTGAATTTTCATTGATTCGGCTAATATCATGTGAAGCCGAATTATGAATAGGAACACTAGCACTAGGTGCTGGATTTTGAGAATAATTGGCTAAGTAATTAACATCATCAAAGCCAATTCTCTCATCCATCGGCTTGTCTAAAAGTGGAACCACATATTCTGAACTTATAACCGATGAAAAAGGATTTACATATTGTATGTTGCTAGATGAATCAAAACATAATGAATTTTCAGCAAGCATCGGCTCTTAATCATAATTTACATAACTAGAAGAATTAGCCGATGTAACATATCTAGTATCATCACTAGCAATACCAACATGGCAATTTATATTATTTGCAAAATAATTATAAAATTCATCATATGTATTTGCAAGTTGTACCTCAGGCGCGGTGTAGTAATATTGTGGTGCAGTGCCTTGATACGCCTCCATGTTTATTAAACTCCACCGCTAGCAGATCACTGGGAGTAGCAAAACAGTGTAGCGGAACTTTTTCCTCTTCTCCCGTAGACACAAGTATATGGCACCAATGCAATTGTCCGTACGTGACGACAAGCTGGACGAGCACTGTGTAGCCCTTTTGCTTCCGAAATTTGTGATCTCACATGTATAGTCTGATTTGTGATACGGCTAGAGTTTCAGGATGAGTTGAAGCCGATCCAAACTCTGATCTAACGTGTAGCCTAATTGCAAAATCCTGACAAACACAATCGGCTTGCACGAACTGCTTGCTTTCTTGATTCTCGTGAGATGTATCTACGGCCTGAAAACAGCAGCTACGAGCAAACCTGAGAAGATCAACCACGTGTGGTATTTGCAAGAAGCCGATAGCTTAAACTAAATCGGCTGCAGGGCTGCTGACAAAAACAGAAGCGATCGGCCGTAGGCCAGATGCTTTGTCAACTGAAATAATTTAATTATTTATAGAGCAATATGATAACTAGAGAAGAAAAATTCGGCTGCGCAGTAGAGCCGAAGTAATCGTCCCCAGCGGAGTCACCAAAAAGTATGTTGACGCTAAAATAGGTCAGCACACCACACGTGGGCTTTAGGCGCCCTCGAGGTAGCCCTAGGCGACCGCAACGCAAAGAACGACGCAGCGTGACCGGCAAACCGATCTAGAGATCGATAAACCGATGTAGAGCTCGTCGACGGCCGGAGATAACCAGCACCTTTCGCGGTGAAGAGCGGCGAGGTTTACGAGCAAACCGGCAAAGGATAATCAACGTGCTTACGGGACGAAGAGCCGGCTAGTTTCCGAGCAAACTAGCAAAGGAGCCGTCGAAGCCCTAGCACGAGAGGGATCTCATCAAGGCAAGGAGGTCGCCGGTTGCCCTAGGTCGCGGACGAGCCTAGGACGCCATCCTTGATCGCTTTGGATCAAGCCATGGGGCAGCACGGAGCTGGAAGATAGAGCAAAGGTATAGGATAAATTGGTTTGTTTGTGTTTGGTTGACGATTGGTTGGATGGGATCAATCGGCCATGTACCCCTTATTTTATAGGGGGTAGGGGTGGTCTTATCCCGTTGAAAAACCAATGTGGTACTATTAATTTGTCCATCATATAGTTTCTCTTTAGATTGGGCTAAATAATTATCATGGGCCTATTTAAGTACCATAGGCCCAATTTAAATGTCAACATAGGACGATCAGACACCACGGGTGAAGTTGCAATATAGAGCCTGTAGAATAAACTACACGCTTGCTTGTGGTTAAAAAAGAGTGTGTGCCCGAGCATGCATGCATGTGTACCTATGGAAGCAGCAAAGTCAGAGACTTGACTTGCACGGAGGACACGCATGCATGCGTACAGAAAAATATTTGTAGTATAGAAAAATAGATGCATGCTCACTATAATTTGCCACATGATCAAATGGGACCACTGATCCAAAATTCGAAATGACATATATATTACCATGACCAACCCATATAAATGAAGGCTATATTTTTTTCTAGAAAACAGGCCGAAGCCCCGCTTTATATTGAAAGCAAGTGTCATGCTGGGTTACCAGCTTATACATGATAGAGTTCAAACTGCATAGCAGCACAAAGACGGGGAACTACCTCCCAAAAAGGCTCTCTAAATGTCTCTCACTTAACGTAAAGAAACCAACACTACTGAATACGACTAGAGATAAAACGCCAAAAGGCCAACACTCCAAAGCGACTGAGAGTCCTTCGATACAAAAGACAGTGATGGCGGTCTTCTCTTTCCCCCGTCAAGCAGTCAGCTTCTGCCTCTTTGCGCCAAGAGCTCCGAAAATCTGTCCATCTTCTTCAAAACCCAGCTTTTTTCCTGTTCCCTGAGGAGCACACTCCATTTCTGCATAAAAACCAGCATGCGATGGATTACAGCGTCAGTTCCTGAAATCACTCTATTTTCAAAGACAAACTCATTTCTTATGAGCCAAAGGCTCCAAGTAGCACATGCAAGAAGGTAGATCAGCATTGGCTGAGGTTCTGAATGTCTACCGCAGCTAAGAGTCAGAAATTGTTGTAAGTTAGTTGGGGTTATCTCCCAGAGCAAAGCATCTCTAACTGTCCACCACAGAAAGTTTGCTAAATAACACTCAAACATAACATGTTGTGCAGTCTCAAGAGCTCCACACATCTTACACCACTCATCTCCCGGCCAATTTCTTCTCACAAGTTGTTCTGCTGAGGGCAAGCAATCTGTATAAATGAAGGCTATATAACTGGAGCTCGTAATTAATTATGAAAGAATGAAAAATGAGTCTCTACTTACTACTTAGAGCCTGTTTCGATCCTCCGATTGCAGGCGAAGCGGGTTGTTAGCATAACCGCTGCCCCGTAAAGTTTATCTTCGTGGCTACCGTGGCTCAACTGCGAATTTGTTTAGCCTAAATGTGTCTTTTGACCCGCCGAGCCCGAGATAGAATGTTAAGAACCCGCATCCCCTAAACCCCGGCCGCTAGTACTGTTCTTCTTCTTCGTCTTGACTATAGCTAGCTATGTGTAGTAAAGACCACGCAAAGGGTTCTTCTTTGCCGATTAACACGCAATGGAACCAGCGATCCATATCTTCAATGGATTTTTACTACAGCTAGTGGCCGGAGTCGTCGTTTAGTGCATCGATCAGTGCTCTGCTTAATTTCTTCATGCCACCATGCATATAAATTAACCTACCGGCCTAGCTTGGTTAGTTCAAGCACAGCAAAGCAAGCTCCTTATCGGTCCATATCCATCCAAGAAGATGAGGAGCTCGGAGGAGCCGTGGGACGAGGAGGAGGAGGCGGCGGCGTTGGTGCCACCGCCACCACCGCAGCAGCTGGTGGAATCATCATCAGCAGATGGGCGGCAGCTGTGCTGGAGGCGTCGGGCGCAGAAGCTGGTGCCCACCAAAGGCGTGGGGCTGGTCATTGCCGGTCTCCTCGTGCTGGCCTTGCTCGTCGGCAGCAGCGGCGGTGGAGACACCAGCCGCTGGATCCACCTCGACTACGCATCGGTCCCTACCTTCATCTTTCTTCCCTACGTACCTTGACTAGCTTGGAAATGGAAACACACACTAGCTAGCTGCCTAGGTAGCAGAAGCAGAGAATATAGGACTCCCAAGCTGACACACTTCAAAGTGCTTCAGCATGCATGCTGCTCCGAGAATTTTCCTTTTCCCTTTTTATTGTCATTTTATATTTTTTCCTTAGCGGCTGAGAATTTTTTACTATTTTTATAATTTTATTAACATTTTATTAATAATTCTTCATATTTTTTTTACATATTTGAATTTTTAGTCGGCGCATTAGCGCTAACATGACAAAATAATGTTGTCGCGCCATATGCATTGGCACGACAACATCTGCCATGTTGGATGACATTTGCGACTTGGAAAACCTTCTCACGCCGCTTTCGTTGGCATGACAATATTGCCTTGTAGTGTCACCGAGAGTGGCGTGATAAGATTGAATCTTAGAAAACTCATAATTAACTTTTCGATACGGCATAAGATGAATTTTATAAAAATTGTAGCTTTTGAAGAGACATGCAACTTTCTAATTCCGAGTTTTTTTGTTGTTTTGAGAGCAATAAGATGCTTAAAAAATAATATAATTTTATGGAGCATAATAGTCGTATACTAGTGCTTGTCGTGTTAGAAAAATAATAATTTTTTTCCTCAATTGTGTCAAATGAATATACTCTTTACATCAAAGTTGTAGCTCTCAATAAGATCTACAAGTTGTAGCTCTAATAAAATCTACATCTTTATATATAGTTTTGAGTTTTTATATTTGAGATCGCTACAACACTCATAAAGTAATAAAAAAGTTCAGCAACATAAAGTCGTGCACTAGAGCTTGTCCAATTATAAAAATAATATCGTTTTTGTATGTTATTATGAAGGCACATTTTATATCAAAGGTGTAACTCTCAATTGAAAATATCATTGTTACATGTTGTAAATTTATTCTTCTTCGTCTTCTTTATGGCAGATCTATATAATCAACTTTGGGGGTGCGTCCACACACCCACAAATTTTTAAAAAAAAACCAGTGATAGCGTCCATTTTTTTCACTACACTCGTACCCAAGTTATAAAAGACAAAACAAAAATTGCGCACCCACAAAGAAGCACACATCCGTTGAATTTGCTTTAGCTCCCCTGAAATTTAACAATATATACTTGCATACGTTTTGGTTGCAGTCGTTTCTACTTGGGAGCAACGGCAGCGGCGGCGCGAAGCAGCACCAATGGCCTGCTCACCACGTCCCCTCACCTGAAGCGGACCTCGTGCCCATACCCTTCAGCTGCGGCGTCAACGACAATAGTTCCTCCTCACCAACATGTCCCCGCCGCCGCACAGGCACAACATCAGTCTCTCCGTCGCCGTCATTGCCACCGCCATCAGTGGCCTCGAAATCATCCTCCCCTCCTCCTGAGTGCCCGGAGTACTTCCGGTACATCCACTCGGACCTGTCGCCGTGGCGCGAGACCGGAATCACGCTGGAGGCAGTGGAGCGCGGCCGTCGCCGGGCGACGTTCCGGCTGGTGATCGTGGACGGCCGCGCGTACGTGGAGAAGTACCAAGGCGCGTTCCAGACGCGGGACGTCTCCACGCAGTGGGGCATCGCGCAGCTGCTGGCGCGCTACCCCGGCCGCGTCCCGGACCTGGACCTCATGTTCAACTGCGGCGACATGCCCATGGTCGGGTCGTTGGAGGCCCCGCCGCCGCCGCTGTTCCGGTACTGCAAGGACGACACGACGCTGGACATCGTGTTCCCGGACTGGTCCTTCTGGGGCTGGCCCGAGGTGAACATCCGGCCCTGGGCGCCGCTGCTGGAGGAGATGGCGGCCGAGACAGCGCGTCTGCCGTGGGAGGAGCGGGAGCCGTACGCGTACTGGAAGGGAAACCCCGGCGTGCACGGCGAGCGCGGAGGCCTCCTTCGGTGCAACGACTCGTCCGGCGAGTGGAGGACGCGCGTGTTCTGGCAGGACTGGCGCGCCGCCAACCGGGACGGCTTCCGGGACTCCAACCTGGCCAAGCAGTGCCGGTACAGGTACAAGATCTACGTGCGGGGCCGGTCGTGGTCGGTGAGCGAAAAGTACATCATCGCCTGCGACTCGCCGATGCTTCGCGTCGCCACCCCCTTCAAGGACTTCTTCAACCGGGGCCTTGTCGCCGGCAAGCACTACTGGCCCATCGACGCCGGCGCCCACAAGTGCGCCGACATCAAGTTCGCCGTTGACTGGGGCAACGCGCACCCGGAGCAGGCGCGCCGGATAGCCGAGGAAGGCAGCGGATTCGCGCGCCATGACCTCAGCATGGATTACGTCTACGACTACATGCTGCACCTGCTCACGGAGTATGCCAAATTGCTGCGCTACAAGCCCACCGTGCCGGAGAACGCCGTCGAGGTGTGCGCCGAGACCATCGCCTGCCCCCGTCGAGCTAATAGCAGGGAATTCGACTTCATGATGGAGTCCAGGGAGAGGTACGTCGCCGACTTCCAGCCCTGCACGCTGCCGCCGCCCTTCACCGACGATGAGGTGAGGGAGATGGCGCTAAGAGAGCAGGAGGCTCGCTGCAACGTGCACAAGATGATGACCACCGTGACTCCGTGACGGCAGATGATCAGCTAGCTACCTGACGTCGTCCTCACTATACAGTCGTACGTCTGTATACGATGCTTCACATACGTCACCAAGCGTTGTCCAAGCTTCACGACCTCAACATGCGTATGGGTCCAGTCATGGATTCTGTTATTTTCGTAGTATTCTCTATCTGTATATCTTTGGATTGGATATCGTCCAATTCTTTAGTGGTACTAATATATATGAAATGAAATTATTACGATAACATGGATGTTTTTCCACACCAAATTTCTACTAAGTTGTCGGGGCCTAAAGGAGTGGCGGAGCTCGAACAAATTTGAGGGGGTGTACTTGCATTGTGGGTACATATATTTTCATTTTATGGGTGCATACATGGTGAAAAATTAAATGAAATCACTGTTTTTTCATTTTTCCGCCTAAAGGGAGTGGATCTATTGTTTCTAATAAGTTTTTCCTAGTAAATTAAGTTACTAGGGTTAATGTTTTTCCATGTCAAATTTCTAATTAGGGTTTTATCTTCTTCTCCTCCTCCTCTCCGGCAATGGTGAAAGGGAAGGGTGGAATAATCGTCTTCTCCATGATGGCTCCGCTGAAGATGAGGGTTACAACTTTAGCATCAACATCTTTATCGACATGACAACGTGTGGATACTTTTATTTAAGACGGAGATGATGTCGCCACCGTAGAATAATTTTCTCCAATATCTTCTCCATTTTGTTGTGGTTGTAATAGAATACTAGGAAGAATGCTTTTTAGAAAGAAAAAACGTAACACAAGAAAGAAGAAATTCTTCAATTTTGCATACATGAATGTTGATTGTTGTCATTGGGCGTTGTTCTCAGGCCATTTGTCGAGTGTTTGCCTGTGAGTAGTCATCCATATTGGAAAATATCTAACCGGTTAGGTTTTGAGTTGTGCTATTCGTACCATAGATATTATTTTGTAATGTAGAGCGTTACCGTACGTATTGATGTACGCAACTATCATATAATATAATTCTTTTTTTATTAAGAGAACTTTTGAAACCACACATTTTTTATCCTTGGCCCTGTTATAAGCCGTTTTGAAGACGGTTTCGCCTTTTTCTTCTTTTATTTATTTCGACTACATTTTTAGGAAACTATAATAGATCACAGGAAAATATAAAATAGAAAATTTAATTTTGTTAGACTCCACATAAGTAGATCTACACAATGAATATATAATACGTTAAACTTTAGTATAATTTTTTTGATGCAGATTAGAATCTATACTTTTTCTATAATTAATTAAAATAACTTATAATTATACTTTCTATATTCTAATTATGGTTAAATTTTTATGGTGACTTAATTATTGTATGCTTGGCTGTACTGAAAATTTCCTACTCATTGGATTACGTATAAATTAGTTATAGATCTATTAAGGGTTTATGCTTGTCAAATCTAAGTATAAAAGATGAGCCGATTTTTAATTCACACGTGACACGTGCAATGCAAAAGGATGGCATTCTTTGTTATCGAGATATTTTAGTGGGCGGCACAAGTTAATGAAAAGAAAAAGAAAAGAACATGTTCTACGTTGATTTGAATATATATGCATAGTAGATACGAGGGCCATTTTCCCGTCTAAAAAAGGAAATAAATAAAATAAAATAAAATAAAGGGAAGAGAAAAAGAAAAGCAGGCGAGTCCAACGTGCAAAGAGACAGAAGAGGAAGAGGAAGAGGAGGGGAGCCCCCGCCGCACCCGCACGAGACGAGAGGAGATCCCCACACACACGTTCCCCCAAACAAACCAAACCAAACCAAACCCCTAGGCAAGATCAGATCAGATCTCTCCACCCACCCTCCAATCCCATCCCCAATCCCCAGCCCATCCATGGCGATCGTGTACGCCCTGGTGGCGCGCGGCACGGTGGTGCTGGCCGAGTTCTCCGCCGTCTCGGGCAACGCCGGCGCCGTCGCCCGCCGGATCCTCGAGAAGCTGCCGTCGGATGCCGAGTCCAGGCTCTGCTTCGCGCAGGACCGATACATCTTCCACGTCCTCCGATCCGACGACATCACCTTCCTCTGTATGGCCAACGACACATTCGGAAGTCAGTAACTACCTACCCTTGTTTGCTTGCTTCCTCTCGATTCCGTCGTTCCTTACTTCCTTCACAATTCATCACATACACATATATCTGATGGTGCTTCGGTCTTACCTGTTACTGATTGCCACTCCAGTAGTTAATTGATTACACTATGTTCTGTGTTGATTCATTTATCGATTTCCATGCTGCCCTAGTCAACCCATCCAGCTTAGCACAACTCGTCCAGTTCTTTGCCTCCCCTTATCTGATTGGCCATCCTGTTCTTGCTGAACAATACTACAACTCACCTGTTCTGACCGTTTTCTTTCGTGATTGATGCAGGAAGGGTCCCCTTCCTCTACCTGGAGGACATCCAGATGAGGTTCATGAAAAACTACGGCAGAGTCGCCCACTCCGCGCTGGCCTACGCCATGAACGACGAGTTCTCCAGGGTGCTCCACCAGCAGATGGAGTTCTTCTCCAGCAACCCAAGCGCCGACACACTCAGCCGTCTCCGCGGAGAAGTCAGCGAGGCAAGTACCTACCTTATCATCAAACTAACTAGTAAATGTTTGTTCCCCCGATTGGCATGCATCCCCTTGGGATTCATTCAGGTTGCTCAACTCATCATCTCTCTGGTATGATATTGGTATAAACTCAATTTCCTGCAGATACACACCGTCATGGTCGACAACATAGAGAAAATTCTTGACAGAGGCGATCGCATCTCGCTCCTTGTGGACAAGACATCCACCATGCAGGACAGTTCGTTTCACTTCCGCAAGCAATCCAAGAGGCTCCGCAGGGCCCTTTGGATGAAGAATGCCAAGCTTCTGTGAGTGCTGCTATTACCTTTTCCATCTTTCATTCATACTTCTACTGTCTCTTTCTTCTATGGATATATTGACTGAAGACATTATAGGTAAATCATTTATTGGTTATCTAATTTACTTCGCACAGCTTAGCAGTCCAACGTTGTAGTAACCTTTGTCGTCCATATCCTAGATTACCAGTGCTGCTCCCCCCTTTTCAAAAACATGACAAAAAATATTGCCTTTCCTAATTGCTTCCCTGCTATTTGCATTTGGATCAATATCTTCCCATTCATTTTCTTCTTGATCACAATTTACTAGTCTGGTCCAGAGATAAATATAACTTATGTAGTGATGTCTATACACATCCAAATGTACTTATTTCTGTGGTGGGGGTTAAATTAACAGTAATGGGTATCTGACTTTTTTTTGAAAAAGACTGACTATTAAATTCTGTATAGACTCATGTATTGGTATTGAACTATTGAACTTGGTTTTGTATCCTGCTTGAAAAAATTGTAATTACAGATCTTGCCTAAACCTATGACAATGATTAACCGCAGGTGCTGCTAATTCCTGTTTAGTTGCTTTCCCTAAAAATTTTCTATAAAAGAATTGCTGCAATTTTTCCATGTATTGTGGTCTGTCTGCTTGCAATGTACTAATTAGTTCTTATTATGGTAACCATTTTTTGCAGAGTTGTGTTGACCGTTGTCATAGTAGTGCTGCTCTACTTGATCATTTCTGCTTTCTGTGGAGGCCTTTCCCTATCATCATGCAGATCATGAGCAACACACCAGATGGCTGGACCTCCCTTGACTGGAGGGTAAAATACCATGGAATGGTGCCTGCTGTGTTGAGCACCTGAGCTTCTGGAGGCAGAAAAGATCGATGTTTTGAGGAGGACACCTCCACTGTGGTTTCCAGTAAGAGGGACTTTGCCCTTTTATGCTGACATGATTTAGTAGTGCAACACTGGGGTCAGCGTGTACAGTACGTGGATTGTTGTTCAAGGTGTGGAGTTGGTAGTTGCTGTGGTCAATGGTTTTTGATGTCGCCATGGTTGTGAGTGAATCTAAAATTTGGGTGTACTTGTTACCTTTTTTGGCCTATCAAACTGTCATTGTGCTTTGTGAGGGTGGGAATGAGTTGGGTGTGTAGAGTTACTTGGTTAATGTGCAAACATATATGTATGCCACAATGAGTATTACATACTTATGGCTAGGTTATTAGTGTATGACAATTACACACTAAAATGGATGGTGTCTCAGCTGTTATTGATAGTCCTGTAATGTGGGAAAAACTGTAGCGATGTGTTGCTGTTAGGTACTATTATTGAAGCTGCAAATTACAACGGCCTGTTATGTGTTTTCTTTGCTCGCTTCAAAGATACAAGTTTAGAGGCCTTGAACCATGAAATCAGAAACTGTTACCTTTTGTAGAAGGATGTACCTAATCTATTTGGCAGTGCGAAATGTGTTGGAGATACTTTCACCAAATCTTGGTGATGTATGTGTAACACAAACAAGGTATCGCATTTGGGTGTGTTTTCAAGGGACTGCCCTTTGTGAAGCAGAGGATGACGATGGGCAGCAAAGGCGTGGAGTTGCAGGGAGAGAGCAGTTAGACGGAGGACCAAGAGCAGGAGCAGGCGCAATGAATGATTTGCAACCACTCCGGCGATGGCGACGGCGAGGCAAAGTAGGCAGCAATGCATGCAATTCCAATTCCATTTCGACGTACTTGTTCCATGATGATGTGATCTCCATTTGTGCCTCAAACAACTCCTCTGTTCCTCCTTGTGCCAGTAGTATATATATTTGGTTGCTCTTGCAATCTCAAGGCGTGCGTGCATTGCAATAAACAGCAGTGAAGCAATTGAATTGAGGCACCATGACAAGCGAGTCTGCCACCGTGATTCAGGTGGACGACACCAGGGCCCCGGCTGTCGCAGCACCAGCACCGGCACCGGCAGCAGGTGCCGCCGCCGCCTCGTCGTCCTACGCCACTGCTCCAACAAGTAGCAGTGCTGCTGAACCAGCAGCGGCAGCCGCGGTGGCGCCACGCAAGACGACCACTGGTGGCCGGGGGCTCCCATTCCTGCTGCGCTCGGGCCCCGAGGGGTTCCGGCGCTGCCTGGCCGTGATCGACTTCCTGCTACGGTTGGCCGCTTTCGGCCCGACGCTGGCGGCCGCCATCTCCACGGGCACCGCCGACGAGCGGCTGTCCGTGTTCACCAACTTCTTCCAGTTCCACGCGAGGTTCGACGACTTCCCGGCCTTCACCTTCTTCCTGGTGGCCAACGCCGTCGCCGCGGGGTACCTGGTGCTGTCCCTGCCCTTCTCCGTCGTTGGCATCCTCCGGCCCAACAAGGCCGCGGGCGTCAGGCTGCTGCTCCTCGTCTGCGACGTGGTTATCATGGCGATGCTCGCGGCCGCCGGCGCCGCCGCGGCGTCCATCGTGTACGTGGCGCACACGGGCAACCGGAGCGCCAACTGGGTGCCCATCTGCTTTCCAGTTCCACGGCTTCTGCCAGCGCACCAGCGGTGCCGTCGTCGCTACGTTCCTTGCCGTGCTCGTCTTCATCGTGCTCATCCTCATGGCCGCCTGCGCCATCCGACGCCGCACCAGGCCCACGTCCAGCTAACTGGCCGTATGTATGCTCTCGGTGCATTGCATCCATGCAAAGATGGCGATGACTCCGATCCTTTGTTTGCCCTTGCTTAATTTCCATCCATCAGTCATCAGTGTGCTCGCTCTGTCCTACTGTACGTGTTACTGTTACATTATATCATGTATGCAAATCTGAAAAGCAAAGCTTCATCACTTGTGTAATCATCAATGTCACTACTTACTACAAATTAATCAACCTGTCGTACGTTCACTTGTTCTACTGCATGACAAATATGTATAATACAATGCATGATGGATCAAGAAGATAATTAATCTGATCATTGATGCACAAAAACAAAAGACGATGGAATCAAGCACGGGTGGTGGTGAGGACGACGATGTTGCAGTAGCGAAGGCGGACCTGCGGTAGTACGCCATCCCCCGGATGCCGTCGGGGTCCATGGCGAAGTCGAGCAGTTTGTAGAACCCCACGACGCGCGTCTCGGCGTAGAGCACGATGTTGGCGACGCCGTCGCGGCGGAGCTCGTCGACGAGGCGCTCCATGACGGCGCGTCCGAGCCCAGTCCCTGGCACGACGGCTCCACCACCACGTCCCACACCACGGCGTTGAACACGCCGTCCCCGGCGGCGCGCGCGAACGCCACGGGCCGGCCTTGTTGCTCGCCGGCCGCCGACAGCCACACCACGCGGCTGTGCTCCAGCGCGCGACGCAGCCGGTCCTCCTGGCGCCGCGGGAACCCCACGCGCGAGAACACCTCGTTCAGCGCCGTCACGTCGATGCCCTCCGCCGTGCGCCGCACCGTGAACCCGCGCGACTCCAGCTCCGCGTCCGACACCGTCAGCCGCACGCCACCGGCGGGGGTGGCGGCGGTGGCACGAGGCGGACGCACAAGCAGCCGCCGGGAGGACGACCGGGATATCGTCGTCGTCGATGCCGCTGGTGCACCTGCAGCTGCTGCAGAGGACGTATACTGAGGCGGGCGCAACTGCAGAAACCGCCTCGATTTCAATGCTGCCGCAGCAGAGGCCGCACCCGGCCATGGTTGCTGCTGCATCTGCGTTGCCATGGCGAGGAGCAGCTGATTGATGACTTGGTTAGTCAGCTAGCGAGATGAGATGGAGGAGATGCAGCAGCGAGGTCTTGGTTGGATTCTTGTGCTCCATCCCAGTGGCTCTGGATCACCTGCTTATCTATCCCAGTCGCCTCACTCTGCGCCTCAGCCCTCGGCCCTCTAAGCCCAATTTGCTTCATGCTCCTCTCTATCGGCCGTCGGCTCTAAAATGAAGGGCCTGAATTCAATCAGGAGCAGTTCAATGAAAACATAAGTGTGTCAATGCAGCAACGAATAATCTAAGGACAATTGTCACATGATTTTGTTGGCCTTAGGGCAGCTCCAGTGTACAAATCGTTTTTTTTTTTTTTTTTTTTTTTTTTTTTTTTTTTTTTGAGCCTGGATGACTTTCATTACTCAAATGCTAACAGATCGTTAGCAACAAAGACTGGCCTGCAAAATATCAGAAGTGTGGATGAACGTGCGATGTCTCTAATGTTGAGTTCCATAGATGGGCCTGTATCCAAATATAAAAAATGTAGTATATTTCTTTCCCACACAGCATATAACCTCAAAGAGAGAAAAAGTACTACGAGTACACAAGAAAACGGCCGGAGCATTTACCATGAATTCTTTATTCGCCTCTAACAACGAGATATCGACTGCTCTAGTGTTCAAAGTTCGATTTCTGACTCTCACAGTTCGATTTACTGCAACATTGGATCAAGGTTCGATTTCCGACTCCCATGGTCCGATTTACTGTAACACTGGAGATACTTTAAGAGCATCTCCAAACGTTTCCAAAACCCATTCTCAATCTGACCTTTTTTTGCAAGACTGAAAAAGCCTATTCAGCAACCACCTTATCTCAATTAACAATTGGCATACTCTCTTTCCACACTTAAGCAAATTGATGATGCAATCACGCGAAAAATAGATGCGCACATATCCAATCGCGTGAACATATATTTGCACCTAAGAGCTACTTGGTCCAGACTCCAGACAATGCAAATCAAAACTACAGCAGAGCACTTCATGGACACAGGCACGGCAGGCCTTCAGTGTTTCGGACAAGAAACAATTTCACAGCATCCAAAGTTCAGTGCTGGGATGGGAGTACAGCGTGGTGCGTGCCCTTTCTGTTTCACCACCAGTCCACCCGAACAATTAAGCCAAAATTGTAACCAACATACAGCTAAATTACAGTCGAAATTCCTCACACAAAAAAGGTGAAGAAATTGTTTTTTTGTGCTGTGGAATTTGAGAAGCCACTCACGCTGGCCGGAGTGCAAATAGTAAAATTTTGCAAGTACATGTCTATGTGCTGTGGGAAGCTATGCCTGTCATCCTCATGTCTATCTCTTCTTCTAACTAGGCACGCGGCTCTTGGCGCTAATACACAAAAGATAACCTAGCCTATGCCCCCTTGACCTTGCGTGATGGAGGCCGCCGGAATATGTTAATGAGATCATCAACACCCTGTTCAAGCAAGTCACGTGTACTTCTCAGTTGCAGCAAAGCAGATGTTCACGTTCTATCCAGAATAAAGCAGGCAAGGAAATGATACGTACCCGTGTTGTTATTACTAGGAAACAGAAGAGAACGATCAGGTAGGAACCGAGCACCAGAAGGAACAGAAGATCAAAGGTAACACTTGCAACCTGGGTAGTTAGGGAATAATGACTGTGTGAGAAGATTTCAATTCAATATTGTCTCACAAGCACAACTTAAAACGGCATTCAACTTCACATGATCAAATCTGAAATACCCTTTCATGGTGATTAAATCGTCAGGTAATCTACCAGGACAGTATATAAGAGCATTACAAAGCTTTTTGATCATTCTATTCTGAAATTGAACGGCAACGCCAAAACATGAACAAAATGCACATAGGCTTGTGGTTACTTAAACATACCTGGTACACATTTAGAGTTGCTTTCGTTGCATCATAGAAAGTGAACATGCCATCAAGCGCATCACTTTGAACATGCACATCAGTAGTGTGTTCAGACAGTTCCTGCACCAGAATACCAATGTCAGGCCTTGCCAGAAAAATAGGAACCAGGACACCAGGTGAGAGATCAAATCACTGAAAGGAACCATACAAACCTTTTTCAGTGCTGCTATGAAGGGGTCATTTTTCTGCAGAAAAGGTGCAACACGTGGCGTCCGAGACAACAAATCCAACCAGGACCGGATATAGTGAGGATTAATGGCTAAGCTGCTATTCTCTGCAAAAACGTCGATGTTCCTTCCTTTCAATCCATAGATGTGTCTCTGTAAAAGTGAAAGAGGCAGCCATATATTTTAATTTCAATCATCGTTTTCATAGTAGCAGTATGATGATTCAAGCCTCCAATGACTTCTCATCACAATGAAACATAGTACCCAAATCATGCAATGTAAGCCGTTTTAATATAGATGAAATTGAGCTTCTCAGCCCCTTAACCCACACGCATGAACATGTACACCGAAAAATCAATAGCAAAAAACAATTGTCCCACCCTAACTGAGAAGCAAATGATTTAGCTTACCGCAAGACTCTCAGAAACTAATCTGGCAGTTCGGATTACTGACTCAACATCTGTAGATTCTCTGCCAATGAGGGGGGAAAAGCATATAAGCATTAAAATAGACTGGACTGACTACGCCCAAATTACTCAGGATGCATTGGAAGTGAATTCACCTAGTGTCATGAAGACCGCCAGTGCTTTCCAAAAATTCAGGAGGGGTGGACATTTCTGAAAGAGTAAGTGCAGTCACTCTAAACCTCGAGAACTGCTCGTGTTCCCATGCTACCTACAAGTTTGCAAAACATGATATGGTGAGACAGACACATAAACAGTAAAGTGCAACAAGAGAATCTAAGAACCCAACTAGGCACATCATGACTACAATTCACATTCAGTAAACATTAAACAAGCACTAAGGACATGCAAACCTGATTAGTACACACATGCACTATGTAGTGAAACGCAAGATATAATAACAGTGGTGTAGATATGATGTCCATTAAAATGCAAAGTTTACTAAAATTCTACCATCAATGGAAAGGTGAATAAGAACATAAGAAACATATGTTTTATTCCACATACTTGATGTATTATACTTAATGTCTAGGATACTTTGAAGTATTTAAACAGAATACCAATGCCGTCATTCTACACAGATGACTATTGTATCAACAACAACAACAACAAAGCCTTTTTATCCCAAGCAAGTTGGGGTAGGCTAGAGATGAAACCCAGAAGAGACACGTTACAGGGCAACCCAAAAGTCATGGTTCAGGCACGTTGATAGCTAGTCTCCAAGCGCTCCTATCCATAGCTAAATCCTTGGAGATATTCCAGTCCTTAAGGTCTCTCTTAACCGACTCGCCCCAAGTCAGTTTAGGTCGACCTCTACCGCTCCTTACATTATCGACCCGTTTTAGAACCCCACTACGCACTGGCGCCTCAGGAGGTCTCCGTTGGACATGTCCAAACCATCTCAACCGATGTTGGATCAGTTTCTCCTCAATTGGTGCAACCCCAACCCCACTACCTTTCCACAGATGACTATTGTATATGTATTAAAAAAAGGGTGTTGTCATCTAATGCATATTGTATATGTTCTGTTTGTTCAAATGTTCCTGATTGGAACTGAAATCAATGTGAGGGATTTCATCAAGAAGTACATACTCTAGGATTTGAGACATTAATCTTCTTGTGCTTGATTCCAACTGAAACACCCATTTCTTTAGAGACATCTGAAAATTCCTGAAAGCAGATAAATTCACAGATCAATATTACTATCCTTACAGATAGCTATGGTTATGGACCAATAAGCTTCAAATGATTAACATACTTCAAAGATTTGCTTGATATAGGGATTTTCTGGAGGCTTTGATACATGCATCCAGAGGTCACTGCTCCAGGAACCAACACTGTTCAAGCAAATTGCATAGTCAATGCTCTCGCGTACACGCTGATCAAAACTCCTAAGCCACTGCATCATTTATTTTAAAAAAAACAGTTGTAAGTTGCTTGCACAGATGACACAAAGAAGGAACTAGTTGCTAAGTCGTACAAATGGGTGCTTACCTTGCTAGTTCCATTGTAATTGTAGGGTGCACCAGATGTTAGACCAAAGAGAATATTGTACTTGCCCCTTGTCTTAGGATTTGAATACAAACGTGAAAATAGTCTTGCAATCTCTAGAAGAGCCACAACTCCGCTTCCATTGCTATCGCTTCCCACAGAAAGTGCCTGGGAAAATCCATGTTATCCAAGACATCTAGAAGAACATAAAAAAACATTCTGGGAACAGTTTTTGGATAAACATACAGGTGCAGCACCGAAGGTGTCATAGTTTGCAACTATGGCAATAGTCGGAAGCTGTTCACTATCACCCTCTCCTTTCAATCCGCGTAACCATCCCTGCAATTCAAAAGATTCAGAGTGTGTTCAGATTTCCCAAAGGAACAAGGGAAACAGTTTTGTTTTGATAGCAAAAAAATAAGTTTGGATCAGTCACTACCCCGCTATGTTTATTTAGGCCCTGTTTGGATCCATTAGCTGCTAATAGTTAGGTAGCTAATAGGCCACAAAATGTTAGCTGTTATTAGCTAGTTTCGTTCAATTAGCGAAATAGTTGTTAGTTTTGTATTCAGCTAATAATTAGCTAGACCTGTTTGGGTCCGAGGAGCTAATTATTAGCAGCTAACTATTATGCTTAGATCCAAACAGGGCCTTAGGTGTTTCTGAGGGGCCCCACAAAGTTACCTTAGGGAAATAAAAGCAAATTTTAACTGGAAGTAAATGCATTTTAGAAGAAACGCTACCTGGATATTAGAAATGGTCGGAGATGACACTTTTCTAGGCTCCGCTGAGGACACGACAAGTTTGTAACTACAAGTTGAAACAAAAAAAAATATCAGAAGAAAATACCATGAGACTGACAGTTTCAAACTTTCCATACATCGTAGTTATGTTCCAAGTTCAAAGTGCAAAAAGGCTGGCCAGTTTAGAATATGCACAATTTCTAATGAGTATTACCCTCCTGTTGTTGCAGAGGCTGGTTGACCTGAAGAGGCAATTTTATGGATATCTGCCAGCAGGTTATCAAAACTGTCGTCGTGCAAAGCAAAGTACACTGGATACTGCATTAAAGAATGAACAGAGTTTAGCCAAGACGTCATATGAGACAGAAAAGGGGATGTGGATTACTCAGGCAAATAAGGAAAAGACATAGATTATCTCAGGATCTTGAATGCCATCAATTCTGAGACTGTTAATTGATGAAGCCATTTTTCATACAGATTATTAATGAAGTTGGATGCATCTTAGCTTTGTGGAATCAGTTTATTTGTTTTGCTATATGTTTATACCAGTGGAGCTCTGTAAAATATCTGCTGAGCCGTTACAAAAACAGTAAATGGTGTCTTGCAGAATGACTAGTGTGGTAGAAGCAGAGTCAAACTGAGCTACTTGATTAGACCAAAGAGAACACTGTGGCTTACTGGAACTTGTTCATGAACAAGCAACTTCTCCAGCTCAGTCAGTACACCTTTGACCTTCCCCTTGTCTTCGGCACTGTCCTTATCACCGCCGCGGTTTGTTGGGAGAAGAATGAGCAATCCGCCCAGATGTTTTTTCTCCACCAGGTACTCTGAGAAGGCATCATAAGGGTTTCAGCAACAGAGGTAGGTGGCGGCACTAGTGCTTTAAGATTTGGCAGCAGTAGAATATTATTGACAGTTCATAGCTAATGACCATGATGTTATAATGTGAAATGGTCACATCAGATTTGGAAACAGTGAGTTGCAACTAAGGCAGATCACGATGAAAGTAAGGAAAAAAGTGAAGAAATCAAGCAGAGTGCGTGAGTGCCTAACTGCCTATGCTGCTGGGCGTGATCCAGCCTGAAAGTTAGCAGCATGAAGCGACACAATAGTTATACTGAAAACTAGTGAGCAAAAGCTAGTATACAGACAATTGCGAATCCAAAAGACGAGATGGTAACCGCAAAACGCATCCAACAGGGGAGAGATGGTATCATAGCAGCTAGTAAAAGTGTCTATGGGAAGAGATCTACCTACCTACAACTACCAGTGTAGTAAGCTGCTACTAGTAGTCCATAATTTAATTAAGAAGAAGATGATGTAGTAAAGCTACTACTAGAGTGAAGGAAGTGAGGCGACCCTACCTCTGAGGAAGGAGAGCGGGAGGTCGAGGAGCGGCGCGACGAGGGCGGAGCGGGAGAGGTCGGCGCCCGCGGGGAGCGGGAGCGCGGCGGCGTGGTGGTTGATGACGGCTGCGCGGGAGCCGAGCGGGGCGCCGGCGAGGTCGTACTGGATGAGGCGGTAGACGCCGACGGCGGCGGCGGCGTCGCCGAGCTCGACGCAGGCGAGGAGGACGAAGGCGACGGCGAGGGCTGAGGAGATGGAGGCCAGCAGCTCGCCGGAGGGAGGCATGGCTCCCGCTGGCGGCGGGATCAAGGCAGGCAGATGTGGGAGGGAGGGAGATGCAGATGCAGATGTCGCCGCGCGCGCGCTGCCTTCCCTTCCTTTGCCCTGCTGGCTTGGCTGCAACCCCCGCCGATCCCATTAATTTTAATTCTACTCCCCAATCCCACTTAAACTCTACCGATTATAATATTGTTGGATTTTTCCTTTGCCTATTTTCAAATCTCAAGCTAACTCAACTTAAAATTTTCAAATATTTGTTGAATTTCCTCTTATAGTGTGTCTTAAAACATAAATGACTTCAAGTCGCAAAAAGAAAAAAATAATAATAATTGACTTCACACGTCCTTGACAGATGGGTCCGAGACAACGTGGCCACACGCTTCCAATACATTTCATCGTAATTCGTAACGGAGGACGTGTGAATTATGTTGGTAAAGGCTCGTAGGCAACCTAGGAAATTCGTACGAATCAGTCCAATTTCACACAAATAAGATAGGAAAAAAAAAAGACGAAATAAACAGGCTAACTCGGACCTACGAAAGAGATGTCATGCCACCGTGAAAGAGGGCGCCCCAAACGGCGTGCCCTCGGGCGCACACGCCTGAGGTGAGTGCGCCAATGCCACCTCCACCGCGGGCGCTGGCCCCACCATCATCATTACTCCCTCCGTCTTAATTTGTAAGTCATTTCAAGAATTTTAGAAAGCTAAAGTATCTCAAGTTTGAACAAAATTATAGAGAGAATTATTTAAAGATTTGTGACATCAACTAAGTATACTGTGAAAATATAGTTAAAGAAGAATCTAATAATGCTTAGGTGGCATCATAAATATTATTATCTTATCGTATAAATTTTGGTCAAACTTAAAATGATTTGACTCTTCAAGATTCTGAGAATAACTTACAATTTGAGACGGAAAGAATGACTACTATGTTGAGTCAGGTTCCATTTAGGGAAGATTGGTTAAGCCAGAAAGTCGAGTTATTAGTTGGGAAGGAGAACCCAATCTTATAAGGATCTTCTAGAATTTTCTTATGAGTCAAGTTTGAGTTTGCTTAGCGGTTAAGTCTCCTTGGACTATAAATACAAGGGGTCTTATAACCATTGAATCTTAAATAAAGACTTTTACTCTAAAGCTCTCTATCTCTAAAGTTCTCTCCCTCCTGAACCCTAGCACACAAGCCGCCACCGCTCGCGCCGCCGTCCTCTGCCCCTCATCCTCTATGGAAGCTGCCATGTTAGGTCCCACAGAGAGAGAGAGAGAGGGGCAGGAAATTGTGTAGGGTCAATGTATGTCATCATGTAACATTCTAACCTGTGGTTGATAGGTACTAAACTGTTGTCATGCACACACCCAAGGCGTTCAGAGATTCCTCAAAAGAAATTAAAATGTTTATTTGTCGGGTAACTAGATTAGGGGGTCCTAAATCAGGTACATTGGAGGAAAATAACCCAACCCATTTCACCTCTAAATCTCCCAAGAATTAACCAGAGAGACCACAATCCTTCTTACACTGGGCCGGCCCACTACCAGGCCCGCAAGGCCTCGAAACCTTCCCGGCTCGAGCGGCGCCGCCACCCGCTCGAGAAAAGAAGTACGGAAACCGCTCGAGCGTGCGGCGCTCGAGACGATGACGTAAAACGCTCGAGCGAGCAACCGCTCGAGCGGGACGGAGAACGCTCGAGCGAGCGCCCGCTCGAGTCCGCCTACAATCATTGCCTATCCAAGGAACGCACATGGCTACAGTATGTGTAATAGTGGGAAGTATGCTTGCTCCGCCTAACCCCATGGCTACAGTGCGCAACATAGAGAGAAGTACGTCGGTCACTCCTCCTATTCCGCTGCCCATACCCGGGATTCAGGCGTGCCAGGCAACACTATTACACCACGCCAAGCACTGTGACGCGTACGGCGCTCTCTCCAAACGCCATTATCAACTCTCCGTACCACCAAACTACGTCGTTCCGTCCCGTCGCTCGAATCATTGCCCCCTCGAGGCGGCCCCCAACAGCTCGAGGAGTGGTGATGGACGCGACTTGAGCATGGGGCGCCCAGTGCCCTGTCTTTCCTACCTCGACGCCCATACCGCGGGGTTCCGGACGCACGTGCTCGTCCACGCCCGCACCATACCTCGACTACGTCGGCCCACGATCGAGAAGGACGAGGAGGCCATCACCGACCATACCGCTACGGGCTCGAGCCCGACCAAAAGGGACGTCTACGGTCTCGACGACACGACACGGCGCACATACCTCTACGTCACGCCCACGATGCCCTATCTACTCGTACTCCCGAGCCTCCTCTTGCCCTATAAAAGGGGACGCCAGGGCCTAGCATAGGGACGGTTTTTTCGGACCTTCACTCACACACATTCTCACACTCGTCCACGGCTAAGTCTCAGGACTACCTTGTATTCACCCCTGTACAAGCACCCCGGTGCAAGATAATACAAAACTCACCCCGCCGCCGGACGTAGGGCATTTCTCGCCCGAACCGGGATAAACGCTTGTGTCAATCTTGCATCACCATCCGGATTAGGGAGCACGCATAGAAATTCACTCGTTGGTGTTATACCCCCGGGTACGAAACACCGGTTGGCGCGCCAGTAGGGGGGACCGCGTGTTTTCACCCGATTCCCGCCATTTTCCGGATGGCATCACCCACTCCATCGTTTCCGTTCGCCACGGTGATCTGGTTTGGGAGTCTAGAGTTCGTGTCGCTCGGCCCAGGCCACGACATGGCTCTACTCTCGATCGGTGAACCAGGAGGGGGACGCTCGTCACCCCCACGCGCTGATGGGGCCGCGCGCCGACCGCGCCACCATGGCTCGCCACCACGTCGCCGACGCCACCAGCATCGTCATCACCGCCAGCAGGCACAGAGCCTTGAGCACCCTGCTCGTGTGCCCTCCCAGCCAGACGCCACAACGCACCCAGCTGGGGTGCCAAGTGTGCGCCAGGAAGTGCCACATGGACAGGGAGTCCTTGACATGGACCCTAGCTTCACGTTTGCCATGCGCTCACCGAAAGAGCCCGGCGTGGCGCCTCGAGCGTGCGCACGGCCGACGTCGCCCAACCTGCTGCCGCACGGGATCTACCGGGCTCATCGCAGGCTCCCGTTTGGGCTTACCAACGCCGCCACCACGTATGCCAATGAGATCCGGTCAGTCATGGGACCGCGGGAGGAGAGCCCCGGCCCCCTCCTGCGTGCCACCATAGACCTGGAGATTGTATGGCCGGCGTCGGTAGACCGCGGGTTTGACAGAGCACCTGGCTCGCAACGCCGCAACACGGTCGGGGATATGCGCCGCTGGATCGAGGAGGAGAACACGGGGAGGCCCTGGACGCCGTCCAGCGCAAACCCGGACTCCGATGACTCAGACTCAGGGTGCTATGGCCCGGCTCGCGAGTGTTTTCATCTCAACGACGACGTCCCGTCGGATGACGAGACCAGAGATGGCGCCGCCATGGCCGTCCCTGCAGGTGATCGAGCCGCGCGGACCACCACCACAAGCCCAAGACAATCGACGACTTGAAGACGATGCTCAAGCAGCACAATGGGCTCAGCTCAGGGAAATCGAGGCCAAGATGAATGAGGAACGCGCAAATCTGGAGCTGCTCAAGCGCGTGCTTGAACAGAACCATCCGCCCCCTGCTCGAGCTCTTGGCGCTCGAGGAAAGGCACGAGACGTTTTCAACCGCATCGTCAACGACGGGCGGCCAGAGGCGCCGATTGAGCCAGCACATTTCCCCCGAGCAAGCCAAAATGTCCTTGCGGCAGCTATGCTACTGCGGGACATGCCGGCGCCCTCAAATCCGCATGCATTACGGATACGAGATGAGATCCAAGGGCTCCTCCAAGTCGCTGCCGTCCAGCAGGCCGAGAGCTCGGCCTCGAGACAGCGTGAGGCAGCCCCAGAACAACCACGGCACGAGCGGGAGGGTTCTGTCCACCAAGAGGCGCCCCCTCGAGGTGGTAGAGCCCCTGCTCGAGAACGCATCCTCGACAACCGTACACCTCAAGATGCGCGTCATGACATCAACGATAACCGACGACGCAAGGCTGCGGGTGCCGAGGACCATGGCTACAAGGCCCATCGAGGGGGCCGCTACGACAGCGACGAAGACCGGCAGACTCTCGAGCCGCCGGGCCCTCGAGTCTTCAGTCGAGCTATCCGCAACACGCCTTTGCCAAACCCATTTCGACCCCCCACGAGCGTGGTCAAGTATAACGGGGAGACCAAGCCAGAGCTCTGGCTGGCCGATTTCCGGCTGGCCTGCCAGCTGGGAGGGGCTCGAGAGGATAAGGCGATCATACGTCAGCTCCCACTGTTTCTCTCTGACACCGCTCGACGGTGGCTCGAGGAGCTTCCCCCCCATCAGATCCACGATTGGGCCGACCTAGTCCAGATTTTCGAGGGGAACTTCAAGGGCACGTACATCCGACCCGGCAACTCGTGGGATCTCCGAATCGCAAACAAAATGCCACGGAATCTCTCCGGGATTTTGCTCGACGTTTCTCCAAGCCGCGCACCGAGCCGCCGCACATCCCGAGCACGACGTCATCCTGGCGTTTGTCTCAGGCACCACGTGCAAAGAGCTCGTGCGAGAACTCGGGCGCAACCGCCCAAAGACGGTGAACGAGCTCATGGACGTCGTCGCCGACTACGCTGCCGGCGACGAGGCCGTGGGAGCCTTCTTTGGCGGGGCTGGGAACAAGCCCGCACCGCCCCCAGGGGGCGGTGAGGGATCAAGCAAGACCCAGAAGAAGAACGGGAAGAAGAAGAAGGGCAACCAGCAAGGCAAGCGCGCGGTCGTAGAAGAGGAGGTGGCCGCAGCCGAGCGCAAAAAGCCTAGGCCCCCTCCGGATGGGGGCGTCTTCGACAAGATCGAAGCGGCCCCCGCCCGTACCATAAGGAACCGGTCAAGCATAACCTCGAGGACTGCCGTATGCTTCGAGGTTACTTCAAGAAATTTGGCATTGACAAGGACGATGGCAAGAAGGATAAGGGTGGCGAGGATCGAGCCAACGACGATGACGACGGTGGGTATCCGCCCATCACTGAGTGCTACATGATCTACGGCGGCCCGGCCACCCAGATGACGCGTCGAGAGCGGAAGGCCGAGCGCAGGGAAGTTTTCGCCATGAAACCCGCCACGCCTCAATTCCTCGACTGGTCGGATGCTCCCATCACGTTCGACCGTGATGATCATCCAGACCACGTCACCAATCCCGGCTCGTACCCTCTCGTCGTCGCCCCGATCATCCTCAACGCCCGCTTCACCAAAGTTCTCATGGATGGAGGCAGTAGCCTCAACATCATCTACATGGAGACCCTCACGTTGCTCGGCCTCACAAGAGCGACCTCCGGCCCGAGCGCCGGGGCTTCCACGGAGTGGTCCCGGCAAGAAAGCGCTCACGATCGGCCGCATCGACCTCCCCGTCGTCTTTGGGACACGCTCGAACTTTCGTCGAGAGGTCTTAACTTTCGACGTGCCCGGTTTCGAGGGGACGTACCACGCCATCTGGGCGGGCCGTGCTACACAAAGTTTATGGCGATCCCCGGCCTACGCCTACCTCAAGCTCAAGATCGGGACCAAAAGGAGTCATCATTGTCAACACCACGTACGAGCACGCCTACCACTGCGATGTGGAGTGCGTCGAGTACGGGAATCCACGACGAACTTGCTGGGAACATCTCAAGACCTAGCCATGATGCTCGATCACATGGCGGCCGAGGCCTCTGCTCCAACACCCAAGCGACAGGCTGGCAACTTCGACCCCGCTGACGACACCAAGAAGATCCCGCTCGATCCAAGCTCCTCGGGGAAAAGACGCGGTCATCGGCGCCTCCTCGACAAAGCAAATAGGAAGCGGTGCTCGTCGACTTTCTCCGCGCAAACGCCGACATGTTTGCGTGGAGTCCTCGGACATGCCCGGCATACCAAGGGATGTCGCCGAGCACGCCTTGGAGATCCGTCCCGGTTCAAGACCTGTCAAGCAACGCCTGCGCCGCTTCGACGAGGAGAAGCGTAGGATCATCCGCGAAGAGGTCGAGAAGCTCGAGAAGGCCGGATTCATCAAGGAGGTACATCATCCCGAGTGGTTAGCTAATCCCGTATTAGTAGAGAAAAAGAATGGGAAAATGAGGATGTGTGTAGATTACACTAGTTTAAATAAAGCATGTCCCAAAGTCCCATTTCCTTTACCTCGAATAGATCAAATCGTTGATTCCACTCGCGGGTTGTGAAGTACTTTCTTTCCTCGACGCCTACTCGGCTACCACCAAATCAAAATGAAGGAGTCCGACCAGCTCGCGACTTCATTCATCACCCCCATGGGCATGTATTGTTATGTCACAATGCCTTTCGGCCTTCGAAACGCCGGGGCAACATACCAACGCTGCATGCTCCATGTCTTCGAGAAACACATAGGAGAGACCGTCGAGGCCTACGTCGATGACATAGTTGTCAAGACTCGAAAAGTAGAAAACCTTGTCGCGGACCTCAAATTGATGTTTGACTGCCTCCGGGCTAAGAACATCAAGTTGAATCCCGAGAAGTGCGTCTTTGGCGTGCCTCGAGGCATGTTGTTAGGGTATATCGTCTCCCAGCGCGGCATCGAGGCCAATCCCGAGAAGGTCGCGGCCATCATGAGAATGGGGCCGATTCGAGACCTAAAAGGGGTGCAAAAGATCACTGGATGCTTAGCTGCACTCAGTCGGTTCATTGCGCGCCTGGGAGAAAAAGCCTTGCCTCTGTACCGGCTCCTCAGAAAATCCGAGCACTTCACGTGGACGCCTGAGGCAGAGGAGGCCCTCTCGAAACTGAAGAGCATGCTCACGTCTCCTCCTGTGCTCGTGCCGCCACGACCGGCTCGAGACGACATACCCGCCGAGTCCCTCCTCCTCTATGTAGCCGCAACCACTCAGGTGGTCAGCACAGTCATAGTGGTCGAGAGGCAGGAAGAGGGGCACGCGCTCCTCGTCCAGCGGCCGGTGTATTTCATCAGTGAGGTGCTCCCAGACGCCAAAATTCGATACCCCCATATCCAAAAGCTGCTCTACGCAATCGTGCTCACCCGTCGAAAACTCCAGCACTACTTCCTTAGCCATCCGGTGACGGTGGTAACGTCATTCCCACTTGGGGAAATTATCCAGAACCGGGAAGTCGTGGGTCGAATCGCCAAGTGGTCGGTCGAGCTCATGGGCGAGACCATCACGTACGCCCCACGAAAGGCTATCAAATCCCAAATACCGGGCCGACTTTGTCGCCGAGTGGACCAACGTCCAACTCCCTCCGGTCCGAGATCCAGCCGAGCCGTGGACCATGTATTTCGACGGGTCACTTATGAAGACGGGGAGCAGGCGCGGGCCTACTCTTCATCTCGCCCCTCGGAGTACACATGCGTTACGTGGTACGCATCCACTTTGCCGCCTCGAACAACATGGCAGAATATGAGGCGCTCGTTACCGGGTTGCGCATTGCCATCGAGCTTGGGGTCCGACGCCTCGATGCTCGAGGCGACTCGCAGCTCGTCATCGACCAAGTAATGAAAGCCTCGAGCTGCCATGACGAAAAAATGGAAGCATATTGCAATGAGGTGCGCAAGTTGGAAGCCAGCTTCCATGGTCTCGAGCTCAACCACATCCCAAGGCGCTTCAACGAGGCTGCGGATGAGCTGGCCAAAATCGCTTCATCTCGAGCGCCACTACCCCCAGACGTCTTCTCGAAAGATCTTCACGAGCCATCCGTGAAGTGGGACTCGGGGGCTGGGGCAGGACCAGCCATTGAGCCTGCTCCTACGACCGAACCCCCCTCGACGGGGGCCACAGTCATGGAGATCGACCAGGTTACGAGCCCACCAACGGACTGGCGTGCACCGTTCCTCGAGTACCTCATTCGAGGGGAGTTGCCGGAAGATCGAACGGAGGCGAGGCGACTAGCTCGTCGAGCCAAGACTTATGTCCTTTACGGGGACGACAGAGAGCTCTATCGCCGGAGCCCAACTAGTGTACTCCAACGATGCATCTCGATCGAGGAAGGCAAGAAACTGCTCAGAGACATGCACTCGGGGGCTTGTGGCCACCATGCTGCGCCAAGAACCCTTGTCGGGAACGCATTCCGTCGAGGCTTTTACTGGCCCACTGCAACTGCTGATGCCATCAAGCTTGTTCGAGCGTGTGAGGGATGCCAATTCTACGCCAAACAGACGCATCTTCCAGCACACGCACTCCAGATGATCCCCCTCACGTGGCCATTTGCGGTCTGGGGGCTCGATCTGGTTGGACCCCTCAAGAAGACGACGGGAGGCCATACCCACTTACTCGTGGCCATTGATAAGTTCACCAAGTGGATCGAGGCCAAGCCCATCACCAACATCCGCTCGGAACGAGCGGTTGAGTTCTTTACCGACATCATCCATCGCTTTGGAGTCCCTAACGTCATCATCACTGACAATGGCACCCAGTTCACAGGCAAAAAGTTCTTAGATTTCTGCGATCGGAACCACATCCGTGTGAACTGGTCGGCAGTCGCCTACCCTCGAACTAATGGCCAAGTCGAGCGCGCAAATGGCATGATCTTGCAAGGTCTAAAGCCAAGGATTTTCAAACGCTTGAACAAACACGGCAACAAGTGGGTGGCTGAACTCCCATCTGTCCTGTGGAGTCTGCGGACGACCGAGAGTCGAGCCACTGGGTTCACCCCGTTCTTCTTGGTCTATGGGTCCGAGGCTGTCCTCCCCACCGACCTCGAGTACGGGTCCCTCGACTCAAGGCCTACAATGAGCGAGACTAATCAGGAAAGGCTAGCAAACGCCATCGACCAAGCAGAAGAGGCTCGAGACACGGCGCTCCTACACTCTGCACGCTACCAACAGAAGCTACGGTAGTATCACGAGAAGAACGTGCGCAAGAGGGATTTCAAGGTCGGCGATCTCGTGCTCCGTCGACGCCAAGATAACAAGGGGCGCCACAAGTTGACTCCTCCCTGGGAAGGTCCGTTCATCGTGGTCAAGGTGCTGAAGCCGGGGACGTACAAGTTAGCCGACGAAAAAGGCTCGACCCTCACCAACGCATGGAACATCGAACAGCTACGTCGCTTTTTCCCCTAGGCCTCGATGCCTTGTACATATTTCGTTCAATTGTACCGCTAGTATGAATAAATAAGTCGGTTTCTTACTTTTTGTTCATACGCAAGGTGGGCTCGACTTTGTTTCACAAAGTCAAGCCCCCCTCGGGGGCTAGACCAGGGGGGGGGGACCCCCCTGAAGTCCTCGAAAAAACGCACCTAGTTTTTTCGAAAACGATGCTCGACGTAATTTTCTCTTCCCCGCCTCGAAATTTTTCGTAAGCCAAGTATTTGCGTCACCTCGAGCTCATCGAGCCAGGGCGATCGAGCACAAGGCTTCCCACGCTTCCGAGCTACGGCACCCTAACTCATCCCCTCTCGAAGTAGTTCGAGCACAGCGCCAACACTTAGCTAAAACAAAGTAAAGGCAGGAAGCGGAGAATAATATCAAGCGCAAAGAAAAAGCTAGAGCGTAACGATTATAAACATCCGAGTATTACGGTTCAAGGCCACTTGGGCCACTTCCATAACCAAAAAAATACTTGTTTTCTTACAAGGGTTTTGTTGCCCAGATTTCGGCTCGCAGGCCGGCTACAGACTACTCCACATCAGGCGGAAGGACTTCTCGCAGCAGATCGCCTCCAAGAAGGGCGCCCGGTTCCTCTGCCTCGGCCTTGAGCTGCTCGATCCGGGGGTTGACCCCTCCTTCTTCCTCACCCTCGACGTAGGCGAAGCCGCTCGCAACGGCCTCCATCCCGGCCCGGGCGTCCTCCCTCGAGACGCTGAATCCCGAGTAGAAGATGGCCATCGTCCGGCGCGCAGCAAAAACGAGGGCCTCCTGGATACGACCCCGCAGAGAGGCGCCGAACTCACGGACCCGGCTAGCATAGCTCTGGCCAGCATCCGGCCCCTCGACATCCACCACCGGCGGGAAGCCCCAGCTGGCGCTGAGGGTGTCGATGGCGCCGGTGATGCGGGCCTTGGCCGAGAGCGCGCCTTCGGCCAGCGCGTGAGTTGACTTTGCGTACTCACGCGCGTCCGCCAAGTCCGCCTCCAAACCTGAAAAAGGGCAACAAGAATCAAGTACTCAATCAAGTACTCGAGCAACACGTATGAATCACGCACGAAAAAGGACTAAGAAACTCGAGCACTCACCGGTGCAGCGGGTCGAGAGCCCTTGCTCACGCTCGAGCGCCCGCGCAAGCTCAGCTTCCTTCCTCCGGAGGGCGCGCTCGACGTCGCGCCTTTCCGTCCGCACCTCCTCGAGAGCCTTGCCGGCGCCCTGGATGGCAAGGTCCTTGTCCGTCACTACCTGACGGAAGCTGGCCACCTCCGTCTGAAGACCGCTCGCTCGCTCCTTCTCCGCTTCGAGCGCGCTGGCAAGGGCCCCCTTCTCGGCAGCCTCCCGGCTGATCGTTGCCTGGAGCTCCTTCACATAGGCCTCAACGCCGGCCTTCTCCTTCTGGAGCTGCTCCATGTCCCGGCACTTGGCCTTATAGCTTTGCAGCGCCGTGGCTGCATCCTTCTTGAGCTACTCGAAGACTGCGTACAACTGCGCATATTTCTGACGAGCAGTCTCGGCCTCCTGCACGGTTTGGGCGAGCTTCTCGCCTGCTTCCTGCTGCGCTGCCCCGGCCTCCTGCGCCACTCGAGCGAGCTCATCTCGGGCTCTCTTGGCATCCTCCTTGGCGGCGTCCAGGGCGGCGTTGGCCTCTCGAAGGAGCCGGGCAGACCGGTGCAACTCTGCCTCAGCATCCCGCCCCATGCGCACATATCGCCGGATCTCGTCCTCGCTCTCACAGAGAGCGCGGATATGAACCGACTTGGCATATGAGCAGCTTTGCGCCGTCTAAAGCCACGAAAGAGAAAAAATCAAATACAAACCACGATAAGTCTGAACAAAAGAAAGGGGGCCGTGCTCAAGGATACTCACAGAAGAAAGCCGGGGCAGGTCCTCGGAGACGAGCGACAGAGCGGCCTTCAGAGCATGTTCAAGCCACTGCCGGCGCTCCTCAGCCTCCATATGCGCCTCGAGCTCCTTTTGATCGTTCATCACGATCGCAGGGGCCTCGTGGTCGAGAGGGTCGGGGAGCACCAGCGGCGGCCTTTCCCATAGGGGGAATTCCTCCCGCATCTCCTTGTCGACGGAAGAGCGGCGTCCTCTCACGGCCTCCAAGTCAATGCCCGCCGTCACCACCCGCTCAGCCAGAGTCGTAGGGCGTTGCGGCTGGCCCCAGCAGGGGGATGCCTCTTGACCACCCGCTCCTCGATGGCGACGTCGGTAGGCTCGGTGTGTCCGAAACCGACCGTCCGCATGTGACTGTCGATGATGGCGGACGCCGTTTGCCTCCTCTGGGCCTCCTCCCAGTGGTCGGCCTCGGACATAATGGTGAACCCCACCTCACCCGACGTCGAGTCGGGCACGAGGTGAGGCACCACGACCTCCCCTAACCGCGGCAGCGGCAGCGGCGCCTGATATGACGCCAGGCGGTGCTCCTCGAGTCGTTCCTCCCTTTGCTCGCCACCCTGGTGCTCGTCGCCGCCTGCAGCGGCGGGCGGCTCCGCTTTGCGCCCCACCTCCGATTCTTGCTCCTCTTGCTCGCCCCCGCAACCCCATCGTGGCCGATGCTCCTCGACGACCGCCGCCGCAGCCGCTCCACCGGCCCCGCCTGCTGCTCCGTAATCTCCTCCGCCTTCTCCTCTTCTTGCGTGGCGGCGGGGCGCTCCTCGAGCGCGCCCTCTCGAACGGCGGCTTGGGCCTCCCCCTCCTCGACCCGTTGCCCAGCTAAGGACTCGACCTCCATCTCCCGAGGAGGGGTTGAGGCCTGGCTCGGCTGGGGCTCAGGCACCGGTCCCGCCTCCTGCATCACCACATCTCCCACGGGCCGATCAGAGGTTGCCGGCGTCTCCTCCTCCTCCTTCTCCTTGCGCTCCTCCTCGAGCTGGCGCAGGCCGATTGGCCAGGAGGACTTGGCGCCCGAGCTCGGACTCTCGTCCTCGAGCGTGATGGGCTGCTGCTCCGACCCGGCCCCCGTCGCCGGGATAGAGGCCGCCGGCTCTAGCGCCGTTGCCCCTTGATCGCCCGCCGCCGCGTCGCCTAGCGCGCCTGACGACGTCAGGGTCTCGAGTGGGAGGGCTGTCGAGGCCGTGGTGGTGGTGGTGTCCTCCTCCCCCGTGGCCTTGGTCACGGCCCCGGCACCTGCACGAGACGCAGCTGCCGTCAGCCTCCCACGCCTAAGCGCATCCTTGGCCCGCTCCAACCAAATGGGAGTAGAGGGAGGGAGAGTCACTCCACCTGGCATCGATGGGGTACCGCTCGACCCTCCTGCGGTCCTTAGCCTCTTAGTAGGCACCATGAGAGGGAGGGATGGTAGGGTCTGCAGGGAACGCTTAGTCCTGGAAGAAAGAGAAAAACAAAAAATCATTGTGACAAAATATTCACACGCAAACGAAAAGTGCAATCAGGGACAGGTCGACAAGAAGACTTACCCTGCGGCTGAGGTAGCGCTGCTCGAGCGGCTCGGGGGCTTCTGAGCCCCAGGCGCCCCCCTCGAGTCGCTCGAGGGCTTGGGGACCTCGAGCCCGCTGCTTGCGCCGCTCGGGGGCCTCGAGACCCGGACGGCCGCCCCCGTTCCAGCCGACTCCTTGGCCGGGTCCGGCACGGGTCCCTTGCGGGATCCCGGGTTCGCGGGTCGAGGTCCGCTCGGCCCGGCGGTCGCTGGAAGGAGCCCGGCGTTGCTCGCCGGGCTGCGCAGAACTTGAAGTGCGCACATTTGCAGCCTCCTGCTGCCGGGTGTGCACGCCCGTTGAAGATGAACGCTGGCGGGAGGAAGATTCCCGCCGCGTCGGAGACGGCGCCCGCCCGCCATGGCTAGAAGGACGGGGCGACTCCTCCCGCCGCCCTGCTGGAGACGGCGACGACGAGCGAGTGCGGCGACTGGAGTGTTGGGACGCCCCACCCCGTTGCCTTACTTGGGCCGGCGACGGCGCTCGTGTACCGCGACTCGACGACTCCTCCTGCTGACCCGCTCGAACCAGCGACGAGTCGTCGCGCAGGAGGCCTGGCGCCAACGTTGGCTCCTGCACGCGAGAGCGAGCAAGCGTCAGGGCTCGAGCGACGGTGGCGTCATCGCTGTCGGTCGCCTCATCATCCTCATCCTCATCGTCCTCGTCCTCGTCGCTCGACTCGAGACTAGGGCTCCAGTCGGTTGGGTCCGCCGCCAGACGTATTTCACGCTCCCGGCGGCGCCTAGCCTTACGCTTTTCCTTCTCTTCTAGCGCATGGGCCTTCTGCGCCTTTTCCTCCCTCCTCGAGACCACGGCAGCATGTCCTCGTTCGCCCCTCAGGCGTCTTACCTCACGGTCGGGCGCATCCTCCTTCACCGGGGCCTCGACTCCGCGTGGTCGTTGATATTCGGACAAAAGGACAAGCCTCGATAAGGATTGCTCGAGTAAAAGAAACGACGAAAAGAGGATCTCGAGAAAACTTACGTAGCCCAGCAGGTTGTAGTCCGGACGCATGCGGAAGAGGCCGACTTGGTTCTCGCCAAAGTTCCTCCCACCGTCGATCGCGTCACGCACCCGAGCCACGATCGTAGCGACCGGGAGAGGCTCGTCGGACATCCTGCTGGCCGTGAGCGCCGCAGGGTCGGCGTCCACCGTCATCTGGTCGAGCCGCAGCGGGCGCTCGGCGAGCGGGAGCACCCGACGGCTGTGGAACTCGGCGACCACATGCGCGATGTTGAGGAAGAAGTTGCCGGACCTCCGGTTGCGGAGGCTCGAAATGGCGTCGAGCAGGGAGTTCATGCGGGGCTGGCGCGCCGCCGGCTGGCCGTGCGCCCAGTTAAAACCAGGCGCGGTAAGCACAGCGCCGGTGTACTCCGGGAAGAGGCCTTCCTCATTGCGGAGGTAGAACCACTCCCGGTCCCCCCGGAGTTGTTCGACGACCACGTGCCGGAAAGCCAAGACTCTTTCCTCTTCGGCCGAGCGAGCGGGAACCCGCTCGAACGTAGCGGCGGATCTTTGGCTTCACCGCCTCTCCTCCTCCTCCTCCTCATTCTCCTCCTCGTTCTCCTCCTCCTCCTCCTCGTCATCATCATCACCGTCGTCATCGGCGGCCTTCTTGTTCTTCACCGCCTTGGTGAAGAGCGTCGCCTTGAAGACGTGGGTGAACAGTCCCACCTTGCGGCGCCATTCCCAAATACCCTCACACACGGCGGCGTAAGTGGCCGCGAGTGAGATGGAATTGGGGTTGAAGTGTTGAAGCTCAACCCCGAAATGGTGGGGGAGCGCCCGCATAAAGCGGCTCGGCCGCGCGCCAAGTCCCCGCCGGTGGAACCTGATGAAGCTCAGGACGTAGCCCTGCGGGGGATTGGGCGCGAGGTCGCCGTCGTCCGGCACCCTCCACTCCGGTAACCCCTCCGCCGGATTAGGCGGAAGTAATCCGCCGTTCACCAGGTTGAGCAGCATCCCCTCGATCACCGTAGACCGAGGCCACGGGAGCGCGTCCTCCATCACCACCGGTGCAGAAGGCTTGGCGGCGCTCTTGCCCTTGCCCTTGCCTTTGCCCCCAGCACCATGGCCGGAGCTCTGGCCCGTCTTCTTAGCCGACCTCCCCATAACAGTGACTGGAGCGGGACGGAGAGAGCAACGGCGGCGGAGCGCGAGGAACGGTGGCGCGGGGAATGGTGGCACAGAAAGCAGGCGCGATCGCGGGCTAGAGTGGCGCCGGCGGTCACGGGCGGCAGCGGCGGCGGCGGTTGCGAATGAGGGCAGCGGCGGATTGAATCTGGAGCAAGGGCGCAACTGGCGGCGAGAGCAGCGAAAAAGGCAAGAATGCGGGGAAGAAGAAGCAGGAGCCTACTCCTCCATATTTATAGAGCCCAAGACGATCCGCGCGAACCGCATCCAACGGCCCAAGACGATCCGCGCGAACCGCATCCAACGATCCGCGCGAACCGCACCCGGCGGACTCGACGAAAAATGGTAACCGCATTAAATGCCCTGACAAACCGTCACCTACTTTTTAGGCGCACACGACGCGAGGTGGAGCCGAACCGTCGCCAAGCCACGATCACCACGATACGCCGGTTTCCGCCTAAAAAGGCGCGCCGCTTGCAACGGACAAATACGCATCAAATGGGCGCAATGACGGGACGTCTCGACGGACGGTCCCTTACACGGTAAGAAACCCAGGGACTCCGGTCCCACAAGTAAGTCTCGAGGGAGCGGAGGCTGACCCACGGACGGGTTCGAACAGCCGCCCTCGAGCACCCGAGTTAGGGGCGCCTATGGGAAGGAACCCTCGAAAGGTTCCGCTCGAGAACGAACCCTCGAACCCAGATGGCGTGTCCAAGGCAGGGCACTATGTATCTAAGAGATCCCGCCGATGGGAGGCACTCGAGCCGCCGGCCCCCTCGAACGGGGCCGGTCCTCTGGAAACTAAGAGCCCCGCTTTAATGAGAGCGCCCCCGGGCCACGAAGCCGTCTCCCCTCGAAAGGAGACGAGCTCTCACTTGGACTACCCGCCATCGGCTCACGGGGGTATGGCGTCGCTCGGTCGCGTGAGTAGTGTCGACCTCTCACCACTTGGATCCGATCCAAGAGATCCGGCGAGGAACCGGATCACGACTCTAGCCCAGCTATTCGGGGCACGGGGGCTCGAGTCACACAAAAAACCTCCCTCAACACGGGAGGAGCAGGAAATACTCGGGGGCTCGAATAGTTATCAAAAATCTCCCGCCTCGAGACGCTACAACTCCAGTTAATAACATTCTTGCCCAAGACCGTTCATCTCAAAGCCCCCAGAGGAATGCCTCACTCCTCTGGGGCCTCGGGGGCTACCCCCGCGGGGGACGCTCGCGCGCCCCCCACGGAGAAAGAACGAAATGACTCCTCAAAATACCGACAATAATCCCAAATTCTAGGTACTTCAACTCCACTTCATGATCCCTTGTTTGAAGTTTCACAATCAAACAAGGGCTCGGGGGCTACTGTCGGGTACCTAGATTAGGGGGTCCTAAATCAGGTACATTGGAGGAAAATAACCCAACCCATTTCACCTCTAAATCTCCCAAGAATTAACCAGAGAGACCACAATCCTTCTTACACTGGGCCGGCCCACTACCAGGCCCGCAAGGCCTCAGAAACCTTCTGGCTCGAGCAGCGGCCGCTCACCCGCTCGAGAAAAGAAGTACGGAAACCGCTCGAGCGTGCGACTGCTCGAGACGGTGACGTAAACCGCTCGAGCGAGCGACCGCTCGAGCGGGACGGATAACGCACGAGCGAGCAGCCGCTCGAGTCCGCCCACAATCATTGCCTATCCAAGGCACGCACATGGCTACAGTATGCGTAATAGTGGGAAGTATGCCTGCTCCGCCTAACCCCATGGCTACAGTGCGCAACATAGAGAGAAGTACGTCGGTCACTCCTCCTATTCCGCCGCCCATACCCGGGATTCAGGCGTGCCAGGCAACACTATTACACCACGCCAAGCACTGTGACGCGTACGGCGCTCTCTCCAAACGCCATTGTCAACTCTCCGTACCACCAACTACATCGTCCCGTCCCGTCGCTCGAATCATTGCCCCCTCGAGGCAGCCCCCAACAGCTCGAGGAGTGGTGATGGACGCGACTTGAGCATGGGGCGCCCAGTGCCCCGTCTTTCCCACCTCGACAACCATACCGCAGGGTTCCCGGACGCACGTGCTCGTCCACGCCTGCACCATACCTCGACTACGTCAGCCCACGATCGAGAAGGACGAGGAGGCCATCACTGACCATACCGCTACAGGCTCGAGCCCGACCAAAAGGGACGTCTACAGTCTCGACGACACGACACGGCGCACATACCTCTACGTCACGCCCACGACAGCCCTATCTACTCTGTACTCCTGAGCCTCCTCTTGCCCTATAAAAGGGGACGCCAGGGCCTAGCATAGGGACGGTTTTTTCGGACCTTCACTCACACACATTCTCACACTCGTCCACGGCTAAGTCTCAGGACTACCTTGTATTCACCCCTGTACAAGCACCCCGGTGCAAGATAATACAAAACTCACCCCGCTGCTGGACGTAGGGCATTCTCTGCCTGAACCAGGATAAACGCTTGTGTCAATCTTGCATCACCATCCGGATTAGGGAGCACGCATAGAAATTCACTCGTTGGTGTTATACCCCCCGGGGTACGAAACACCGACATTATTCTTGCAGTTCAGGTGTTACTCAATGTGTAACTGTCATGCTCCTATTCCATTGTAAAGCTTTCTACTTTGCTTGTACTGTCACCATAAAAGATGTGTTGGAAAAAGAAGTGAAGTGACCAACCTTAACATGTGTTTTCAGTTACAAATGATATTATGACACCCTCGCTTGTCTTGATCAAGCTAGAAATTTCTCTTGCCCTCTTCGGTTGATGAATTTTGTGGGTAATAAGCCAACTGATACTATTTTGTTACAAGACTAAAAAAATATATTATACCATGGTTGATAAGTTCAAGCAAACAGGGATTGGAGGTGTAGCTAATATGTCAGGGAAGCAAAGCATCACTATTTGGATAAAGAGAAACAGTCTCAAAATTTCATAGGAATCAAAGGTGTAGCTAATAATATGCTTCATAAAGAATATGCGGAAAACTAGATATGTGGGGAAGCGATCAAGACAAGGCTAGTACCACGCGGTAGAAAGGAACTGCTACCTTGGTACAAAAATCATTGTAGATGCGTTTTTACTAAAAAAATTTAAAAATTTTGCAGATATATAAATGTATTTTCACTTTGATTGTTATGTTCACCTTAAGAGCATCTCCAAGGGACTTGGCATTTGGGTTGGCATTTAAGTAAAATGCAAAAAAGAGTAAAAACAGCCCTCCAATGGTTTTGCAAACCAAGTTGGCATTTTGACAAAGTTGGCATTTGAGAGAGGAGATTTGGCAAAAATGCCAAGCCATCCACAACTTGGCAAAAGGAAAATCTCGCATGCTATTGGAGGGCTGAGCGAGCGAGGAGAAGGTCGCGGGAAATTTTTTTGGCTGACGGGTCCGCTTTCCCAAATACCAAGTTTCATTTGCCAAATCCCTTGAAGTACAACTATTTTTAGACTTTGCATTTCTATTTGGGACTTTGCAAATAACCACAAATGCCAACTCCAAATGCCAAGTCCCTTAGAGATGCTCTAATGAACGAAGCTTTTGTTAAAAAAAAATATAGCAGTGTAGTTCACTTTAGTCATATTTATGCATAAACATAATGTCTATATCTATATCTACATCATATCTATATCTCGCGTGCAAAAAAAGTCTATCTGCACTACTATAATTTAGAGCGGATATTGTAGTAATTCCATTATGGTCTGCTCGTGCTAGGCCTCAAATTCCTGCCGTACGGGAGTGGGTCAACTTGAAGAGGGGTGGGAGTGAAGGACTGACCGCCGAAGGAGAGAAATTTCCATACTTTAATATTTATAAAGTAATTTTATAAAGCTATAATATTATATAGTATGATAATATATTAGATATAGTAATATTTTATAGATATTATATAGAGATATAGATTAAAGTATAAGGGAGCGAATCGTGTTGTCCACGCTACTTTTGGTTGTTAACTCTTGTGGTAGACTCCATGTGTATAAATACCAAGACAGAGAGCTCCTCAATTCATTCGCATGCACCATCAATCCACACATCTCAATATAATTAGGCCTTGGTTCACCGTCTCGACTCGCAGAGATATATATATAGCAGGCACAGGCATATGGCGAAGGCGGTAACGATGATGTTGGTGGCCCTGGCCATTGCCATGGTAGTGGCGACGAGCGCAGGCGGCGCATCAGCGAACTGCAACATCGCGGAGCTAGCGAGTTGCAAGCCGGCGGTCGTCGAAGGGTCAAAACCCACGGCGGCGTGCTGCTCCAGCCTGCGAGCCCAGGAGTCATGCTTGTGCGAATTCCAGAAAGACCCCAAGTACTTCAAGCACCACCCCAATGCCCGCAAAATGGTCACCTCCTGCGGCATGGCCACCCCCGACTGCTAGACAGGCGCCCTGCCCATGCTCCCCACAGCGTTGCATGCGTGCCTTGTGTTATACGTCCTTGTGACGTGCATGTAACATGTCGTATATATGAATAAATAAATTGTGTGAATGAACCATCAATTAATTGATTGAAGATGCATTTATCTATGTAGGTCGACCGATCTGTCTATTATTGTAGTTAGTTTGTGCCTCATATGGGCCATAACAAAAGTTATAGTTCTCAATACAATTTTGTAGCTGAAAGTTTTTAAATTTGAAGAAGTTTAGAGTCCCAAATATGTGTTTGAAGGTTATATATTTTGAAATTTAAAATTTTGAATTCCTAAATGATCACAAATGTTCACATAGTTAATACCAAAGTTTTAGTGGCCTCCATGATCTACATGTTTGATATTAACAAGTTGTAAAGTCATAGAGTTTCCAATGTGTTTAAAATTCACATGTTCTGGGACTCATTTTTTAAAATTTTCAAACTATATCTCTAATTGAGATACATCCTATACCAAAAGTGTAATACTCCACAAGATTTAAAACTTTATAGTTAAAAGTTTTTCATTTGAGTTCATTTAGTTGTTAAACTATTCAATATAATATTATGAAATAATGATATAAAAAATAGGATATTATGTAGATATGAATGAGCGAGCGATGCGGCGATTGAGACATGGTAGTGTTGATTGCTAGGTCGTGGGTTGGATTCTTCAAAGTCACACGTTTTTTTTTCTAGGTTTGTGGAGAACATTCCTCTATTAATGGGATTAACGGTGCACAACTCCGTTAATTGATCAACTGTTACGTGGTACAAGTCACATGCTCATGAAAGACATACAAGTGTCGTGGGTTTGATTCTTCAAAGTCACAAGTTTTTTTCTAGGTTTCATGGAGAACATTCCTCTGTTAATGGATTAACGGTGCCCGCCTCCATTAATGACCAACTCTTATGTGGTGAGTTAGTACAAATCCTCTGCAAGAAGGGAACTAGGGGAGAGAAGGGAGAGGGGAGGCGATGGGAGAATATGGAGTGTGGCACAAGCGGTCTACCAGCATCAGACAAGTGCCTGCCAAGTTGGAGGCAGCAAGCAACGTACTACCTTAGTATACAACTTTTATAATAGATCGATCGATGGATCGATCCATCAGCTGATTGATATGTTGCATCCAGATGCAGTGCAGGGCCAGGGATGCATCCTGAACAATGTTTCCATGAGTGCATTACTGATCGATGGAGATGATGGATGGATTATTGGTGCAAGAAATGCCTGCAGCATGCAGATGCAGCAAATGAATGAGCTAGCCGACAGACTAGACACACTCACTTAGCTAATCACTCGCGCACACACAGATGCAGCTCAAGCGAATCGAAGGACAATATACATGACGACGACGTCTCTCTCTCTCTCTCTCTCTCTCTCTCTCTCTCTCTCTCTCTCTCATCTCTGCTTGAATATAAGGCCGGATTATTAGAAGTAAGACAGTAAGTACTCTAACTCTCAGGCGGAGGTTCTTCCAATGCAACTTGGGACTAAGTATGCCACATGACAAACCCTGCTAGACTCGGATCCTCTCCAGTGTCCAGTCGTCCAACCACTAGCTAGCTACATTTCATTTGTTGGAATGTAATGTAGACGATCGAATGTCTACATATGCCAACATCACCAACTACTCGACTCCAGTAGTCCAGATGCAATTCTTTTATCTTGTTGACAAAACAAATGGAAGGACGGCGTACGTACGTGTTACATGGTGAATGAATTGATTTGCAAACAATTAGTTAGTACATGATGTATTGCAGCCTTGCAGGCAGGTTCCACGTGGAGGGTAGCTAGCTAGCATCGATCTATGGTAACACAAGAGAAAGAGAGAGGAATAAGTAAGGAAAAGAAGCTGAATTAACTAGTAAATAAAGTAACGATACATACAGAAACAAACAAACAAAGTCTCACTACTCCGATCCATTGCAGCAGAGGTACGATGCAGGCAGGCAGGCAGGCATGTTCTCTTCTTGTGTCTCTTCATCATAAAATAAAACCTCCACTCAATCAGCAAGCAATGCAACTACTCTCTGATCTCTAGGTGACCTACTCCGGCCGCTCTCACTTTAGTTTAATTAGGGGTTTGCGTATATATATAAATAATTCTGCTGCTCACAGTCGTTACAGTCACAAACACAGCGTTCCCTCCGAATAAAAGCCAAGGCAAATCAATCATCAGTTCATCACCTCCATCATCTATCCATTCCTAGATACCAGGATCCCCGTCTTCATTCCTGTCACCTGTCGCACACACCACAGGTACTTGCATTGCATTGCCCAGCTGCATCTCTGCTGATATGGTCAAGAAGCAACAGCTTGCTGTTGGCAGCCTCACTTGTGCTGCTGCTAGTGAAAAGTTGCCGTGGCATCCGTCCTCTTTCTCCTACTCCGCATGGAGGAAATGGCAATGGCAATGGACCCCCTGCGCCATGCGCCCAAGAACTCTCTCCTTCCGGCAGCAGCAGCAGCAAGAGGAGGAGAACGCCAAGAATGGGGATGACCGTCACCGTCAGCAGCAGGAAGACCAGGATGCTTATGACAAGACCATGGTGTCGGTCTGCTCCGTCGTCGACTTCTCCGGCGACTCCTCCTTCGCCTCCGTCGACAGCACCTTCTCCACAGCTTCGGAGGAGGCCGAGCCATCCGATGCGGAGGCTGTCATCCTTCAGGCTGTGCGCTCGGACCGACTCTTGTACGAGCCTGCAGATGATGTTGAGGACGACGACTCCTGCTGCAGGCTCATCAAGCCTTCGTCATCGGCCAGCAAAAGCAAGCACTCCATCAACAAGCAGAAGCAGGCCGCGGTCGTGGCCGACAACGATGGCGACGACAAGCCGCAGCTGGACACCAGCAGCATCGTCTTGAGCAGAAGCAGGCCACCAGCCTTGGCGATGTTCGGTGGTGCGACGGCCATGTCTGTGGAGTCGCACAACCCGTACCGCGACTTCAGGGAGTCGATGGAGGCTATGGTGATGAGCAAGCTGGGGCAGGAGGGTGGCGTCAAGGACTGGCGCTGGCTTGAGGACATGCTGGGCTGGTACCTCAGGGCCAACGGCAAGGCCACCCACGGCCTCATCGTCGCCGCCTTTGTCGACCTGCTTGTGGCTGCAGCAGATTGTAATTATTCGTCGTCGTCGTCGTCGTCGTCGTCGTCTTCGTCGTCTCCAGTGGCCACCCCTCCTGCTAGTGCTAGAGCTAGTGCTACCAACTGCTCTGCTACTTCATCCATTGTTGATGATTGCTCTTGCTGCTCTTCCTCCTCCTTGTAGTCTGATGTCAGTCGTCTCTCGTCTGCAGCAGTTTACTCCTTAATTCGTCATTAGCGTGCAGCTTCCATTTGGTTGATTATTTCTTAGCAGTACGTGTTTGTTGCTGGCTTAACTGGCTGCATCAACCTCAGATTGATCAATATGCAATATGCATGTAGATGTAGTACAGTAGTACTTACAATGCAAGAGATGGATTATACATTACATGATTGGAATTGATTGTCTTCAAGGATACTTAATTACCATAATAGTCTTACCATCTAGGCACATGCCGGATTATAAATTGGATTGGAATTGAGGCAGTAAACAGAGTACAGCCTAGAACAAGTCCTTGCTGCTTTAGATCGAAGGAATGGTGTGGCCGGCATTATTGTTCATAGTTTTGTTGCGATGTTCGTTGCTCTCCTCTCCTCTCCATGCATATAAAAAACAGTTGGTCAAACATACCTTTTCCTGCATTTACTAGTCGCGCATTGGCCACTTTTAGCCTTTCTAAGTCAAATTTAAGACTCGGTCTCTCTTGAGTCTCGTCGTCCATCCATCGACGACATACCTATGGGTTAAATTATTACGTCTTTTTTGTTTAAACTCTCTTCTCTATTAATGAAATTCGATAAGAAAATGACACCTAAGTTTCATACATTTTGAGAGGCGGATAGAGAAAAAGGAGCCTCTAATGATATTTACTCTTATTTGGCCGGCGAGCCCTGGAGGGCAACCAGCGTGCCCACGTCGGCATCCGACCTGGAATCCAGCGTGTCTCCAGCGTGGACTTGGAAGGCTCTTTCTCTTCTCGCGTCCGTCGCCGCCCCTTCCCCCGGTGTGCTGCATTTACTCCGGCCCACCTACCCGTTTCTCTCTTCCAGTTTCCTCGCATTCATCGCATCAGCACATCGCCTTGGTTCTCGTCGCCGCCGCCGCCGCCGTGCCCGTGCATCGCGGCTGCCCTCCTCGTTCGGTCCAGGGTTCCTGCTCCGTGGTCAGATCGCGTCCTTCTTCTGCTGTTTGCATTCTTCGGTGTTGCTTTCTTCGTCTTTTGGTGTCCATAGCTCAATGCCATGTGTGGTGCGTTTCTTTCTGGTTACCTCGCCTTGTGTGCTTGCCTAGGTTTCTCTTTTGGTTCTTCCTGGTTCGATTGCCTTGCCTTGTTTGCTTGCCTGGGTTTCCTCCTTTGGTTCGCCTTCTTTAGGCATTTTGGATTTGGCGCCGTCCTCATCTTGTATTTGGTCCTCGGTTCAGGGATGGTAGGGTTGGGTTGTTCGTCCTCTTGGTATAGTGCGCCAGCCGAGCTGTTAGCCTCTGATGAAGGAAACTCTAGCTGTGGCAAAGTTAGTTTCAACCTGATCTTTTGTGATCTTTTGTCCTCCTTTTCTCCTGTCCGTTTACATGGTTACTGCATACTCTTGTTTTGTAGGTCTTGATGTACTTGATTCCGCCGGATCTGAGAGCAGGCAGCTATATTATGACAGCCAACTACGGTTTCCTCTACGCCCTTCTGGTTTTCTACCCTTCATGTGCTCGATGACATTTCAAGGTGAGTCTGCTTAGTAATTTCCTTTTTTTTTTCCATTCATCAGCATCCTCATGGTGCATAAGAAACCTTTACAGTACATTCTTATTATTTCACTCAAGTTAATATGCAGGGTCATGTACCGGATTGAAGCTAGATTGAGAGTTCTGATTTTTCATGGGTGAGTTCTGATTTCATCCCTGTTGAATGACGAATTTAGCTATTTCAGACCCAATCTAAAACTACAGAATGTTGTTCAGATATGGAAAAGAAATGCTTTCATGTTGAAGTATGCAGCAATATTGATATTCTACAACTCAATTGTTTTTATCTAATGAACAGATCAGCACCTCTCCTTTTACTGTATGGTATAAAGGCTTCTTTCTCTGATTCGAATGAAATGGAATTCAGCCCCCATAAGCTGTCCTTCTAAACAGGTTCGTTCTGTTCATTTGTTTTTGGGAACGTTATTGCTTCCACGTGGTGTCTCAAACTACATGTCCTGTAACAACGAATCAACTTTAGGTATACTGAAATCCATGTGGCGATTACATTTTCACTTCATTTCAGAGATGTACTTATTTAGGATTTGGCATCGTGCCGACGTAAATTACCTATGTGTATTACAAATTCTACCATGACCTCATTTTCACCTACCATGAATTATAGAGCTTCTGCCAACCTCTTCCTATATAATTTGTCTTACATAGGGTTCAGAGTTATGAGAACATTTTCATATGTTCATGATACAAATTACATGAGTTTAGGATGATCCTCTCGATTCTATTCGCTTGCTTAATACCAATAAATGGAATTCGCTGTAATGCAAATTAGTTTCTGTCGCACCTTGCTTCTGGCTCTAATGAATATGATATCCTCAAATTATTAGCTTCAAATTTTTAATGTCATTTCTATGGATTACATAAATTTTTAATGTCATTTCTATGGATTACATAAACCCTTGTTTTGCTTGCCCCTAGACCATAGATAATAGAGTCTGCAGTCTTGTTCCGGACTAAGTAAGTGGTCGGACCTGCCATGGTCCTTTCGTCTATTAAGTGTTAAGTGTCATGGGCATAAAGAGGGGCGCAAGTGTCCTAGTTGGGCCTTAAGCCTATTAGTGTTAATTAGTGTCTCTCTTAGTTATTTGTCTATAAAAATAGTACCATATTGTCTAGGCACAAGTGGTGTTAGTCCTATGTACCCTTTATATTCAGCCCATGGGGCACAATGGAAAGCAAGCAATGAATTATGAAGAAACAATATAGTCTCCCTCAATCTCTCAAGCTCTTGGCATAGCATAAGGCCAATCTCTCAAGCTCTTGGCATAGCTTAAGGCCTAGTTATCCCCAATTATCCCTCTAATATCCATCCACATAACAGCTGGTATCAGATAGCCTTTCGATCCTCCATCCACAGCCGCTGTCGATCCTCTTTAAAAAAAAAAAACGATCCAACACCAAACCCTAACACCGCCGCCGCAATCCCCGATCCAGCAGCCGCCGCCGCCACACCCACCACCAGCCTCCACTCCATCCCACCGCACGGCCACCACTGCATGCTAGTCCTCCTGGGCCGCAAATATTTCTTTTATTCTTAGCCGCAGCCCCCACCGGCGTGCAACATCTGCCCGACCCTCAACCTCTGCATGTCTTCTATTCTTAGCCGCAAGGCAAGGAGCAATCAGCGCCAAGAATAGGAAGAGGCAGGGAATCGTCGGCGCCCTCGATGGATTTTCCGCAGTTTGATGGGACCTCCGATCCGGTGGCCTTCATCAACCAGTGCGAGCTCTACTTCCGCCGGGAGCGCATCATGGCGGAAGATCGGGTACGGCTGGCTTCCCGCCATTTGAAAGCTGACGCCCGAGTTTGGTTCCACCAAGTCGAGCAAGATGAATACCCGGCATGGCATTGCTTCACCGAGCTCCTGCAACGGCGCTTCAAGTCGCCCTCGTGCCCCGACCCGCTCCACCAGCTGTCCCGTGGCGTCGACAACTCCCTGCGCATCCTTGAGGAGATGTCCACCCAACTGGATCGCATCTGGGCGTGTCTCGAGGCGAAGGACAAGAGGGACCGTGAACACCGAGCGGCTGTACGCCTCCAGGCAGCAGCACGGGGCCTCCTGGCACGCCGCCGAGCGCATCTCCTTCGGGCAACCAAAGTCTCCGAGGAGCAAGCAGCGGTGCGACTACAAGCTGCCGGGCGAGGTTTCCTTGTCCGGCGTGTGGTGCAAAAGATGCGCATGCTCCTCAGCTCCTCGCTGTCGTGCGTGTTCATCCCCGCAGCCCCCTCCATACATTATGCTGCTCCGATCGAAGGGGAGGTCCAAGCATGGGCGCTTCCAGTACAGCGACCTCGCATCAGCATCCAGCATCAGGCATCAAAGGCTATCTCATTCATCCTTGTGCCTGCCGTGGTGCTAGACACTTCCAGCATAAGAGCCGGCTGCTTCACCCTCCACCCTTCAGCGTACATGCAGCCAGCACAGGCGCTCTTCCCATGGGATCTAGGTGGATATCCTTGTATTTTAGTATTCAATAAAAAGGGGAAGCCGAGATGTAAAAGGCTTAACCCTATTTTGCGTCAGCTCTCCAGCTCGAGGACGAGCTGGGTCTCCAAGGGCGGGGGAGATGTCATGGGCATAAAGAGGGGCGCCGTAGGGCGCAAGTGTCCTAGTTGGGTCTTAAGCTCATTAGTGTTAACTAGTGTCTCTCTTAGTTATTTGTCTATAGGAATAGTACCATATTGTCTAGGCACAAGTGGTGTTAGTCCTATGTACCCTTTATATTCAGCCCATGGGGCACAATGGAAAGCAAGCAATGAATTATGAAGAAACAATCTAGTCTCCCTCAATCTCTCAAGCTCTTGGCATAGCATAAGGCCAATCTCTCAAGCTCTTGGCATAGTATAAGGCCTAGTTATCCCCAATTATCCCTCTAATATCCATCCACATAACATTAAGACATGGCTAAAGGAAAACAGAGATATAAGCTTGACTGAGCTTGCTGCAAATGTGCACTTATTCTCCCTTTTCCCTGCCTCTTCTTTCTATAAGTCTTCCTCTCCCGATAGATATAGATCATTCGTGACCATTAGCTAAGTATTCAAAAAAGAAATAGATTCCTCCGTTGGCCCATAAACTAAGCCAAAGTAGTAGAAAATAGACACCCACGAGAGGCCTGTACCAAGCAAGTAGTATAATTGTTGTAGTATCATGTCTTGAAATCAATCAAAAAAATCCCGTTAGTAAGCCCAACCTAGCGTGAGTAAGTCTACCTTAAGAAGTAAGGAGGTATAAAATCCAACTGCAAAAGGTGGGTAAGAGCTACAGGTTATAGAGCCACGCGATACTTACTTTGAGCAGTATGGTGCAAATTTGATTCCATTCTGTATTACTTCTATGACTCTAATGTAAACCCGATAGGAAGTTTCGAATTATTTGCTTCCAATTTTTCGATGTAACTTGCACGGATTCCATTCGTTTGCTGAAACTAAAACAATACATCATTTTTGACTGCCAAATAAGCCTCTGTATGGCCTCTCAATTCTATTTGCTTGTTCAGAGAAGTTCAGGATAAAGTGCCCACAGCACAACCCTCCTTCGCCTGTTCATTACGTGTGATCATTGCCTGTGATGCTAAATTATATACTGTCTTCTGAGCACATGCTCTATTCCCGATTATTCCCATGCATTTTTGAGGACACATGGTTTTTACCATAACCATTGTGTGGACCTTTGTGTGATGAGTGATTGTCAACATGCCAACTCAAGGCGTGTGTGTGTTATTACTAACCGATGGCACGCGGATACGTGTCAAACAATGGTGTCTCTTGGCTCATGTTGTCTGCAGGTGTCGAGCTCGGAGACGGTGGTCGACGGTCGGTGAAGATCAAGTAGGGCGTGCCGTGTTGACGGACCGGGTGCGGTGAAAGGCGGACGTGAGGCTTGGATCGAGGACCGAGGACCGGGTGGCCGGCCGTGGTGGCCGGCAGTGGGACATCGACGAGCGCAAGTGTACACGGCGGGGATGCGTATGGGCTACGCTACTCGCGGAGGGTTTGGTGGTTTCACCTCAAAACCATCGGCGGCGGGTTTCCCGGTTTGCGCCTCAAAACCGGGGCGGAGGTCCCGGTGCGGACGGACGACACGTGGCGGCATCGGGGAGATTGCTTGGAAGCAAGGCTACCGGTGAGGAGGCGCGGTGGCCGTCGGATCAAGTGAAGCTCGAGTTGGACCCTTATGCCCTGGCTAAGTGGTGTGGCTCTTCATGTATCCAAGGGCAAAGAAGGAATGTAAAATAGACTTGCCCCTATAAATAAAGGATGAGGGTCTCCTTCCCCTCACCTCGGCTATTTCCATTTTCCCTTAGGTTTTTCCCTTCCTCTAGATCTTTGTGAGAGAGAGGTGCGCAAATCTGTGATTTGTACTCGAACACGTGTATGGCAAATTTGAGCGCCGAGTCTCAGCTGTTTCCTCTGTGATTAAATCATCTGTGCCTGTGTCTCTGTGATGGATTTTGTGTTCTTCCCGAGTTGACTTTTGGGCACTTTGTTCTTCGCATGATTTCTTCGTTTCTTGACCGATTCGAGTCATTCTTCTTGCGTTGGATCGATCTATGACACAAGAGTGATGTTTCCACCGAAGGAAATCGTGCTAGTTCCTCTTGAGATCAAAGATCCACGCGATTTCCTCTCCGGTCGCTCAAGAACGAGTTTTTCCACCCCCTTCTTGATTTCTCCCTCCTCACTTCAAATTGGCCGATGATCTTTTGAAGATAGGCTCTCCTCTGCATAAGCAACAACATCCCCAAATTTGGTTGCAAGAGGTTTCGATTTGAATGAGTTAGGGACGGATCTTGGAGGAGGCGATTTTGGGCGTCGGTTTGGGATCGCGGACGGTCGGCGTTGTACACGCGGACGGTCCGGACCTCGGATAGTCCGGACCTTGTGCTCCGGATAGTCCGCGAGGTCTTGGTCAAGCGAGTCCAGAACTGGTCTCTTTCGGTCCGTTTTCCCCAGGTTGTACCGCGGGACGGTCCGGCCTCGTGACGCGGACGGTCCGGCGGTCTTTTTGTGTCGTGTCAGAATCTGTTCCAAGCGTTCTGTTCTTCGAGTTTGAACCGCGGACAGTCCGGCCGTGTGACGCGGACAGTCCGGGTCTTCGCCGGTTTTTTCTCGGTGTACGTTCGCGCCGGTACGGAATTATAGGCGGACAGTCCGGCCTCCGAGCGCGGGACGGTCCGACGTGCAAAACCTGGTGTTCGTCCGAGATTCTATCCCGAGCTGTTTGATTTTACGGAAGTTTGCTCGCGGACAGTCCGACCCATACTGCGGACAGTCCGACCCGGCCGGTCCGGTCGAGAGCTCGGACAGTCCGCCGTTGAACTGACAGTGCCAGTTTCTCCGGTTTGCGATCGCTTGTGCTCCGATTGTCTTTCCGTTTCTTCCGCTATCTGAGTAGTGATCCGCTGTGTTCCTAGGGAACATCCACCCTCTCATTAGGGTCGTGATCATTACGAATTTGAGCGTCGCATTTTGGGGTTGCTTGTTTGGGCCTAGGACGTGAAAGTTTTGAAAGAAATTTTTACGGCTCCCATTCACCCCCCTCTGGTCGCCGTTACCGGTCCTTCAATTGGTATCGGAGCCGGTTAAGGATCACTTCACCTTAATCGGTCCGTGATCCCCGAAGGCGACATCATGGAGAACCGTGGGCTTGGAAAGCCACCGCACTTCGATGGCAAGAACTATCCCTATTGGAAGATCCGCATGTCGGCGCATCTCCAAGGGATTGATTCGCGTGTTTGGGAGATCTGTGAGAATGCGAACTACGTGGTACTTGCTGCCCGTGTTGACCAAGCACAGATCAACCAACACAAGGCGAACAACACTGCCAGAACTGTCTTGTTTTCTTCTCTTTCTATGGAAGAATTTGAGCGTGTTTCTGATTGTGCTACTGCTCGAGAGATCTGGTCTAGACTACAGAAATATCATGAGGGTACTGCCCATGTCAAGACCAGACTCTATGAGACACACAAGAGAGAGTACGAGAACTTTGTTCAAACCGATGGTGAATCTATTGATTCTTTGTTCACTCGCTTTCAAACCATCGTGAACAAGATGAGGGCAAACAACCCTCGAGATGCCCTATGACGATCATCGAGAGCGCTTAAGCTTCTATATGCTCTAGATCGGAGGGTTTGGGAAGTAAAGGTCTCGGCGATCATAGAATCGCCCGGCTATGAGACTCTCCTTGTGGATGAGCTGTTCGGTAAGCTCAAGTCCACCGAGATTGACCACCGACGCGGGCGAGGATCGAAATCCGTACGCCCCCACCATGGCTTTGGTCTCGGTACGGGAGGTTCAAGTTCTTTGACTAACCCTTCACAGCTGTCTTTTGCCCCTGTCTTCTCTCGGTCTCGGCTACGGAGAGGAGCGAGATGGAGGCTCTTGGGGACGACGAGCTCGCCTTGGTGATTAGCCGGTTCTCACGGTTTCACAACAACCGTTTGAATCGCCGGCGTGGCATCACCAAGCAAGGATGCTTCGGGTGTGGAGATCCCGACCACTACGTCGCCAACTTGTCCCAAGGCCGACAAGAACCACTACAACAACAAGAACGACTACGGCAAGCACAAGGACAAGCACGAGTCCTCGCACCCAAGTACAAGTACAAGTACAAGGGAGGATTCGACAAGGAAGCTGTCAAGAAGAAGTACTTTGAGAAGCAAGAGGCAAGGCAGCGAGCTTTCCTTGCATCCCTCAGCGATCTCGATGACGACTCCGACAGCGGCTCTCCTCCAAGTGATGATGAGACCGAGCAGAAGGTCGAGAACAAGTTCAACGGGCTGTGCTTCTTCGCTGACTCCAAGCCGGGAGGCTACTGCACCATGGCGCTCGATGAGTCTACTCCAAGCATTGAGAAGAACGACGACACCGAGCCCGAGGTAGAACAAACTCCTGAATCTCTTCTTCTTGAGGTTGATAGCTTGACTACCACTTTGCTTAGACAAGATGCTCGCTTAAGCTTGCTTTGCTCGTGAGAGGAAAGATTTCAAGGCTAAGTGGTTGCTTCTTTGTCAAAGAGCTAGAGTCGTTAGGGAGACGGTGCACATCTCGATGAGTCGAATGTGATGCTTGTGCCATTCATATGGCAAACCTAGCTGATGTGCAGCCCAAGTATGTGGCTTTGGTAGATGAGCTTGATGAGGTTAAGGCTAAGTCGTCTCTGTGCATCCTTGCAAATCTTGTGATGAGCTGAAATCGAGCTAGGTGAGAAAATGACTAGGATTGCCATGCTAGAGAAAACTAGTCAAGTTTCTAGATGTGCTTGTTGTGAAGCTTTGGAACTAGAACTAGACTCTTGTAGGCATGACAAGAAAAGGGCCGAAGAAGAAATCACAAATCTTCGGTCCATGCTCGGTTGGTTGTCTTGCGGTGAACCACGGCTTGGCATGATGATGAGTCGGTTCAAGAGGGGAACCGACACAACGGGATTAGGCTTTGCTACAGGTGGGAAGGGTGAAAATGTTTTTGGTAAGGTTGGTGAACACGGTGGTGTGAGTGCATGCGAGAAATCCACCAAGCCTTCCACTACTCCCAAGTTGATCAAAATCACTCCACCTCGGCCTAACAAGCCCAGTGTGAAAGATGGTGTGTTTGAGGAACCTCCCAAAGCTTCACCTCCAAAACAAGTGTGGACTCCCAAGCCAAACCACCTAAGGAACCCACTTGACACACTTCCCGACATCTCTATTAAACCCCCTCCAAAGAACAAGCAAACCCAAAGAGTGACCTATACCCATGAGAGAGTGAGTAAACCACCACCCAAGAGAGAGGTGTATCACTTTGTGATTATTGTCACCATGATGGTCACTTGTTTGAGTTACGCTTTCGGAGGAAGAGAGATGAGCGGCATGAGTATGAGCTTTTCCATAACTCTACTCATGGTGTGTTTGCTCCACGTTTCCGAGGCACGGTGCTAGGCCAAGAGGTGCAACACCTCAAGGACCTAGGCCTCAAGGTGTAAGACCACGAGGTGGTCGTGCCCGGCGGGGTTCAGGTTTTTCTTATGACCTTGGATCTCGTGACCGTGGCTTTCAGTCTTACAGGATGAGCGGACCATGTTTTTCTCGTCGTGGTGATCGCTCTACTCAAATGGGACATGGCATGCATGATGCTTTTGTTAACACTTCTCGTGGGCGAATGAGCCAACACTGGTTTTCTCCTCAGTTTACTAACCCCAGTGTTGGATCATTTGCTCATCCCATGTCTCGCTATTGATGCAGGATGAAGGTTTGGAGAACACGTGGCTAGTTGATTCCGGTTGCTCTCGACACATGACCGGGAACTCAAAATGGTTCTCCGGCCTCACCCAAATGAAGTGTAGTGAATACATTACATTTGGGGATAACAAAGAAGGGTAAAGTGCTTTCACGTGGGTCCATCCGTCGAATGAGAACTTTGTGCTTAAGGATGTGGCCTTAGTTTCAAATTTGCACTTCAATCGCTTTTCTGTTTCTCAGCTTCTTGATGACGGTTTTGAGGTTCGGTTTAAGCCAAGACTTTGTCGTGTTCTTGATGCTCAGGAGAACCTCGTTTGCAAAATTGTGCCTTTTGGGAAAGTGTTTCGTGCTGATTTTTCTCGATCATTTGGCCTTTCCCGTTGTTTGGTTGCTAGCTCCTCCTCGAGCTCGGAAGTGGCACCGCAGACTTGGTCACTTGAGTTTCGACTTGCTTGCAAGATTGAGCTCACTTGATCTAATTCGAGGTTTGCCCAAGCTCAAGTTTGAGAAGGATCTTGTTTGTCACCCGTGCCGTCACATGGGAAGATGATTGCAGCTTCTCATTCTCCTGTGAACCAAGTGATGACCAAGGGACCCGGCGAGCTTTTACATATGGACACCGTAGGTCCGGCTCGGGTTCGGTCGGATGGTGGAAAGTGGTACGTGTTGGTTGTTGTTGATGACTTTTCTCGCTATTCGTGGGTCTTTTTCATGGAAAGTAAAGATGAGGTTTTTACTCATGTTCATGACTTGATCTTGAGGTTGCAAAATGAGTTGCCAAAGCATGCCATGCGAGCTATTCGAGTGACAATGGCACCGAATTTAAGAACACTCATTTTGAGACCTTTTGCTCATCCATAGGTCTTGAACATCAGTTTTCCTCGCCATATGTCCCATGACAAAATGGGATTGTTGAACGCAAGAATCGGACCCTTGTTGAGATGGCCAGGACGATGCTTGATGAGCATAGGACTCCTAGGCGCTATTGGGCCGAAGCAATCAACACGGCTTGTCATGTTTCAAATCGCATCTTCCTTCGAGCTTTTACAAAGAAGACTTCTTATGAGTTGCGGTTTGGTCGTTTGCCCAAAGTGAGCCATTTTCGCGTGTTTGGCTGCAAGTGCTTTATCTTGAAGAAGGGAAACTTAGACAAATTTGAATCGAGATCTTCTGACGGGATTTTTCTTGGTTATGCTTCTCATTCGCATGCATATCGAGTACTTAACCTTGAAACTAACCGTGTCATGGAGACTTGTGAAGTCACCTTCGACGAGACCGCACCTTGTTCTTCTCCTGTCTTTGAAAGTGCAGGTGATGAGGAGATGAACAAGAGTATTTTTGTGGAGGAGCAGCAGGACGATGCCGATTGGGGTGATCCCGAGCCGACTCCACCGGCTGCCCCAGTTGACCCTGCGATGACTACTTCGGTTGATGGCCCCACTGCTACATCCTCTACCACATGGGGGCCGTACGACCAGGCTCCTCAGCTTGTTCCATTTGCACCGAGGGAGCTCCAGTGGCTGTTGAGGGGAGGTGTCTTCATCAAGGGAAGCACCACGACACATTCAGCATCGCCATCCTCCTTCAACCATGATCGGTAACATAAATGAGCGGGTCACTCACAACAGATCTTATGAGATTTCGCACTTTGCACATTCCGCTTTTGTTGCAAATTTCGAACCCAAAGAAGTGGTTGAGGCATTAAGCGATCCAGTTGGGTAAATGCCATGCATGAGGAGCTTGAGAACTTTGAGAGAAACCAAGTGTGGGTTTTAGTACCACCTCCACCTCGGTGTCATCCCATAGGAACCAAGTGGGTGTTCAAGAACAAACAGAGTGAGGATGGGGTTGTGGTGAGAAACAAGGCTAGGTTGGTTGCTCGGGGGTGCTTGTCGGAAAGAGGGGATAGATTATGAGGAAACCTTTTTTTTGTTGCCCGTTTAGAAGCCATTAGGATCTTCCTAGCCTATGCGGCTTCGAAAAGTTTCAAGCTGTATCAAATGGATGTAAAGAGTGCTTTTCGAATGGGTACATAGATGAGGAGGTGTATGTGAGGCAACCCCCGGGCTTTGAAAATCCCAAGCATCCCGACCATGTTTTTAAACTCTACAAAGCCCTATATGGTCTCAAACAAGCCCCGAGAGCGTGGTATGAGCGATGAAGTCCTTTTTCTGTTGGGCAAGGGTTTTACCATGGGGTCGGTTGACAAAACCTTGTTTCTCCTCAAGCATGGCGGTGACACTCTCTTGGTGCAGATTTATGTCGATGACATCATTTTTGGTGGTTCGTCACATGCTCTTGTTGCAAAGTTTTCGGATATGATGAGCGGGGAGTTCGAGATGAGCATGATGGGTGGCGACGTTCTTTCTCGGTTTGCAAATCAAGCCAACTCGAGAAGGGACATTTGTACATCAAGGCAAGTACACGAAGGATCTTCGAAGCGCTTCGACATGGGTGATGCCAAGCCACTTCAAACTCCCATGTCGACCACATTGCCTTGGATGCCGATCTAGAAGGAGAAGTCGTGGACCGGAAGGAGTACCGCGGCATGATCGGGTCATTCTTTGTACCGACGGCGACAAGGCCCGACATCCGGTTCGCCGTCGCCTTTGCGCACGCTTCCGGTCTTCACCGCGCACTTCGCATCGGCAGCATCAAACGCATCTTACGGTACCTTCGCTTCACTCCCGAGCTTGGTCTATGGTACTCGACCTCTTCATCTCTTTCTCTTTCGGGTTATTCGATGCGATTATGCGGGTGATCGAATTAAGAGAAAGTCCACTTCGGGAACTTGTGAGTTTTGGGTTCATCGTTGATCTCTTGGTCTTCTCATAAACAGTCTTCTATTTCCCAATCCACTTGTGAGGTGAGTATGTCGGCTGGCTGCTGCGTGTTGTTCTCGGTTGCTTTGGGTGGTTGCTACCTTGAGAGACTATGGGTTGAACTTTAGGAAAGTGCCTCTTTTCGGTGACGGCACTAGTGCCATTAGCGTTGCTAAGAACCCCGTACTCCACTCAAAAACCAAGCATATTGAGATCCGGTATCACTTCTTGAGAGACCACCAAGAGAAAGGAGACATAGACCTTGACTGTAAGAACCCATGAACGGCTCGCGACATCTTCACAAAGCCCCTCGATCAAACCTAGTTTGCCCACTTAAGAGCGGAGTTGGGCATTTGCTACCCTTTTTAGAGTAGGGTAGCTGTTTCTTGATGTATAGTATGATATTTGGCTTTCTTCTTTGCTTTTGTTTCTTTGGCTTTACATGTGTATCATATTGCATATCATCTTGTATCATATTATCTTTGTTGAGCTTCATTACTATAGCAGTTTTGATTACATTCATGCTCTTGCTAGTATGTCTTGTGTATGTCACTTGGAGCTTGCGGCTTAGGCTTCTTCGATCACTTGTTACATGTTATGAGCTAAGCTGTTTTATAAATGTGAATCTGCTTAAATCTTGATGCAACTCGAAAATTGTTCACCTTTGAGATGGCAACTAGCATGTGTAGGTTTTGTGAGAACCTTGTTGCTTTCATGTGTATGCTTGAGTTGCTATGTCTCATGTTTCTTGAGTCATTCACTTAGCTCGGATCTCTTGATAATCTTGTGCTAAAACTTGATGTCTAAGCTAAGAAATGATGGAAAGTTTTGAGTTGGATCTTTTACGTCCCACGGCAATGTCACGAGATTGCTTCTCATTCATTCGAGTGAGATGAACTTGGGCATTGTAGTGCTAGTCCACAACCACTCGTGACGAGATAGCTTCCCACTTGCACTAAGGGATGAACTCGGCGTGGTTGAAAAACATGATAAAAACAATCTTTTTGGCGGACGGTTTTTGATCCTCTCGTTCTCACATGTCTCAATGAAACCTTGTTAACTCTTGTTTTAACTCGATCAATGTTGTAGTTACAAGTGTTGTTAAGTGTATCTTTGAGATATGATGTGTGACCGTTATATGGGGTAGTTCACTCTTGTATACATGTGTTAGCACTTGTTTGATCTCCCGCTTATATGTGCCGGGTGCTATTCTTTTTGGTGAACACCTTTTATAAAATGCCCAACACCTGATCAAATGCTTATGTTTCATACTCCGTACCACTTGATCAGCTTGAGCATTGGTTTTGTCTTGTGCCATTTGCTATACACTTGCCATACTTGCTAGATCATCCATGTACTCAAATTGCTATACTTGTGAAGCTCTGTCATTTTGCATTTCTTTCATGGCATGATTTGAGGGGGAGTTGCAGTCTCTTTTGTCTCAATCTTGATAAGTGCATGTGCCAACAAGGGGAGAAACATTCACAAATCCGAGAGTTCATTGGTGAGGATGCATTTGTCAAGGGGGAGTTGCACTCCGGTTTGAGCTGTTTTTGCTAGATGTGTTGAGCCGTTGCCTCTTCTTGAGGGTCTATTTTGTTCTTCGGGTTTTCTTTGCCGGCTAGTGGTGTTGAGCCTTTTGCCTCTTCTTGAGGGCTAGCTTTGGTTTTCTTGGTCGCGTCGAGCCGTTGCCCATGTCTTTGGGGACCAAGTTGTGACTTTGCTTTGCTCATTGCAAATGACCTATTTTTCGCTTGTCTTTGGCTCTTGGTCATTTGGATGGGTTGTCTACGGTTTGTGTTGGTGTTGACAATGCACTCATCAAGGGGAGATTGAGGACACATGGTTTTTACCATAACCATTGTGTGGACCTTTGTGTGATGAGTGATTGTCAACATGCCAACTCAAGGCGTGTGTGTGTTATTACTAACCGATGGCACGCGGATACGTGTCAAACAATGGTGTCTCTTGGCTCATGTTTGTGCGGGTGTCGAGCTCGGAGACGGTGGTCGACGGTCGGTGAAGATCAAGTAGGGCGTGCCGTCGACGGACCGGGTGCGGTGAAAGGCGGACGTGAGGCTTGGATCGAGGGACGAGGACCGGGTGGCCGGCCGTGGTGGGTGGCCGAGTGGGACATCGACGAGCGCAAGTGTACACGGCGGGGATGCGTATGGGCTACGCTACTCGCGGAGGGTTTGGTGGTTTCACCTCAAAACCATCGGCGGCGGGTTTCCCGGGTTTGCGCCTCAAAACCGGGGCGGAGGTCCCGGTGCGGACGGACGACACGTGGCGGCATCGGGGAGATTGCTTGGAAGCAAGGCTACCGGTGAGGAGGCGCGGTGGCCGTCGGATCAAGTGAAGCTCGAGTTGGACCCTTATGCCCCTGGCTAAGTGGTGTGGCTCTTCATGTATCCAAGGGCAAAGAAGGAATGTAAAATAGACTTGCCCCTATAAATAAAGGATGAGGGTCTCCTTCCCCCTCACCTCGGCTATTTCCATTTTCCCTTAGGTTTTTCCCTTCCTCTAGATCTTTGTGAGAGAGAGGTCGCAAATCTGTGATTTGTACTCGAACCGAGCGTGTATGGCAATTTGAGCGCCGAGTCTCGGCTGTTTCCTGTGATTAAATCATGCTTTTGTACTGTGTCTCGTGATGGATTTTGTGTTCTTCCCGAGTTGACTTTTGGGCACTTTGTTCTTCGCATGATTTCTTCGTTTCTTGACCGATTCGAGTCATTCTTCTTGCGTTGGATCGATCTATGACACAAGAGTGATGTTTCCACCGAAGGAATCGTGCTAGTTCCTCTTGAGATCAAAGATCCACGCGATTTCCTCTCCTCCGGTCGCTCAAGAACGAGTTTTTCCACCCCCTTCTTGATTTCTCCCTCCTCACTTCAAATTGGCCGATGATCTTTTGAAGATAGGCTCTCCTCTCGCATAAGCAACAACATCCCCAAATTTGGTTGCAAGAGGTTTCGATTTGAATGAGTTAGGGACGGATCTTGGAGGAGACGATTTTGGGCGGTCGGTTTGCAGGATCGCGGACGGTCCGGCGTTGTACACGCGGACGGTCCGGACCTCGGACAGTCCGGACCTTGTGCTCCGGACAGTCCGCGAGGTCTTGGTCAAGCGAGTCCGAAGCTGGTCTCTTTCGGTCCGTTTTCCCGAGGTTGTACCGCGGACGGTCCGGCCTCGTGACGCGGACGGTCCGGCGGTCTTTTTGTGGCTTGTGTCGAGAATCTGTTCCAAGCGGTTCTGTTCTTCGAGATTTGAACCGCGGACAGTCCGGCCGTGTGACGCGGACAGTCCGGGTCTTCGCCGGTTTTTCTCAGTGTCTGTTCGACGCCAGTACGGAATTATAGGCGGACAGTCCGGCCTCCGAGCGCGGACAGTCCGACGTGCAAAACCTGGTGTTCGTCGAGATTCTATCCCGAGCTGTTTGATTTACGGAAGTTTGCACTGCGGACGAGTCCGACCCATACTGCGGACAGTCCGACCCGGACTGTCCGGTCAGAGAGCTCGGACAGTCCGCCGTTGAACTGACAGTGCCAGTTTCTCCGGTTTGCGATCGCTTGTGCTCCGATTGTCTTTCCGTTTCTTCCGCTATCGAGTAGTGATCATTGTGTTCCTAGGGAACATCCACCCTCTCATTAGGGTCGTGATCATTACGAATTTGAGCGTCGCATTTTGGGGTTGCTTGTTTGGGCCTAGGACGTGAAAGTTTCGAAAGAAATTTTTACGGCTCCCATTCACCCCCCCCCTCTGGTCGCCGTTACCGGTCCTTCAATTTTGGTTGTGTGCAGTCACTTTTGCCTCTCCTATTTCTTTGAGTTTTGGGGCATGAATTTTGTACTTCCTTGTGCTGTACTTGCTTTTATTTTCGCCCAGTTAATGTTTCCGTTGACATTTTTGGGCACTTTTGACGACACTTGCTTGCTGCTTTCCAAGAAGAAAGATTGTTCATCTTTTCCATCCAATCTTGCGGTTGCACTAATAATTGCAATGTTTTCTTCAGACCAATAGGCTGTATATTTATTTGGTATGTAATTTGGAGCAACCTATTGCCATTTCTTCCTTCGGTATGCATAAAAATAATTTTGGGTGCTATGGGGACAGCTGAAACTCACTGATCTCTTCTACATTGGTTTGTGCAGCAATCACAAAAAATATGGTATGTTTATAATTGCAGTACCAGGGCAACCTTCAGTTCCTATCTTCATCCAACTGATGCCTACATTGTGCATATTGCAAGTTCTCCCTGTGCAAGGTAAACAGAGGCACAACAATCTATATTTATACCGTTGTTGTAACTTCAACCATTTAACCTGCTTTGGATATCGATTTTCCTTCCTAATGTTGTGGGATCCTCGAAGGGTTAGCTTTTCCATGCTAGCAGCTTGCTAATAATTTTAGTTGAGGATTATCTTTAGTTTTTCATTACTGCAAGTGTTACAGTCTAACTTTCCCAACTATTATACTTCCTATTATCTAGCAAAGGTCTTACTTATATTTGTATATGTTTGCAGTGATCTATGATCGAAATTGAACTATATGAGTGCATCCTTCTTTTTTTTCCAAATGTGGTTTGGTGATTTGTTGGTTCGCCTTGTGTAGCCACTACTGGACCAAGGTAATCTAGGTTTTCTTTAATTCTTTATTCCCATTCAATAGCTGTATATGCAAATTTTAGTGCTCTTCATATACATGAGCAACTTCTGTTTTCCTATAGAACAAAAGATAAACAACACACAATACAAGATATCCCTAGTTGGAAACAGACTAATGCTGTTGGACCTCACTTCAATTATGCAGCACACACTTCAGGAGAATAAACCCTGGGATGAGATAAGCACTGCTATGAGTTCCTTCAATCTAATTTACCCAAGTAGCAGACAACTCAGATGTTTGAAGTTGTTAATTTTGCCCTGAATTTTGTTCTACAACTTTGACCATTCAACTTGATTTGGATATTACTTTTGCCTTGCTAATATCGTGTTATTCATGAAAGGGTTAGCTTTTCCATGCTACCAGCTGGCAAGTAATTTCAGATAGTTTTCGATTGTAGCAGATTTTACAGTCTTAACTTTCCAAACTATTATGCTCTATTATCTTGTGGAATTCTTAATTTTAATTCTTAAATCTTTGGAGCAATCTGTCCTTCAAATGGTACTATATTAGTGCACCCTTCTTTTTTCTTTTAGACGAAGGTAATGTAATATCGGTTCTCTTTAGTTCTCTATTCTTGTGTATGCGAATTCTGATGTTGTTCATGTGTATGAGCAAGGTCTGTTTCCTTTGCACCAGATCAAATCATGCTAGGTAAACTCCCGTTACTATGTTTACATGCTGTGGTTAGGCACAATATCCTTGTGTTCTGGACCTGACAATAACTTTTTGTAAGCTAATAGAGAAACTGAAGCAGGAGGTAGATACAGGGAATTTGCTTTAACAATTCTACCTGGATCTTTAAGAGAATAGAAAACTTTATCAGATGCATGGGTCAACACTAATTTCCACTACATTTGATTACATTATTTACCACTTAGGTGCACATAATTGTATATAATTCTACATACTTTAGTGAAATATTCCAGTTGCTACCATTAGTGTAATCTGTTTAATTTCCTGCAGCTTCTGATGGTAATAGTGTTGACACTGTATATACCTTAGGAGGCCAAGAGAACTATGTATAAAAGGTATATCTCAATGTTGCAAGCTGCGTATTTTGGTTGTCCTATTCCTTCCTGTTATTTACAACATACATTTTTTCTTTCATGCATATCTTATTACCATTGATTGTACTAACTACTCCAATGGCCACTGTATACATAATTCAGTTCTACTGTACAGCGATTTTATTACCATTGACTCTACTCACTGCTCTGATTGCGGTTTTATATTTCTGACAGCAATGAACTTTGCTCCTCTTAACAATATCCGGTCCTTATTTGACTGCACACCAAACTACCAACACTAATCGTAATATTTGCCATGCCAGAAGGATGGGTGACTTCTATTGCCCGAATTTAACAATTGTCGAAGAATCCGAAGTAAACCTCGTCCGCACTGGTATTCTGGGATGAGTCGTCGTCACAAAGGTATCACCAGCAGCACGCCATGCCATGAGCCACCAAATCATACAAGATGCCATTCACGAACAAGCTGGCATCTTCATCGATTTGCATAACATCTGTGAGTATGGTCCAGATTTCCTCATCATCGCTGAATCAATTGCTATGGCATCTCACCTTAAGAACAAAATATCCCTTGTCGTTGAAACATACCTAGACAAGTGATTACGGTGAAACACCCCTGCCTGTCCGTTTGTTACCACCCAATAATCAACAACCTTTACTCTGCCAGCCAGCAGAACATCTGCCTCAAAAACTTTATATCCAAATCCTCGGCCTCCCACCTCACCTCCGCTACCCAGAAATCATCCATCGCTTGTTCGAAGAGATCGCTCCTCACTACTGCACAAAGGCACTGTAGGGGCGGCACAAAGGCGCTTACGGTGGGGAGCCTTTGTAGGGGCGGCTCAACACCGGCCGCCCTTACTAGACAACCATAGTAGGGGCGGCCGGTGTTCCGGCCGCCCTTACTAGACAACCATAGTAGGGGCGGCTTTGGTGTTCCCGGCCGCCCTTACTACACAACCACGATAAGGGCGGCTGGAACACCGGCCGCCCCTACTATGGATTTTCAGCAAAAAAAAATAATAAATTACAATAATACATTTTACATATATATATATATATATATATATATATATATATATATATATATATATATATATATATATATATATATATATATATATATATATATATATATATATATATATATATATATATATATATATAATCTCCATCACAGCCAAATTTAGCATGTTCCATCAACAAGTTTAAAAGTCCAATATATTACAACCAAATCGAGAGAAAAAACTTGGCTCAGATTTGCCCCATTGTCATCATGTCACTACTAAACTGGTTGCTTGTACTAGCCATCCTAGTCTAGTAGCATAAAAGTAGGGGGCAATTTGATCATCATCGCCGCTGCCTCAGCTTAAAAGTAGGGTTCCATCATTGCATATATGCCACTGCCTCAGCTTAGAAGTTTCTAGTTGTTCATCATTGCAAATGCCATAAAAATTGCCTCAAACAGTTTCAGTTTCAGTATAACAGGTTCAGATTCAGTTTCAGTATAACAGGCAGTATAATAAGCCAAATGTTCAGTTTCAGTACAACATGTTTCAGTTTCAGCATAACATGATTCAGTTTCAGTTTCAGTATAACAGGTTCAGATTCAGTTTCAGTGGCTTTTTAGCCGCCCCTACAGTGGCTTTGTCTAGTAGTGATATATAGACAGATCCTGCAACGAGCAATGCAAGCAAGCAATGGTGTTCCGCAACTTTTGTTGCATCGCATCCATACATTGCCAAAAGGAGCGTAAGGTAGTATGAGTTCAAAAAAGAAAAAGGAGCGCAAGTTATGGTCATTTTCAGTATAACATGTTTCAGTTTCAGTATGAGTTCAGTTTCAGTTTCAGTATGAGTTCAGTTTCAGTTTCAAAAAAGAAAAAGGAGCGTAAGGTAGTATGAGTTCAGTTTCAGTTTCAGTATAACATGTTTCAGTTTCAGTATAAGAAGATGGCATCACAGGCAGTATGTGCAAAGTATAACAACAGGTCAGTATAGTAGTAGACAGTATAAGAAGATGGCATCACAGGCAGTGGCATTATGCAGCCCCATCCCAAATGTTTTCCTCAGTTTCATCTCCAATTTTAAAACATGGCATCACAGGCAGTGGCATTATGCTTAGTTCTAAACAAGGCATCATTGGCAGCATGAAAAATGGCATCCAAAATTCAAAAATGGCATCCCAAATGAAAAGGCAGCAGATCAAAGGTATAGAGGTGAGGAGGGGGTGGTAAAAAAGGCCTCAGTACCATCTTTGCATAAACATACATTGCATCAGCATATGGATCTTGTTTAGCAACATGACAAGACATAGATAGTGACAAGAAATTGAAACATCAAGCAATATGGCATGTAGAAGCAATAAGCATGAGTAGATAATAGACAGTGACCAGATTTAATCTCATTATTAGGAGAAACTCGATGTCCATATGTATAACATGCTAGTAGCAATAAGCATGAGTAGATAATAGACATGGCAGCATATGGATCTTGTTTAGCAACATGACAAGACATAGACATGAGTAGATAATAGACATGGCAGCATATGGAACATCACAGCCCAATGTAAAAAAGCAAGATGACCATACTTCCTTGAATTAAGTATGTCATTATCACTAAAACAATCTATAGACTAAAAAAGCCCCATACTAGCAGACATTCAGTTAAGATGACAATGCTCACTAGACATTAGTAGTAGCAAACATTCAGTTAAGATGACAATGCTCAATAGACAGTAATAGACATTCAGTTAAGATGACAATAGCCCCATGACAGTGACAAGCAATTGGAGTGACAATTGGAACATTTGCAGAAATTGAAGAGCCTTAAATAAATTGGAACAGTAGCAAATTTAGAGGCAGTAGCATGATTGAACTCATAACCAATTGGCATCATAGGCGTAGCAATTGGCATCTCAAATTTACTCAATTTACTAACCAAACCCTAGTTCATCTCAAATCAGTGGAAAAATAACATCCTCAACATTGGCTCAACATCACAGTTAACAGCCTCGGGCTCAACAACAGGCAACAGATCAAAGGAAGAATCAGGCAGAGAGGAGAGAGGGGGATCATACCAGTCAGTCAAGAGGAAGAAAGTCTCACGGGAGAGAGAAAGAGAGGGGGGCGTCGCCGGGATCGAGGGACACCAGGGGAACCCTAGCCACCGGAGCCGGAGCGCACCACCCCACGCACGGGCACCACCCCACGCCGGAGCGCACGCGTACAAGAGGCGCCGATGGGAGGAGGGGCGCCGCCGGGAGCGCACGGACACCAGGGGGACCCCAAGCCGAAGAGGGAGGAGGCGCACCACCCCACGCACGGACACCAGATGCGGGGCAACACGGAGCACGACGGCGGCCGGGCACGGGACCGGCGGTGGCGGCGGCGAATAGCTAGGGTTCCGGCGGCGGAGGCGCAGTGCGAGGGAGGAGGCGCGCGCGGCGGCTAGGGTTCCGGCGGCGAAGGGAAGAGGCGGCGGAGGGCTCTAGGAAGGGGAGGAGGAGGTGGAGCGTTCCCGGAGGGCAGGCCGGCAGCGGAGAGCAGGCCGGCGGCGGCGGCGGCGGGGAATTTTGGCACGGGGGAGGATGCGGAGGGAGGGGGAGGATGCGGAGGGCGAAGGGCGGAGATGCGGCGTCGGGGTGCTCGGCCACGGGGGAGCTCGCCGTGGGGAGGCGGCGGCGCGGTGGGGAGGCGCCGGCCGGCGGTCACGGAAAATTTCAGCAGCCTGCCGGCGTCCGAGGGGGAGAATTCGCGCCCAAGACTTAGCCAAATCTCCCCCCGGGCGCGAACGCGGCATATATATGTTAGGCCACCACTGTAAGGGCGGTTCCAGATAGAACCGCCCTTACAGTGCTTTTTTTTTTTTTTTTCAATATTTTCATAAAAATACAATAAGAACAGTATTAATTTAAAAATACGAAAAAAAATCATCTTGCATCCACACGTTAAACCCACACCGATCGTCGGCGGGCAAGGCGGTCGTCAACGGCATCGTGCCATTCGTTGCCGTCATCCACCATTACTTCACCATGGTGAACCCATACCATGTAGTCCGAAACAAATCCTCGCCTAACCGAGATGTGATCGATCACGTCCCCATCATAAGTTGCCATTTCGTTGTTGCAATCTTTGCGGGGACAAAGAATTGAACGATTAGCCCCCGATTGCCTTGCATGATTCACCGCGGCTTCAACAAACTTGTCCACCTCATCAGAAAAGCCATTCGAAATCCTTGGCCAACAATACATCCAAGTAGCCCTGTCCTCCATCCTTAAAAAGAATTATGAATGTAGATTAAATAATATTAGTAACACACTTATTAGTAATATTCCAATAATTCCAAATAGTGCCAAAGAATTCCAAATAGTGCCAAATAATTATTAGTAACACACTTATTAGTAATAGTGCCAAATAATTCCAAATAATGCCAAATAATTCTAAATAGTGCTAAATAATTATTAGTAACACACTTATTAGTAATAGTGCCAAATAATTCCAAATAATGCCAAATAATTCCAAATAATACCAAATAATTATTAGTAACACAATTATTACCTACTATTATTAGCAACAATTATTAGCATCAATTTGTGTTGGGAAATATTTGCAGGAACAATAATTAGGCACAATTATTAGTAACAATAATTATTATTAGCAACAATTTTAATTAGCAACAATTATTTTTTGCAACAATTATTATCTACCATTATTAGCTAACAATTAGCAACAACTATTAGTTTACCAACAAGTACTCATATGCCAACCACACATTCCAATAATGTCATGATATAAAAAAAAGACCACCTTAGATCTAGAACATGCACTACATCAAAACTACAATTAATCACCACTAAAATCAAGCTATATCATCAAATAGAGGGTGCAAGGTCATGTCTCCACCTAATCAACACTAGTACCATCAAAGATAAGCTCCAATTTGGGCAATACATGGCTCAAGCACCATTAAAGAGAGAGAAAACAAGAATGCAAATTGCTCACTAATCAACCAATGAAATTTGGATTAGAGGGTGGGAATGGCATTCCCTTACCTTAAACAAGCTTTCCACCAAAGGAATTGAGTTGAAAACCTCCCCTCCTTCCTAGAGCAAAATTAGGGAGGTGCCCAAGGCCTCCCAAGCCTTTTTTTTTTCGAGTTGGAGTGAGTGGCTCGGGGAGGAAGAAGGGTGGGCAAGTCACTTATTGCTACGAGACCACCTTTGTAGGGGTGGGCTGGATCACCGGCCGCCCCTACGGTGCTCGTAGTAAGGGCGGCTGGATCACCGGCCCGCCCCTACGATGCGTTAGCGAGGGGGGCGGGCGGTGATGCGGCCGGCCAGCTCCGCGCCCCAGCCACTGTAGGGGCGGCTCCATCACGAGCCGCCCCTACTACAAATGGGGAAGCGCTCCTACAGTGAGTTTTTCACGTAGTGCCTGTCACATACATCACATTCAGACAGGTTGATCTCGCGTGTAGCTTGACCACAAAAGCATCACTGATTTCTGTACCTAACATTGCACACATAGCAGTCAGGAAGAAAATAGGCACCGATGACATTCTCAAAATGTGGCCACTCGAGTATGAGACCGTCACAAGAGCCATGCTAAGTCCGGATCCGGACCACCCCAGCCCAGAGTCATCAACGGAAGACAACATCATCGACGGAAAAAAAAAATATTACTGAAAATTTAACCTAAACAACTGGAGCCCCTAGATATCTGACGATTATTGCCAATGATGCAGAAGAAGAAAACCTTGACGACATCGATCGATACTGGCTGCAACGTGAACACGACGAATTTGCAAGTGACAAACAACTAATTTCTATGGCCAATTCCTCTTCATTCGATAGCTAGGTTCTATATACACTAACACAGATTGCTTGCCATATCACAACCAACCACTAAATTCGTGCATTACGCTCAGCATCACAGCAAGTTCAGCCGAGGACAACTTCAACTGAAGATCACCAGCAGCCAACAACTGTCTCCAACGACTCTTGTCCGTTTTGTTGCTTTATCCTAAATCGACACTATGCTATATTGTAATATAATGTAGACCAACCGCTCCTATGTCGTGCTTTTCCCAATGCAACTCCCCCTGTATATTGAATTTCCTTTTATATCTAGCTATACTATATCTGCTACTTACAAGTGTCTACCTATGTTGTATGTGCCACTTACAAGTGCGAACAAGAACAACGCTTATATAGCTATTTTATTTTGCGTTACTTCTTTGGCTGATCGACCACGCGCGCAATGGCGCGCGCAATGCACTAGTATGTATAGGACACACCCACCACAGGCCAAATGCAGATGCCGGTGACGGGAGGCGCCACAGTCAAGCGACAAGGGGCGTGCCTGCAGCATCTGGCGACACCTCTAAGTTGAGCTCGACTTGCTGACGCTAACCTCGTACAAGGATTTCTTCAAATGCCTCCTCAACAACTTCACCAAGACAGTCGTACTTAGACCGTCCACTATGTATCATTTTACCGGTGCCTGGATAGGAAAGAGAAGGCCCAGGCACCGGTGCCATACGTTGTGGGCGGTGCCAAGATGGGATGAAAAGTTGGCACCGAGGCAAGTTCGTGCCCCGGTGCTTGAACTGTTTCCGATGGCGGCCCACTCCGACGCGGCGCCCACCAGCATGCGGCGGCAGCGACCCCAGGCCATCGAGTTAGCGAGATGGCGTCCAGGACACCCACGAAGTCGCCGCGTCGCCCGACTCGTCGTCCTCCTCAAGTTGTTCGCCCGCCGGGTCGTGAGGCCGCCTCGCCTCGCCTGACGCGCGAACGTGGAAGCTGCAGGCACGAACTAGGCCCACCCACGACGTCGTCGCAGTTCCCGTCGCCGTCCGCCGCTGCCATGTCCTCCACCAACGAGCTCATCCACAACAGCCAGATCCGGCCCGTCCGCCTCGCCGTCACACTGGTTTCAACTCTCAGTTCAGCGGCGGTGATAGAGCGTCCTCGTCCTCCCCGCGCACTTTTCTTCCTTCTCCGAGAAGGGCGCCGAGGCAGAGCACGGCGACGGCCATCCTCGTTCTCCTGGCGTGAGTGGGAGGCGCAGGAAGAGCAGCCGCGACACTCGCGACGGGATTTGGGACCTATCCTGCTGCTGCGGCGAGGAGGTGCAGGCGGCGGGTTGGGAGCTGCAGATGCAGGCGGCGAGGAGGCCCGCGGCAGGGGAGCGGCATCGACGAGATTAGGCGGAGACCAAAAGATCAAGAAAGGGGAAGGGGAATTTTTCTGTACATCGGGCCCACAGTTACAGGTGAAGCATCGATGCCCACACTGTGGTATGAAGGAGCTGGAGGCATCAGTGCCATGTGACAGAGGTAGATTCTTTTGGGCACCGGTTCACATTGTGGACGGTCTTAAGGGCCTCTCTATTGATATGTGAACCGCCCAAGCAGTCGCATCCAAAGGCGGTGCTGCCATGGTGGACGAAGCACCTAGTAGCTAGGAGCCTCTTATAGGTGCCTGCTTTCAAGCGAGGTGAGGTCTTAATTATACAATGAATGGGTTTGGTCACAGGTCTATCAACGCCAAACATGTCTGCGATAAAAGACCTACGAGGAACTCTACGAAACACTCTTCGAGGGTGGCACGAAGGAGTTTTTTTTAGAGAACATGCAGGACATGTATTTCATTAAGCAAGACATGGTAGTATAAGCCGAAGCTTACCGACCCCAAGATACACACACCACCAAACTCGCATGTAATTGAATCGCAAGCCACTTCACCATCTCCGCAACGTATGGACTAAATCTCTCTCTACGTGGCGCAATGTGACTGGACGACGACATGTTGCCTAGTGTGGATGATCCGTACTCAATTTGTTTCCCATTTATACCTATTTTTCAAGGAAATGTTACTAGATGCATGTGCCATGTAATACACATCAGTCCTAATGGAGTAATGGTTGTTACGCTAGGAGAAGGGTTTGGTATATTGTTGATTACCTAATGGAGTAATGGTTGTAACACACATGTGCTTCTGTGAAATGTCAGGAACGATCGACATGATTCGATCTTATAGTGAATCCGAGAGAGATTGATCGGTTCCAATACCAGCTATTATAGTCTGGATCGCCAATCAGACGCTGTTTGTGGCTGGATCAAACGTGAACACAAAGATCATGAACACGGAATGCACACGAACGCTGGCAACTGCCACCAGGGCAACAGGGCTGACAGCACCCCTTTTGGCTTTCGATAGGTTTGAGTACAGATTGCATAACCGGCTTACAATGTGTCAATCCGCACGTAGGACTCCCAGCTACATGTGAGAGTAGGATTGAATGCACACGCGGGCCTACGAACCGCTAAAACACACGATTCTGGACTCTGAAAACACACACTGCAGGAACTGACACGCCGTGGCCGCTATGAACTCCGACTTATAGGAGGACAATATTAATGGCACTGTCTTCAGCTTCTGGGAATGCCAGGTTATCAGATCTTTGTTTCAAAAAGAAATCCATGCCTCCGGTGTGGTTCTTCCGTTCGAACCCCGTCGGAACGATCGACATGGATTAGATGCGAGAATGATTCCGCGAGAGATTGATCGGATCCAATACCAGCTATTATAGTCCGGATCGACAATCAAACGCTGTTTGTGGCTGGATCAAATTAAACGTGAACACAAAGATCATGAACACGGAATGCACACGAACGCTGTGGCAACTGCCGCCAGGGCAACAGGCCTGACAGCACCCCTTTTGGCTTTTGATAGATTTGACTGCCGATTGCATAACCGGCATACAATGTGTCAACTCCGCCCGTAGGACTCCCATATACATGTAACAATAGGATTGAATGCACACGTGGGCCTACGAACCGCTAAAACACACGTTTCTTGATGCTGAAAACACACACCGTAAGAAACCGACACGCCGTGGCCGCGGTCACCACCACCCTTGATGCTCGGCGTTCTCCATATTGAAACTGAATGTTTCACGCGCCTCCGATCATGCCCCACTTCTTCTATGTGCACCCAGCGTCGGTGTTGACAGGATCAACATGTACTCGCACCTATAAGCACGACAAAGCACCGATCTCTCTAACCCCAATCAAAATGCGCCTCATTTCCGAAAGTTTCGGGGCAGGCATAATTGCATTGGTCGGGACATCTGCTGCTTTGTGTTCATCAGTGCACACCCTCTTCACCATGAATCTGAACTCTCAACACTCTCCATATAAAAGCTAGTTCGAGTCTATATGCTTGCTTCTTTCATGAAACACTGGATTTTTCATGTGTGCTATTGCAGAGTATTTTTGAACAGAGTCCTATTGCAGAGTTGTTGTCAACATAGAGAGAATTTTTTTCTTTGGTGATCGAACGGCACACAGCTTGTTTGGCTGTGTACGTGGCTGCTATGAACTCTGACTCACAGGAGGACAATGACACTGTCTTCTGCATTTGGGAACACCTAGCTAGCTTCTGTTTCAAAATAGAAAGCCACACATGTGCTTCTGTGAAATGTCAGGAACGATCGACATGATTCGATCTTATAGTGAATCCGAGAGATCGGTTCCAATACCAGCTATTATAGTCTGGATCGCCAATCAGACGCTGTTTGTGGCTGGATCAAATGTGAACACAAAGATCATGAACACGGAATGCACACGAACGCTGGCAACTGCCACCAGGGCAACAGGGGCTGACAGCCCCCCTTTTGGCTTTCGATAGGTTTGAGTACAGATTGCATAACCGGCTTACAATGTGTCAAATCCGCACGTAGGACTCGCAGCTACATGTGAGAGTAGGATTGATTGCACACAGGCCTACGAACCGCGCTAAAACACACGATTCTGGACTCTGAAAACACACACTGCAGGAACTGACGCGCCGTGGCCGCGGTCACCACCACCTCCATTTCATACTCTGGCGTTCTCCATTGAAACTAAATGTTTCCCGCCTTCACTCGTGCCCCCCTCTCCTTGTCTGTGCTCCCACTCAGCTGTGTGTTTTGCTGATTCTTAGACGCCAATAGCCTGACAAGCACTCTCTAACCCCCAATCAAAAAAAATTCACCTCATCTCGATCTGAAAGCAGAGCAGGCAGGTCAACCATGCATAAATTGGCTTTAGGACGCGCGCGGGGCTTACTACCACGCGTGGTTAAGCTCTCTGGCGCACCGAACACTTGGCATTATACACAGAGCTATATATATACGCATATATCTTAAAAGCAAATGCGAGGCTATATAGCTTATTAATTAATATATTGTAATCTAGTAAAACAGAGAACATATACAATTAAGCTCAGAACTGCTCTCGATCTGAATGTATTGTAGAAGAATTGATTGAATTCATAAATTGGCAGGTATATAAGGCATGCGCGCACTAGAACAGCATGTCGATATGCTGGGGCGCCCTTTTGCAAGCAGTTCGTGCACATGCATGGTAGTGACGTTAGATATAGCACCGTCGCAAACACTTCACTAAATGAGACGGTTGATATGACCGCTATTGTAACCGTCAGTGTTGATTGTCTTTGAGACGGGTAATAATAATCCGTCTAAGATTTCGTCTTTGATCACAGACGGTTTTGAATACTGCGTGACTCTGATAAATCTAAGACGGCTCTTAGTAGCACCCGTCTCTAGTATTGAGCCATTACAGACGGGTATCATGTAAATTTTTATAAAAGCAATTGAGAATACAGTATCGGAGACGGTTAGAATGTCCACCCTTCTCAATTAACGTTTTTGTGACGGGTGTGAATAGCCGTCTTTGATCATCGCGTCATCTTTCTTTAACTCTGTAGTAGTGACGCATTGCACATACGTGTTCGCGAAAGAAAAAGGTAGGAAATGTTCCTAGATGCAAAGCGTGGAATCACTTCACAAGAAGCGATTTGTTAGGCAACCAATGGATTTATGGATCATCATGAAAACCTACAGAGACACACACACATATATACTGCACTACTTTCAATTATATATTGCTGCAACTTAATTCTAGCAATAATCTCTGTTCTTCTATTGCTTGTATAAAAAATATATAAAAATGTAGATATACGGCGCGAAACATATATATCTATCTTGCTAGCTAGCTAATTAATTAATGATGATTAGATTATTTCCAACAGCAGGTAGCTAGTATGTTCTGCTGAATCGTTCAGAATATATCAGATAAATTTAACAATGCATGCATGCAACGAACTAAGATGGACAGCATGGAGAGGGAACTCGATCCGGAGCGTGGGGTCAGAAGAAGGTGACCCTGCATTCCGTGGGTTTGAACTCCGTCGGGCGTTGGCCGTTGGCGGCATCCCGTCGCTGGAGCCTGAGCGGGCACTCGATCTTGGTCTTGGGGCCCGGCACCCTGAGCACCCAGACCTTGAGCTTCATGTGCGAGCTGATCTTGACGTTGACTGAGAAGATGGCGCCCTCGGCGGCTTCCCTCCGGAACCCTGCCGCCGCGATGCCGCCGACGAGGGGGCTCTCGCCGGCGCCGAACGCGAGGTCGAGCGGGCTGGTGACGCCGGTGTCCTGGAAGAAGTCGGGCGGCGCGGTGTGCGCGAACTCCTGGCCCTCGAAGAACGCCTGCGCGTCGACGTCGCGGTAGTGGAGGGCGATGCGCTTGTTGGGGTTGCGCACCTCCAGCCCCAGGGACAGGTTGTAGCGGAGGATCCACGTCTGCGGGGTGAGCCTGAAGTTGGAGAGGTCGGCGGACACGGCAGAGACGCGGATGATGTGGGGCCGGAAGAGGAGGTACAGGACCAGGGCGACGAGGCCGGCGACGACGAGGATGCAGGTGAGCACGCTGAAGAGGCAGCTCAGCACGCCGCAGAAGAGGCACCGGCACGGGCAGCACAGCACTGACGACACGGCGCTCGACGTCTTGCTGCCCATCGATCACTTCTTCAATGTTATTATCTTATAGAATCGATCGATCGAATAGGATCCCAATCCACACTGCAGGCTGCAGCAAGTGATCGATCGAGACGAGGCAGGGAGACTGATGAGAGAGCGAGCGAGCGTGCAAGAGAATCATGCAGATGCGTGCATGGGCGGCTGGGCATGGAAGTCGCAGTGAGTGTGCGATCATGAATGAATTGCTGCTGTCCTCGCCTTCTTCCAACTTGTAATCCAACCATGGTCTATCTGCATGCGCCTCCTTTGGGCCTCTCATGTTAGTTCTTGACCCAGGCCCACCTAACCTTTGTTGGTCTTGGGCCTGGCCTTTGGGCCTCAAGGCTGACAATTGACTAAGATTGGACCCTTCAAATCTTCTCTTTATTATCGCTATATATATTAATACTAGACAAAAATTTCTCAAAAAAAAAAAATAAAGCATCGATGGATGCAGTAAAGCCTAAGCAAATGACGCCAACATATATAATGGGGAGAATTGGCTAGAAGGCAACAGAATTCAAAGTGTTTAAATATTGAGCCTCTTTTCTTTTGAATTTGGCTAGAAGGCCTTGGATTAAAAATTAGGCTTCCGTCGCGTACTCGGTTAGATTTTGCACTATGTGTCGAGAAAAAAGACGATTTTGCCCTTCCTTCATCTCCACTTCACGGGCAGAACCGCAGAAGCCGCTTCCAGTTTTCAACTTCACGTACGCGAGTAAAAAAAAAAGGACCGCGCGGCCTTGGGCGACGGCGCCGCCGTCGCAGACCACGCCGCCGAGCTGGGGCCACCCCCGGCGCCACCACCTGCAGATCCGGCGTTCCTAAGTGTGGATCCGCCGCCCCTGCTCCATAAAGTGCCTCGCCCTTCTCTTCCCCAGCCCGCCGGCAGCCAGTGGGCGCCACGGCCCTCGTCGAGGCGCGCGCGCGGCCAGGGCCAGGGAGGGAGACGGTCCGGGGCGGCCAGGACGGGGCTGCCGGCGGCTCCAGCGGCCTTGGCCCCCAGCCCGGCGGGCATCCGTCCAACATGGAGGCTGTCGGCCATGAGGAGTCCGCTGAGGAGCCCGTCGCCCAAACTTGCCCTTTGTCTTGCGAGCAGCCAGGCATGGAACCTCCTTCAAGCAGCGTGGTTCACCCGCTCAAGCCCCAGCCATGGCGCGACGCCCGCGAGCAGATCCAGTCGACGACGACGCTGGTTCAGCCAGTGCGTCGAGCTTGGGATGTGGATGTATGCCTACATACAAATCCCAGGAAATGAGTTGTTGCTCACGACTAGCACATGCAAATCCCAGGAACGGCGGGTGCTAGATTTGTTTTTCCGATCGATTATGTTTGTACAGAATACAAATGAGTTCGGTTAATTTTGGTTCAAAAATTTATGTGTAATCATGTACTCATAATTTGTTGAAAAAGTAAGCGTATATACTCATAAAAAGTATGAATATATACTTCATTCCAGTAAGTATGTATAAATACTATATTTTTTCTAAAAAAAAAAAAGTATATGCATACTCACGTATGAAACTTGGTATATAATGATACTTTTTTTCAAGAAAAAATGTATGCATATATACTCCTCAAAAAAGTATGAATTATATGTACTCGTATGAAAAAGGTATGGAAATATTATAAACAATAGAAATTCTGTTTTACATTTTTTTACTCAGGGACAAAATCATCTTTTTACTCTTCACTTAACACCGTCACTGCCTCCAAACAGACGGAAGGCCCAAAAGCTAAAGAATTTTTACTCCAAGGCCTTCCAGCCAAATTCGAAAAAAAAGAGGCCCAATACCTAAATACTTTGGATTCTAAGGCCTTCTAGCCAATTCTCCCTATATAATGCTAAAACATTCTCAATTTTCCACGAAGGGAAATCTCACAGAATGATATACATCAGTCGATAATCAATTCCATACATCGAACTATAAATCTAAAGAGTACAAATAGAGAGGTTTACATTAATAATTACAACGCCACAAGGCGGATACAAAGTATATCTAACATCCAGAACAGCTTGAGAAGGCGGAAGTAACGCGGAAGCAGCTTCAAACTCCAACTTGGGCGCAAGCACGAAACCTTCTAATCCGTTTGACATCACTGAGAAGCAGGAAAATCTGCACACCGTCAGATGTGTGCAGGCCATGGTCAGCACCGAATGAGCTTTAGTGGAAAAGAGAAAATAAAGGGATCTGGCGATCCTATAGTTTGGCTGTGGTTTGCATCCTAACGCATGCGAAGTAGCAGTAAATAGTAGTAACAATAATAATAATATAGTCAAGTTTAACACATTCCCATTCCCACACACATCCATCCATCCATCATCTCATCCATCCCAAATCCATCATCTCACCTCCATCATCACATCTCACGCTCGTGTCGGCAGACCAACTCCCTCTCGGTCTGTCTCAACGGCCCGCAGCCCCCATCCCAGGCTCGCGACCGGAAATGCTCGGGGAAGGTAGAACACTCCTCTCCTATCTAGTGAAGCAGAACACAGGACAGGTCCATAGCTGACAAGTCAGCATATGTATCAATCGATCAACCAAGAACACTGCAGAGGTTTCACACACCACAAGATTGCCATCATCGACATGTACATTGCCTAGGCCAATTCCGGCTGCTTTGCTATAATAGAACGATGCCATCCTACCTCTCAGCTCTGGAATGCCCCAAGTACCTCTGGGTGCTGAAACTGTGAAGTCATGAACCGTGCCCCGTTACGCGTCCATACGTCTCTGAAGGGTGTGGGACCATCGCATGCCCGTACCTCCCTAACACTGCTCGCCTAGTAGTAGTGGCACCGTGCTACCAAGTAGTCCAGCCGTCTCCCCATTACAAGGAACAAGTGGTCTGTAAAGGAGTCCTGAAGAAACTGAGTACTAGTAAGTCCTTAGGGATGGCTAAGCCGGGATGTCTCCAACAGGGTTACCGTTCGGGTGCCATCCTGACACCACGTGCCACCACAGCACCTTCTCTCTGAGCGGCCCATGACAAGCCCACACTCAGGGGTTTCCCCAACCACAAGTATACCCGCCACAGGTATCCGCACAGGAATGTCCAGTCCATCCCAGGGCAAGACTCGCTCCATAAGCTCGTCGTATATCCCGGCTCAGTCGACTCAACCCTCACCCTCCACGCACCCAAGTCACGCTCACAGAACCACCAGATCCTCACCAAGTCCACCAAGGCTGGCATCCCAAGCCAAAACCATTCCCAGGGGTTCACCACCCGCATCACATCACGGATCCAATGCGAAGTGGAGTTATAATTAATATGGTGATATAAAGTGCAAGGAAGCAGAAAGGTGGCAATAATGATATAAGTGCGAGCGCAAAGCTGGGTAACATGGTGAAGGGTTTTCAATCAAGGGTATAAATGGCTCAGGCAATAGCATGCATCAATATACTAGCAAAGGAATAAACATAAAGCGCTAGCAGTTCTATTAATTATGCAATGTCTAATAGGATTATCTAAAAGAAGGTGCTGCCATGACACCTGCGATGTCGAGGTAGTAGTGGTACAAATCCAGCAGTTGCGGTACGAGTCCTCCTTTGTCGGATGTAGTCGATCAGCGAGTCTCCTCCTTCTAAATCGACTCTGTAATCGAAACATAATAGTCGCGTTAGCGACTCCTATAGAATCCACAAAGAACCAAATGAATAACAAAAAGATCCAAATGCACTCAAACAGAGGCTCATGACATGGAGCCCGATTTTAGATGAATTTCGATATAAAGATCATCAATTTCGGAGCTCGTATGAATAAGTTATGAATTTCCGAAGTTTAATACATATTCTGAAAAAGAAAAGGGCCAGATTATTCTCAGGCTGACACGTGTCATCATCCTATTGGTACATGTGGCACCTGCGTGTCTGCTGATGTGTCAAGGCTGCTGACGTGGCAGTGGGTCCCGTGGGGTCAGGATGGCGTCAGGATGACGTCATCATTGACGGTCAACCCAAATGGGCCGGGAACGGGCCGCTCAGGGCCGAGTCAGGGCCGGACATGGGCCGGACGGGCCTGCCACGTGTCATCTTATGGTTGCGCCATGTCGTTGACTGGGTGTCCAACGGGCTCTGGTCCACACAGGCGGTCCATCATGGACAAAGGGAGATTCAGTCCATAGACCATACCCTGGTTCGTGGTGCACCGCATCTATATCCCTCTTCTCTCTCTCGGTTCACGGTGAACAGGGTCTACGGGCTCATCATCCGAAGGGGTCTGGGTTCACGAGTATGGCGCACGGTGGACGCATGCCAGTGGGGTCCGTAGTCAGCGGCTTGGCTCTGGTAGACTAGGTCCATCTTCTCCATCACGACTCGAGCTTCATCTTCCCCAATCCTCTGTCTTCTCCGGCGACATTCCCCGCTGGCGGCGAGGTCAGTGTGGAGCTCGCAGGGGATAATTTCCTCCATTAGCTAGCTCGTTAGCATCTCTAGGCCATGGCGGAGCTACGGTGACGTCATGGCGAGCTATTGTGGCCCGCAGCGGTCGGCGCGCATGCGCCGGCGGCGCATAAGGCAAGGCGGCCGGCGGCGTTGGCACCAAGGAGCGAACGTGGCTCCCAAAAGAGTACAGCAGCGTCTCGGAGGTCCGGCGAACACGGCAAGGTCACGGGGTGGGCTGCAAGTGCGTCAGCGCTTTCGGCCGCGATGGCAGCGGTGCTTCCGCAAAGGGGGACGACAGCGAGGATGCGAGGGCTCCAATCAAGTCTATCCGGGGCTTCTCGAGTTCGATTCGCGTCTAGGAGGATCCGTTTGGCATACCGACGGCGACCAAAACCCGCGGCGGAGTCCGCATCGTGACAAAGGCCACGCAGAACTCCGGCGAGGTGGCGGCGCACGGTAGGGACATCAAGGAGGGGTCCAGGGGCTTCTTCGACTACTTGGCTGGATGCGGAAACTCGTGGCGACGCTCGACGGCGCGATCTCAGCCAGCAAGACTGCCGGAGTTGAACAGGGCATCCTCGCCATGGCGGCGCTCCAGTGCACGCCGGCGATGGCATGGTCTAGGTGACACAGGGAACCAGGGGTCATCTTCTTGGCCTTGCGCGTGCACGAGGCGGCGCACGACGGGGCGGAAGCGGATCCGGGGTCCATGTGTCCAGTCGGGGCACGTTCAAGCCAGTGCAGTGGCTCGCCGTGGTTGGGTCTGGCCACAGCGGCGGCATGGCGGTCACATCCGCTCCGGCGTACTCCGAGGCCGGGGTCCGTTGGGCTTGGCTAGTCCGTGTGTGCGCGGTGCATGTCCAAGTGCCGGATGCGGCACGGCCTACGTGCTCAGTGGAGCACCATGGCCGGAAAGCAAGGTCGAGGGGGGAAAGTGGGCGACGGGGCTCACCTAGTTCTGCGTAGGCGAAGCAGGTTTGGTGCGGTGTCGTTGCGAAGCGGTAGGGGTGACGAAGTAGAAGAAGGGCTCGCGGCTGTAGGCGACGTCGTGGTACGCTTGCGGTGCCCGGCTTCCTCGCGGTGCGGCAGCAGCAGGTCCTCCCGGCGAGGCCTTCTTCTCCGGCGGCGGCGACTTCCTCTTCTCCTCCTTTCCCCGCCTCCTCCTTCTCCTTCCTCTCCACTTCTTCTTTCTCTGGTGCTGTTCGTGGTGAACCGCGGAGCGGCGGCGGCTGGGTGGAAGGCTAGGGCTTCGGCACTGGGGTTGGAGCTTTTATAGCCGGGCGGCCATGGCTTTAGGCGGCGGACGCGCGATCGCAGCCACAGCGTGATCGGGTGGCCAGGGATGGCTCCAGAGGTCGCTATCAAGCCCGTGTGGGCTCCATCCGTCAGCGAAGGGCGCCAATTGGCTTCGCGGCCAAGAAAGGGGAGGAGCGGTGGCCGGCAGGTGCATGTGCGCGGGCGCGGGAGAAGGCGATGCCCACGCCGTGGGCATGTCGTGGTCAGGGTTGTCGGGCCAGGTGGCGGTCATCCAGGGCATACGCGGGGATCAGGCGGTGGAGGCTGCTTGCGTCGCGGCTACGCGAGGGGACAAGCCCTGATATCACGACGTCATGCGAAGGGGACCAAGGAAACATATGACAGGTAGGGTCGGGCGGTCAGCGAGCGCGAGCTCTCTTTGTCGCCACGCGGGGACGGCGTCTTCCTGTCTTGCTCGCGGGCCGGCGTGGGCCGGCTAACGGGCCAGGTCTGCTAGTTAGGCTGGGAGAAAAAGAAAAGAAGGAGAGAAGCAGCGGGCCGGTTGGATAACTTTGGGCCGCGGAGAAAAGGAAAAAGAAAAGATGATTGCGGGTTGGGCCAGGGTTATAGGCCGAAATGGCCTTTGCCATTTCCTTTATGTATTCTTTTCCTTTTCTTTTTCTGTTTTGATTTTTGTACATATGTATGTATATGTTTTATGATTTGCATCTCTCGTATAAAGTCCCATGGTGGTCATAAAGGTCATAGGATATGTTGGGATATTAATCCCATAATATGTATATATTATTTCATCTATTTATTGTATTAATAAATAGATGTTGGGTTGTTGTTTTATTATTAGTCAGTACAAAAAGCCAATAAAACCCAAATCAAACATGTTGCAGGGCATTTTAATAGTGCTAGTGTGATTCACATATAATTGTCGCCTATGCAACATGATGTTATAAAGTTGAATTGAGCTAATGGCCTAGCATGGATCCACTAGTGTATAGACTAAGGTAGGTCACTATATGTATGGCAAAGTAGTGATCAACTAGGAGCTCAATCATATGTCATATTTATATAAATGATTACAAGTTTATGCTAAGTCATGCCTTTAAGATGTAAGGGTTTAACTTAGGTTCCTAATCACATGTGGCTTAAGGGGGGTTAAGTCACATGTGGTGATGTGCTATTTATGTATCTAGGTAGAGTTATCTACATGACAAGCAACAAACATGGGTTTGTTTTAGAAAAAATTTGTAGTTGGGATTTTTGTGTTTGGTGAATTTTCCGGGTTGTTACAAATGCCATGCAACAACTGATAGATAGATCGGTGATGAATTGGACGGAGCGCCACCAACGACTCTAGTTTGGTGCTCCATTCATCTACACAGAGTACCTGTGCCCTGTGGGGTTACAGTTCTAGCCACATTAATTTCTCCATTTTCCTCTCTTGGAAGAAACAGATTGGACTCGACCTAGAAATCAGTTAGGTAGATTGCCTGTAGAGCGATGGCTGCGCTAATTCACAACTAACAGACATTGTTTGTCAATGTCAAAAGCTATATATCATGATTGCCTTTTATTTTGTTCATCGTTGCCTGAAGAGTAGTTAGGTGCCTAAGTATTCGTGTTCTAAGTTTTCTTTTGGTCACAATGGGGCAAATAATATAATAATATTAGCTTGCATTGATCAAGTCAATTTTAAAGTTTTATATGCGTTGGATGGTTCTTCCGAGCTTTTTAGTCTTATTAACTAAGGATGAATTAATGGCCATGTTAAACGACTTTCGTCTTAAAAGGCTCCTTCTCTTTAGCTTAAACTTTGGGACCATAGCCCTAAAACTCTAGTAGAAGGAGGTCAAGCAGATCCAATAGTATAGGCCAATCTGAATGCTTAATGTCAGTTCCAAGATCTTTACAAAAGTACTAGCTAATAGATTGACAAGGGTAGCTAATAAAGTGGTGAGGGCGTCGCAAACAACCTTTTTGCAAGAAACATATTTGAGGGGGTTGTGGTGTTGCATGAAACTATACATGAGTTGCATGAAAAGGAAAAATATTATGTCATCCTTAAACTTGATTTTGAAAGGCTTAGACAAAGTAAATTGTCCCTTTTTGCAACAAGTGTAAAATGAAGCGTTTCTCTCCAGCGTGGTGTAAATGGAATTTTTTTGGACCGAAGTGGTGTAAATGGATTGAGAAAGTTGTTAGCAAAGAAAGTGTAGGGGTTAAGGGGAATGAAGAAATTGGTCATGACCCTCTCTCCTTCCCTTTTTTTAATATAGTTTTTTTAAGTATTTGGAGGGGTTTGCACCCCCCTACAGCATTTATTAACCATTAACAAAGTTTAAACATATAAACAAAGAGGAGGTTATCCATACACACCCTTGATAGTTTGATGTGACTTTCATATATATAGGCTGAGGCATGTATACAACATATTTACATATATATAATCCCTATTAGAGCATCTCCAAGAACATTCTAAATTTCATGTTCTATATCTTCATTTAGCTATCCACTCTATAAAAAATCTTTCTCCATAATCTAACATATTCCAACAGACTAGCTATATCTCAAAGAGAAAGGAATAGAATTTGGAACATGCAAACGTGGAACTCGTTGTTAGCCTCACATACACCAAGATAGCAAGGCAGGGTGGTTAGCTAAAATTAGCATGCGAGACTCACGGGATAGCATGTCGAATAGGATAGCAAACGTAATGGCTAGTCTGTTGGAGGCCCTTTTTTCTTGAGATTTAGCTAAAAATAGCAATAGCAAGCTTGATAGCCATTCTCTTGGAGATGTTCTTATGAGTTTTGTTCAGATTTTCAAATTTAGTTAAAATTTCACGAAGTTATAAAAATTCCAGTCAAAATTGCGGTGGTTTAAACAATTTTCGATTAGCCGCCTCCAGAATTTGTCTCGCAGGTGCTAGTCCGATGGATCATAACTATCCAGAAACGTCGTTCAGCAGTGGCAGAGGCACTAACAGGGCCATGTACAATGACGTGCCAACTACAACCAGCGTGCTATTGATCGATGGATCGATCGATAATCATGGTAGCTGCCTGCCTCCACTAGCTAGCACTGCATACAGAGGGGTACCTAGTAGGTTAATTTCTGTCATGTATATATAATTGTTCTTTGATTTTTCTGGAGAGATCTTTATTCAAGCAGGTACCAGCAGTTTTAATTAATTATACATATATAATTGTCATCTTGGATTCAAGGTCAACATGAGCAACAGCTGACACGCCGTACGTTTGGCAGCAAAAGAAGCAAGGAAGAATTCAGTGGAGTAATTAATAGCGGCTGCTCAACAACCTGATGATACTCTATGAAAGTAGCTATAGCTTGAGTAGCTACTAAACTTACTGAATCAGCAACTCAGTGCATGTAGTAGATCAGAAGGAACAAATACATATGGCATATCAGGGGATCGGAGTACACATAAGAAAGTTTGATCATATACGATGAACACACTCTTTGATCGTATTAAAAATGAAAATCTATTTACAACAACTTAAGTAACATGTAGATCGACATAAAATTTTGTTTGCGGGTTTGTCCCTCTGAATTCCACTGAATCACGGATCACGGAAGTAAAGTAATCCTTGTCCCTTTACAATCTACATAGAGTTAGACCGAAGTAGAGGTGACTCAAAGGTAGCTGAGCTTTCCCGGCCGGCCCTTTCATTCATATATCCATCCATCTCGATCTATTGGATGGATGCATCCTCTAGCTACATACACACCGCTCTCATCTTCTCCCATCCACATAGACAAGAAAAAAAAAACAACAACAAATAAATCTGCTCTGCTGGAGCTGAGTGCTGACCCCCAAATTAACACATCAAGCAACAACAAAACTAAACCCAAAAGGTACATATATAGGGTCAAATTATTTCATTCATTCTCTACAAACTAGTGTAGCTAGCTCGATCATGTATATATCAGAACTTCTTATTACGAAAAAGAGCTTCTTTAATTCAGCCCCAGTTGAAAGAGAATTGAAGCTCCAATGACCTTGAATGGGATTTTGCACAGGGCGCTTGCGTTTGCATTGACGGATGGCGCGACATGCACCATGGTGTACATAAAGTGTGGTAGATGGAGAGCAGCTATTAGTAGTAGATAGACGAAGCAGTGTGATCCGTGCGATTTTATATAACTGACTGATGAGAACTTTTTTTTGAAGCAATATAACTGATGAGAACTGAACTGACTGATGACTGACGCTGAAAAGCAGTTGAGACGTCAGACGTCGACGATGCAGGGTGCCGCGCGCTGGAACTTGAAGTATCCTTGTCCCCCACCGGCGTTGGAGCCGTAGCTGCCCTGCCCGTCGTTGACGGTGAGCAGCGCGGGGCACCGGACCCTGAGGTGGTAGTGGCTGGTGATGAACGCGCCGGCCTTCCACCGGATCCATCCGTCGACGCGGATGGTGACGAGGATGTACCCCGCCGTCTCGTCCTGCGTGAGCGCGGTGTTGAGGTAGGGCGGCAGCCCGACGTTGGAGGCGGAGAGGAAGGGCGCCCAGACGGTGGCGTCGTTGGGCGGCTGGAAGAAGGGCGGCAGCGCTGTGGGCACGGTGATCTGCATCCCGCGGTACTCGGCGTACACGTCGGCGCGGTCGTAGTAGATGCCGACGCGGTCGTTGGTGTTGCGCGACGCCAGCGTGGCCTGCATGGTCACGGTGAGGTAGGAGGAGGCGCTCACGTTGAGGCACACGACGCTCACGTCGTTGAGGAAGAACCGCGGCTTGGTGGGCCGGAGCACCAGCCACACGATGAGCACGATGAGGAGGAGGAGCAGGATGATGGCCACAAGGGCCGCGCAGAAGCGCCGGTAGAGGCGCTGCCGCTCGCAGTCCTTGTGCTGATCGCAGTACTTGATCGACATTTCTGTCTTTCTGATGCTCTATGTGTCCTCCTTTCTGTCTTGTTTTTGTTGTTGCTGCTGCTGAAAGCTGAATGAAGTATGGAAGTATGATTGCACTCCGAAAAAGAGACCAAGCAAGCAAGTATGGAAGGGAAGGCTCGTTTTGCTTTGCTCACTAGCTATGGCTATGGGGGCAGCTCGCTCGCCTCGCTCACTCAGTGACAAAAGAAGAGAGGAGAGCAGGGCAGAGGAGAACAGAGGGGAACGCAACAACTGACAATAAGGAAAGGAAGAAACTCGAAAGAAATAAGCAAGGTGTAGTGTTTATAAGCCTGCCAGCCAAACGTGCATAAGCGCTAGTACTACTAACTACACTAGTACGACGACTTACAATTATTCATACAATTGTACTCCATCGATTATATATATCTGTATGTACGGACTTGATCAAGACTTGGCCTCCAAAAAAGGGCGTTCATCATTCAGAAGAGAAGAGAAGAAAAGGCTACGATCCATTTTGCACTGATAGCGTACAGGCCATTCTGAATGTGCACCGTACAGCAGTACCGAGGGAGGAAACTAAAGCACGGCACATAGCTCACAAATGAAGCATCTTTCATGTGATCCAAGCTGACTTATACGCTTGTCGCTGAAATTACAAGCTACTACTACTTCATTTAATTTACTGACTGACTGAAGAAATTAAGATTGATGATATGATTCCATATCCATCAATAATTCAATTCCTTGGATTGACCACGTCGTATGATGATGCCGCTGTCTGCTATTATTTCCCCTCGCGCATAGCACATACCATGTGACTTGCATCCAGCTGATGTGATGCAACATCCCAAGTTCACAATTCTTTCATTCCCCAACAGGTTCATGTCTGCATATACTGCTGCTACTTTTGTTCAGCAGAGAGCATGCAAAGGATTCAGACAACAGCTGAACCAACAAGATTAATAATATACAAGATATATTATTGTAACTGCATAATGGCCACAAATATATTTTACTTCATATATACCAAGCAGCTAGCACCACCACTACTACTCTATAATCCTTGTTTGAAATATCCAGCACTAGCCAGTATATATGTAATACCCTGTCCATGAGCATACTGCTATATATCTTGAGAGAGCTTTTACTTGTGCCCTACAGGGAACAACACTTAGCTTGGAAAGTTGAAAGAGCACGCAGTGGAGGCGGCAGGTGAGGTGTCCACGTCGATCACCATGCGGCCTGCCTGCCTGTGCCTGGAGGTCAGTTTCAGAGCATCAGTCCACATATCCCCACATCAATTTCTTTCTTTCCTTCTCTTCAGAAAAGAACAGATAGAAGGATATACAAAGTAAAGGCTAGAGGCTGAGCCATGCATGCTTCTTATCCATCACCTTAACTCGCTCGATCGCACCATATACGTTTTTCGATCAATTTCCCAGCCAAAAGAAAACGTACAAAACATGTATATAAAAATATATATGCGCACTTATATCGTGTTCCTCTTCTCTCCTCAGGAGTCAGGATCAGGACTCAGGACACGACACTCTCAGTCCCCACAGAACTTTCCATAATTTTGTCAGGTTCCTCCTGCCTTTGATCATCCTCTTGTCAGGTCATGCCAGCTGATGGAGTTTTCTTTGGGTGCTTCTCTTAGTTCCTTGCAGTGCCTTAATATGATGCCAACTCAAAGTGTGATTCAGCAAAAGTTTAGTTTAGTTTAACATGATATGGTGTGGACCTATGGTTGGTTGGTGGCACATCATATTCAAGAGACAGAGCAGCCTCATCAGCACCAGCTGACGCTCAGGAAGGGATTGGAGAATCAAGGCGGGCTCTCCTAGTCCCTACCAGTACCACTCGTCTTTTCCTCACCCTCCCAGTTGGAGTCCTGGTGCCACGCAACGACTTGGGCACTCCAGGGTGCCAGACGTTGGTCTCAACCCTAGGCTATCAAAATCCAACGCTAGAGATCTAATCTTGCCTGGCCCCGGCAACCTTTTGCACCAAACTCTAAACCAAACAGCCCCATACATACTACCAACTGAAGCAGCACATATCCCCACACTCACAACGAAATGAATGGCCACTTGAACTGTACATGTGGGAACTTAAGCAACTAACTACAGGTTCTAAACACATGCATGAATATCTGCATTGCATTGTTCCCGGCCTCCCATCCCATCAGTATGGTCCATTCACACACTAGTTGCTCTTTACAAATGACATTGTGCTATCTCTAAACTCCACCCTTATATATCTGACGATAATCTTAAAGGTGGCTGAGTAAACACCATCAGAAGTCACATCAAAACCAATCTGGCAATCTCCCCTTCAATTTTTGGTTGCGTGGTCTCTAAGGGTCAAGGCTCAGGACTCAGGAGGGGTCAAATTAAATCTGCCGATTTCGACCAATTCATATCCATGCTTTCTTTTCATAATTGAATCATTTGATGAAGCCATCAAATTATATATCACTAGCTGAAAGGAGAGGTTCTCAAATTAATGATCCATCCATGAACTAGTCGATAGAGTAGTATAACATAAAACAGACAACCAAAGTATGCAGTTTCTCTACAAACAGCAGTGGCATCTGTTTCTTGCAGAAACCCTGGATACATCAGCACGGTCAGTATCTCCTTCCTTCACACACTCTCTTTACCTGTTTACCATCCATAACTATGACACTATTTTTTTGGGAAAAAAGCTTGAACTTTGAAGGTTCTACATATATATCTTCTAGATCCAAAGAAAACAGAAAAACACCAGTTGTTGCTGGTGAAGTCCATTCTAGCTACCTGTAGTTTTCAGCTTTGTTGGACTGACCAAACATTCATTCATAGTTATTAGTACTAGAACGTATACCCACCTGCCATCATAAAAGACTACACACATCAGGACTTAAGGGGGAAGAAGAACAAAGAAAAAAAAAGGAACATGCTTATATTACTTTCATGGCAATGGCGTGGTGCTTCCGTGCATAATACTCCTCTCTAAGTTCAATAACAAAAAAGATGCAAACAATTAGTCATGGATCACTTTCTAGCCCACTCTCTTCAGCTAGTGTGATGTCGCTATGCAACAACACATCATTTTCTATCAACTGCAAATCAGCAATCGACTCCTCATGATGCCCCAAATTTGAAGCAGCAGGAAATTAACATCGATATCACAAAGGCGCACGCACTAGCTAAGGAATTAATCGGGCGGTCTAGCTAGTAGAATTAGGAGTGTTCCAGTGAAGGAGGGAATCTCGTTCTTCAGTGTTTGGTGATCAATTTGGCCCACCCATCATTGACACTGTATATGTATGGACTATGGTGTGCTCTTGCACAAGCATGACATCAGAAACCTGCTTACCGGTGGAAGCACTTTTTGGTATGTGGAGAAACTGAGGGTCCTGTTAACGAATTGTATATATTCTTCGGAAATGAGAGGATTAATTAGGTCACCAGATGCTCTGCTGCACAGAGAAAAAGGCAGAAAGGGGCATGATGCAAAATAACATTAGCTAGCAGGGAAAGTCAGGTGGAAAAGTGCAGAGGAAAGTTAAAGAGATATGAAGCTTGCAGAATACTGAATCCAAGTATATCCAAAAGCAATGCAGGCTAGCTAGCAGAGGCCGGGTACCCTAAATTCTAAAACAAAGGTAGAATATCTCAAATAAAGCGGATGCAGCCAGAAACTTAACGTGTCATCTTTTGTGGTGTCCACATGCATGGTTCCTCCTCCTATTCCAGAAAACAAAGTGTGTCCATTCTCCGATCCACTCAAGTTTTGACAAACACGTCCATCATTCGAGAACTTGATTGGTTTCAATGACCGCACAGCTGTCTGAAGATTTGGGCCCAAGCTCTGATCTGCCCGCCGGCCTTAACTTTGTGGATTTCGAATCGAAATATCGAAGCAAGGAGAAACAGAAACCACAGTATGCAGCGTGGGCCGTTTTTTAGTCCGCGAGCCGGCCCGATGATGCGAAAAAGCAGCAAACAAAGGCGACGGGCCAAATTAAACACACGCCTGGACGGACCAAAGTTGGCAACTGGACACTTATCCTTCAATCGAATAAGTCTTGTTGAATTCAGTATTCAGAGATGAAGGTTGAATAAGGCCTTGACTGGGCTACCAGCCATGGGCCGTGAATCTGTCTGCGCAATGTTCTAGATGATGATTATTGATAGGGAGCTGCTAGCGCTAGGACGTCCTAGCATAGGACGGTCCCGCACTAGCAGGGGCCCGGCCCATCTAACGCTCCCCGTTCAACCACCGGACACACACAACCCACACATCGTTCCGCACACGGACGCCCCCGACACACGGGCACACACGGGTGGCCCCCGCGCCCCGCGCTGCGACACACGTACGCCTCCTGCCGCCTGCGCGGCCATGCTCCTCCGTGACCAGCGGACAAAAGATCCGTCGCCGCCGCCGCCGCCAACATGGCTGTCGTGCATCTGAAACAAAAAAACACACAAAAAATTAAATAAAAATTGGAAAAAAACATACTTAAACAGGAACAAAAGGATTGAAAACAAAATCAAAATCTGAAACAAAACAAAATTTGAAACAAAAGCGAAAATAAACTGAAACAAATGAACGAATACAAATGAAACACATGACTGAAAGAATTGAAACAAAACAACATGGCGAGAACTACTGCAACACTTTGGTTCGCAAAAAACTGCTGAAACACGCATGGCCATACCTCCGCAACATCAGCAAAACAACTTATGAAACAACATGTTGCGAGCTACTGCAATACTCTAGTTCGCGGAACTGCTGAAACATAAAAGGGCATACTGCCGCAACATCAGCACGACAACTTATGAAACAAGCATGTCGCGAGTTACTGGAACACTTTGGTTCGCGAAACTGCTGAAACACAAAAGGGCAAACACAAAAGGGCATACAGCTGCAGCAACAACAACAACGCAGCTTGTGAAACATGCCGCGAGCTACTGCGAAACATGCATATTTGTACCCACTGGGATAACACCACAAACGACTCATGGAAACAACATGCCACTAGCTTTGCAACATGCACATTTGGATCACTAAAACAACACCAAAACCAAACTGGATAGGCACACCAAAAAGCTTTCAGGAACCCTCAACCCCTACTGCAACATCACCTAAATAGGCACTGCAACAACGAGAAACACAAAGTTGAAACACAGAAAAAGTGAGATCAAATCTAGATCTAGAAAGTGGATGACGAGCATGAAGAGGGGAAGGAGGGAGAGCAGTCACCGGCAGGGGATGGCGCCACCGTCTTCTTCACCTCCGGCGACTCCCCCACCGGAGGTGGAGAAGAAACGGGTGTGAGCTCGTCACCAGAGATGGGAGGAGAAGGAATAGAGATTAGAGCAGAGAAGGAGGAGGCCTACCAGGCGAGATCCGTGTGGATCCATCGTCATCCTCGCCAGATCCGCGGTCGCCTCCGGTAGATCCGGCCGAAACCCTAGCTCGTCCACCCGGAGATGGAGGAGAAGCCAGAGAGGCGAGGAAAGGGGAGGAGCAGGCCTGCCTGGGCGAATCCGCGCGGATCCTGCTCCCACACCACGACGAATCCGCCAGATCCGGGGTCGCCGCGGCTGAATCCCGCATCCGGCCCCAAACATGGCGGTTCGTCGCCTCGTCATCCGCCATGGCGCACGGTGATGCCGGGGAAGGGGGAGGAGGTGAAGATGGCGGATCCGCATCCGCCTGCCCCGGATCCGGCGGATCCGCTGCCGCCGCCACCAGATCCGGCGGATCCACTGCCGCCTCCACCGGATCCGGCGGATCCGCGCCCCACCGCCGGCGGAATCGTGCCACCGCCATGGCCGGTACATTTCCCCTCGTTGGGCCTAGTGGAGAACAGCGAAGGGAGCAAGGGAAGGGAGGCGCGTGCGCGGTGGAGCTCCATGAGCGGAGGAAGGGAGGTAGTGCAGCAGTGCATCGACGTGGCGGCGGCGCGGCGAGGGCGAGGGCGAGGAGCGCGAGAGGAGGACGAAGAGAGAGAGGGAGTGGGAGGAAATGAAGTGGGGAGAGAGAGGAGCGCGGCCGCGTGGGGAGTGTGGTGGACGGTTGGCCGGCCCAATGGGCCACCGACGCGCGTCCTAAAGCTAGGACGTAAGAAGACTAGCATTACCGTTATTGATAACTAGGTGGTTTCTCCGCGCGTTGCTGCGGAAATTTCTATGCGAAACAGAAATGCAGCAAACAGAGACCATTGCTTAATAATTCTGTAAATCATTTAGATATAATAATCATACTATATTTCTGCACAAATTTAAGAATGATTTAGACAGAAAAGTAAAAGAATCGGCTTATTTCATTGAAAAATAGCATGTAGTACCATTAAGTTATGCGTTTTTTTTGGGACATCCATGCATGCCCACCCTCACATGTGCATGCAACAGCGGCTTGGTGCAACCGCTAGCTTTCATTTGCTGAAGGTATAGAAACATAGCAGCTAGATATAGAAATGGATGAATCTAAATAGTCAAGGTGAGGACTGATGATGAACCTGCTTATGCAACTGATATTAAATCCATGAACCCGCTTATTGCCTGATTTGGAGGATGCAAGCTATATAATGCTGAAGGAAGCGTATTGCTATGGCGTCTGACAACTTGAGGTAGCACACGTACATATTAACATAGATGATTCTTGTGCGTAGATCTTCTGGGAAGATGAGCGGACGTAGTGGAAGATAGTGGAACTGCAAAGTGGAGTTTAATTTCAAGCCGTGCGGCACCTAGAAGAGTTTGGCCTGTGGGGCATTTACGTACTTGAGGGAAGTGCAGTGCTAGAAGGCAAAAGATTTGAAAGCATGCTTAGTGGCCAAGGTGAAAGGATGATGGATGCTTAGTGGGACGTTGATGACATGGCATAAGGAAATGCTAGAGAAATAGTTAGTGGGCATTAGCTTTATAGTAGTTTTGGATAAAATAACAATAATGATAATAATATACTTGTATAAATAAATCAACGGCCTAGCTAATCCACTTGCATCCGGCGCTATGGGACGGACACGTGGGTTGTAATACGTGGTACGTGGACGGACACGTCGTCCTAGCTAACCCAGAAGCTTCATCTCCGAGTCACTGAGTTAGTCCCAGGTGACACGTACGTATGTGACCGGCCGGCACGGCTCCTTGTGCTGCCCTGCCGACTGCCGCCACGTGGACGCATGGCTTCACTAATTGTTGCGTGCATGGCACAGTCTCGACCACCAAAAGTCCAAAATTACTCCCTCCCTCTCTGTCCAGATTAAAGACAAGGTACGATTAGTTTACCTTCCAAATCACATGGATTCTACCATTGATCACTTCACTCGTGGTCTACACGGCTTAGGAATTTGGAACAAGTGGAGTATTTGCTAATAAGGCTAAATGCATAATCCTTTGTAGATTATTATTTGTCTAAGTCCTATTGTGAGTAGAAACCCGTACCATTAAATTGTTTTACAGGTATAAGGACTTTGGTAGTGCCAAGTCATCTCACCAAAGCTCGTAAAGTGGATAAAGTTGTCCGAGCCTGTGGTGCCGACATCCACTGTTTACTAAGCTAGTTGCAAGTCCTATTAAATTAATTTGACAAGATATGTAATGTATGTTTTGATTGATTTGCGCAATCATTTAATAAAGGTGCTCTTTGAGTTGTGACCGGTATAGATGTAGGAGTACATATCATGCTCTAGTGGAGTTTGTGGATGACACTGATCTCCATGGATTTTACTTAAGCTAAGTTATTCAAGAGGACGGCACTCATCAGTTTATAGGTACATTAATTAATCTAGTGTGTTCCCACTAGTAAGGAATAGTACGTCATTAGTTAAAGAGTCCCTGTCAATTGGCGTTGCAGCACCTTCAAAAATCATCCTCAAAAATAGATTTTGAGTGCCTCTAAAATTAAGTTGATTTTTCTGTGTGCTACATAGTAGTGGGCTAGTGGCAAAACAGAACATGATGGGATCGATGTTGCATTCAACAGTAATAAATAAGGCCGGTGATGAGAGTCGAGGGAGTGCTTGGCCGGCGGGGTTGAAGATGTTGGAGGCACAAGCTACCTAGCAGGTGAGGTGTCCAAATCCATGGATCTGATCGCCCTGTATCTTGCGGGATCTATCGGACCAAATTTGGAACCACTGAATTTGAATATACTAACACTAACTGAATTTATCAGAAAAAATATGTACCAGTAATAAATACATAATATAGGACCGAACGAATTTGTCTTGCCAAAATAGCCGGTCTGGATGGTCTATATATTATTGGCCGGCCGTGGTTCATAGCTCTCTTGTCTCTTGATGAAGAAACACAGATATATGATCTATGGTACTCGATCGTACACACAGAAATATACACAGAACACACAGAGACATGCATCACACAAGAGAGAAACACAAACTGATCTCTACATGACGGTGCAGGCGTTGACGTTCTCGTCGCTGAACATGGACATGTACTTGACCTCGGGGTCGGAGGGGTCGGCCATGGCCTGCGGCGCAGCGCGGACGAAGCCGGCGGGGGCCTTCTTGTCGTAGGCGCCGCCGACGTAGGGGTAGGTGGTGAGGGCTACGGGCACGTATGGCCACATCTCGGCGTTCTTGCCGGTGGCCTTGACGCGCTGCAGCACCTTGGCGGGCTCCACGTACCCGGTCACCGTGCACTTGCTCTGCTTCGGGTTCACCGCCACGCTCGTCACCCCGCGCATCGACTTCACGGCGCTCTTCACGCGCCGCTCGCACCCCTCGCAGTCCATCTTCACCTTGATGTTCACTGTCTGGATCATCGGAACCAATAAGCGTCGGAGCTCCGATATGAATGATCCATCAAAACTAGCTAGTGTAAATCATGCACAAGCAACCAAAGCACGTCGTCGTACCTGCAGCGGGCGCTTCTTTCTGAGCTTGAGGGCCTCCTTCGTCTCCGTGATGCTGCACAGATGCGACAAGTGGTCCAGGATGCCCATGGCGGCTGCTGCCTGCTTGCTTCTATCTCGATCAGCTCGTCGTCCTCCTCTTCGATCTGTGAAGACACAAGAGCAGAGCACAGCAGCTTTGCTTGTGTGAACTGTGAAGACTGAACAAGTAGCCGTTTGTATATTGATTAATGAAGCCGGCCGGCAGATCCAAGGGAAGTAGCAGGGAATTGGAGGATGGTATGGTATATATAGTGGAGGCCACTGCCGGCCGGACCCCCGGACAAAGCTCATCTGGCTGCAGGTTTCTCCGACCCTTACTTGTTGAATTGGAAAGCCAAAAAAAAAAAAAAAGGACAAAAAAGTTTACTCCGTATTAGTTTGTATGGCCAGGATGGATGCCAGGCAGCCCAGGCTTTTTGGTTGCAATCATCTTCATCTCATTATGTTGGTCCATGCTTCCATGGTATACGTACAGTAAATAAAACAATCAAACCGCTGAGCTTTCGGAATTTAGTGAGCGACGTGGACAAGGAGACGACACTGATCCAGGCAGTCCTTCCATGATAGGAGTGGCCCACTGCATGCCCTGCCTGGCTGTCTGATTTTGATTTGATAGCACAGCCACAGCTCTTCTTTGGCCGGTCCAAGCGCTGCTTGAAACGTGTGCATGAATCAAGGAAACGTTTCACTACCTACCCACCCTACTCATCTGTGCATTATTGATGATTTACGTGTCTAGGTTGTAAAAGACATGTTTAGGTTATTTCACTGTTAGGTTATTTTACAATAATCCATGGCAATATATCAAACAACGCCTGTTTTGTTTCATTAATCTTCTACTCTCTCCGTCCTAAATTATAACTTGCTTTGACTTTTTCAATTCATCTATTTTTTGCTATGAACCTGGACTCTAGATGCACAGCAAAATAGATATACCAAAAAAAGTCAAAACGACCTATAATCTAGAACGGAAGGTCCAAGTATGTGTATATACATATAACGTAACATCCAACTGTCGCACCTAGCAGGTCTGGTCCGACACATCCTGGGCCGGGGGGCCCCCGGATCCACCTAGAAGGATGCCGGAGACAAAGGGGGAAGGGAAGAGAAGGCAGAGTGCTTGTGGAGTAGGGAGACACGGAGTCCCGTTATTAGGCCCGCCACTGCTTGCCGCTACCGCAAGCTGAAAGGCGGACGGCGGCCGAAGAGGTGGCTTAGGGGAGGGGGCTGACGGTGCCGGGAGGGTGCTGACGGTGCCGACGAGCACTCCTCGTGTCGCCCTTGGAGAGCTGTGAAGCATGACTTCTTGTCATAATGTGCACTCAGGCGGTAAATGAAAATATTATTTCTCGTTATTAGGCCCGCCACTATATGGACGTGAAGGTTATTGTTGTTGCTGCAACAAATTAAAAAAAAAGATACTTGGACTGTTTTGCAGAGGTTGGTGAGGAGGTGGGAGGGGACGTATGGTACTCCATGATAATGATACAAAAGATATATGATGTCCGGTCAACAGAATCCAACTTTACAAAATATTCGTTGGAAATAGTTGTGAAGAATGTCTATATATTATTGATGTATATCCTACTCTGATCCTGAACTTTGGACTTGTTGTGGATGTTTGTCCGCTAAAGGACCACATGATTGATACTCTGATAGTATGATATATAATATATGCATACACTGACAGGAGAGAGTGTAGCCATGCGTGCGCCACCTTTCTTTTTTGACAGCAGTATTAATATATCTAACTGATCTGATCAATATGGGAGTAGATAAATATATAGATAGAGGATCAACCTCTCCAACAAGTAACGCAAGGTGTCCTGATTGCCGACTGCGACGTTCCAGCTTTTGCAATCAGTAAGTGCCCAAGTGGTGATAAAGGAAATATATATGCCATCTGTGAACTGCTTTTCTGCCGGATATCCATCCTTGGATCAGGCTGTTCGAAAGCAAGTTTATCCCTGATTCCAATCCAGCATATCCTTTTCTTCTTCAAAAATTAATAAGTAGATGATGAATCATATACATCCACATATAAAACGATGATACAGTACAGAATTAGCTTGTATATGCACTTGTTTGCCATATACAGTATACTTTATTTGGCCCCAAACTAGATTAAAGAATAGTTACTCTTGACACAGCTGTGCTAGTTTTGGCAGAAAGGCATGAGGGATCTATGATGTGTCACGCCAAGCGAGCACTACAAGCTGGCTAGATTTGCTTTACCGGTACAACGATTATTGCCCTTCTCTTCACAACATTCTCTCTTTGTTTTCAGGGATTGCTATGTATTGTTTTCAGCAGTAATGGTTTTCAGGCGTGCATTGCAAATATTCTTCTTGGCAACAACGACGGCTTTATTTGCACACACGTTCATCCTGCTGCTTTATTCTATATACTCGTATCTACTTTGGTAGCTTTGCAAATTCTACGCTTTATTTATAGTTCAACATCAAGCTTTTTCGCAGAACATTACAAAAAGAAATGAGCTAGGACACCCTTCCTCACTTCCTGTGAAGCTACTTGTGTGCTAAGTTTCCTCCATCTAGTTAGCTGTTCGATCCAATTCCAAATAGGACCATCTTATATTCTTATCGGTGCAAAAATATATGAATTGTTCCCTCGTAAACTTATGGGGGCCGGGAAATATAAACATTGAGATTGAGAAAGTATACTGTGCTTCTTGGTTTTGCAGCGAGCCGATTTGGCTCACTCTCTGCAGCAAGAAAAAAACTTGCCTAGGACCCAAGGTAAGCTAGCTGAGAAACCAAATGCGCCTTGCTCGCTCCAACTTCTAGCTCGGCAAGATGAAACAGTGTTTGGCAAAGATTCCAACCATGCCCTATGTGTGCTGATTGAAGAGAAGTTATGGCATAGGAAGATTAGCGCAACCACAGACTGTTAAAGGTTAGTAACCGGCCGGTACATGAAGCACGTGCGCCTCATGCGGAAGTAGTTCTCAAATTCTTCACATTGCGCCTCAAATACTTATGAATTTTTTATTTTTTATCACGCCTAGGCGCGTTTTTCATTAAGAGGAATAGAGTTAGGCAAAGCCTTACAAAAGATCGGTAACCAAAGGTTACCGAGGCACCCCCCCAACACAAATACACGAGGTTGTAATTACACGCAAACAAGTTTTGCGACTAAAACACACGGTGACAGCCTACACCCGTGCCATAAGCAACCCCAGACTCCTGTACCCCGCTGCGCACCAGCTGTCCGCCTCATCCTTGATAACAGACACCAACCGTGCAGCAGGGGTCACCACGCCGTTGAACGTCCTGGCGTTACGCTCCTTCCACAACAACCAACCCACAAGAAAGAAGAAAGTATCGAAGCCCTTCCGCAGCGGCTTAGGCAGCCGTTTCCTTGAGTCCAGCCACCACAACATCACCGGACCCTCCTCCACATCCAAGTAACCCAAAAGATGTAACCGCGCCGCCCATGAGTGCCACACCTCCCGGCTGTAAGAGCAGCCAAGCAAGATGTGCTCCATCGTTTCCGAGCTCTGATCACACAAGATACAAGTGTCCTCTGACTGGAGCCCATGCCGGAACTTGCGGTTTGCCGTCCAACATCGACCATGCATGACCAACCAAAAGAAAACGCGAACCCGAGGTGGAGCTGCTGTCTTCCACAGCTGCTTGGCTCCAACCGGCGAAGAGGAGGCCAGGAACATGGCCCCATATGCTAAAGCAACAGAGTAGTTCTGGTCCGCTGTGAGAGTCCAGCCAAAGGTATCCGGCTGCGCCGTGAGCTCCACCTGCGAAAGGAGATCAACCAACTCTGCAATATTAAATTTTGAGCTTGTATTATTATTATATATCTGTCTATGCACGTACCTGTCACTTTTGTTGGAGTTGTTCCAAATTCACTTCAAGATAATGGCCGGGCTTCTGACGAAGCGGAGCGGAGGCCCGTCGCCGGGAGGCTTGGGCCGGAGCGTAGCGGAGTGGAGACTTGATTCTCTTGTAAGCCGCCATAGGCGTGTAACCCAAACTCTTGAGATAGTGAGATTGTTGCTGGCTGGTGCCCGTGGTTTTTCCCCTTCGCATTGAAGGGGTTTTCCACGTAAATCGTGTGTTTCCGTTGTGATTGATTTCGTTTTACTTCATATTCTATACGTCGTTCTTAACAAGTGGTGTCGGAGCTACGGTTGCTGTAGGGTTCATGACGACGTCGATGAAGTTCGATCTTCCGCTGCTGAACTACGACACGCGGTTCTCGCTATGGCAAGTCAAGATGCGGGGGATTCTGGCGCAGACTCATGACTATGATGAGGCGCTGGATAACTTCAACAAGAGGAAGGCCGAGTGGACTCCTGAGGAGATCCGCAAGGATCAGAAGGCGCTCGCCCTAATTCAGTTGCATCTTCACAATGATATTTTGCAGGAGTGTTTGACAGAGAAAACTTCTGCGGAACTATGGCTAAAACTGGAATCGATCTGTATGTCCAAGGATCTAACCAGTAAGATGCAGATGAAGATGAAGCTGTTCACTCTGAAGATGAAGGAGGAGGATTCGATGATGTCCCACATCGCTGAATTCAAGAAGATCGTGGCCGACCTAGTGTCGATGGAGGTGAAGTATGATGATGAGGACTTAGGTCTTCTACTGTTATGTTCTTTGCCAAATTCGTATGCAAATTTTCATGACACCATACTTTTGAGCCGTGATGAACTAACCCTAAAGGAAGTTTATGAGGCTCTCCAGTCTAGGGAGAAGATGAGAGTTATGGTGCAGAATGAAGAGAAGTCATCCTCAAAGGGCGAAGCTTTGCATGTGAGAGGCAGAACTGAAAACAGATCCTCAAATGTCAAGAACCACGAAAGGAGAGGCCGTTCAAAGTCCAAGCCGCCTGGTGAGAAAAAGTTCTGTATTTATTGCAAACTGAGAAATCATAATGTTGAGGATTGCAGAAAAGTACAGAATAAGGAGAGAAAAAACAAGATGGCTGGTAAGGTCTCTGTTGCTTCTGCTGCTGCTTCTGATGATGATTCTGGAGATTGTCTGGTAGTATTTGCTGGTTGTGTTGCTGGTCATGATGAATGGATTCTTGATTCCGCATGTTCATTTCATATTTGCACTAAAAGAAATTGGTTTAGTTCTTATAAGCCTATGCAGAAAGGGGATGTTGTGCGGATGGGAGATGATAACCCATGTGACGTCGTGGGGATTGGATCAGTTCAGATCAAGACTGATGCTGGCATGACACGCACGCTGAAAAATGTCAGGTATATACCAGGAATGTCTAGAAATCTTATCTCATTGAGCTCGCTTGATGCAGAAGGTTACAAGTATTCCGATTCAGATGGCGTTCTAAAGGTATCAAAAGGTTCTCTTGTCTGTTTGAAAGGTGATCTTAATCCTGCAAAGTTATATGTCCTTAGAGGGTGTACATTACCTGGTTTTGATTCTGCTGTTGCTGCTGTCACTAATGATGAACCTAGTAAAACTAACCTTTGGCACATGCGTTTGGGACATATGAGTCACCATGGTATGGCAGAATTGATGAAGAGAAACCTGCTGAATGGCTGCACTTCGAGTAAGATCAAGTTTTGTGAGCATTGCATTTTCGGCAAGCATAAAAGGGTACAGTTCAACACCTCTGTTCACACCACCTCTTGATTATGTTCATGCTGATTTATGGGGTCCTTGTAAGAAGCCCTCACTTGGTGGTGCTCGTTATATGATTACAATTATTGATGATTACTCCAGAAGGGTTTGGCCTTATTTTCTGAAACATAAAGATGATACTTTTACTGCTTTTAAGAACTGGAAAGTAATGATAGAAAGGCAAACTGAAAGGAAGGTAAAATTGCTTCGTACTGATAATGGTGGAGAATTTTGTTCACTTGCCTTTAATGATTATTGCAGACAGGAAGGCATTGTTAGGCATCACACCATACCCCATACTCCACAACAGAATGGTGTGGCCGAACGTATGAACAGGACCATTATATCCAGGTCCCGTTGCATGTTGTCTCATGCAAGGATGAGCAAGCGTTTTTGGGCTGAAGCTGCTAATACTGCCTGTTATTTGATAAACAGGTCGCCTTCTATTCCATTAAATAAGAAAACCCCTATTGAGGTATGGTCTGGTACGCCTGCTGATTATTCACAGTTAAAGATCTTTGGATGCACTGCTTATACTCATGTTGATAATGGAAAATTAGAGCCTAGAGCTGTTAAGTGTCTTTTCCTTGGTTATGATTCGGGGGTTAAAGGCTATAAATTGTGGAATCCTGAAACAGGGAAGACTTTTATGAGCAGGAGTGTTGTATTCAATGAATCTGTGATGTTTACTAACAGTTTGCCCTCAGAACATGTTCCAGAAAAGGAGATGCAGCGTATGTGCATGCAGGTGGAGCATGTTGATGATGATACAGGTGTGCAGGTGGAGCCTATTGAGGACCAGGATGACCATAATAATGATGTTGCTGATGATGATGCTCATGATGATGTTCAGCAAACTCCTCCTATTGCTCAACGCAAGTCAAAAAGGACAGTAGCACCTCCCAAACGTCTTAATGAAGAATGTAATTTGTCTTACTGTGCTTTGAGTTGTGCTGAACAGGTGGAGAATGTTCATGAGCCAGCAACCTATAAAGAAGCTGTTCGTTGTGGTAATAGTGAGAATTGGATTTCTGCTATGCATGAGGAGATGCAGTCTCTTGAGAAGAACAGTACATGGGAGGTTGTACCTTTGCCTAAGAAAAAGAAGACCATCAGCTGCAAGTGGATCTTCAAGAGAAAGGAGGGTTTATCTCCAAGCGAGCCTCCAAAGTATAAGGCAAGGTTAGTTGCTAAAGGCTACAGTCAAATTCCGGGTGTTGACTATAATGATGTGTTCTCTCCAGTGGTAAAACACAGTTCAATTTGTACTTTCCTTAGTATTGTTGCTTCACATGATCTTGAGCTTGAGCAGTTAGATGTGAAGACTGCGTTTTTGCATGGAGAGCTTGAGGAGGACATTTACATGGACCAACCGGAAGGGTTCATAGTGCCTAGCAAGGAAAAGTATGTATGCAAGTTGAAGCGCTCCTTGTATGGTTTGAAATAGTCCCCTCGTCAGTGGAATAAGAGGTTTGATTCATTTATGTTGTCACACGGTTTCAAAAGATCTAGATATGATAGCTGTGTTTACATCAAGCATGTTAATGGATCACCTATATATTTGCTGTTATATGTTGATGATATGCGATTCTTTGCCAAGAGTAAGATTGAAATCACTAAGTTAAAGAAGCTGTTGAGTAGTGAGTTTGATATGAAAGATCTTGGTAGTGCTAAGAAAATTCTTGGTATGGAAATTAGTAGAGACAGAAAATCTAGTTTGCTATTTCTTAGTCAACAAAATTATATCAAGAAAGTTTTTCAGCGTTTCAACATGCAAAATGCTAAGGCTGTTAGTACCCCTATTGCACCTCACTTTAAGTTGTCAACTGCTCAGTGTCCTAGTACAGATGCAGAGATTGAGTACATGTCAAGAGTTCCTTATTCTAGTGCTGTTGGGTCTTTGATGTATGCCATGGTTTGCTCTCATCCAGATTTGTCATATGCTATGAGTCTTGTTAGTAGATATATGTCTAATCCTGGCAAAGAACATTGGAGGGCAGTTCAGTGGATTTTCAGGTACCTCAAAGGCACAGCGTATTCCTGTTTGAAGTTTGGAAGAACTGATAAGGGTCTTATTGGTTATGTGGATTCTGACTATGCTGCTGATCTGGATAGGCGAAGATCACTTACTGGTTATGTGTTTACTGTTGGCAGTTGTGCTGTGAGTTGGAAGGCTACTTTACAGTCTGTTGTTGCTTTGTCTACTACTGAAGTAGAATATATGGCTATTTGTGAAGCGTGCAAAGAATTGATTTGGCTTAAAGGTTTGTACGCTGAGCTCAGTGGAGTTGAATCTTGCATAAGTTTGCACTGTGATAGTCAAAGTGCAATTTACCTCACTAAAGATCAGATGTTCCATGAGAGAACTAAGCACATAGATATCAAGTATCACTTTGTGCGTGATGTGATTGAAGAAGGTAAGTTGAAGGTTTGCAAGATTAGTACTCATGATAATCCTGCTGATATGATGACAAAGCCTATTCCTGTTGCTAAGTTTGAGTTGTGCTCAAGCTTAGTTGGTTTAATTGAATAGTCCAAGAGACTATTGTTGGCACCAGTGGTTTTCTATCTTTGTTGTTCAGGTTGATGGGTTGATTTATGATACAAGATGAATTTGTCTCGAGGTGGAGTTTGTTGGAGTTGTTCCAAATTCACTTCAAGATAATGGCCGGGCTTCTGACGAAGCGGAGCGGAGGCCCGTCGCCGAGAGGGTTTCGTGGAGACTTGATTCTCTTATAAGCCGCCATAGGCGTGTAACCCAAACTCTTGAGATAGTGAGATTGTTGCTGGCTGGTGCTCGTGGTTTTTCCCCTTCGCATTGAAGGGGTTTTCCACGTAAATAATGTGTCTCCGTTGTGATTGATTTCGTTTTACTTCATATTCTATACGTCGTTCTTAACAACTTTATATATATTAAATTGCTCCTGCCCTTCACAGAAGGTCATCTACTTATTAGCTTGTGCTTGATTGTCCTCAATACACTACATACAAGTTGTTGTGAAGTATATTATACATACATTCTTCTTATATAAAGTCAAGTTGTGGAGTTGGTTTGGTTTCTTCTGATAACTCCTTTGCATGGCCTAATAACTTTATTATTTTGATGACCCACACAGTTCGTTGCACATCATTTTCTCTGAAGATTAATGCACATCACTATGGTCTCTCATGAGATAGACGGGCTAGGCTGCATTGCCTGGCCATCATGATTACCTTTTCCATTAATGCTTAAATCTATACTACTCAACTGGTCCTGCTTTGAACAATTAGGATTACTCACTCCAATCAAGCTAGACTCATATAACCTTATTAGCTTAGTTCCCCACCTACCAACAATACTAGCTGCATCCTTATATATTAGCAACCTTAGCTGGATTCATGGACACAATGCTTTCAAGATCCTTCAACACATACTTCCTTTTTTTCAAATTTAGAATATTGTGCGTTAGCATAGACGCTCACTAGAGCCCTGCTTGTGCTCACCAGCTAGCACCTGTGTTGACGACGAATCTGGTCCGTGCCAACACACCAGCGGGCTTTAGACGTCCAAAGAGGTTGCTTGATCAACCTGCAACGCAGCAACAACGCAGCATAACCGGCCAAACTGATCTAGAGACCGATAGGACCGATGTGGAGCTCATTGATAGCTGCAAGTACTCCCGAATCATCTTTGGAAGGATCCATCGGGAGAAAGTATGTGGAGGATCTCTTAGGACCAGCAAGGCCACCTTAAATGCTAATAAATCTCGTGGAGAGAAGCACATTACAGCAGATAGAGGGGTTGAGGAGAGAATTAGGGTAAAAGAGGAGTTTTTGGTTGGTTTGTTTTGACGATTGATAGATGGGATCAATCGGCCATGATCCTCTCATTTATATAGAGGGGGGTGGTCTTATCCCAGTAGAAAACAACTCCCACACGCGATCTCTAAGTTTCCCACGTCCAAATTAGGCCCAAACCGACTTCGGAAGCCAAATCGGCTTGGAAAATAGCCTCGAGTCGGCTAAGCCGAACCCCAAGTCGGCAGCTGACTTGGGCTATTTTTAGCCTGAAAACAGCCCCTCGGCAGCCATATGGGGTTTCGAATTTAGCCTGAAAACAGCCCCTCGGCCGTGAGAAAACCGGCTGGCTGGCATAAATTCCGGATGAAATCTTCCGAAATTCATAATTAATTCATCTAGACTTCAAACGGGGCGATCCATATATGTTTTTCGATCAGCTCAGCGAGAGGAATGTAATGTTGAAGTCCTTTCTTGCATTTGAGCACTTTGATCAAGTCGGCCTAGCCAACTCTGACTGGTCCAGTAGCCAAAATATCCTTTTCTTCACTCAAGCACCAAATGTGATGATCCGAGGATGTTTTCTGGTCTTCTTGATGACATAAACATGATGATAAGATCCACTATACTCTTTTGGACAATTTTGGGTGTTAACAGCATGTGATCATTGACGGGCCTCGCAACTATGGCAGAACCTCCTAAATAATATGGCCCACATGCATTTATCATTGTCTCAACAGACTTCTGGTAACCATGCATGTGTGCCATAAGACTTAAAAAGGTCTGTCGGGTAGATTCCCGAAACATCCACGATTCTCCGAGCAGGATCAATCATTATAAAGAGACATTGCAGTATTACAACAGTTTATTCAAATAATATACATCAGAGTAAATTAGCGGAAGGATTACAATAACATAGGTTTACGAACCCTTTTGTTTTCAAAACTTACAAACCATATGTTTAAGTATTACAAACCATAGTAGCAATGGAGTAGCCGTAGCTAGCTTATTTACACAACCAGACGATGTGCTCTGCCCAAGAGCCAAACATTCTACTCGTCGTCACTCTCCGCAACGACTGTCATACAGCAGTATGCAGTACAAACCTGCTCCTGGGGCTTACCTGCAACAAGGGTTCAACAAACCCTGAGTACAAAAGTACTCAACAAGACTGACCCGACGAAAAAGAGGGGTGAAGACTAAGAGATGCAGGTCAGAGGGACAAGGTAAGGCTTGCAAGAATTCAAGATTTTTGCAGAAAAGCTTTTGAAAAACCAAGTTGTTACTTAACAGCTCTCTTGCTCTAGCTCAAGCTGATCAATCAACCTCAATTGATACCTTATCATTATTCCAGTAGTTACTACGATGATGAATAATGATCGAGTCTTCTTCTCCGAGAAGCATGGCTATTCGAATCCATTTTTACCCAGCTGGGACCTAGATCACCGATATACCGGAGACTCTAACTCCGCTGCATACCAGATCACATGATATACCGGGACAACAACCACAGCCATATATCAACCACAACACCCAGTGTATGGATTTGCTAGGGTCTCGATACACCAAATCACCATCGAACGGACCTTAGGGCATCAACAGACGGAAACACTACAGAGGGACTCCTTTCCCAATGCAAGTTAGCCGTCTGGACTCAATTTATTAACTATCAACATGATTCCAACAATGAAAGCCAATCTCATCTTTATCATTCTTGAATATTTTGAAAACTTAACTAAATAAGCAGGGCTAAGAATTTCTAAGCATTTTCACAAGGCAGGTAATAAGGAATTCGGAAGTAAGACAGGTAATGCAGTTGGTAGGTTTTCACTCAACTCCTATCCTTTAATGCAACAAATCATAGTTGAAGGATAAAAACTTTATAAAACCAAGGTAAGGGTTAATGCATCCGGGGCTTGCCTTGGTATTCGGGGTAGACGATCTGGGTCTCTAGATCAACACCTGGCTCCGGAGTCTGCTCTTCCTTGATCTCTGATTTGACAACGTTAAGCTCTTCGTTAACGAAAGCTACTCGATAACATGATATGATTTAACATGATGAAATAGTAAACATGATGCTTGAAGAATGCAGGAACAAATTGATAACTTGAGTACAACTTTCCTTCGCGATAGAGTTGCAAGCCGACAAAGTTAACTTAACGGAAACTCCCTAGGGTTACACAGGTGAAGCTACCCTAGTTAGTCAACCAGCAGATCAAGATAATTCATAAGAATACGTCAACTAGACCCTAAAGACTTGAGTAAGTAGGCTCAAATAACTAATCACGGCACCAAAAATCATTAACGGCTAACAGGGCATAAAATAACGGCAAAATAAAAGTTGTCCAAATAATCCTGAAAATTAAACTTAAACTCCTCAGACCCTAAGAAGGCTACAAAATAATTTTCATGATTTTTGGAATAATAGATAAATAACTAAAAATAAAGGAAAGAGCATTTTTCAATTAAAAGAGCTAATTTTTGAACATAGCAAAATTACTCAAAATAAATATTTTATATTTTTCCTATGCAGAGAATACTATAAAGAACTTTCACAAAAATTTTTAGAATTTTTGGAGCTATAAATATTTTTCTATGAAAATAACAATTTGCATCATTATTCAATAAAACAGAAAAGAATAAAACTTAAATAAAAAGGAAAAGTTGTCTGGGCCAAAACGCGGCCCAACTGGACCAGCCAGCCTGGCTCGGCCGCGCGCGCGGGAGCAGGCCTGGCCTGGCTGCGCTGGCAGGCCGGTCCAACTGCATAGGCGCAGGCCGGCCCACTCGGCTTGGCAGAGGCCTGGCGAGGCAGTTTTGCAAAAGAGCCCCCATAATTTTACTAAATCACAACAGGACCAGACCACTATTCACTGGGTCACGTAAGTTTGCCCCAAGCACCGTGGAGTTTTTCGAATTCTCAAATACAAGTCCCCGCGTGGTTAAACAGAAATCCGGCGGCCCGACCGGCTCGGCCTCGCCGACGGTGAGGTTCCCAGTGACGCTGCGACCCTCTGTGCAACCTACGCGGCACGGCGGATCTGTTGGGCAACTAGACCCGATGATGGACTCAGCGGAGCAAGCATCTAGGCGACGGCGGCGGAGCAGCGCGGCGGCGGCTCGACTGGGGAGCTCACCGGAGCGATTCCGGCGACGTTAGCGCAAGCAACGGCTGCGGCATGACAGCACGAACACGCCTAGCCTGCCAATTGACCCCTAGCATCAGCCAACAACGGCAAGACTCGCGTACCGACGGACGCACACGGAGCGACGGCGACGACGACCGCGTTTCGGCCGTGATAGGGCCACTATACCCTAATTGACTACACCGGCATAAGCAAGAGGCCAAGGTGACCCTGATGCGCATGCTGATGAGAAGTAATAGGCGGCGGAGCATAGTTCTCACCGTGAGCGGGGACGGCGGCGAGGGTGGCACGGCGTGCTCTGACTGGCAGGATCGTGTCACGGCACTGACCTGTGATGCGTTGCGCAAGCCAAGGTGCGCATAAGAAGCAGGAGATCAAGGCGATCACAATGATGAAGAAAAAGATAGAAAACAACCAGTGGTGGTGATTTGCTCCGGCAAAATGGCTCGCGGCGGCCCAGTTGCCGTGCGCGAGGAAGATGGCGGCTTGCGGGCGACTCCGGCGGCAAGGACTAGCGCAAACAGGTGCAATAGAAGCGCAAGAGCACGGCGGAGCTGTTGGCTAGCGCAATTGGGCAAAGGCTAAGCGATGACGGTGAATTTTGACGGTGACGAAGGTCGACGGCAATGGCGGGCGGCGGTCCGAGGGGGAAGAAGAAGGGAAACGGCAACGGTCGGCTTCTATTTATGGGGGGGTTGACGACGAAGACTAGGGTGATACGTCGAGCTGCGAGCCTTTGAGCACGGGAGGCGAGCTGGGGGCCGGCGCGGCATGGCGGCATGGGCACCATGGCCACCGCGACGGGAGGAACAGGGAGGGAAGAAGGGTCGGGTGACGTCAGCGCTACAGGGATTCATGAACTCAGCAGATAAAATCTCTAATTACTCAAGTTTTTTCATAGCAACTCAAAAATTTTCAAAAACAAAGTCCCCCTAATTTTTCATGATCTACAACTTTCTCTAAAGGAGCATTTTCAAATTCTGCCTAGTTTTTGAAATATGAATTCAAATTCAAAAAGGGAACAAAACCCTAGAAACTAATTTTTGCAATAACTTTTGATTTTTCAACTAAACTTGAAAATCTCCAAAACTATGAAATACTCAACTTTTCAAACTGAACCTTTTTCCCAAAAACAATTTTTCCAAATTTTAAATAGTTTTTGAAATATAGTTTAAGAGCCAAAAGGGGACAAGTCTTGGGAAAATTTGTATTTTCAAAATAATTTGGAATTCTTTTTGAAAATTTGAAAAACTTTGAATAGCAACCTTGTTGCTCTCAACAAGATGCTCAAAGAAGCTTTTTGGACCAACCCCTAATTCTTTATGGATTTCGAATTTCAGCGAAGGGGGTAAATCAGGGTTTTCGATAACTCAAGTTTGCACAAAAGAGCACATTCAACCTATAAATTTAAACTCGTTTTAGTTGATGCACATCAAGGTGAGCCTAATCATGGATGCTTTGCAATGCATTATGATGATATGGCATGTTTTAGTTAATATAACACCAGAGGTGTTACAGCAACCCCATGCACCACGTGTCAAACTCGCTCGGGTGCACCTATGGTCACGGTTTCTTCTTCTCCCTCGATCTCGATTGATCCTCTTGAATATATTACCACAGTACCAGACAAATGATCTGGAGGTGGAGGGGCAGTGCCCCGGCACCTCACCTATTTGTCCTTACAGACAACACCCTAACTCTTAAGGTAGGTTACACAGAATGTAAAACGACGGGAGCAGGGGCTATCAACGTTGCTTTCAGTCATTATTAAGGACGACGTACAGTGAGAAGAAGCTGGCCGGCCGCGAGTGCGCGCCTGGCGAGGCGGGCTCCAATGAACAATAATGGAGACCGACCAATCGTGGAGCGTAACCGATCGACGACGACCCGGCCCAGTGTCACTCTTCTTCCGGCCGAACACACCTACCATGAAAAGATCCATCCGAAGCATGTTGCAGATCGTGCTACTGCTCAATCATGTACGCACCGTTCTACTATATAGGGTACTCCATATCATCACAATTCACTTAGGCCTTGTTTAGATTTCAGAATTCACCCCAAATTTCAGTATGCAAAAAGAATATTCTCTGTTACATCAAAATGTCGACATATGCATGGAGTACTAAATATAGATGAAATCAAAAACTAATTACACAGTTTGATTTTACTTTACGAGACAAACATTTCTGAGCTTAATTAATCAATATTTGGACAATTTTTACCAAATACAAACGAAAATCTACCGTGGCGTATTTATGGTGTTTTGCCAACTTTGGCACTCCTAAATTGGGAATCTAAACAAGGCCTTAGAAGAGAAGAGACACCGAGACATATATTATATGCATCCTATAGGACTAGGGCCTTGTTTAGATGGTGATATTTTTATCCCGTAAAGTACTGCAGCATTTCGTTTGTATTTGATAAATATTATCTAATTATGGCCTAACTAGGCTTAAAAGATTCGTTTCATGATTTAGAACTAATCTGTGTAATTATTTATTTATTTTACTAATATTTAATACTCCATACATATGACACAACATTTGATGTGATAGAGAAAGAGTTATATTTCTAAACTTTTTAAGGCAACTAAACAAGACTAAACAAGACTAGACTAGGGATACCATCGGTCGATCGATAGATGACAAGATGCCACGTGATTTGACTCGCTTCAGCCGCTGTCAAGTCCAATTATATATGGCCGGCGACCGCCCTATACCGCGTCGCATTCGCACCACACACGCTGGTCACCACCACACCATGTCGCATGAAACATATCACTTCACATAAGATTTATTCATCCATGATTTTCTTCTCCATCGACTTAAATGTAAACCAGTACCTGAAATTGAGAAGCTGCGTACGTGGGGGCATGCATATTTAGATGTATATACACCATCTCTCTCGGTCTCTGCAGTCTGCACTATTGCACAAACCATTTTTTTAAGAATTACACGGTAAAACACAGGCGTCCACAACATGGCTCACCCACTCAAGTTTGATCTGTCGGTGTTTTTTTTTTAAAAAAAATATCAACTAATTAATAATCGATGTATCACCTCCCTGCTATCTACGCTATTGACTCTGAAGAGGTCCGCTCTGTTAATAGATCTACAGATACTGATTTATTGGGTTCCTTCAAAACAAGATCCATCCATCCCTAAAAACCGTACGTTGTGCCCTTTGGGGGACAAGCACACTTTTTTACTTCCTCTGGGGCATTCTCCTAAATCCTTTTTTGTAATAGTGAAATACTGCATCTCAAACATCAGATAGTAAAAGATGTGAGCATTTTAGTTGAGGGTCGAACCTATATTGTGAACCTTATAGTGTTGCCTGGTCTGGGAATCGATGTAATTCTGGGTATGAATTGGATGAGCAAGAACGGAGTTCTTATTGACACTACCACTCGTGTGGTAATGTTGAGAGATCCCACTAATAACGAGGCTTTCTTAGTTGAGCTCCCTCGTGATACCACCATTCGCAATACGGCTAATGCTGCTGAAGCAAAGGCCATTGCTGATATTCCTGTGGTTTGTGAGTTTCCGGATGTCTTTCCTGATGACTTGCCTGGATTACCTCCGGAACGTGATGTGGAGTTCAAAATTGAATTAATCCCTGGTACTGCTCCTATCTCTCGAAGACCATATCGAATGCCACCCAATGAGTTGAAAGAGCTTAAAACTCAATTAGGTGAACTTTTAAAGAAGGGTTTCATTCGCTCCAGTTCCCGAATGGGGTAGTCTGTTATCTTTGTGAAGAAGAAGGACCAATCTTTGCGCATGTGCGTGGATTATCGCCGCTCAATGCCGTTCTTGTCAAGAATAAGTATCCTCTTCCTCATATTGATATCTTGTTTGATCAACTATCAAAGGCTAAGGTATTCTCCAAGATTGACTTGAGATCGGGATATCATCAAATCAGGATTCGTCCCGAAGATATTCCCAAAACCGCTTTCTCAACCCGCTATGGGTTGTTTGAATATCTTGTCATGTCTTTTGGCTTGACCAATGCTCCTGCCCACTTTACATACCTTATGAATAAGGTATTCATACCCGAATTGGATAGATTCGTGGTGGTTTTCATTGATGACATTCTTATCTATTCTCAAAATGAAGAAGAGCATGTTGAGCATCTGAGAATTGTCTTGACTCGCTTGCGTGAGCATCAGCTTTATGCTAAGTTCAGCAAGTGTGAGTTTTGGTTGAAAAAGGTACCTTTCCTAGGTCATGTATTATCTGAAGATGGGATTTCTGTTGATCCTTCAAAAGTGCAAGAGGTGTTAGACTGGAAAGCCCCGACTTCCGTTCATGAAGTTCGGAGTTTTCTTGGTCTAGCTGGATATTATCGTCGCTTCATTAAGGACTTCTCTAAAATTGCCAAGCCCATGACACGATTGCTTCAAAAGGATGAAAAATTCCTTTGGACTCCAGAGTGTGAGAAGGCTTTTGATACTTTGCGGACTTTGTTGACTTCCGCTCCTATCTTAGCTCAACCGGATATCGAGAAGCCTTTTGACATATTTTGTGATGCATCAGGCACCGGTTTGGGTTGTGTTCTTATGCAAGATGGCCGAGTCATTGCCTATGCCTCGCGTCAGCTCCGGAAGCATGAAGTCAATTATCCTACTCATGACTTAGAGTTAGCTGCTGTTGTTCATGCTCTAAAGATATGGAGACATTATCTACTCGGTAATGTATGCAATATCTATACCGATCATAAAAGCCTCAAATATATCTTCACTCAACCCGGTGAACATGCGTCAAAGAAGATGGTTGGAGTTGATCAAGGACTACAATCTTCAAGTGCATTATCATCCTGGCAAGGCAAATGTGGTTGCAGATGCCTTGAGCAGGAAGTCTCATTGCCACTTTCTAGTTGCTGAAGATTTTCATTTGTCTCGTCTTCTCCATCCTATTGTTCTTCATAATATCATGATTGACAACTCTCTTGACACGAGTTATTGAACTTCAAAAGACCGATAAGAGTGTGTTAGGTATCAAAAGAAAGATGAAAGATCAAGAAACCAAGCATTTTAGAGTTGATGATCAAGGAATTCTCTGGTTTGGGGATAGACTTGTTGTGCCAAACAACAAGGAGCTAAGGAATCAAATTATATCCGAAGCTCATTCTTCTAAGTTGTCCATCCATCCTGGAAGTAGTAAGATGTAACAAGACCTAAAACCTTACTTCTGGTGGCCCAAAATGAAGAAAGAAATTGCAGCCTTTGTTGCTCGTTGCGACAATTGTTGCCGTGTCAAAGCAATACACATCAAACCCAGTTTACTAGAGCCCCTGTCTATTCCAGATTGGAAGTGGGAAGAAATAAGCATGGACTTTATTGTCGGCTTGCCAACCACTCCAAAGGGTTTTGACTCTATTTGGGTAATCGTCGACCGTCTGACCAAGTCGGCTCATTTCATTCCTGTGAAGACTATTTACCATCCGCACCAGTACGCTGAGATTTATCTTGAACAAGTAGTTCGTCTTCACGGTGTACCCAAGACTATTGTCTCGATAGGGGAACCCAGGTTCTGCTCATTTCGGCAACGTCTTCAGCAAGATCTTGGCACTCAAACACTTCACAGCTCAGCTTATCACCCGCAAACTTCGGGACAAACTGAGCGTGTGAATCAAATTCTAGAAGACATGCTTCGAGCCTGTGTTATATCCTGTAAAGGACCCTGGGACAAATGGCTACCTCTAGCAGAATTCTCTTATAATAATAGTTATCAAGAGAGTATTAAAATGCCTCCCTTCGAAGCCCTGTATGGTCGAAAATGTAGAACCCCTTTGAATTGGGTAGAAACCGGGGAAAGAGAATATTATGTAAGTGACTTCGTCAAGGATGCCGAAGAGCAAGTCCAGAAAATCCAGAAAAATATGGAAGATGCTCAAGCTCGACAAAAGAGTTATGCTGATAAGCGAAGAAAGTCTATTGAGTTCAAGGTGGGTGACCATGTATATCTCAAGGTGTCGCCCATGAAAGGTGTGAAACGTTTCGGTGTGAAGCGTAAACTCGCACCTCGTTATATTGGGCCTTATCCAATTATCAAGAAGTGTGGAAAAGTAGCCTACAAACTTCAATTACCTCCTAAAATGGGAACTATCTTTCCAGTCTTCCATGTTTCTCAGTTGAAGAAATGTCTTCGCATCTCAGAAGAAGAAGTTAAAGTCAGGAATATCAAATTACAATCTGATCTTTCATATGAAGAAAAGCCAGTGAAGGTCTTAGATGTTATAGAACGTGTAACTCGCAGTCGAGTGGTGAAATTATTCAAAGTGGTTTGGAGTAATCACAGTGAGAAAGATGCAACATGGGAACGAGAGGACTATCTGAAAAATACTTATCCATCTTTCTATTTCAAATGGTATGTTTTTCAAAATCTCGGGACGAGATTTTCTTAAGGGGGGAAGGCTGTAACACCTCAAGTGTTATTGACCTAATTACATGTGCATAAGCATCATTTGCTTGATTAATGGCAATGCATTTGATTGGCAATTGAATTCAAATTCAAATTCAAATTTGAAAACCTATTTTCTAAACCATTAGGAATTTTGATATGGTTCAAAAAGCAAAAGTGTCATTTTCATTGTTTTGAGCAACTTTCTGTTGGGAGATTTTCATGTTTCCATATGAATTTGTGAGCTTTTGAAAAAGTGGAAAATCTCCTACTTCGGTGCCCCGCCATCCCTCCCCCTGCTCATCGTCGTCGCCGTGGCCGTCGGGGGTCTTCCCGGCTTTCCCGTGCGACCAGCCGCGTGGATGACGACGCGAAGTCGCTGGCCACCTTGCTGCGCCATCAAACCCGAAGCCGGCCACTTCTCCTTCTCTTCCTCCTCTCTTTTCTCTCTCTCGGTTGCCGCCAAGCACCACTGCGTCGCCCCCAAAATTCATCTACACCGCTCGCTCATTGTTGACGGTCGTTAAGTGCCAATTTTTACCGTCAACTAAACATGAGAAAGGACTAAAATATGTTCACCAACTAGATATAGGGGTTACACTAATAGAATTCCATGAGTTTTGGTGAATGTCCGTTTTTTGCGGGGTGTCGGCTGAAAATACCCAAGGAAGGCCCACATGTCAGGTTTACATAGAGATAATCGGGAACCGGTGAAAATTCTGTAATCTGGAAGGTTCGAGAAGGCTCTGGACCAAACGGGAGCCCGAACGGGCTCAGGGGTGAGTCGGCCGACTCCCCCCTTGAGTCGGCCGACTGGCCACCTCCACCAATCAGGTGGAGGCTCGCGGATCCTGCCTCCACCGACCTTGAGGAGCAATAATTATCGTCCGTTTAGGTCGGTTTGATCCGAGGGCTGCGGTGTATCCTAGGGGGCTATATAAGCGGGGCCCCGGCCCCCGGAGGAGGCATCCCATGAATCCCTAATTCATTATTTCCGAGAGAGGATCGGTGAGAGGGGTCCCTTGAATGGATCTCCTCCCTAGAGCCTAGCATTCAAGATAGATAGAGAGAGTATAGGGTGGAGGTAGAGTTGGAGGAAGCCCGGCATGTCGGTGTCTCCTCTCCGGTTGTACTGCGGGATCATGTCTCCTCACCCGAGGCTTGGTTCTAGGATCATTCCCGCAATTCAACTTCGATACTAGTAAGTTCTTGTTATTATTGCTCTTTGGTTTACGAGTTTACTTTATTCGCTTCCGGTTGGGAATAGAGTAATCGTTCGTAGCGTAAGCGTGGTGCTTGGGCTAGGTTCACTCGTAGATGCTCCCTATCCGGCCGGAACCGTGGTAGTAGCGGGGAGATGAGTCCCTTTGTTACCTTTATAATCCACTTCCCGTCGGTAGGTAAGGTAGGTCCAAAAGTGCTAGGTTAAGCATCCTCTCGTGGTGTCTTTTCTTAGGTGCTCCCATAGAGTAGTAGTTGCAAAGCTTGCCATAGGTTGGAAGGAGGCTGTGGTAGTAATCCTCTCTATATCGCTCATTTACCTTGTCTACGTAGCTCGGGGTTAAGTATAGACTTGGGTTAGTCGATGCACGTTTTCTCCTAGCGGATAAATAAATAACGATACTCGGAATATCTCCCGGGTGAAGTGCTCACCGATATCCGTGCGCTTGCGGATTATTTCTCTTTGATTCTTTCGTGTGCGTATCTAGTATCAACAAGCATTTCGGCGCCGTTGCCGGGGAGAAAAGACGGTCTATTTGAGATAACCTAAGTCGCTTAACCATGTATTGTTCTTTTATCTTTTTTCTTGTTTTCTTTTGCATTTTATTTTCTATAGATAACCCAAATTCCACGCCTATCCACCAATATCTTGCACCCATGAGCACATGCTTAGAGCCTCTAGAACCCATGATTTTCACATCTAGCTATGAGCTACACCAATACGTGGTTGCAATAGGTCAAAGCCAACCCTTTTCTACGAGCTAGAGTCCTATCTTCTAATCAAGAGGGTATTGTACCCAAGGTCCTATCCTCAACCGGTGAGGGTAATGAACCCAAAGTCCTATCCTCTGATCAAGTAGGTAATGAACTTTTTGCTACACTTAGGGAATCTTCTAATTTTCCTATAAACTTAGGTTTAGACCTAGCCTTACAAGACCATGTTCTTCTTCATCATTTTTATACGGGTCTTGATAATATCACCTTTGGAGGAGTTTTCCTTTCTTTACCCTTTAGTGAAGTGAGGTTTGTCCTTACTATTAATGGACACACTCCTTGCACTAGACTTCATGATAATATCCTAGAGGTAGAGAAGGAATCATCCCCCAAACTAGAAGAGGAAGTTTCCATAGCCACTTTGCAAACATTTCAATCCCATGATTTGGCTATCCATCCCAAACTAGTAGTACTCCAAAATCCTCTAAGGGAAGAAGTAATTCTACCCTTAGAAATTCTTTTTGACGGCGAGTTTGGGAGGAGTTTAAACTTCTCGCTTCATAAGAGATCTTTTAGTGCGTACATTGTCAATTTTCTTAAGAAATCTCTTAGAAAGCGTCTCAAATCCAATTCCCTTGAAGGACGCTTAGAAAGACTCAAGGATGGCATATCAAGTGATGCCATGGAAGGAGAGTGTAGCCATCTAGAAACCACCTTTGTCTTCTCTCCTTTTCTGCCCACATCAAATATAGAATACGAACCCATCTTTAAACCCATCCTTGACCCCTATGACTCATTCTATGCTCTTTCTCCCAAACCTCCCGACGATCCTAGAAATCCGTGTACATATCCCATGCATAGGAATCATCAAGAACATATAGAGGACCACGAAGATCAACATCCATGGCTACAGAGCATTAAAAACCTATGTGCTACTGCCATTGAATGGATGGATGAGGCCTTAGATGAGATCATTTCGAGAGACGATCCAAGGGGATTTTTGGACATTTATGTCGAGTCACCCTTGGAAGTGGAAGATGATGGAGGCTTCAATGAGCAAAGTATTTACTTCTTAAACACCCCATCAAGACCTTGCTCATATGAAAAATCTCCTGATTCACTTAGTCTCTCCAACATTACCGCACATGAGATCTTCAACCACCTCATGCTCCCTATTCCTACAGATTTTGAGAGGATGGTTGTAGACATATATACTTATCATAAATACTGTATATCTCATTGTGTTGAATCCTGAGATTAGTGCACATAGATTGGTGTTGGAGGGGAAACCACTTCACCAATTCACATCTTGAAGGTTTCCCAAGGACAAGCTTAGTGTCCTAAAACAAGCACTCTGTAGATCATGACATGACTGTTCACCTTTTCGCTGCACTGTCCTTGTTAATTGAGCATAGAGTTATAATTATGAAAATATTCCTTCGGGTATTCGTGTCACTAACCTTTCCAGTTCGAAGCAAAAAGATCAAAGGAACAACAAATGCAAGGCATGTCCAACCAATCATTATGCAACATTGAATTACATTCATCCAATCTTGATTTATGAAAGTCAAGCTTGGGGGATATACTTCCATAAATAGATTCCTTGCCATGTTGCTACATTATTTTGGTTGTCCCTACCTTTAAGGCATGCTCAATTTGCTAAACAACAATCATGCTCGCCATCACTTTGTTTGAGTAAATCTCTATAGTGCTTTCATGTTACCTTTATCTACCATAGTAAGTGTTGGTTTAGAAGTACTCGACATGCTTCTATTGGCTTTTAAATTAAGCGTGGTGCTTAGGTTAAATAGCCTTCCTTAATCGATTAGACATGGAGTCTAGTTTGGTTATTGAACTAAAAAGCTGTAGTAGGTATTGGTATATTTTGTTGGACTAACCCCCTATGAGAAGAACTTCCAAATCAAAATTGGGAAAGTCGAGATGAACTCACATCGAGATGAAGCAAGGCATATGATGAACTCGAACAACTTCGCACGAAGACATAGTTCATCGTCAAAAAAAGGATTGAAAGAATATATGGCATGCCTGTTCATGGTGAACCTACCAAATCACCACTTCAGTGATGGAACAAAGAAGGAGATAAGAGTGCCATAAGAAGGATCTACATGAATAGCACTCACCCAAAGGAAGTGGATGAACAAGGCGACAAGCTATGAGCAACATTGAGGACATCATAGCATTGAGCCCAAAACTCGAGCTAGGACACCAATGAGAAGCTGGGAGCAACTCGCCTCATTTTGGTCAATCAAAGACCTGCTCTTATTATTCTTGAAGACACCATCTTGCACGTCGGCAGTAAGGACAAGCATGTCATGATAGCATGCATCCTTGTGTCAACCAATCACCATCAAGGGTTGACTACCGACCAAGCCCAAGAAGACCATGAACAACTACATTTGCAAGATGATGTCCCTATGCCATTGGAGATGAAGCCCGCATACAATTAATGGTGTCCCTTCCTTGATCATCAAGACGGATGGCGTATCATTAACCGCAACTCTTCGCCATGCCGCTAGAAGACAAAGACCATCAAGGAAGAACTCCCGTCTACATCTCCAATGAACATCAATTAGTCGACCAAGGCTCGGCAAAAATCAAGAATGGTTGACAAAAGAAGATCATGCAACGTCCGTCCTAGATTGGATAGTCCAAAGAAAAGAAGAATGCAAAGGAGAGATCTTTGCTCAATGGACCTAGAATCAAGATCCCTCTCCAACGAGACTTGAACGAGGATGGACAATGTCTAAAGAACATATAGTTACAACACACTTCGAGGGATGATTCAACACATACACTTGGCTTCCAGTGACGAGCAACGACAAGCTTGGGGGAGGAAGGCCGTTGACTCCTCTAATAATGATCCAACAATGCTCTTCCTCTTCTCAAGCCCTCGTCGCTCTGGCACATTGGTTTGCAATCCCTCCACTCGCAATTACTTCCTCTCTATAAGTTTGATTGTTTTCTATAGTTATCATACACACAAATCAAACTTAAGACAAAGTAAAATCAATCCTTAAGAGAAGAAGTAATGGTGAGTAAATGTTCTATGCTAATTAAAATTTTCAACCCAATCCTTTCTGTAGCATAGAATATGACCTTTAGCTTTAAGACAACTCTACCCTTGTTATTATATTCCTTCGGGTATGTGTTGTCCACTAATCCTCTGCAGAGAAGAAACAATAAGTGGAGCACAAGGTCAAGGGAGAAGCCCACTAGAAGCATCTACTCTTCATCCCAGGGTGCTCCAGTGATAAAGTTCTGAACCTGCAACATGCACACTAAACAAGATGCTGCTAGCATCACAATTAAAGGTTCACTTCAAATCGTTGGAGAAGGAAAGAACATGGATGACCCCTTCCTCAAGAGATATCAACTCAAGAGGTGCAGTTCTCAAGGTCTCTACCTTTGAGATCAAGTGATGCACCGAAGGAGTGAACATGATAAGAAGTCTTATTCAGAGGACTTAAAACATCGAACCCTTGCCAAGGAGGTAACTTGGTAGTTATCCATATTTCCCATTTTAGCATTGCACTAGTTTTTCCTTTAGCATATTTACTTTTTGCATAATCAATTCTTGTTGCATATTTACTTTGTTGCATCTGCATTAGAAAAGAAAATAATTTTTGTCTTGCATTGCATCTAGAAAATGCTTAGCCCCATGTGAATAATTTTGTGGTGCGACAGCCCACAAAGATATCCACTGTGGTGGCATAAAAATAAGCTTTCATCTTAGTTACATTTTTTCTGTCTACATACCATAAAATATAAAATTGCAAAAATATTAAGATCCCGCTAAAAAGATTTATGTGTTAAGAAGGTTCTAGACATTCAAGGCTTAGAGGTTTATCACTAACACTTAATCAGTTCCACAAGCTTTGTTGTCTATTTGAGCCCGAGAACTTAAAGGAACAAGAAGAGCTAACAGCGGAAGGACGTCCGTCCCTTGTCGAGTGTTGTCTTCAACGATCGCTTGATCTTGTCTCTACTGACCATTATCCCCGACACTCCAGGAGGAGCAATACGCCTTCACTGCCAGTCAGCAACACCAACAGACTACGTGAATATCCAGCTTGGGGGAAAGCACCCCCTTGTATCCAGCTAAGTATCACTAGCTTATCTATCTATCTATTTGTTAAGTTTGCTAAATAAAATATAGGAGAGTATGTGAAAATTCTGTCTGCTAAAATGAACCCTACGAGAATAAGCTCTCATATGGAAATGATGAATAGTTGCTCGCCATAATTCCTTTCAAGTACCTAGTTTTCAACCTTGCACTCTCCCGAGTTTTGGACACAACTTGTTTAGATTTGATTTACTCGAACCGAAACTTGTGGATAGCGAATGCTTGATCTAAGTCTAGGTAGTTGACGGATATGATATGGGAAAGTTTTGAGCTCTTTGTCCATCTTGTTCCTAGAGATGCTAGAATTCGGAGAGTTTATCTTTTAAAATCTTAAAATTTCTGCATGATGAGTTCGTATGATGAGAGTTCAAAATTCCTACCACGACCATACATTCATGCTTACTAGATTAGGAAAACCCATCTATTTGTATAGATCATATTGTAGGCTTGAGTGTAGTCTTTATAGGCATTGAGTGTGGTTATCTTTGTGGACCCATAAGGAACCAGTCATGTAGTTAAAGTCAATACTATGTGCTCTCCATCCATTGATCTATGCTACTTCTGTCCTCAGAAGCATGCACCCATTTTATAAATACTACATTCATTCTGTGCTACTTTTGTCCCTAGAAGTACCACCCACATATAGATCCATATCCACTACAAATCGTGCTATCTCTACCCTGGAGATACGCACTTATGCTGCTCCTACCTTGGGAGTACGCATCCCCCCACATATTGTGATGTCTCTACCCTGGAGATACGCGCTTATGCTGCTCCTACCCTGGGAGTACGCATGCATCCATCCATCCATCCATCCACAAAATACATACACCACTCATTTCACTTCATCCAGAAAAGGTTCTACTCCTATCTTGGGAGTGAACATCTAGAAATAATCATCGCCGTTCCATTTGTCTACATAAAAACTCCAGTCATTATCATTTCAAGTTATACACTCCCCGTTGCTAAATTTTCGTTTTCAGAGGATTGGTTGCTCTAAAAAAAAAAAAAAAAAAAAAAAAAGAGAAGAGAGAAAAAAAAAAAAAAAAAGAGAAGAAAAAAAAAAGAAGAAGAAGAAAGGAAAAAAAAAAGAGAGAAAGAAAGAAAGAGTAGCCAAGTCCTTCCTTTCAAGAAGTTTCAAGGTTTCCGAATAAAGGGAGTCATGTTATCCCCAAAGGAGCAAGTGTAGAAGTAGATGTTCACCAAGTGATCACCCTTCATAATCATTTCCTTATCATCATCATCTTATCATTCATCCCATTTCCTCATTCACATGCACATATGACTTTATTATTTTAGTTCCTATTGGATCCATGGTTTAACTGTGCAATATATGCAAGTGAGTTTGAGTGTCTCCCCACCTATAAGCTCCACATAAGCCTATTAGAAGTAGGGTGAGAGAGAGAAGGCAACCTCACTATGCCTTAAATTCCACAAATACCACATATTCTGAGAGTAGAGAGAAGGCATACGCTACACACATGCCTTGGAGAGGATCCAGAAATACCACAAATGAGAGACTTGAAAGGGTCATACATGGAATCTCTGAGTTTTATTTGAAAATCTTGCAAAAACTCCGGAATGACAGTTGATCAAAGAGCGAGAAACATAGCGCTTGACTTGACCGTTCTGTCTTTCAACTGCTCAAGACCCAAGTGACGGCTACAAGCCCCATGGTGAAAGGTAATATGAGTAAGTTTTGAGTCAGAATAGTTCACTCTAATACCGGAGGAGAGTTCTTGTTTGAACGCATGTGTACTTTTGAGGCGTGAAAGCATTGTAGCAACTCCCGATCCATCGAGTTTATCTTTGCTCGGGACGAGCAAAAGGTAAGCTTGGGGGAGTTGTTGACGGTCGTTAAGTGCCAATTTTTACCGTCAACTAAACATGAGAAAGGACTAAAATATGTTCACCAACTAGATATAGGGGTTACACTAATAGAATTCCATGAGTTTTGGTGAATGTCACATTTCTGCGGGGTGTCGGTGAAAATACCCAAGGAAGGCCCACATGTCGGGTTTACATAGAGATAATCGGGAACCGGTGAAAATTCCATGTAACTGGAAGGTTCGAGAAGGCTCGGACCAAATGGGAGCCCGAACGGGCTCGGGGGTGAGTCGGCCGACTCCCCCTTGAGTCGGCCGACCGGCCACCTCCACCAATCCGGGTGGAGGCTCGCGGATCTCGCCTCCACCGACCTTGAGGAGCAATAATTATCGTCCGTTTAGGTCGGTTTGATCCGAGGGCTGCGGTGTATCCTAGGGGGCTATATAAGCGGGGCCCCGGCCCCTGGAGGAGGCATCCCATGAAACCCTAATTCATTATTTCCGAGAGAGGATCGGGTGAGAGGGGTCCCTTGAATGGATCTCCTCCCTAGAGCCTAGCATTCAAGATAGATAGAGAGAGTATAGGGTGGAGGTAGAGTTGGAGGAAGCCCGGCATGTCGGTGTCTCCTCTCCGGTTGTACTGCGGGATCAAGTCTCCTAACCCGAGGCTTGGTTCTAGGATCATTCCGCAATTCAACTTCGATACTAGTAAGTTCTTGTTATTATTGCTCTTTGGTTTACGAGTTTACTTTATTCGCTTCCGGTTGGGAATAGAGTAATCGTTCGTAGCGTAAGCGTGGTGCTTGGGCTAGGTTCACTCGTAGATGCTCCCTATCCGCCGGAACCGTGGTAGTAGCGGGGGAGATGACGGTCCCTTTGTTACCTTTGTAATCCACTTCCCGTCGTAGGTAAGGTAGGTCCAAAAGTGCTAGGTTAAGCATCCTCTGTGGTGTCTTTTCTTAGGTGCTCCCATAGAGTAGTAGTTGCAAAGCTTGCCATAGGTTGGAAGGAGACTGTGGTAGTAATCCTCTCTATATCGCTCATTTACCTTGTCTGTAGCTCAGGGGTTAAGTATAGACTTGGGTTAGTCAGATGCACGTTTTCTCCTAGCGGATAAATAAATAACGATACTCTGGAATATCTCCCGGGTGAAGTGCTCACCGATATCCGTGCGCTTGCGGATTATTTCTCTTTGATTCTTTCGTGTGCGTATCTAGTATCAACACTCATTCTTCAATTCACCGTGTCCACAGCTCCGCCACGAGCCACTCTACCTTCCCGACCCCGCCTTGCGCCGTGACATCGCAAGGTGAGCCTCCTTGCCGCGCCGCCGCCATGGCCGCGAGTTAGGTCTCGTGCGGCCAGCCCTCTCCTATCTCCCTTTTTCTTCTTTCTCTAGCGTTTCGAGGTCGCCCTGCCATGCAAAGGCGAGACCGAAGACCTTGCCGGCTCTAGTGTCCCGACCTCACCGGAACGCGGCTTGCCACCGTGAGCTCCGAGCGCCGCCGTCGCCTGTGCGCCGCCGCCGTCTTTAGTTCGTTGTAGCTAGCTTTTTCTACCCCGTTGGATGCGCGGCAGCCCTAGGAGTCGTATCGGCTCGGTCCCGACGCCGGAGACGTCGCCGTCGGCGAACTCCGCGGCCGGCCGAACGCCACGAGCGGTGCTCTACTCGGGCGCCGTTCGAGGACTTCATGTTGTGAATTCGATTAAGTCCAGGGGGGCCGGTGTAAAGTGTCAGACTCAGGGAATAGTAGCAGATTTTAGTTTGGGCTTATTCATAATTCCTCTAGACTACGAGGGCCTTTCTGCAAAATTACCAGGCCGCCGTTCGCGCGCACACGCGCCACGCTCGCGTGGGCCGCGTTGCGCTGGGCCGGCCTGCTACTGCTACTTCTGCTGAGCTGGGCCGCTAGCTCGCTCACGCGCGCCGCTGCTGCGCCTGGGCCGGCAGGCCTTGCTGGGCTGCGCGCTGGCGCTGCTGCCGTGGGCCGAGCTGGGCCGAGCAGGCCGAATCGGCCTGTGAGCCGATTTCCTTTTAGAAAATGCTTTTCAAATTTAGTTTTGAAGGAATAGTGCTAGTATTGTCTATTTTGTATAAAATTATTCATAGCTCCAAAAATTATGAAAATTTTTGTGTAGCCTTCTTATGAGATGCTTGATCTAGGAAAAATATGAAATCTGATTTTGGGCAATGTTTTGTATGTTAATTAATTAGCTCATTTAATTAATAAATGCCTCTTGTTTCAATTTTAATAATTTATTTGTTGTTCCAAAAATCATGAAATTTATTGTGTGACTTAGTTATGATGTAAGTAGCTTAAAATAAAATTTTGGACTTAATTGGAGTAATTTTATTTTATGTCTTATTTATGCTTAATTAATTAATTGTTTAATGCTTTAATTAATCTTTAAACTTGATTAATCATTATAGGGATTGTTTGACTTTTGGATTGAGTGTTGATCCTAGGTCATTACTCTTAATGACCTTTGGCACCTTTACTTAATTGTTTGAGCTCATGTTTTCCATGCCAATATGTTTAATAGGGGTTATTTCATGTGCCTAAGTTAATTAAAGTAAAATCTTAGGTGCAGGTGTTAGGTCTTTAACTGAGGATGAGTTATTGTATGTTAAGTTGTGTAGATTTGTTAAGTGTAATTGCTTTTTATAAGAATTATACACTGCCTTTGTTATAGTGATTTGAATATAGCTGGAGAACTCGGTAAACGAGTGTCCAGTGATATCATCATAACAACTTGTCATCATAAGTATCATGTCATCATCACTATCCTCACTTATGCAATTATTATACTTATTCAATGCATATGCATGCAATAGGTGCACCCGCGGGAGTGACCCTGTTGGAATTCGAGGGAACGTGCCCGCAAGATTCGGAGAATCCTCAGGAGCAGGAGACTCATCCAACCGGTTGCGAAGCCGACCAGGACGTGGTTATCGAGTGTCCGCGGCACGAACCATCAACATTCGTGAAAGGCAAGCCCCGGAGCATTTTAACTTCCTAACTTTTATAATTACTAAATGCTTTATGAGTGTTGCATTAAGTTCTAGGAATTGAATTGGAACTCTTGCTGCATTTATATCATTCCTTGTCCAGTTACCATCCCTGAAATCCTAATGATATGATACCGTAGCAATTGCTTAGCCATGCTTAAACGGTAGAAGTCGAGTGATTAATGATCACTTGCGAGAATTAGGATGATGGTTCACGGTTGACTATATATGCTATCGTGCAAATAACCATGTGTATGTAAATCGAAGACAAGACGGAGCGCATGAGCTACAGGGTCGGCCAACCTTGTTAGTGAAGCGTACCGTCGTGCAAATTAATCACACACAAGGAATGGAGCCTTTCCTAGTCATGTTGAACAGTGCCTAGCACTTAGCTGGCTGGATCTGAGGTTATCCGCCGCGAAGCCTAGTAGCTCAACTTAGGCCGGATCGCGAAGAGTATCAAGTCTCACCCGCCGATAGGTGTTATAATTCCTGATCCATTGGCATATCCGGCGTGGTATGTCCGTGTGGGAAGTCATGTCCGTAAGTCCGAGGCGGGTGTTATAATTCGACCTCATGGCATGGTGGCGACCCTAAGTGAGGCGCTGTTCGGATCCGTGATTCCTGAGTTGTACGAATGGTGTTCTACGGTTACCCTTAGCAGAGCTTACCGGGAGAGTGTTAGGAATATTTCCCCAGCTGGGTTGTAATCGATTCGAATCGCCATCGTCTCCTGGATAGTGAGAAGCTTGACGGGATTATCTCCATACTTGAAAACAATAAGTTGTTTGGATGGTTAATGATGCTTCACAAGACAGCTGATGATGAACCTAATATGGTTATGTAATTCTCTTCTCCTTGCTTGTTGTAGCACAGGGGCAAACATAGATGACAGGTTAATGAAGATTAACTTGATGCTAATAATAATTTGGTTACTCTCAACACTTAAAGCTCTTTATGCAAAATGAGTAAGCCAACTCCACCTATAAAGCTTTGCATAATCTTTGGAGTCTTTATTTCTGTTTCATGTCGGGTAAGTCTTGTTGAGTACAATTGAGTACTCGAGTTTATTCCCCTCCGTTGAGATGACATCTTCTATAATGGTTGCTGCAACTATCGCCTTCTCCCGCCGGGAATGAAGACTAGACCATTGGGCATGGTCTCTAGTAGACTTCTTACCTTGTATTGCTTTTGTAAGATATGAGTTCGAACCGGCAATGTAAACCTTAACTATGGTTTTGTTTCAAAACTATGCTTCTTCCGCTACCTTGTATTCTGGTTTGTAATAACTAGAGTGTACTCCGATATTATTTAATCTATGTAGATTATTTGTAAAAGGTTGTAACAGGTGATGTGGTTATGCTGAATCACTACGATCTTGGTTCGTTGCAAGTTGGTTTGAAATCCTTCGTGATTTCGTTGGACTACCGGGTTTATATAAGACAAAGTATACGAGTGTCAACGTATTAGCGGGGACATCTGTACTTAATCTTGTATAAATTGGTCGGTTCTGTGACAGACGGGCTCCCTCCCAATCCCCACCGCCCCCCACCTTGGTCGTGCGTGCCAGCTTCCTTGCCTTCTTCGGCGAGACGAGCCGGCACCGGTCGGCCGGCCGGCCGGCGCGCGCGTGTAAATAGCAAAGCAAGCCGCGTGTTTGCGTCCGCGAGCGAGTGTACAGTTTCCTCAAGCGAGATGTTCGTCCGGAGGATCGAAAAACAATCTAGCAGTCTCCCTGTAATTTCTCCCCGGTTTCAGTTTGGTTGCTTCCTCGCCACCCCGATTTCAGTTTGGTTGCTTCCTCGCCGCCGGCCTCGACGTGGCAATGGCAAAGGTGTGTGTGCAGCTTTGGATTCGCGTGTGCCTCTGCTAGTCGCAGCAGTGTATGTGTGTGTGCTACGTCAGGAAATCAAGTTGGTTCTCCGTCGCGATGAGGGGCAGCACGGCGTCCTTCAACGACGCGAGGAGGGGCGGCGCGGGTACGGGAAGGGTCGCGCGGTGCGAGAAAGTACTAGTGGGCCTAACCTTTTGATTTTTACCAAGTGGGAATATGGAGTTGTTGGAGAGAGACCTTTTTTCACTTGCCAAATAAAATAGCAACTTGCTATAACATAAGATATAAGTGATTTTTACAAAGTTGTTGGAGATGCTCTTAAGGCCTTGTTTGGCGACATTTGTATTTTTTCCCTCGATCACGTAAAAGGTTTGCATGTCTTTCTATTAAGGTAGATAAGGTGTTTAATACAACATGCCTTAGTGATGCTTTAGGGGTCAGAAGAATTGTAAAAGGACGTTTAGACCCACCCTAGTGTACTGGAACCTATAATGTTACATTGGGAACTAATCAATGGCTACATTTGTATTTATCTTATCTATTTGTTTATAGTGGGGATGGGGATTAGAAATAAGTTAACTTTTCACTCTTAAGACTTATTTGGCTACCCTCGTATCCATCTCAATTAATCTACATATGTAGGGTAGGTTCGAGGGTTCGAGTGAAATTAAGCTAAGTATATGCTTGGTAGTAATGAAGTGAAAGAGTAAGCTGTGTCGTTGTATGCAGTCGTGTTCCTGAATGATATGATGCTCCCTAACTTTTTATGCACTGGTCAGTGCAGCGTAGTACTATATAACAAGATACTAGCCATTCACCCCTGGCTTCGCGTGGGAAGAACCGGGGCCTTGTTTAGATTGAAAAAAATTTCAAACTGATGAATAGTAACTATTTTATCTTATTTGAAAAATATTGTTCAATCGCAAACCAACTAGGCTCAAAAGATTCATCTCGTGATTTCAAACTAAACTGTGTAATTAGTTATATTTTTTACTTACATTTAATGCTCCATGCATGAGTCCAAAAATTGATGTGATGGAGAGAGAGTGAAAAAACTTGAAATTTAGAAGCAATCTAAACAAGGCCCGGGAAAGAAAGTACTGTGAAGTAATAGATGGATACTGTTTTTCATAACGGGTTTACACAGTTTATATTCAGATCCATTACCCATTACTGTTCATATTCGGACCTGTTACTGCTCATAGTCGGGCCTGTTATTGTGGAATAACGGACGATACTGTAGATGAATAGTAATATGAGAGCGTAAAATGGTGGGATGAATAGTGAACAGTATGGACGCAGCTAAAATTACCTTACCGCACGGCGTTTCCTTTATTGGTAATAGTGCATCTGTTCTATTCCTTTTCTGGTAAGAATACTAATTAATGTTCATTTTTTGGTGGGAGCGGCTAGAAAAAAAAATACTGGCCACACATTTACACATCTATACATTAAAAAAAGGCAAAATAAGGCCTACGTTAAAAAAAGGCAAATAAGGCCGAGATATATGCTTTTAGGTACTACATAGTATATATGTTAAAAAATTTTTAGAAAAAACAACACATCTAAAAAAAAAAGAATACATTTGCATCAACAGTATTTCAAAAAGCACAACCCTATACATCTAGTCCCACACATTTGCATATATTTTCTATACTGGCCTGCATCTTGCTTCTTTGTACACGGCATGTATCCTGCATGTTAAAGAAAAAGAATATGTGTCAAAAATTTGTTACTGGATGGAGATAAAAAAAAGGATGCAAAAAGAATGCTTATGTTCTTGGAGCTCTATTAGTAATGAGAAGGTTGCTGCTTATAAATGTTGTAGTAGATTCCATTTTTCTAGACAACTAGCTGGTACCCCGTGCGAACATCAATATGGACTAAACCTTAAGCAGGAGGACGTGCATTGGAGAATAACAAAGACGATTGTTGGGACAATCAGGGTTGGAGAAGAAATCAGATTAACTTTGCATATACCTAAGTACAGTTCTAGTGATATGTAGGGTCTCACTGAGTGAAGCATTGATCTGATAGACAGATGCACCATAATTAAAGAGTTCATTCACAAATGATAATTGAAACCTGCTCACGGAAACATAACATTTTTATTTTCAGACAATGATCTGAATCCGTTTGGAGGAACCGAAAGATGTGTACAAATATCGAAGGCCATATGAAATAGCTCCAGAGCAGGATCAGCCAGTTCGCCTACAAAAGCTATCTAAAGGAGTAACAGGTTATTATAACAACAAATCCCTGAGCAGCCCCATGTCAACTGCAAGCGATGTATATCAGCCTATCTTTTCTTTTGTTGTGTCCTGAATGTCCTTATTGCCTATGGAATACAGGAAGCTCTAGTTGTTTGGATTCAAAGAAGAAGCAATGAAACATTTTTTTTTTTTTTTTTTTTTTTTTTTTTTTTTTTTTTTTTTTTTGCTGCGACGAAAGCAATGAAACAAAGTACTTGTACATATTAACTGGCATACTGTTGAGCAAGAATGTTGAGTTGCTGCTGCACGTACCGCCGGTCGGCTAGGATCTGCCTGGGCCGCTTGACGTGAGCGCGGGAGCGCCTGGGCGAGCGCGTTCGGCTGGTGGTCGTCGGCACATGGGACATCGCACGTGCAGGGGAGCGATGCAGGTTGGCCTGCTGTCGCCAAGGCCGGCCTGGGACGGAACGGCCGTTGGTGGCGCCGGCAGCGGCGTGAGAGGCTCAGCGACGAACGGCGGTGGTGTGAGGGCTACGTGATCCGGAGGAGCGCCAAGTCGAAGACAAAGTCGCAGCCGCAGGCGACGACGGCGAGGGGCGCCGACTCCGTCGAGCACGCTATGTGGGGAATTTTTTCGAATAACGGACGATACTGTAGATGAATAGTAATATGAGAGCGTAAAATGGTGGGATGAATAGTGAACAGTATGGACGCAGCTAAAATTACCTTACCGCACGGCGTTTCCTTTATTGGTAACAGTGCATCTGTTCTATTCCTTTTCTGGTAAGAATACTAATTAATGTTCATTTTTTGGTGGGAGCGGCTAGAAAAAAAAAATACTGGCCACACATTTACACATCTATACATTAAAAAAAGGCAAAATAAGGCCTACGTTAAAAAAAGGCAAATAAGGCCGAGATATATGTTTTTAGGTACTACATAGTATATATGTTAAAAAAAATTTAGAAAAAACAACACATCTAAAAAAAAAAGAATACATTTGCATCAACAGTATTTCAAAAAGCACAACCCTATACATCTAGTCCCACACATTTGCATATATTTTCTATACTGGCCTGCATCTTGCTTCTTTGTACACGGCATGTATCCTGCATGTTAAAGAAAAAGAATATGTGTCAAAAATTTGTTACTGGATGGAGATAAAAAAAAAAGGATGCAAAAAGAATGCTTATGTTCTTGGAGCTCTATTAGTAATGAGAAGGTTGCTGCTTATAAATGTTGTAGTAGATTCCATTTTTCTAGACAACTAGCTGGTACCCCGTGCGAACATCAATATGGACTAAACCTTAAGCAGGAGGACGTGCATTGGAGAATAACAAAGACGATTGTTGGGACAATCAGGGTTGGAGAAGAAATCAGATTAACTTTGCATATACCTAAGTACAGTTCTAGTGATATGTAGGGTCTCACTGAGTGAAGCATTGATCTGATAGACAGATGCACCATAATTAAAGAGTTCATTCACAAATGATAATTGAAACCTGCTCACGGAAACATAACATTTTTATTTTCAGACAATGATCTGAATCCGTTTGGAGGAACCGAAAGATGTGTACAAATATCGAAGGCCATATGAAATAGCTCCAGAGCAGGATCAGCCAGTTCGCCTACAAAAGCTATCTAAAGGAGTAACAGGTTATTATAACAACAAATCCCTGAGCAGCCCCATGTCAACTGCAAGCGATGTATATCAGCCTATCTTTTCTTTTGTTGTGTCCTGAATGTCCTTATTGCCTATGGAATACAGGAAGCTCTAGTTGTTTGGATTCAAAGAAGAAGCAATGAAACATTTTTTTTTTTTTTTTTTTTTTTTTTTTTTTTTTTTTTTTTTTGCTGCGACGAAAGCAATGAAACAAAGTACTTGTACATATTAACTGGCATACTGTTGAGCAAGAATGTTGAGTTGCTGCTGCACGTACCGCCGGTCGGCTAGGATCTGCCTGGGCCGCTTGACGTGAGCGCGGGAGCGCCTGGGCGAGCGCGTTCGGCTGGTGGTCGTCGGCACATGGGACATCGCACGTGCAGGGGAGCGATGCAGGTTGGCCTGCTGTCGCCAAGGCCGGCCTGGGACGGAACGGCCGTTGGTGGCGCCGGCAGCGGCGTGAGAGGCTCAGCGACGAACGGCGGTGGTGTGAGGGCTACGTGATCCGGAGGAGCGCCAAGTCGAAGACAAAGTCGCAGCCGCAGGCGACGACGGCGAGGGCGCCGACTCCGTCGAGCACGCTATGTGGGGAATTTTTTCTTCTGTTTTTCTTTTTTCCTATTCTATCGGAGGGAGGATGGATGAGGACGACGCGTTTGGTTCCAGAATCTGTCTTTCGTGGCTAGCATCGGGTGGACACGCGTGGCCAGGCCAAAGGAGCGAACGGTGTGGATCGGTTAACTGTAGGTCTACAGGAACCTGAGTCTTGCATGCCAACGGGACACTGTTGATGAACAGGACATTCAGTACCCACGTTTAAACAAGTTTACGCGCGGAGGCGGCCGAGGCGGACGCGGCAAGCTGCGACAGCGAGGAGCGCCGATGGTATGGATCACGCGAGGTTCTAATCAAGGGAGGGGATATGGATAACGATGACGGCGTGGGGCAGTTTCGTGAGTAGTGGAGCGATGTTTCCAGAGTCTTGGGTACGTGGTTGCTCAGCGATGGATACGCGTAGAGAGGCAGAAGATCGAGGAACTGTGGATCGAGAACTGTGGATGACCAGGAACTTGAGTCTTGCATGCATCGCTGCACTGTAGATCCACAGTGATTTTCACCAAGAATAAAGATCTTTATAGATTTATAGATTTAAGTGTCATTCATTAAGCAACAATGTCTTCCTAGTTAGACAATTTTTGTATTCTAAAAAAGTAAGTTAGTGCCTTTGTTCATTTGCAATTGACAGCCCCACCCTGAAACACTACCCCTCGGTTTATTTGAAAAAAAAATAAATATCAAACACATGGAAGGTGATGATGCCAAAAAAAACATATGTCAACTACACTCAAAAAAAAGGTGACGATGTAAAAAAACAAAGACAATGTTTCAAAAGTGGGCTGCTATGGTACCTACACACATTCTAGAGCATTTTCAGCACCTATACGACATAAGCATTAATTGCAAGAAAACAGTATAAAACTCACTTATAATTATTTAACAAACTGAAACACAAAAGGTTGACCCGGTTCTAAATGCAGCATGCCTACCAATCTGAACCAGAAGGCTAAAATTGCCCATTTAGAAGCCCATTGTTACCTAACAAAAGCACTTAAGTTGCCTAACAAAATGACACAAATTGCCTAAGAAAATGGTTGTATTTTTCTTTTGTGTGTTTGTGATCATACTTTGTTGCCGCCATTGGACACCGGCACACACACATTCATTGAAACCTCTGCCTTCTAGACATTGTATGAAGAACTATCCCTGTAAATACATGCACAAAAAAGAGCTATTTTCATTACATTTGTATGAGCATAAAAATGCAATAATTATTGAAGGAAACAACTAGCTCTAAGCAAATATCCAAGTCAAAACAATTCAATTCAAATAACCATCCCTTAAAAATCATGAATCAACTAGTCCTATGCATGAAAATTATAAAAATAGGAAGAATATTGCTGCCTGCAACTTGCTCAGTAGTTCCGTAGCACTATTCCTTTTATTCCTTCAGTGTTTCTGACTAATGATTAATTGTGACTGTGAATGAGTGATTAACACCTCTCACACACAGTGCCCTTTCATTCAGGTTTCAGCGGTAAATTAATATGGTGGATGCACAGATAATAAACTAGCATGATAGTGTCATCAATCTATCATTGACCACTGGTTCATGCCAACTCTAAAAAATATAGGCGCATGTATTGATTACATTACATAGATCTAGTATTTTGATTAGGCTATACTATTGTTTTGCACTCTCAACAAGTGCACTAAAAATCCAACATGTATTGGATCCACCATTATGGGACTAAAAAATCATCCCTAATGGTTTTAGTTCTGGTATATGTAACGCCCCGCATTTTCACTACCAAGGTAAAAATGCCGGCTTAAGGATTATTACTCGAAAAAGCGACGCCTTCTCAAATAATAATCCAAATCAAAGTGTTGCAACAGAATAATAGTTAGGACCGTACAAAATTTATTACATTTAATGGTCAATAATTTCTAAACATTACCTAATACAAAAATGATATCGACTCCTTCCGGTCAAGTGTCTGGCCTGTCTCATCATCATATGTTATCATTTTCCATCTGAAGGGGGAGGGTTAAGAAGAGTGAGTACAAAGTACTCAGCAAGCATATAATAAATTAATGAAATGCATTCCTAACCTTTTCTCATATCATTTCTCAATCATAAATCATTTATCAAAAAGTTGCATATTTAGAAAATAGTTAATAAATCTACTATCACTCATATAGCGAGAAAGAACCTCCTATAGGCTCCCGTAGCCTCCAATCCAGGAGACAGGACATGAATTCATGATTTAACCCTGCGCAGATTTGTGTCAACCTACCCATGATTATCCGGACCAATTTTCCATTGCACTTCCTTTGATGCAACTCATGGTCAAGATACCGTGACTTTCCCCACTTCCGTGTATTATATACATCCACATCCACTCACTTGCGCTAATATATGCGCCTGGGTGTACTTCATCCACACCGATTGGGGACCTTGTCGCCCAACCCTCTCCAGACTTACCATAGGGAGTATATAACAACATTCATGGGTACCGGACTCGACCCGTCACAAACGAACTCATGGTAGACACGATATTATACGGCACACATAATGAGTGAGAAGAGGGTGAGTCCTTATATATTCATAGTCGATGTAGAGAGAGTTCGACCGACCCAAAATCATCATCACATCCCATGAACTCTCACTACACCAAATAGCTAATTATACGTTGTATTCCCAGCTCCCCGGCCCAAGTGCCATGGTTTGCAAGGCCATGCGCAACCTGTCCGAGCTCCCGGGCCATACGTCCTTAATTTAATCATTATCCATTATCATCACTGTCCACTCATTTTAATTTAGAAAATAGCTTTGATGCAAGTATTTTGAAAATAGGTTTGTTTTAACAAAAATCAATGTATCATCTACATGAGCCTGTCCCTTCTATTATCAACGTAGATCCATCAGTATGCATGTCCCTCGATATTTTAGCTTGCTTCCTGTCATTGTAATTTTATATATATTGGCATTTAGTAAGGAAATATAAGAATACACATAAATTTATACAGTGTGTCTACGCAGTCGTGTGTCACATTTTATAGTGGTCCAGATATTTTATATAGTCTAAAATGTTAGCTTTGGTAAATATATTGGTCAATTTGAATTTAGCCCTTCACTAAATTAATTAGTATTCTAAATCCTCATTTGCTCACACGTGAGCTAGTATAGCACTAGTACATACGAGTGCTAGTATACTGGTACTAGTATCTTGGCAGCAAACACGGTCAACAGAGTGACTCACGCACGCACACGAACTCTTCTCCCTCATTCTCTCCGCTTCCTTTTCCCTTCCTGTTCTTGGCCATGGCGTTCGAGCTCGTTGCCGCAGATGGACCACTATGGTTAGGCTTCCACCCGCGATTTCTACTCCAACCCAATCCCATGGACCCTGCCTACTAGCTGACCATTTTCCCCTTCGATTTCTCTCCCTCTGTCTCTCTCTATTCTTTACGTTGCACACGGCGGCTACCATTTCCGCTGCCCAAACCTACCACCATGGATGGACAATCTCACCACCAGCCACCTCCATGCTACTTCCCCAGCTATCCCGAGGCTACCTATGTTGTTTCCCCTCCGATTCTGGCCTTCCAATTGGGGACCCTAGCAACAGCGTTCTGGGGCTCGTCGCCGGCGTCGGTCGCTCCCCAGTGCTCGAGGCGCCGTGGTGGGGTCCAGGGCCGACGCGTGCTTGAGGCCGACGCCGCCGTGCTGCTGAGCTCGCCGGCGTCCGGGCACATGGTCGTGGCTGGCTGTGTGCAGGTGTGTGGGGTGCTGTGCAGGTGGTCGTGCTAGCGCTCCGCGCTCAGGTGTATGGCCTTGGCTTGCGGTCGTGTGGTTGCGCAAGACCAACGCCGGCTGTGTTCAGGTGAGCAAGGTAAGTACCCAGCCTGGCATCTCCTTCCCAGCCCCTAGCACGCCGTCTCCCATCCCTTATCTAGTTACTGAGCTGTGCCGTGGCCTCCTCTGATGGCTTTGTTGTGATGGTGTGCTACTGAGAGGGTGCCAATGATATGGATGATGTGGTGATGTGCCTAGAAACTGGGTGCTCAGTATGTCTATATACAAACTAAAATTTAGTGCCTGCGTGGGAACTGAAAATCACCTTTGCTTTGGTGATGTGCTCTGTCGACACTACGAGCACATCTCCCTGTTATGGCCGTCCTCGCACGATCCCTCATCCATGCCTGATCAGCTCACTCCTCCATCTTCATCACATCACAACTCCTCCCTTCATGGTCAGCCTGCTCTCTGGCTCCTCCCCTTCTTTGGTCATATGATTTGGCAGTGTCTAAGGAATTCTATCAGGACGATTGGCTGGAGAAGGTTGATGCCTTTGGATTCTTGCTGTGAAAAGAGTTTACTTGCTGTCCTATTTTTGCTCTGCTGTTTTGGAGCTCTTTTTGGCTACGAGACTACCCTCTTGACTTCCTTCGGACTCCTCTTGTATTTGTTCACTTCCCACTGTAGTACTACTTCCCCATGCCTTGTATATGATATATTTTACCCTCACCTCACTGTGCCATCGAGTTGGGAACTGCTAATTGGTTGGCCGGTTTCTAGAAGGGCATGGCTGCCCATGCTTGCATTGGAAGAGTGTGCTGGACTTCTTTTGTGGCCCTTTGTGTGGCTTTTGGGAATGGCTGGAAAATGGTATTGCAAGGGATAATTTGTGGAGGTAAAATTTAATTGAGATGGATGGTAATTTGCCGGATGATGAATCCCAAAAGATAGAGGTGCCGGTTGGCTCCGGTCAGTCCTGGTATCTCAGTGAGCTATGCGAAATGATACTATTGGGTCTGACGGCAAAACAAAAGCTAAGTTATGCTTAGATGTAGATAGTTAATTATTGACTTTTGATTGTTTTTATCTTCTCAATGGCTATTAGCCTCATGATTATTCATTAAGATTAAGTTAAAAAGTTGGGGTGTTACAGTATATAAGCAAGCCAAAAATTTGAAGCAATTGAGCCTATCAGAAAAAATCATATTGTAGTGGACTGTATTTTCTTAGGCAATTTTAATGTCATTCATTAGGCAACAAAGTTTTTCCTAAACAGACAATTCATGTATTCTGAAAAAGCAAGTATAGTCTGTTCATTTGCAAACCCACAACCCCACCCCAACAATGGCTTTAGTCTCTAATTAAAATAGAATTGCAATAGAAAGTTGACACTGATGTTCGATGTTGGTATATCCAGAAGCTGTCACAACAGTACACTCGAAAAAAAGGACCAGTTGACACGTGGGGTAAAAAGATGAAAGCATATCTGAAAGCTTCAGCTACTTACTCCGTACATGCTTTCGCAAAAGATTGTTCAAGCTCCCAGCACCCCATCAGTGCTTCTCTATTGCATGAACACGCACATGCTGTTGGAGTTGTTCCTTGGACGAGCAAAAGAGCAGTACATAGTGTGTCTGTAATAAAAATATGAAACAAATTAGAATGTGAGAACAGGAATGCCTGGCGAAAATAGAAAAACCTTCTACTTCTAGTAAAAGCAACAGTCATTGTTATACAACCATAGTGAGGTCTGAGGTAGAAATATCAGTGCATAAAGCTTATTTAATACACCAGATGGAATGGCAATAGAACATAACTCAAATAAGACACAATTAAATTAGCACAAATCGTACAATAGCGAACAAGGGAGTTGCAGCATATGACCTTCCATCACATAATAGCTAGTCCACATACTCAACATGAACGGTGGAAAGGGAAATTTCCCTCTATTACTCGAAACAAATAGAAGGGAGGGTTACATTGATGTGATGCAATTCTCAAAAATCTGACAGAGCCATGGGGTCAACAACTAGTGAACTATTGCAGTCAATTCATGGGGATACGGGGAAACATATAGCCAGTAATATGAGAGATTCTGGCTTCAGGTCACCCAGCCAACCCTTGCTTCCTTCAATCCCAAATTCCTCACACCGTAAATCTGCAAGCCTAGCAGTTCAACTGCAGCGCACAGCTGCAAAAGCATGCGGGAGACTGGGAGAGGAAGGAGCCTATAGGGGTTCGTGCCGTACCATGAAGAGGTCGAGCTCCTCGCCACCGGACGGCCCTCCTGCAGCTGCGGCGAGTGGAGTGTCGCGCGCGGCGGCGATCTTCACGTCGATGCGAGGGAGCTGGTCGATGAAGACGTAGAGGCAGGTGGCGATTGTGGGATGCAAGGAATGGCACCATCTTCCGGAATGAAAGGCACCAACCGCAGGATGTGATTGTTCGTGTCTGTGATGACTTAACCATCTGGGAAGGGAGATTTAGCTCTGCCTCCATGATACCTGGTCTTCGCCAGTGGCGTGTTTTTCTTCGCTCTTGTGTAAATGCTTTTGTAAGGCGATCGATATCGTCTTGAGATGTAACAAAACTTGAATCTTTATTCTTAATATATTCCAGGCGGGGAAGCTCTCCCCTCCGTAGTTTCGCGTCAAAAAAAAAAGACGTAGAGGCAGGCGAGGCACGCCGCTAGGGTAGCAGCGCCGCCGTCCATGGCAGCTGTGCCCGTGTCTAGGGGAGGCACATCCCTAGCCAAGCCAGCAGCGGCCGCAACCAGGGGGCCGCGCCCCTAGCCACGGGACCGGACATGGCGGAGGCCCGGCCAGCCGCGGCCCTAGCCAAGGAGGTGGCCGGTCGTCGGGGGAGGAGAGCCGAGGAGAAGGGGTGGAAGTCGCGTGGAGAGAAGGAAAGGGGAAGTGGATTCAATGTCGGGGGGAAGATCTGAGGTACACAAGTGGGTGACGAGAGCGATATTAGATGGGTCCTCGTACCTGGCCGAACGGACGACGGATAGAGCCGGCCGTTTTTTTTAACAAACTTACGGCCGGCCGGAATCAAGTCATTACCGAACGGCATACCCGGTTCACCATGTTTATAGTATGTCTTTATAGATCTGAACTCACTAGTCAATGGTGGTGTGATCTTGACAAATTGGGCCCAGCCCACTTAAACTCTGCCCCTGGGCCGGTCTTATTAACCGAGTCCATGTGCTTAATTAAGCCAGCTTTCGGGTAGCTTGGGAAGATATGACAAGGCCGAAGTATATGGGTGGCCTGGGCTTTCGAGATATGGAGTTATTCAATTTGGCTCTTCTCGCTCGCCAGGCATGGCGAATCCTGCAGGACCCGGGTGCGCTTAGCTCTCGGATTCTCAAAGCAGTCTACTTCGCAGAGTGTGATTTTTTGAAAGCGACAGTTGGCTCAAACCCTTCACGAACTTGGAGATCAATAATTGAGGGAAGGGACACTCTAGTTCAGGGTTTGATCAGGAGAATTGGCACAGGGGAAAACACAGATATATGGGCGACGAATTGGCTGCCAAGAAACGGCCTAATGAAGCTGTTGACACAAAAAGTGGCGCACTGTGTCTCACACACGGCAAGCCGGAAAGCGTGGCTTCAATCGGGTGCCCGGGCGTTTCAGAATCCGGAAGCGTGCAAGTCGGTTTGACCTGAAAGCCGACAAGGGATAAAACTGTGAGAATAAAACTGGAACATGCCGGGTAAGACCAGACAGTTCTATATTTACGGCCCTGAAGCCACTTACGACGACATACAGCTATAGAAGCTATCTGCCAATCATGTTTGCGAGTCATTTGGTTATTCTAAGACAAATGATGTAAATAAAATTAACTGCCGAATACGTGTATGTAAAGATATGTTTGAGCAAGATTGAATTGTTGAAGCATAACAAACTATATCTTAAGCTAGAGCATTATCAAGACACAAACAATTATAAATAGGCAACTTGTGAATATAAATCTATTAAGATAATGCATGCATAGGCTAATCCAACTAGTCTGCCGCACGTCTAGCTATCATAAACCCATCAAGCACAATGCTAAAGTAAGCTAATCCACCGCATGATACCACCTACTATGAAACTATGCCATTCCTTACGATTAGATTAATCCACCGCATGATACGATCCAACAATAAGAAGCTAAAAGCATACAATTGTCTAAACAGATCCATAAATACTCGTTACTCATGTTAGCATAACCATATCGGCAAGATTACCGAATCGGGATCCATGAAGGAGGAACAAGCAAGCTATTACGATCTAGAACCAAGCAAAGCCTACATCTGCCGTACGATATCCAGCTTTATCTAAGATCTAAACGCTCTAACATGCATGAACCCGCAACATGTAACAACCTTGGTTGATCTAATTCGGCTGTCCGAGTATATGATCTAATTATCAATAAGAACGAGTAAGCTTTCAAGAGCCGAACAATATCAATCTAGGTTGGGCAAAGAGTGTTACAAATATATAAAAATATTAAACAATCATGCAACACGTGATAACTTAAAGAATCAATTAGATCTTGCCAAATCTAATAGAGCCTGATAACTATTTTCACTCATGTCTTAATCCGCCGCACGATACAAGGCATAAGCAAAAACCTCCCAAGATCGAGCTTAAATCTACCGCATGACCTAAGCAAGAGCAATGAGACTACTTGCATCATGATCTAAATCCACCGGATGATACTAGACATGATAGCAAGGTTGTCGGGACTTACGGAGGTCGACGGATCGATTGTTCCTCTCGAAGAACTTGACGACACGACGAAAAGGACTCGAAAGGTGGCACGGGGCCAGTTGTATTGATTTGGTTGTGAACCCCTATTACAATGGTCGAGGGTTTATATTTATACCCTGGACAAAATATGAGTCCTAAAAGACTACGATCTATTAAATAAATATAGGAAACTAAAAACTTCTAACTCTAAATCTTGTCGGAGTCCTTGACCATCATGACTTCCTTCTTTTTTCGGTCAGCTTTACTCGTCACTTTTATTTCCCGAATGGAAACATCGCCCAACTGAGGATAGCCGACCGCTCGAGCACTTGCCGAAATGTGGAAATTTAGCCGACCGCACACACATTTTGCCGAATCCTTCCTTTGTCGAACGCAGGTCCACTTGTCATCTCCTTTACCAAATTTTGGTGTTAACAGAAGCCGATGTGCTGTGTCAAGGATAACCCCCCTCAGAGGGTTAGTGAGCTAATAGACCAGACCCTTAGGAGATGGGATAGGCAGATGGTGACCGATTTCTTCCTACCGATGGATGCTGAGACTATCTTGGGCATCCCGCTCTGCACGTCAGCACAAGAGGATTTTTGGGCATGGTATTATGAGAAATCGGGCTGTTCTCGAGTCAAGTCGGCCTATAGAATCTTTGGTGCACACGAGGGAAACAAGGACGAACTGGTTAGAGCATAAGACGGGCAGATCGAATACAAGGGAGGAGGAGAAGGAGTGGGCAGATTTGTGGAAGATCCAAGTGCCATCGAAGGTGAGGGTTTTTATCTGGAGGCTGACACGCCATTCTATCCCTACGCAAGATGTCCGGTATCACAGAAATATGGCGGAGAACAGTCGATGTTGTGTTTGCGGCGATTTGGATTCCTGGAAGCACTCCCTGTTGGAGTGCCATATGGCGAAGGCTGTGTGGGCTTTGGAAAAGGAAGAAATCACTGAAGCGCTATGTATGATAAATGAAGGGGCGGCGAAAGCCTGGCTAGCGAGAGTGTGGAAGACCATGCCCCATGAAGCGATTATTCGGGTCGTTGTTCGACTGTGGGCGATTTGGCATGCAAGGCGAATGGCGATCCACGAGAATGTATTCCAGAGTCCGTTGTCTACGCATTGCTTTGTGGAGAGATATCTGGAAGAACTTGTAATGACCAAGCCTGTTCAAAGGTGTAATGGGGAAGACCAACCAGTAACGTCACTGAGATGGATACCCCCTCCGCCAGGGCTTGCAAAGGTGAATGTGGATGCAGCTTTGGCAAAGAATTCCGTTCATTTTGCCGCTGTGGCAGTGGCGAGGGACGCGGCCGGAAATTTCTTGGGAGCATCAGTACTAGTTTTGGATGGGTTAACCAATCCGGAAGTGGTTGAAACGATAGCGTGTCGGGAGGGTATTGTGGGGGGTATAAATCCGGTATACCACCATGGACAGTTCCAGGGCTGCTCGGCAAGACGGCCCAGATCATACAAGACCCAGCCCATTACCGACCAGGCTGGTGGGCTGGACTACAAGACGATGGCGTGGTCCGCAACCGACCAGGAGGTGGATCGCGCACAAGGATGCTTGTCCCGCAAGTATACTTAGTTGGTTAGATCAGATAGAGTCCTCCTAGGGCACGACTTGATGTAACCGACCACATCCCGTGTACCCTTGGTTGCTCGGCTATATAAAGCGGCCAAGGACCCCCCTAGAAGGCAGGCTATTCTCTGGCAACCTAACCTAGAGAGCTTAGCGCTTCATTGTAACCCGACACTTGATCATACAGCATAACACGAGAAGCAGGACCTAGGGTATTACGTTTTCGAGCGGCCTGAACCTGGGTAAACCTGTTGTCCTTGGTTTGTCTTGTTTCTCGAACGTCTAGATCGTAGATCGTAACACGCCCTTACCAAAACTCACCGCCGTGGGATACCCCGTGGTGGATTGCCGGTTATCCGTAATCGATAGTGGCGCGCCAGGTAGGGGCTGGAGTTTTCGATCTCAAGGCGATCCAGATTGTTTCCTTCCCCGCTTCCATGGATCTCGAGGCCAGCGACGCCTTCACCTTCGGGTCGGTCACCTGGACCACCAAGACGACGGCGCCCCTCACCTCCACGGGAGCGTCCGAGCTGGTCTCAGCGCCGCTCGCAGACGAACGGTCTCGGCAAGACCGCCCACCGAGCAGACGGTCTCATCACCGTCCGTTCACCCGGCCGCAGTGCCAACCACCTCGCCGCCGGTCGCAGTACCGGCCCGCGCAGAATCCCCGTTGCCCTCGGCAACGGCGGATACAACCGATCTCCGAGCACTCGTAGATCAACTTTCGTGCTACAAACGAAAGCCTCGTTGACAACTCGGATCCGATCAAACTCATAGATCGCCAGGTCGCGGGTTGGCCGAGATCACAAAGCTAGTCGAGGCCACGCAGAGTTGATCCGCAAAGGGCCGGACTTTTCGATTTCACACCCGTTCGACCACGCCGGCGGGGCTTCGTCCGTCGCAAGTAACACGAGATCCCGTCGGTAGCGATCGGCTGACACTCGACCGGCTCCCTCCGAACGGCTAGAAGCTCCCGGTGGTTAGATCCCAACCGGGAAGCCGCCCGATTCCGGCCGAGCAGATCCGGCGCGAGCAAACGTTCCTCCTCTTCCCGGGTTGAACGAGTTTATCGAAGCACGACAAAACCGCCGAGCACCAGCTCAGCAAAACCGTGAAGGTCGTGCTCCGCCAAGCGAACCACTCGCAGCAGACCCAAGTGCTCCGCCGCACGATCCAACCGTTCTGTCCTTCGGATTGAACAACGCGGCGTCGACGTACGCAAGGGACATCGAGCGACAATTCAACACGCTTCTCATCAAGGATACCATCCCGAGAAAGCCCCGCTCACATAATCGGGATGGTGGAGATTCGAGAGCTTGGGGATCCGTCTCAGGATGCCAACCCGGACTCCCCAACTGTCTCCGATCTGCTCGCGCAGTATTCTCCTGATTATACTGAATACCTCTCCTCGGACGAAGACTATCCAATGGATACGGAGCTCAATCCGACCGCAGAGGACACGCTGATCACTCCCGACCACCGGACGGAAACCCCCAGCAGCGCGCTGGATTTCCCCAAGTATCCGCCCGGCTTCGGACCAACGATTTTGATGGTCAGCAATGACGAGCCCCCGGCTCCAAACGAGACGGACGCCTAGCGGCAGGCAAGGGAAGCTCGTAACAACGATCGTGCCCGACGACGCATTGCCGAGGAGGGCCGTCCCAACGCGGGCGCCGGACCACGGCACCGACCCTGGCGTCGCAACCTCAACCCCGAGTTCGACGGTGCTGGCGACCCAGTGGTCCATGAGACCCCCAGGCAAACATTGCCGTGGCAATAGAGAAATTGAAACAGCTTCCCCCCGAGACCCCTGGACTCAACGAGATCCAGGAATTCCTCGTGGCGGCCGAGGACCAAGTGAACGATCTTCGTTCCATGGGCTCCATGGCCAGCTCTTACCGATCCCGCCGTTCTCGCGTAACCGGAATCGACGTGAGCGGCGAGTTGAGAGTGGAGGGGACAATTCGTCCCACAACGGCAGATATGCCTATGGAGACGCAGGGGACTACGACGACCGTGTCGAGCAGCCCGGCAGAGCTCCACGACGTGCACGTCCTCAGAACAGTCGACGACGCCCTAATCGCCAGCAAGGCAACCGGGGCTGACAAGACGACGAAGTAATCCAACCCGATCGACGGGACCTCCGAGAATGGATAGATGAGCGCCTCCGAGCACGCCGGAACATTGGCGGCATCCCACCCTTCTCCGAGGAGCTCAAGGTAGTCATATGGCCTAAAAATTTCCGTACCTCGGAGATCCGGGCGTACGACGGCAAAGCAGATCCAGCCCACTGGATCATGCTCTACGAGGTGGCCGTCCGAGCAGCAGGGGGCGACGAGTACGTCATGGCAAACTACCTCCCCGTTGTGCTCAACAATACAGTCACCACCTGGCTGCTCCGGCTACAACCCGGTTCCATCCACAGTGGGCGCGCTAGCCGCCAAGTCTTCGTCGACCACTTCAAGTCTACTTGTGTCCAACCGGGGACCAAGTATGCCTTAAAGCAGGTTCGCCTTCGTCCAAAGGAGTCCTTACGGCAGTTCATTCGGCGCTTCTCGGACCAGTGGAATCGCGTACCAGAGATCTCTCAGGAGACAGCTGTCGAAGCTTTCATCGATGGCCTGGTCCAACCACGTGGCCGAGACCTCCAAAAGGCTCTCCTCCTCAGACAGCCAAAAACCATGGAGGAGTTACTCGCCATCGCGCACGATTACACGATCCTGGACGACGGCCTGAACAGGGGTGACGATGGCCCGTCAGATCGCAATTACCGTCGGAACAATTCCGACGACGAGAGCGATGCTGACCGACCACCGCGCCGACAAGAGGATCGCCGCAACAACCAGCGTTTCATCCGCGGATCTGGTCCACGCGACAACGAACCTAACTTCAGGCGGCGTGGCCAGGACAACTACGGCGGCGGCAAACGCAACCGAAACCGCAACGACAATGTCATCAACGCGGTTAAGGGGCAGAAGCCAGTCGGGGATGAGGTGCTCGACAAAATCTTTGCCCAGGACTGTCCTCGGCATCCTGGCAAAGGTCACACCATGGGCGAGTGCCGAGTTTTGACGGACGCTCTCATCAAGTCCGCTTCTAAGAGGCCTCGACCCAACCCCAAGGCCAAAAGCAAGCCCGCCGACAAGCCGGAAGAAGAAGAAGAGGACGAGACACGAGATGTCAACCCTCGCCACGCGTTCAAGGAACCCGAGCGGAACTTCACTGCCGTGATCTTTGGCGGCAAAGTCGGGCTCGAAACAAGTCGCGACAGAAAGTTGCTGACCCGCGCCATCATCGCGATGCAAGAGCCCGATGGCCTCATTGCCGATGTCAAGGTACCAGCGTGGTCCGAGCAGCCCATATCTTTCAGCCGCAAAGATATGTGCACACGCATCCCAGATGCCAGACGATTCCCACTGGTCCTCGACCCAGTGATAGCCAACATCCGCTTCGAGAAGGTGCTGGTCGACGGCGGCAGTGCTTTGAACATCATATTCTACCCAGCCTTCAAGGCACTTGGCATACTGCAGGAGCAACTACAGCCGTACGACACACCATTCTGGGGCATCATGCCCGGAAAGCCCTCTTACCCGCTCGGGCAGATCACCCTTGACGTGCAGTTTGGGACCAACCAGCACTTCCGTACCGAGCACATCACCTTCATTGTGGCCGACTTCGAAGGGACCTACCACGCCATCTTGGGCTGCCCTGGTATCGCCAAGTTCATGGCTGTCCCCCACTATGGCTACTTGGTGTTGAAGATGCCCACCGAGCAGGGAACACTCTCCCTACGTGGCAACGTCTTCATGGCTCGAGAGTGCGAGACTGCCGCCTACGCCGCGGCAGAATTCCAAGACCTGCAACACGCTTTGCAGCACACCAGCTTGGGCGTCGACGACGTTCCGCCCGCAGAGCTCGAGCAACCTATTGGATCTGGTCGGCGCCCATCCAACAAGGTGAAGAGCGCGAAGACGGTCCGCCTCTCCGACGAGGATCCTTCCAAAATCACCAAAGTCGGAGCCGACCTTGACCCTAAATAGGAAGACGTGCTCGTCCAATTCCTTCGGAAAAACATCAGCATATTCGCATGGAAACCCTCCGATATGCCTGGTGTTCCCAGGGAAAAGGCCGAGCACTACCTCGATGTCAAGACGACTGCTAAGCCAGTCAGACAGAAGATGCGCCGGTTCGCCCGTGACCGCAAGGAGCTTATTAGAATAGAAGTAGCCAAGCTTTTAGCCGCTGGCTTTATCAAAGAAGTGTACCACCCGGATTGGTTAGCCAATCCGGTGCTTGTTCAAAAGAAGAATAAAGAGTGGAGGATGTGCGTTGATTATACAGATCTCAACAAACACTGCCCCAAGCAGGCATTCAATCTCCCTCGAATCGACGAGGTCGTAGACTCTACCGCCGGCTGCGAGTTGCTCTCGTTTCTTGACTGTTACTCCGGGTATCACCAGATAGCCCTCAAAAAGGAGGACCAAGAAAAAACCGCTTTCATCACCCCCTTCGGTGCTTTTTGTTACACGACCATGGCTTTCGGTCTGAAAAACGCTGGAGCTACGTACCAACGGGCTATCCAGTCCTGTCTCAAAAAAGAGATCGCCGACGATCTTGTTGAGGCCTACGTAGACGACGTGGTGATAAAATCAAGAACGGCGGACGCCCTGATCACAAATCTGGAGCGCACCTTCAACAAACTCAACGAGTTTCAATGGAAACTCAACCCAAACAAATGCGTTTTCGGAGTACCATCCGGTATCCTTCTCGGACACCTGGTCAGCAAGGAAGGTATCAAGCCAAATCCCGAGAAGGTTGCCGACGTCCTGAAATTACGACCGCCCCGGTGCGTCAAGGACATCCAAAAACTCACTGGGTGCCTAGCCGCTCTGAGCAGATACATCTCTCGGATGGGTGAAAAAGGACTCCCCTTTTTCAAACTGCTCAAAGCCAAAGAAAAGTTTGAATGGACCGAGGAGGCCGACCAGGCTTTTAAACAGCTCAAAGCTTACCTCACCTCCCCTTCACTCCTGACGGTCCCTAAGCAGGACGAGGAGTTGCTCCTATACATAGCTGCAACGACCAACGTGGTCAGCACTGTGTTAGTAGTCGAGCGTGAGGAGGAAGGACACGTCTATGGAGTCCAGCACCCCATATATTACATAAGCGAAGTGCTCAGCGAGTCCAAGCAGTGGTACAACCAGGTACAAAAGCTCTTGTATGCACTCCTGATCACCAAACGCAAGCTGCTCCATTACTTTCAAGCTTTCAAAATCACGGTCGTTACCGACGTACCACTTGGCGACATCCTCCGTAACCGAGACGCCAGTGGTTGGATCGTGAAATACGCGCTAGAACTGTCCGAGTACACACTCCAGTTTCGCGCCCGACGGACGGTGAAGTCACAGGCCTTGCCTGACTTCATCGTGGAGTGGACGGACATCAGCATACCCCTCGCCGATTCAAACACTGAGTACTGGACAATGTACTTTGACGGCTCCTTAAACATCGATGGTGCTGGGGCTGGTGTCTACTTTATCTCTCCTTCCAAGGACACGATAAAGTATGTTTTGCGTATCCACTTCAAAGCATCCAACAACGTAGCCGAGTACGGCGGCCTTACACGGCCTTCGTATCGCCGTTGAACTTGGCATCAAGCGACTCATGGTCTATGGGGACTCGGCTTTAGTCGTCAAGCGGTGTCAACAAAGATTGGGATACGGTCCACGAAAAGATGGACGCCTACGTTGCCGAAATTCGCAAACTTGAGAACAAGTTTTATGGACTCGGAATTCATCCACGTCCGCCGCGAAAAGAACGTAGGAGCCGACGAGCTGTCCAAGCCGGGCTCATCCGTGCCAAGTTACCCCCGGTGTTTTTGTTCAAGACTTAATCAAACCTTCGATCCCGGATCGGGTAGAACACACACCAGAACCTACTTCGGTGGTAAGCTACCTGACCACACTGCTCAGTAACGCCAACATTGAGGACGACGATGGTCTCCTCAGCCGGCAGGCAGATGATAAAGGTACAGAGTCAGCCGACCAGGCGACGCCTCCTTAGGAAGACTGGAGAGAGCCCTTTATCAAATACCTGAATGACCACCTTGTCCCGGAGGACAAACTTGCTGCCCAACAGCTGGTCCGCAGAGCCAAGGCCTACGCTATGGTCAATGGCGAGTTGATGCGCAAGGCACCCAAGTCCATTATCTTCCGAAGTGTATCACTCGGGAGGCGGGGATCGAGCTTCTTAAAGCCATCCACGAAGGTACTTGTGGTAACCATGCGGCGTCCCGACGCTGGTCGGCAAAGCCTACCGGCAGGTTTCTACCGGCCAACCGCCGTTATCGACGCCGCAGATTACGTACGACGGTGCGTAAACCGCAAATGTTTGCCAAGCAGATTCATGTCCCAAAGACATGATCTACAAACAATCCCGGCCGCTTGGCCCTTCTCATGCCGGGGATTTGGACATGATCGGCCCCTTCAAACCAGCTCCCGGTGGCCACACCAATGTCTTCGTGCTTATTGATAAATTCTCCAAGTGGATTGAATACAAACCAGTCAAAAAGCCCACGGCCGAGAAGGCGTTCCAGTTCCTCGACGAGGTTGTCCACGAGATATGGTGTCCCGAACACCATCATCACCGATCTAGGCTCGCAATTTACAAGTGATGAATTCTTCAATTATTGTGATGATAGCCCGATCAAGGTCAAGTACGTCTCCATCGCTCACCCCGCAGCTAACGGACAAGTTGAACGTGCTAACGGAATGATCCTCGACGCACTCAAAAACGAGTCTTCCACGTTGACACCAAACTCAAACCCGGCCGATGGCTCAAAGAGTTATCTGCGGTGGTCCGGGGACCGCGTACTCGGACCCGCCGCAACACGGGAGTCTCACCATACTTTATGGTGTACGGCTCAGAGGCTGTCATACCAGCCGAGGTCGCTTTCCAATCACCACGGGTAGCTTACCACGATGAAGCCACCTCCGACGAAGCTCGAGAGGTGGACATAGTCGCTAAGGAAGAGCAGGTCCTTGAGTCATGTGCTCGGACTGAGAAGTACTTAGCTACGGTACGACGCTACTACAACCGCAACGTCCGAGGACGATTGTTCGTGGTCGGCGATCACGTGCTCCGCCGTATTCAAAATACGGACGGCCTCCACAAGCTATCACCAAGGTGGGAAGGACCGTACGTAATTAAGATCGTAACACACCCAACATCGTACCGGTTGGAGACACTAGATGGAGTCGAAGAGCCAAATTCTTGGCACATAGAGATGCTCATACGCTTTTACCCATAAAAGATATGTATCTTGTACTCATGGTTTTTCATTAACAAAGTTCCTCTTTTCTTTGTCTCCTTTCCGTCCTATTGCAATTTCTTTTCAGAAATTCCGCACCACCTTGCATACATGCGCCCTGCATAAGTCACATCTAAACTTTGCGTTTCACTCGCCGAGAACGATTCGATAAGGTCCTGCGTCTCGGTCCTCTGTCGATGTGCTACAGCTCCGCGCTACACGGCACTAGGAGATCCGGCAGGCACCCTCTAATAGGTACTTAGGATCGTACCTAGTGATCCCGGCGTACCGCGCTGTTCACTAGTGCGTCCCTTTGTCACCTTGACAGAGCTAATTGCTTCGAGAGTGGGCGCAAAACTTATTTGTCGACATAATTTTTCTCAAAAACGTTTTGCATCGAGCTATGCATAACGATTTAATTAAATAAACAGCAAAATACTTATCACCCGCTTAAGTATGCCTACTTTGTCTGCATCTTAACACGGCCTTAAGTTTTGTTTCGAGCACCCCGTGCTCAGCACCACTTATATACAAGTTTTAAATACACAAGTTTAAAACAAAGGCCCTACTGACCACCATTCTCCGCTGCAGGGTCCTCGATGAGCGTCATATCGCCGACCAGCTGCTCCGCAACAGGGACGAAGGTGGCCCGGAGCTCCTCGGCGTCAGCATCGCTGAGTTTCGGCGCAATCCCGAGCGCGACGGTGGCCGGATCCGCCGCTGCCACCCTCGAGCGGACCACCGCTAGCGCTGTGGACACCGCATATGTGCCCGCCCGCGAGACGAGGTCCTGCAACGCCGGCCACAGACATGGATACTGGTCTCCGACCACCCTGTCTTCGCCGACCGGGTCCGCTGGGTGCACCTCCTCTGGGAAGACTACACGGAGAACCGGCTTGATTTGCTCGGTCCTCCGATCCATCTTCTTTTGGAGATAGGCGCAGGTCTCCCGTAGGCATTGGAACTGCGCCGTGTGCCGATCCTTAATATCTGCATCCGGCAACAATGTGGTTAACATGTGCTGTTAGATCCAGTACATGGCAGACAACCTATAAAATCGACCGAAGTTTTGCAACTTACCGGTCAGCTCCGCGATCTGCGCAGCGTCCGCCTTGGCCTGCTCCTGGGCGGCTTCCAACTGCTTGGCCAGAGCGGCTTTCTCCCGCTCCAAGGCCGCAGCCTTCTCCTCCAGCCCTGATGCAGAGGCAGAAGTTATCACGTATTATATCAACCGAACTGTGCTCAGCCTGGTTTCAACAGGATACGGTCACATACCTTGTCGGCCTTCCTCCAGCGCCTCCACTTGTTGCTCCAACGCCAGCCGAGCAGCCTCCTTCTCGGTAAGCCGAGTCTCATAGACCTGTGCTTGCGCCAGCATGTTGGCCTTCTCCTCCCGGAGTGCCCTGCATTCCTCATCAATCGGCGCGAACCGTTGAATGGTCCGCGCACGCTGGGCATTGGTGGTCTGCAGGGTCTGTTGATAACAACACAGTCAAGCACGTGCTCCGTACAACTATTTATCACAAATACCAAAACACCATACCTGGATCCGGGCGGTGAGAGTCTCCAGGGCCTCCCTCCCTAATGCCCTCCTCCATCACCTCCTCCGGCACCTCGTCATACGAGACCCACTCCTTCCCCACCATCCTCGAAATCATGATACGATTTGGAGGAATGGAGGTGGCGGGTGCCTGAGGGGGCTCCCTGTGGATCTCTTCCACAGGAGAGGACGGGGAGGCGGGCCGGGCGGCGCCGCCCGGGCTCCGCGAGCCGCTGGGCTCCGACGTAGCTCCGCGTGGTCGGCCGGGCGAGGCCCGCGCCGGCCGGACTTGGCTCGACGGGGCGACGGACGGGCTCCGGCGACGGGACCATCTCCCCGCTCCGCCGGCTCCTTCGCCCGTGGAGTTTCCACATGTGGCGGAGCACTGGTGGCATCCACCTCGCCCTGCTGGGGCTCCGCGCTCGACTCCGCAGCCGCTGGTGGTGGCGTGGCCGCAGTCCCGGTCGAGCTCTGGGTAGGGCCAGTCCTCGGTTGGCTACATATCAACAACATCGGCATTAACACAGCTGATTCTAAAGCAAGAAATCCAAATTGCAAAGTATACAACTACTTACCGGCAAAAACCGCCCTTGAACTTGGGCACGCCGCCGCTTCTTGGGGCCCCGCTCCCAGACCCTGCACTGGGCTTGGGGACCGTCTTGGGCGGGACCTGCTGCCCACCCGGGATCGCTCTCGGCGCCCTCGGGCAGCCGCCCCCGTGGTTGGCGTAGAGGAGGCGGCGGCGGGCTTTGGCTTTGGCGGAGCGGGGTTGGCCGACGTCCGCGGCGGCGACCGCCGCGGCACACCGGTTGGGGCGACTTAGAACCGCCACGCCATCCTTGGCGCACGCCGGCGCTTGCGGCGGTGCTCGGCTAAGGTGATGGTGTCGTCGGAATCCGACGACACCGGGCTGTCCGGGGCCGGCCTCTTGCTGCCGACCTTGGCGCCGGCCTCCTTGCCGAGGTTTAATTTACCCCCGGTGCCAAGGTTGGCCGGCTTCTCCTTATCCTTGGGGGCTGCACTGGCTGGCTTCTTCATTGCCGTGCGCCGTTCCCCCCTGGTGGTTGTTCCAACCACGATATCATCATCATCATCATCATCATCTTCAGGGCTGAAGTCCTCGACCTCGCCCTGGTCGGCAGTCCCCTGCGGACGCCGCTGACCACGAAGGGCATCGCCCTTTGGCCAGTTCTCCACTGGTACAGCAGAAAAATAATGGTCGCTTCGACCCTACACAAAGTGTTCAAGTGCTCAGCAATATATCAGTGGTCAGCCACATTATCACAGAAAGTACAACTTTTTGTTGCATTACCCGAGGTGGAGGATTGCTGAGACGGTACGGCAGCTGCTTGGTGGTCGGCATTGAAGTATTTGAGTTATACTTCTCAAACAGGACCGAGAGCGTATGATGGACGTCGTTCTCGTCGGCCTTCTCCTCCGTCTCCCATGCCGGATCCTTCACCCCACTGTATTGCCACAGTGGGTTGGTGTTAACACCAGAATTTGGTCAGGAATATGACAGGTGGACCCGCAGGCGGCAGAGAGAGGAATTCGGCAAATGCATATGCGGTCGGCTAATTTCCATGTGTTCGGCAAATGGCCAAGCGGTCGGCAACTCGCTTTATTTGAAGGCGGAGAAAGGAAAAAGGAAGCCGATCGAAAAGGGAAGGAGTCGTGATGATCAAGGACTCCGATTATGGATAGAGTTAGCGTGTCTTTGTCTTTCCAATTTTGGTTAGATAGTTCGTAAGTGCTTAGGACTCATGTTTTGTCCAGGGTATAAATATAAACCCTCGACCATTGTAATAAGGGTTCACAACCAAATCAATACAACCGGCTACGCGCCACCCTTCGAGTCCTTTAGTCGTGTCGTCGAGTTCTTCGAGAGGGCCAATCGATCCGTCGACCTCCGTAAGTCCCGGCAACCTTGTTATCATGTCTAGTATTATGCGGTGGATTTAGATGTGATGCAAGTAGTCTTGTTTGTCTCGACGGGATGGCCGTGCGGCAGCGCCCGCTTGACAACAGAAGTTTTTGCTCGTGCCTTGTATCGTGCGGCGGATTAAGACATGAGTAAAGATAGTTATCGGCTCTTTTAGATTTGGCATGATCTAATAGATTCATTAAGTTACCATGTGTTGCTTGCTTTATTTAATGTTTAATTATTTGCAACACTCTTTTGCCCAATCTAGATTGATACTCTTTCGGCTTGTTGATCGTTCTTTCATGTTTATTCGATATCAAGTAGATCAAGTTCATATAGTCGAATCAGATCGATCTAGATTGTCACGTGTTGTGGGTTCATTCACGTTATGTGTAGATAAGCCTTGACAGACCGGTACCGTGCGCGAGATGTGTCTTTGGGTTACTCTAGAGCTAGTCATCCGGTGGACTAGAGATCAGTTTAATCGATAGGCTCCTTTACATGTTACTTGTTTGTTCCTTCTTCATGGACCCCGATTTGGCAATCTTGTCGATACGGTTATGCTTAAACATGTGACGAGTATTTATAGATCTGTTAGGTAATTGCATGCTTTTAGCTCTTTATTGTTAGATTGTATCATGCGGTGGATTGATCTAGCAAGAAGGAGTGGTGTAAATTCATAGTGAGTGGTATCATGCGGTGGATTAGCTTGCTTGGGTTTATGCTTGACGGGTTTATGAAGGCTAGACGTGCGGCGAGACTAGTTGGAATAGCCTATGCATGTGTTATTTAGTAGATTTATATTTATAAGTTACTTATGCTTAATTTTTAGTGCTTGATGATGCTTTAAACCTGAGATGTAGTTTGATACACTTTACTGATTTGATCTTGTTCAAACATGTCTTCATTTACCGCATTCGGCAAGTTTGTTCGTTTTACATCGTTATGTTACTTTAGCCGAATGAACCGCATCCTGTTGCGAGATAGCTTCCATAGCTATGTGTCGTCGTAAGTGGCTTCGGGGCCGTAAAGATGGAACTGTCTGGTCTCACCCAGCACGTTCCAGTTATGATCTTACCGTTTTATCCCTTGTCGATTTTCAGGTCAAATCGACTGGCACGCCACCGGATTCAGACGCCCGGGCATCCGATTGAAGCTAGGCTTTCCGGCTTGCTGTGTGTGAGACGCAGGGTGGTCACATTTTGCGTCAACAGTTGGTCCTTTCTTTGCACGGTTGCACGCGACGGACCATCCACATCCCGGCCACCAGCGCCCCGTTCACCTTCTGGTTGTCAATCAACTCCAGCAGCTCCGCCACTGGACATCCCCAACAGGTGGTGCCTCTCCCCACCCGGGATTTGCCTCTCGGGATTTGGTGGATGTCGCATGGCACCTTCCTCCCAATGGCGACATCCCGGGTCATATAGAACCAGGCCCTGTTCCATTTCTTGGGGGCGGAGTTGAACTTACTCCCCAGCCAGGACGCGGCCAACCCATCCCGGAGCCGGATGTAACATCCCCCGGCTACTTGGGACCCCCCGGTCTCAACCCCCTTCTTGCGGAGCACGAAGAAGTGGCGGAACAGATTGAAATGGGGGGGGATGCCCAAAAACATCTCGTAGTATGCGATGAAGATGGACACGGTCAAAATGGAGTTGGGGTCCAGGTTGCATATGGAGATCGACCACCATATGCACAGGTCCCGGAGGAACCCGTTCACTGGTTGCCCCAACCCGCGAACAACTTGGTCCTCAAAGACGACGAACTCACCCGGCAATGGCGTCGGTTCGTCCTCGCCGCGAGGCTCCCTCCATACCCCCATCTCCCGCGGCGGCAGGTACCCGTGGCTCGCCAGCAAGTCGAGCGATTCCCGGGACGAGGTGGACTGGACCCAGTCCGGCCCGCGCCTCACCGACTCCCCGCCCTTCGCGGCCTTCTTGGTCGACCGCTTCGCTCCCATCTCCGGCGGCGGCGAAACCCTAGCGGGATGCGCGGCGGTGGTGGCTGGATCTACTCGACGCAGTGGCTCCGGCGCAAGAGCAGGCGACCGGATCTTGTCGGTTGCCCCTACTGGTGCTGGCTGCGCGGCGGATCTCGAGGCGAAATGGACGGCGGCGGCGGCGGTTTTCTCTAGCGCGCAGGAATGCGGAGAGCTCGAGAACTGCTTGAGTGCGACTGCAATGAGTGCGGAACCGTCCACTAGCGGCGGCGCCCGCTATTTATAGTCTCCGGATGACGTCCGGTTGACTTCTAGGGTTGGACCCCCTCTGACTCATGTGAACCGCCCCGTTTTTTACCCTAGTGGGCCGTGGTCCCATGGGCCGTACTTGTCACGTGCGGCCGCCAGATTTTTTACTATCCCTACTAAAATTTTAACGGGCCCAGTTCCCTTGGCACCGCACGTGGGCTTCATTTTTTATCCCGGGACTGCCCAGCCAGCTCCCTGTTGGTCCTTTTTTAACGCACGCCTATGTCCTTGGTCCTTGGAATTTTTCCAGTTCCGTTTCCGCGTAGGGCCGTAGGTATTCCGTTTGGACTTTTTCTTAAAAAGTTCAATAGAACATATACTATCTTCCATCGAACTTGGGGACTATGTGGGCCCACGTCACCTCGCGGTGACTTAGGGCCTACTGTTTCTGAACTAAGTTTTGGTTGATTTTATTCCCTGGCTTACGTTGCGCACTACCTTGACATTTCTGTCATGTGTCAACGTGGGCCCACGTCTCAGGACAATTAAAAAGAAAAAAATTCTTTTTTCTTTTTGAGCATCATACATCTTTCGACAAGATCAACAGCTTCCTTGACATAAGCAGTGGTCGGACACAGACTGCTCGGGAAACCTGCTCAGCACTACATGTGCTCGGCACTACGTGTGGTCCGCACCGCACGTGGTCGGCACCACACGTGGACAGCACCGCATGCGTTCGGCACTACAGTGTGTGGTCAGTACTGCGTGCTCAACACCTCATCACCAGTGCTCAATGTGGTCTGCATCTATACTGCTCGGCACAGGTCAAGACGATGGACTTTTCTCAAGATACATGGTGCTCGGGGACTAGCTGTGGGGGGTATAAATCCGGTATACCACCATGGACAGTTCCAGGGCTGCTCGGCAAGACGGCCCAGATCATACAAGACCCAGCCCATTACCGACCAGGCTGGTGGGCTAGACTACAAGACTATGGCGTGGTCCGCAACCGACCAGGAGGTGGATCGCGCACAAGGATGCTTGTCCCGCAAGTATACTTAGTCGGTTAGATCAGATAGAGTCCTCCTAGGGCACGACTTGATGTAACCGACCACATCCCGTGTATCCTTGGCTGCTCGGCTATATAAAGCGGCCAAGGACCCCCTAGAAGGTGTGCTATTCTCGGCAACCTAACCTAGAGAGCTTAGCGCTTCATTGTAACCCGACACTTGATCATACAGCATAACACGAGAAGCAGGACGTAGGGTATTACGCTTCCGAGCGGCCTGAACCTGGGTAAACCTGTTGTCCTTGGTTTGTCTTGTTTCTCGAACGTCTAGATCGTAGATCGTAACACGCCCTTACCGAAACTCACCGCCGTGGGATACCCCGTGGTGGATTGCCGGTTATCCGTAATCGACAGGTATGGCGTTAGCTGCAGACCTGGCCCTACAGCGGTTCAGGGTGGCGAGCGATTGTATCAATGCCGTGAAGAGTATTCATGGAGAGGGGATGGGGCTGTATGGCTCAATTGTGAAGGAGATCAAGGTGACAAAAGCAACCTTCTCTCATGTGGAGTTCGTCCATGAAAGAAGATTATCGAATGAGGATGCGCATAGATTAGCAAGGAGCGCTGTGTCAATGGCTCTGGGTAGACATGTTTGGTTCCTGTCACCTGATGGTGTATGTAATACTGTTTCGATGAATTAATAAAGGGTACCAGTTTCTCAAAAAAAAATTAAGCCAGCTTTCTTTTGTATAAGAATCTATTCCACATGCTCCTCTCTTGATTCTAAAAAAAAAAAAAACTCTTCCTCTCTTGCTGAGAGAGAGAGCGCACGCTTGCGCGGCTAGTCAACACTGACTATATTTTACTGAGTCGTTTTTAATCATCTTTTTTTTTTACCAACGACACAAGACGTACTTTGGCATGTAAGACTACCCGCACTCGTCATACTCCATTTTCTTCCTCTAAACGGAAAATTCTGTCCTAGTCATCGAGATTCTTTACTCCATACTAATTTCTTCCGCACCCGTCATCCTTTATATCTCATACTCTATCCAGTAGGACCCACATGTCATACTCTAGTTTATATTTTAATCCCCACCCACCCATGGACCCACCCATTTATCCCTCTCACCTGCCCCTCTCTCTCTCTTCCCCCTCCCTCTTCCTCCCATGGCCGTGGGGCGCTCCTCCGCCGGCGCGAGAGCGGCAACGCGGCCGCGCGGTTCTCTTCGCGGTGGAGCTAGGGGCTGGGACGAGCGACGGCGGCCCGCGAGGTCGGGGCGGCGGGGCGGGCGGGCCGGCAAGGGAGCTCCTCCATGGCTCCACTCTCTCGGCGAGCGAGGCGGCGTCCATGGTGGGCGAGCAAGGCGAGGGGTGGGCGGACCAGCGCGGGACATGGACGGTGGCCTTAGGCTCTCCGCCTCCCTACTTCGGCTCCGGCGGTGGAGCAAGCTCGGCCATGGACCTTCCTCGGCGCGGCGGTGGAGCACCCCATGGCCACATCTCGCGACGGTGCTCCTCTTCATCTTCGACCATGGCGGGGAGGCGCGTGGCGGAGCTTGCGTCCCCTTCCCCTTCCCATTCCCTCTCCATGTCCGGTGGCCGCGGCACCCTGCTCCATGTCCATGTCCGGCAGGCAGCAGAGCGGACCGGTGGCCGCGGCACCCTGCTCCATGTCCGGCGCGGCGGCGCCGTCATCTTCCGCCAGCGAGCCGCTCCCTCCTGCTCCATGTCCGGTGCGGCGGAGGAGGCCCGGCCATGGCTGGAGCTTGCGTCCCCTTCCCCTTCCCTCTCTCCCTTCCCTCCGATCTAGGCCGTGCGGAGGAGGACGCGCGGGCCCCGCGTGGCCATCCAGTATGGGCTGTACGTCCGGGACAGAGCCAGGACCGAAGCTCGTCCGGAGCTTTCCAGGAAACGATCCAGTACGCCGCTGCGGGAGATTTTCCGGTAAAACGGTACTGGAGTAAGCTTTCCCGGACGCCGCTGCGGTTCGTCTAAGCAAGGGCACCACCAACACCTGAGTGAAAAAGAGAGACTGCCAGTTATTCCTACTGCAATCAGTTGATCATGGTACTTTTTACTTATTAATTACGCTATATAAGTTTCTTTAATTTATATAGTTATCTTAAGCACAAAGTACACGGGGCAAAGATGGATAGAAAGAAGAAATCTAACCGCGTCGTCGATCGATCGAGCTTGTACGTAACTAATACTAAGTCAGATGGAGAATTGGAACGCCTGCTAGTACTAGTACTAGCTAGGACTATATCATATATACGTAGGATTGAGGAATTGAAGAAATCAAAGAACAGAAAAAGGAATATCATAGAGGGGTTGAAATGCATACAATTATTAATGAATCAGCCATGCATTCAAACAGCTCCTTCCTAATAAGTAGCTAGTTACCCGTAGATCAAAAGAGGACTGAGGCTAGGTTTGGATCCTTGGAATTAAATTCATTGTAATAATTTATAGTATTTACATATATCCGAGATATGTTATATAATTTCTACAACTTTACTTAAGTTAGAGCGTACAAACATAGCATGGTAATCTATTGAATAATCCATTCTCATCTCTCACCCTATGAATTTGAGATAGGCCTCTATGTGAACATTGAAAAGTTGTGGAATCGTAAATTCCTAGCTAAATAACCAAATTTATTAAGTAAATTTCAATTCCTCCAACATGAAGGATACAAACAGGCCCCAAGTAAATTTCAATTCCCCTAAATGTGTAATTAATTTCTTAGCAAGGTGCATGGCTAGCTATGTCACATGGTGCTCTACTAGTTAAACAAGCTCCAATTAATTATGCTAAAAAATATGTTAAACAAGCTCCAAAATATAAATATGCTTGTCCATCGATCTTAAGGTGGGATCCACATATAATAAAATACATATATAATATTCTTCATGTAGATGGTTGATAGAGAGAATGAGTGACCTGCCCAATGTATTGTACCTCGTCTTTATTCTTCTCTCATTTATTTTTGCATCTTCCCCACATATTGGAGCTGCTCCTATAGTACGTACACACGACGTATCGAGTCGGACAATGCAAAAAGCAGGCTGCTGTCTAGAGTAGCGTAACACCTCTCTGTAGAACGCAGGTAGCTCTAACGCTCGCTGTTGTTTCGTCTATATTTGGATGGTTTCAACGGCGACCTAACAACGAACATCGTCCATCTAGGTTCCTTTTGACTGCGTCTCTCTCTCTGTCAGCTGCTCTGTCCTGCTGCCTTCGATCTGGCCCACGGTCAAGCATGCTACCAACCAGATCGACGCTAGTGTTTTACGAGCTAGTGTTTTGCTTACATCATCACTGGGTTTAATTTATTGAAATTCTTGCTTAACTAACACGGATATATAAGCCTGAGAGAGAGAGAGATGCATCAAATAAAAAATCATTTAAAGCTAGCTAAGGATCGTCGGAAGATTATTTCTTCTTTCCATCCTTGATCTGGTGCTGATGAACCGGTCCATACTCTAAAACTAATTACTTTTACGACCTGGACAATTCATTCCCTTTTCTTTTATTAGGACAATTGCATGCATTGACAGAGTTACTTTTACGACGATCTATCTATATTGATGCCCAACTAGTCCAAATTATTTTTACAGGGGCGCATATATGTGTATCTCTGTTTTGCACAACACCGATGCTGGTTGATGATAAATTCAATTTTCCACACTTTATTACAGTTATATACAAGAACATAATTAGCAAGCTATAGTGGTGATTTCAGGCACAGATGCAGATTAATTTGTGGCACATATATAACTCACACATGAACTTGGACATATATATATTTAGCTAGTAAGATAAACTAGTGAGCTATAGTATAATTTCGCATGTGAGCTGCAGATTATTTGGCATGGTTATTTCGCATGTAGTATAATTTGCGAAATACTCTGCGGCCACCAAAAAACACAAATTAAATCATTACGTGAAGATACGTTGAGTTATAGTACATGCATGTGTAAAAAAAAACGGCTACTAGTAGCTAGGATTCAGTCAGTCAACCCTCGTCAGATGATTGCCATTACTGCACTGATGGTTATTTAGTGATACTAGACGATGTTATTTTTTTCTATTCAGAGTGGTCGTTAAATTTAAAATAGCTTGACTTTAAATAAATGATTTAAAAAGATATATACTGAGACAAATTAAAGGTAATATTATTATTCTGGGTCGACGAGGTCAGGATGGGAATACTATTTGTGGGACGTACATGAACGGGAGTAGTACTTAGTCAAGTCAACAAGAGACTTTTGCTCATCTACCTATGAACATATACGAGACATGACATATGTGCGCGCCGCTACATGCCTGCATCCAGAAACTGATGGTGCTACCACACGCCACGCGTCATCTCGTCACCCGCTAATAAACAATCTTAATTAAAAAAATTATTACTTTTTCACCATCTTTTTTAATCTATTTGTAGCAACGCATTCACTCGATCCCTATCCTCTTATTAATGTCGTCAAATAATCTTTTACGTGCTCTCAGAAGCTCTATATTTTTTCTGGAGCAAAGTTTGTACAGCTGCATCTGTTCTGCCGAAAAACGCGTAGCTAAGCAGTATCAAATTAACAGGCCCTAAGGGAACCCTGGGCATGGCTCTATAAAGCGCTCCGGCTCCTTTGCGAGCTGGAACCAGACCTACTAAAGAGAGTCTAATATGAGCAGCTAGATTCTTTGGTTCTTGGTCATCATATCGACCGTACATGGTTCCAATCTTAAACTCCTATAAAGCTAATGCCCACCACCTATTTATCTAGAATATGGTGAAGCCACGTCATCCTAGAGGCCCACAGTCACGTCATCATCCACCCACAAGTCCACTGCCATTAACTCAAGCATGCTAATAAATATCCTCTCAATTCCTTCATCTACTTTTTTAGTGATTTACGTTCGATCCTTTCTCATTCCACTACTACATGCATGCAACATACAATTCTATCGTAATACTTTAATTCTCATCAAATTTATATATATTCGTGTCATTTACACAAGATATCACATTTTAAAAAATTGCTGCAGCAACGCGCGGAGTATTTATCTAGTTAAGTTAACTATAAATGTATAGTATATGTAATGGATGTATAATTTTAAAGGTAAAGGTAGGAGGTTTGTCGCTCAATTAAGTAGGAAAAGAGGTTTATGTACGCATAGCGATCGCAATGCCGAAACACAAGTTCTGAGGACAATATGTACTCCTATATAGACAGATTATTCCAGGATCAGCGACATTTTTGTTTTAATGAAAATATATAAAAATGCACACACGCTTCACTTCCGTTGTGTATATATACTCATTCATTCACACGACGACTTCACTTCCGTTGTGTATATATACTCATTCATTCACACGACAACCATTAATATAATTCATGCATGGTTGAAAACGAAAATGAAACGAGAACGAAATGAAATGAAACGAAAAACTCAAACATGTCTGCGCGATGGAGGTTTGATCGTGTCGCGTCCCATCCATGTATGCGTATGCAGGAGCTAGCGAGGAGGATCGGAGGTCTTTCTTGCTTACGTCACATCCGTTCTACTCCATATAATTGACTTTGTTCTTGCACATCCAGTGGGTCGGTTGGACTTGTTCAAATACAGCATCAATCAGTTCGAGAAGTAGAAGCTACTGAGGATCAGAAACATGCGATGGAGGCATGGAGCTAGCTAGACTGCTTTCAATTCACTTCCATGCTGTTGACCTCTTCTCTTGTCTTGACAAACCTGAGCAACAAAGAAATATCAATGTGTTGTTAATTAAACTGTCAAATCTCACTTCATTCAGTTACTTCTCTTTCATTCATCTCTAGCTGTCTATATATATGCGTGTGCTCTACGCTCACCAGATTAAAGAGACGACGTTGGATTGCATGCGCGCGCTTGAATTTTTCCCAACAATTCGATCCTTCCATTCCATGCTGCAAGGTCCTAGGCCTGCCCTAGCTGATCATAACCACCATTTTGCAACCAAATACAACCCACTCGCGATCGATCGATACATCTGCCGATCAAGCTCGCCCCATCCATCGATCGAGCTCAGACCCATCAGCAGCTAGCAAAGTAGCTAAGTCGTCGTGCAGACATGGAGCAGCAGCCCCAGCCCTCCTCCAGCGCGACGACCACGTCGTCCTCGTCGCCGTCGGCGTCCCAGCGCCGGGAGCTGCAGGGTCCGCGCCCGGCGCCGCTCAGGCTCCACAAGGACTCCCACAAGATCAGGAAGCCGCCGCCGGCGCCGGGAGGACCCGTGCAGCAGGTGCGCCAGCCGGTGATCATCTACACGGAATCACCCAAGGTCGTGCACGCGGAACCCGGCGAGTTCATGTCCGTCGTGCAGCGCCTCACGGGCGCGCGCAGCCACGGCGCCACTGCAACGGCCTCCTCCTCCTCCCTGCCGGCGCCGCCGCCACCAGGGTTGATGACCGGGCCACATCATCATCAGATTCAGATGGCGTCGTCTTCGCTCCCGTTCCCATTCCCGTTCTTGGGCGGTCACCACGTGCACGCGCCGGCGTCGTCGTCCTCGGCACAACAACTACTCCGGCCGGCGGCGTCGCACTTCCCGTTCCAGCTGCAGCAGCAACAACAGGCACCCAGCGGCGGGGCGGCGCACGATCTTCTGATGGCCCAGCTCTCGCCCACGGCACGCCTTGCCATTGAGCAGCAGGCGGCGGCGGCGGCGGCCGCGCGGAGTTCAGGCGGCACTGCCGCTGCTGATATCGTTGGAGGAGGCCTCCTGTCGCCGTTTCCGAGCATCCTGTCGCCAGGGTCGCTCCCAGCGATCTCGCCGGGCTTCTTCTCACCTCCGGCTCCGGCCAGTAATGCGTACCCGGGCATCAGTCTCTTCGGCGGCCTCATCAGCCAGGCATTTCTTGGTAACGAAACCACCGCTGGTGGTAGCAATACCGTGAGCATCGCCTCCATCGCCGGTGCAAGTAATCAAAGTGTCATGCCGTCGTCGTCGTCACAAGAAGCGTCGCCGTCGACGTTGACTCCATCTCCCTCTGCCGGTGCCGGTGCGTACTATTGGGATCTCTTCAACAACCAGCAGCAGTAGCAGCTACCTAGCTGCTGCCACAGGAATTGATCGACAAAGCTTGTCATCAATGCAAGGAAAATGTCAAGAGAGTTGCTGAATTGGTCGTACCGTACGTGGTCGTTCTTGGATGACATCCTGCATGAGCTGAGAATGCAGGAGATCGAGTCCACTGCCCACCAGTGGACGGACGACTGGGTTCACACCACCATTTCCTTTCCTACTACTGACAAACAACACAGAGCCAGCTACTATAGGTTAGCTACATACATGCCAGTACGCGATTAACTGAGTAGGAGTATTCTAGCTAGGTCAATTGTTCCACTCATTGATACTACTAGCTTCTTCATTAGATATAATTATTGATTTTTTTTATAGACACCCCACTTTGGAGGTGATCCATCAAATTAATAAGATCTACTACAGGTTAATAAGATCTACAGGGGATAGATGACTTCTCATGATATTATATTGTTTTGGTGACATAAACGTCCCTACTATGTACAACATTTATGAATTCAACATGTGAAATGGATTCAGTTTAATTTTCTTTGGTTTAGTTTCACGCTTGATTTTGTAGTTACGTGAATTAAAACTGGATCCATAATTTTGTGTAATTGTGTAAAATTGCTCTTACAAGTTCAAGTGCATTGAAAATTGCGTCTTGCATGTAAATGGTGGTTATTGCATTGTAAAAAAGCAACCAAAAATTATTTGCAACCTTGCCATATCCATAAATTTTTTTTTTTTTGGGCTGAGGTACGTACATCATCCTTTTTTTCTTGTATTATTTCAAAGCCCATGTAGTGACGTATTTAAATGTATATATAAAGAGTGGAAATCACAAATCATGGTACAGATAGTTCTTGAATGCATTTTCTTATTTGTGATTATTAACAATAGATAGAAAATTAAACTACTCAAAAACTATGCTAGGATTAAGAAACTATCACAAAAACTACATTATCCTAGTTCTTTAAAAACACACTTTTGAATATCAACTTCACAAAAAAAATTATAGCCTTAAAGTGTGTTGTTTTGGGAGAATGAGCACAAATATATATGTTTTGTGATACATATTAAAATAGCAACATTTTTTTGTGAAATTCACTCAGAAGGTAGATAATGAAGGTATATCTACCAAAAAAAGTACAAAAAGTCAATATTAAAAGGGATGAAGCCTTAAAATGTGTTACTTTGGGAGAATGGGCACAAATATGTATGTTTTTGTGATACATGTTACAATATCATCTTTTTTGTGTGAAATCCAGGCAAATTAAAAGGTAAATAATGAAAAAATCCATCTACAGAAAAAGGTACAATATATTCAACATTAGAAGAGATACTCCCTATACACACGTGCATAAGAACAAGAAATGACATTTCTCTTCTACTTTACTAACAACGATATCTTGTGATATATATGGCTCGAAAAAAGCACCTTAATTAACTCTGTCATTTGTATAACAATGAAGGAAGTATTAGATCTAAAGGATCCATTATTCTAATTTCAAACAACATGTAAGTGTTGGATTCTGACTTCTGCCCTCCCCGCTACCCTTGCTGGGGATCTAGTGAGAGAGGGGCGAGGGTGCTGCCAAACAGGATAGTGGTAAGGAGTACGAGTGAGGGTGGATTGGAAAGACGAGAGTAAATGTCTTAATAGATGACATTAAATTTGCCTGAACAACATTCTCTGGTTTCAATGAACAGTGCCCCTGCTGGTATTTATAGGGGCATATCAAGGGGCGTTCATACAATTACAAAAGGATTTTGGCTTCCATTACACTGCCAATTGGCCCGGCCTAAGGTCATTGTCATACAAACGCCGGTCTTGAGTGGGAAATTGTCGCGTGGGCCCTTTGATGACATCACTCCCCTGAGCTCGGTATTGGCGAGCGCGATGCAGCAGGCTGGAGTCCGGAGGTTCCCCCACCCCTGGTGGTGGGGTCTGAGCTCCAACGATGACGGGACCTGCGGGAGTCAGAGCGGGGGATTCCCACGCAGACAGAGGTCTGGATGCTTGAAAGGTCACAATGGCTAGAGGGGGGTGAATAGCCTAATAAAATTTCTAGCAAGAACACTAGACACCAAATTAGATAGCAAGGCGGCAAATGTGCAAAGCTAAAGCTTCGACTACTCTATGCAAGCCGTCCTAAACAAGGCAAGGCTACTCAAACCAAATGCACAACAAACACGGTGATCAAGCTACACAATGTCGGTTCACCGAAACCAACCAAGCAATTGTAAGGTCGAGATGGCGGACTAGAGGGGGGGTGAATAGTCCTTTTTAAAACTAATCGCTCCGGCTAACCGATATAAGTGCGGAATTAAATCTATCGGCCTAACCAAGACTTACACCCCTCTATCTATGTCTCTAGATGCACCTTGTAAAAGATCCTAAACAAGAAGACAAGGTGCCAATCTAGCTAGTGCACACTAAACAAGTCTAGCTTGCAAGGTCACACAAACCTAAGCAACTAGTACTTTAGCAACCGGGTGTGCACCTACACAATTCTAATGAGAAAAAGCACAAAGCCAACCTAAGCTCACTAGATGCTCATGGACAAAGCTACACAAGCCAAACCCAAGAGCTCAATCTTACTTAACTACACAAGCTAAGCAAGGCAACTTACTCTACTTCTAGCTACACAAGCAAGAAGGTGATTAACAAGCTACTCAAGCTAACTAACCACAAGAGCAACTACACAAGCTATACAAGAATGTAAGAAAAGTAAATACAAAGCTTGTGAAAGAGATTGCAAACCACCGCGAAGTGTGGACACAAGATGACTCGGCGATTTTTCACTGGTTCACTTGGTTGCCCCCAAGCTACGTCCCCGTTGTGTCGACCAACACCTTCGGTGGTTCCTCCGGTCTTTTCACCTAGATGGTTCTTCGGTGTGACCCTCAAGTCACTTGCCCCTCAAGGCACGCCCCGCAAGGCACCGCAAGACACCACTCTCAAGTGAGCCCCTCAAGGCACCGAGCAAACCCACACACGCAAGGGTGGTAACTCAATGACACGCGCAATCCAATAAGGCTACTCTTCGCGATCCCCGCGAGGTGAGTACCGACCTCTCACAATCTCTTCTCCGGAGCACCGTATCTCCACGCGTGCTACCACGGAGCCTCTTGCCACCAAGCCGTCTAGGAGGTGGCAATCCTCCAAGAGTAACAAGCTCTCCCGCTTGCAACACAACCGCCTAGTGCCACAAATGCAATCTCACAAAGCACTCGCACTAGAAACGCTCTTCTCACACTATCGAATGATCACCACCAAGCATATGTGAGTTAGAGGGCTTCCAAGCACCACCACACAAGGCAACATAGCCAGGGCGTGCTCAGCAACCGGCCACAGCCGGCCAAGACTCATATTTATAGCCCCAAGGGCTGAAAGAGCCGTTGCCACCTCGGGCAACCGACGACCCTGCCTGCGCCGGACGCGTCCGCCACCACCCCGGACGCTCCAACCGCGCCCGGCGCACCACGATGCGCCACGTGTCCTAGCCGTTTGAACCCGACCGTTGTCGCCTAACGGCTAGTCCCAAAGCACGCCAGAAACCCGCGCCGACGCGTACGCCCAAAGCCGCCGGACGCGTCCGGCGCTCTCACACGCACCGCCCGCGCCACAGCCGCCGGACGCCAAACAGTGACTCGACCGAGTCCGCCGCCTGCGTCCGGCGCGCGTCCGGCGGTCCAGCACGCGCGACACTCGGCACCAGAAGTTTCTGGTCCGAGTCCGGCGCGCGCCGGACGCGTCTCCCTAGCGTCCGACGCCTTCAGCCAGCAGAGCGCCGAAGACCTCTACGCGCCGGACGCGTCCGTTGCTCCCCCAAGGCGCGTCCGGCGCTTCTCGCGGAGCACACTCCGTCGTTCGTCGCCGCGTCGCAACGCCAACTTCTCCACCATGCTATCCAACAAGTATACCAACTTGATCACCATGGATAGTATGTTTCCAACAACAATTTGCATCCGGTCGCAATGGAAAATATGCCTCCAATTTTCCCGAAAGCGCCGAATCCCGCCTCGCAAGCCCGGCGGGAGGGAGAGAGGGACCCAAGCCCAACTCAACCCTACAAACCACAGCGCGAACAAACGCCACCTTTGTAAATGTGCCAACACCACCAAGTGTACAACTCCATGTGCTTGTGTGTTAGCATTTTCATAATCATTTTCAAAGGATTTTCTCTTCAACTCACCACGCCACTCGATCCTAGCACATCGCAATGTTAGATCGCTCAAGTGGCACTAGATGACCGATATGCAAACAAGATTACCCCTCTTGATAGTACGGCCATCTATCCTAAATCCGGTCAAGTACTTCTCTACTCAACCTTAGACCGGTGAAATAAAATGCCCTAGGTTATACCTTTGCCTTGTGCATTTCCATCTCCACCGTCATCCTCCATTGTGTCAATGCACCGCATGCACGACACGATCATCAAATGATATGATCCACTTCATATCATTGTAACGTCCCGCCCCTCCGAGGCCGGGCCCGCTTACATCTGGCCGCTTAAGTAGGACATAGGCGCCTCACGTGCACCAACACTAGTCTTTTTCTCGCGCACTTTGTCCTCACTCATGCGCACCCGGGAAGTACTTCGGCCGGTCACCCATCGCTCCAGCCAAGCACGCTTAACTTTGGAGTTTTTTTAGAAGATGGGCTTCCGAAAAGAAGTTGCAACTTGTTGATATGAGTATCCTATTAATTCGTAAGGCTCGGGTAGGGGTGTTACATTCTCACCCCTTAGAAGACCGACGCCCCGTCGGTCAACCCGAGCCTAGGACCGCCCCTTTTGGCCACGTCCGTGTGTCCGGTGCCGACGCATGAGCCACGCCGAGCGACCACTCGGGATCCACACCTGCCCATGCGCACCATGCCGCGCACCGACACACGCGCCCGTGAAACCGCAAGGGTCGGCTCCGATACCACCCGTAACGTCCCGCCCTCCGAGGCCGGGCCCGCTTACATCTCGGCCGCTTAAGTAGGACATAGACTCGCCCTCACTTGCAGACCAACACTAGTCTTTTTTCGCGCACTTTGTCCTCACTTCATGCGCACCCGGAAAGTACTTCCCGGCGGTCGGTCACCCATCGCTCCCAGGCCAAGACGCTTAACTTTGGAGTTTTTAGAAGATGGGCTTCCGAAAAAGAAGTTGCAACTTGTTGATATGAGTATCCTATTAATTCTGTTAAGCTCTGGGCCGGGGTGTTACAATCATCATGTGACACTTTTGGTCTATCGATCTTGACCTCACTTGCTCTTCACCGTTGCGTCGGTCCGTCGGCACCAAGTCTTGCCCAAGCTTCACCATCGCATGGTCCTTCGCTTCGCGGCCTCAACTTGCCCTTCACACTTGCAACCGGTCCATCAAGCCAAGCCTCATCTTGATCTTCACCTCTTGGTCACATGACTCCATGTCATGTCTCATTTGCAATGAGCTCCTTTATCAACTCATGTGTTGAGCCTCACAACATCTCCAAGCCATCTCCACCATGGCATATGTTGCTCACACACATGTACCTGTGAACTAACTCCTGTGTATCTCAACCATCACACATGTTAGTCCACCTAAAGTTGTCACTCAATTATCAAAACCAAACAAGGGCCTTTCAGCAATTCTACCCACGGGATTTAGCACTACACAATAAGTGGTTCCCGACCGACCACAACAAGCAATTCTACTTTGCGGAATGTAAAGTGAGGAAGGAAGTTTTATACCGCCGCGAAGAGTAGAAGGTAACCAATCACCGGTATGGAAGCCAATCACCTAGAGAGCTCAAGCACAAGCACAAGGAGGTCGAAGCCTTGACAATCACAAATCAACACAATGATTTTTTACCGAGGTTCACTTGCTTCCCGGCAAGCTAGTCCTCGTTGTGGCGATACACTTGCTTGGTGAGTTGCCCGCTCAATTGGCTCGGTGCCAAAGACCCCAATGGGGAGCCGCAATCTCCACACAAGACAAGGATCCACAAGCCACGAGCAATCCACTAGAGTATCCTTTCGCGAACTCCCGCGGGGAAGGATCAAGAACCCCTCACAAGAACCCGGTGTGGCCTCGAACAATCACCAACTCGAGCTCAACCACCACCCGCTGCTCCAAACCGTCTACGGTGACGGGAATCACCGAAGAGTAACAAGAATCCGCAGCTCACTCGATGAACAAGTGCCTCTAGATGCAACTCTCAATGCAAATCACTTGTTCTCACTCAAATCTCTCTCAAGAATGGCAAGGGAACCAAAGAGATGAGTGGGGAGGAGTGTCTCTAGCTCAAAGTATGCTCAAGTGTGTTAGAATGGGCAAGAGAGACTCTCCAACCGGCCATCCATGTATATATAGACCCCATGTCCAAATAGAGCCGTTGGTCCTCGGGGCGCCTAGATCAACCGCGCCGGACGCGTCCTACGCGCCGTGCCGGATGCGTCCGGCGCCTTCTTCGTCGGCCGCGAGTCGACCGTTGGTCGTTTGAAGGTGCCACGTCCCCGCATCCGCCCTGGCGTCCGGCGCCACCAAACACCGCGCGTCCGGCGCGGAGTCCGCCGTCCAGAAGTTTCTGGACTGCGTCCTCCGGCCCGACCCGGCGTCCGGCGCACCTCGCCGAGTGCGTCCGGTGCCAGAGGGCAAGCCGCCCAGCCACCAGCGCAGTTCAGCGCAGCCACGCGTCACGCGCATGATCGCCGGACGCCCGAGCTCAGCCGTACCGCGTCCGCCAGCGCCCCGGCAGCCGCGTCCTTCGCCGTTGAGTGGCCATCGCCCACGCGAGCGCCGAGACCGCCGGACGCCAGCCCTCCGCGTCCGGCGCCGCCAGCCAGCGTCCGGCGCCAGCGTCCGCAGGCCACGCTCGCCAAAGGAGGTACTGGACCGCGTCCGGCGGTCCAGTGCGCGTCCGGCGAGGGCCGACAGCCGCGTCCGGCGCTGTGCAGAAGAGCCATCTTCGTCTTTTCTTCGCGCCGTCTTCGCTCCAAGTCCAACCTCTTGCCTTGAGTACCAACTCCACCAAGTGTAGACCTCGTCTCAAGCACCGGAGTTAGTAGTAAAAGCATGACCACGTCGGCAAGAATTAGCCCTCTAGTTAGTCTCTCATGCATCATGCAAAGTCGCAACTAGAGGCACTTAGGACCGCGAATGAACCGAGGAAACCCCTCTTGATAGTCGGTTATCGATCCTAAATGTGGTCACACTCGCTAAGTGTCTTGACCACCAAACCGGAAAGCCCTATCAAGTATACCTTCGCCTTGATCTCCATAGGCCTCCGTCGGAGCTCGATCACATCACATGTCCACCATGTTCAACACCGTGATCACAATGCTCCATCGTCCACCGTCACGTTGCTATGTGTCTAACCACACTTGGAGCAAAGCATTAGCAACGTTGAGTGTCATTAATTACCAAAACCAAACCGGAGCTTTCAATGCTGAGGACCTCCATCCGTGCGGGGTAGCGAAGGTTCGAATTGCTTATTACATCAAGATGGGGCCAAGTATCAGATGGGGGCTCCTGGCGTGGGTTCCATCCCCCAACTGTAAGAAACTATTTTGTTGATATTCATTTTATTATATTGCTTATTAATATATATTGCTTATTAATAGAAGATGAGTGCAAGAAATAGAAGTTATGATCTTAGTCAAACAATCTTGTCCATCTGAATTTTAGTTCTAATCCCAACATGAATGATCATGTCTCCCTCTTTGTACTCCAAAACGATGCAAGAAATTGTCTTCACAACATTTCTTGATAACCCCTTAATAGCAGTATGTTTTTGTGTTTCATTATCATTTTACAAAATGTGATCCAAAGAACAAAAAAGTATACCAGTCGACCTAAACCTAAACAATTTTAATTACCCAATTCTACATCCAAAGAGAGATACATGATATAGTCGTTTAATGGCATAGGTTACCAAACCCTCTATTGTCTAGAAAGAAGAAAAATGGCATATATATGTAAAAAAAAAAAAAATCAAATCACCCCCAACCATTCCCCATCTCTCTCCCCGGCCTCCCAACCTGGTCGTTCCAACCAAACGAAAAAAAGGCAGTTCGAAAACTCCTAAACAAAACCTTAGTTTGACTCCTTCCCAAACTATTTTATATGTAACCTAATAATAAATTGTGAAGTTATAGCAAATATCATAAGTTCTAATTTAAAATTTAAATATGAATTTTAATAATTATTTTGATATGTTACAGCACCTAATAATGAATTGATCCTAGAGATACAAAGTCATGGAAAAGCAATGAAAAACTAAAAATGTATGATTAAGGTAATGCTTGTACCTAACTTTATTAACTTGGGACAAGTTAAGACTTTTATATAAACACTGACCCAGTCATCAGACGATAGGTCCGAGTCAGCATCCTTATCCGCCCTACTCCAGCACACGTGGCAACGCGAATCCAAAATCTCGATCAAGCCGTGTAATCCGAGAGTAAACGGGCGCTGCGATTGGCTGGAGCCGTGATTAATTAGGCGCCAATTGCTAGCATTATTGACAGGCCTTCCATTCCATTCCTCCTTGTCCCCGTCTCACGGTCACGGCACGGGGCTGCTGATTCCATTCAAAAGGCAGAGGAAGAGGGAGAAGAACAGACAAGAGAGGCAAGCTGCTGCTGACATTCGAAACGTCAACGCAGAGGACTGAGGTAAGATGTTCCAATCCAATCTCATCTTGCTGTAATTTATCTGCGTCTTGGTTGGTCAGGTTCTTAGATCTGAGCTTTCTCCTCTGTTTCCAGGAGCAGATCCCTGTCTTTATTTTGCTATGTATGTTGCCTGATGCATGATACTACTATGTACTATAGAGGAAAGTTTGGATTTTGATGCCGCGTCTCTATTGTTTGAAATCTGTACTTATTTACCAGGAATCGAGGTCAAGTCAGCAGAAGCTGTTAACTTCTTAGGGTTGCCACTAATAATAGTTGGCTCAACTGTAATCATTACAATCATAAAGGAACTCAAGGATGACTGGATTTTAAGTATTTCATTTCAAATGACAATTCAACTTATCATACATTGCATCTGAATAGTTCATCGAACCATGAATGTATTGGTGATTAGTTGGCCTTGTTCAAATAAATTCATTTCCCTTTATTTGTCACACTGACTGAAACATTTTAAGTGGCACTGCCAGGTAAAGCTAAAGCCCCTCCCATGCCGTTTTAATTAATTACTAACTCTGTATACTGGAAATTGTGTTTCTCAGTTGCCAAATGTCGGACGCGGACGAGTATCGTTGCTTCGTTGGAAGTCTTTCGTGGTCTACTACTGAAGCAGATCTCAAGGACGCATTTGGGAAATTCGGCCATCTTACTCAGGCAAAGGTATCAGATTGGTTTCTTTTATACAATGATTTGGGTGGGGCATTTGTAAAGGGAAGCATAGATATATTATTGTAGACAAATGAATGAATTTATTTCATTATGTAGTATTGATTTATTCTTCTCCAAGAACAGTAGACAATTTACAATTTATTTCTGCAAGTATTTGCCATTTATATATGGTGTGACTTACCATTTTATCCCTCTATTTTTGGCTCTATGGTTGAATACGTTCCGTTAGTATTCTTATGATGTGCATACATTTGTCAATCTGCAGGTGGTTCTTGATAAGTTTTCTGGTAGATCACGTGGATTTGGTTTTGTGACTTTTGATGACAAGAAGTCTATGGAAGAAGCTATTGAGGCAATGAACGGAATGGATCTGGATGGAAGGAACATCACTGTTGAAAGAGCTCAGGCTCAGAGTTCAGGCAGCAGGGACCGTGATGGAGATCGAGACTATAGTCGTGGTGGTGGTGATCATGACCGTTACCGTGGTCGGGACCGTGGTCGTGATTTCGGTGGGGGCCGTGGCGGCGGAGGTGGTGATTGCTTCAAATGTGGCAAGCCTGGACACTTTGCAAGGGAATGCCCTTCTGATGATGGTGACAGGGGGGGTAGGTATGGTAGCAGGGATGACAAGTATGGTGGCAGCAATGGTAGTAGCCGATATGGGCCCGATCGTGGTGGTGATCGCTACTCTGGGAGACGTGATGGTGGAAGCCGCAATGGTGGAGGCAGTGACCGATACAACCGTGACAAGTCTGGTCCTTATGAACGCCCCAGCCGAGGTGAATACAGATCTTGATAGGCTGTGATCTCAGGTATGAAGGTTAATTTATGATTTTAAGTAAGTTGTATGTTTGCTTCATCATCACATAATGCAGCACATGTTGCTGTAGTGTACGCTCATAAGAGTTTCAGTTGTGCTTGTTTTTACCAATCTTGTCTGTATTTGGCTTGTAACTACTGGTTCCTCAGGAGCTTCAGTGGATTGACTAGTTTCCATCTGATTATTATCTGGGGAGTGGGGACTGAGGTCCATGTTTCTCTGTTGATCTGATGGTAAAAGTCATGTCGTGGTACTGGCCCTTGGTCCTGTTTATTTGAATCGGTATGGATTCACTGGAGTGTTGGTACCAAGGATGTCGGAGAACAATCATGCTCTGTCTGATTGCGATCTTGTGGGAGAAAGCCAAGCAGTCTGCCGTACTGGGTTACCATCTGCTTGTAAAACATGTTCTACACGAATTTTTAAGAAGGAAAGAGAGGGTAAATTCTTGACTTTTGTTCATAGGATTTTTTGATTTTATTTTGCCTGTTAATAAGCAACGGTTCTCACATCAACTTTTCGCAGGCATTTGGCCTTTCTGCGTCTGTATATTGATGTATATGGCTTAAATAATGTCTCTCTATTTGTCCATAATTCTGAGTGCTCTGTAACACTGTTGGACGGCGTTGATATGTTTTCTAGCTCAGCTCTGTTAAGCGAGCATGACCTGTCTACATTGAGATTTGAGAACCTGTGGAGCTGTTCTGTGTGGAGCCTCACACATATCTAAAGCTTGCTGGAAATTCTTAATTTTTTTTTTTTTTTGGGTGACCACAGATGCATCCTTTTCTTTCTTCTTCTTTCTTTTGTGCAAAATGACCAATGTAGCTGGAGGTTACTGAACATGGAACTGATTCTTTGGCAACAAGAGTGTTGAGAGTTCTGATATTATTACTAGTATAGTATGCAGAGTGACTGCAAAATACACACTGTCGTTGACAGGTTTGAAACTTGCTACTTGGGATGTTCCCTGAATATCAATGTATGGCCTGCTCCGGCTGGTTCACTCTTCACTTGACTATATTTGTATTATAATTATGTTGTGTGTTTGATTTGCGAGTGGTCTGCATTGGCACTGAGTACAATTGTCAAATGCAAATGGATGGGTGTCATCGCATTTGACTCAGCCACCAATGCCTCAGTAAGGAGCAACGATATGATACAGTGCACGACACATTCGTACTTTGCATGATGGAGAAAGAAAAAAAAAGGACCAAAAATTGTTCGAACATCCATCCTAGTGACATGAAAATAGCCAGTACATTTGCACCATGGAGCAGGGGAAAAAGGAACCAAAATTTGTTTTAATTTGTTTTAAAAGCATCCGACCTGCCGGATTCGAACCAGCGACCTAAGGATTGATCTGCAGACACTACAGTCCTCCGCTCTACCAACTGAGCTAAGGTCGGTATCTGCTCAGACAACTCCTCAATATTTTAAATTGTACACTACAGCGCCAACTTTGGCAACCTTTAGCAGCACATGCACAAACATCCCATACCGACACATATGTACACCACCACGGCACCACAGAAAATATCACACCGCCAGGAGCAATTTGATCCCATTGCTAAAAGCACTTGTGCTATAAGTTGTGTATATAACCAAAAAAAAAAAAAAAAAAACTCCTTGCACTTGGGTACTATGTCTGTATTTTTCATCCCTCTGATTTCTTTTGCATCTTTGCTCTAGAACGACGACTGGGCCCCTTCGGTGCCTGTTAAAAACAATATATGCTCAGGGTCACCATAATTGTATTAAACAAAAAGACTAGGCAAGTGGCTCTCAAGAAATCATAGCTCTAACTTTATTTGCTTATCACCATTCCCACTCTCATATAAGAGTTTGCACGGGTATTATAGTGGATTATACTACCTGAATATGGTGTAGAATATCTTGGAGTTCTATAATGATCTCTGCAAAAGTTGGACGCACATCAGGATCTTCATCCCAACACTGCCGAATCAGTTTGGTCAATCTTGGGTGCACGCTGGCCGGAATGTCCAAGCGCGATCCCTAAAGGAAGGTAACGAGTATATATCAAGGAACACAGTTCAACAAGAATCTCCGAACAAATGCAATGGATTACAGAAAAGCAGTTTCAGAATGTTGATTGCTATGTTTTACATGGCAATGTTGGTTTCATTGTCATACAAAAATAGCAATAGTATAATATTCATGCTACATTTCTAAAACAAGCATCATCAATAAAAGACATCTACCTAGAAAATGGGCCTAGTCTGTATCAGGGGCAGAAGTTTGTACCTGCCTTACTCCTAATGCAGCTTGCAAGGGTGTCATATCGTCATATGGGACCTATGGCACAGTGAAGACTTCGCATTATTTTTAGTAAAACATAACTTAAATGTTTAAACAACCTGGAAGTAATCCCAAGCTGCATTCAACGCCAAGCCCTACCTTTGAAGTTGCTAGCTCCCAAAGAACAATGGCAAAGCTGAATACATCCGCTTTGTGGTCATACGGCTTATGATTAATTATCTGTCAAGACAACCAACTCTCGTGAGCACACTATTCAAATACAATGTTCAAGGTAGGAGGGGGGTTTGTGTCTTTGGGAACAGAAATTCCTGCACCTGAGACAGAGAGATACAAAATAAACTTCATTTATTGCCTATTTGTTTTCAGGGAAAAGGATGGGACACATTTGCTGAATGTCAAACCATGCAACAAGTAAAATGAATTAAACTGAATATGATCTTCACAGGAAGTCAAATCATTTAAGCCAATTTGCAGGGTGCCCTGAATTTCAAGGAGTTTAAAACAGACTTCTACAGAGTGAAAGAGTCTAACAAAATGCCAATCTAATTCATCTATTCGTTTAGACCAAACCTTACAGTTACAGATGAAGAGGCTTCTCTTGAGGAAACTTAAGAAGTTCACATGCAACTCTTGAATGAACACTTGCTGACCTTGTAGTAAGACTAACTAAAACTAAAAGATTGGATAGAACTTTTGGCACATTTGGTAACAAACTGACAATTAGGAATTTCTATTAGATGAACAATAAACTACGAGTCAGAATGAAACAAAAAACAAGCCACTTCTCCAAGAGGGGAAGAAACAAAATCTCAACCATACCTCTGGTGCCATCCATCGGTAGGTTCCAGTTTCAGCAGTCATCTGCCCCTCTTGACTTCCATGTCGCGCCACACCAAAGTCGGCGATCTTTACAGCCTATTTCCAAAAGCAGATCTACATGTTAACAGCTTGGCAGGTCAGATGAATGCGATGGGAAAAAACAAACATTTGCCAAGCTCTGACATCAACACAGCTTAATTCTGTAATACATAGATTGAAGACGAGAGATGATGAGAATTTATTTTTTTTTTCTAAATGTAATTAGATGCTCATTCAGTTGCTGGGGCTTATTTCTATGTATAAGTAAAAATATTGAGGAACTTACAAAGGATCTCTGTAGAACATGCTATTTATCATGCAATTGCTAGTCTGCCAGAAGTGGGTTCTAATTTGTAGAGCCTTTAGGCAGCCAAAGAAAAGTTATTATACAACAGCAGTCACGTCTGAGTACCATAAAACCAAGTTGAGTACTATGCTACTGGCTTTGCTTTATGTATTTTCCAGATTTTGTACAGAAAATTGGAAAGTAAGATGAGAATGGGCACTGATGATGATGAGCTTCAAAATACTGAATAAGTGTGCATACTTGGTCATAGCCTAGCAGAAGATTTGCAGACTTCAAATCTCTGTGTATAATGTTATTCTGGTGCAGATAATCCATTCCTTTTGAGATATCGATAGCAATTCTTAGAATTTTATGGAGGTCCAAGAAGTTATTTTGCTTGTGAAGAAAGTCATATATATTCCCTCCAGGCATGTATTCTGAAAGGAACAGAACCAACGACAAAAGAGAAAGGTGAGGTCATAGCTGCATTTGCAGCTGAGCTACCAGAACACAAAAATATCAACATATGAATAAGAGACACATAATAAACAAACGGGATACACTGAAATTACTTATAGCGCATTCTCAAAACTTGTTTCTTTTTCACAGGAAACTCACAAACATTTAGTATGAGTTTTAAGGCACAAGAATCATTCATGATATAGCTTTTGGCACAGGAAAACAAAAATCAAGAACACTTGGATGGAATCAACTAGTGGATAGATAGAAGTAATAATATAATATCTAGTCCTAGAAAGAGAACAGTGGAATCTTTGTTAGGTGATTGGACCTCACAGATCACTAGTACTTAATTCAGGCAATTCCAAAGAAAAAAGATTCAGGCAATTCCAAAGAAAAAAGATTGAATCAGATGGCTAGGCTATACATTCACCGCTATTCTTAGTAATGCAGCCCCTCTGTTGCTACCTTTTGTGACTATCACTATCAGACAAATATTTTTCCCATAACATCTCTTATTCTTTCCTTGACATGTTTGGTCATGGCGGTTCCAGTGCACCAGGGAACCACATACACAGCATTGCTGACCACACCACCAACAATCAAAGAAGAGGAACAGAGAAGTAGATGGGAGAGGAAGAAGCGACACCATGTAGCTACATCATCAACTAAATAGATCATGGGCTGTTAATGGCTAAGGGACTCAATGATTTGTTCTTTGTTATGTTCCCTAATAGGTAAGTGAAATACTGAAATATTACAAGTCTATCACCGTTTACATTTCAAAGCATGCATGAAGGTTGCAGGGTGATATCACCATTTATTCATGGCTTGTGTGTACACAAGAATAATATCACCATTATTTGAGTTTGCAGCAATGGTTAAGAGTCAATAATCCAATCCCACCCAAATAGCAAAAAATAAATAGAAATTAACAGGGGATCCTACCTGTTACAATGCAATAGTTTGGATGCTTTGTGCATGCCCCATAAAATTGCAGAATATTTTCATGATTAACACCCCTGGAGAGAAATATCTAGAATTAATTGTAACAAAATGGAACCGATCTATTCAGTTATTATGTACAGAGAAAGCTTGCCTTAGAATAAGTACTTCCTGCAGGAACTCAACTTGTGAAGGATTGCTGAGATTTGCAGATCTGAGACACTTTATAGCAACATCATGGCCTTTATAAGTTCCTCGATATCTGTGAATGCAACATCAGTTATAGGCATTGGAGATTGGACATTAAAATATTGTATGGCATTGTCTATGGAAGCAAAACATAGAAATACACATGGCAAGTTGTCAGCTGGCTTGATGACAATCTACTAATTAAAAATCGTTTATTTCATTTTCAGCAGATGGCAAGCAGCATCTGTAGATATTTATAGAAATAACAGGCTGGCACAAAAGGAAGGTTATGATTGAGGTGGCAAAGCGGGCACCATATTTCAAAATTCAAATAAGTGAATTTTAAGATAATGATATTACTGGGAGCATTGACGCATCAAAATAGTGCTTACAGATCTGCAGAAGATCCAGATGCTATCTTCTCCTCCCTTGTTAGCATGGTTAAGTCAATTTCACAATCTCCAACCTTTTGTTGTAGGTCAACTAATTTCTCCGATGTTGAAGAATTTGTTGAATTATTAGATGGTGATGCCTGCGTATTACATGGAGATAATTTAACTCTTTAGAAAAATGTTAACAATGAAATGCTGGCTAATATCAGGGTTTTGTGCATAACGCCGCATTTGCTGTGACCAATGACACAAGACAAGGGCGAAGATGGCTTATTCATGACTTATTCCTTAATCATAAACTAGAATTAATGAAGTATGTTCAAAATAGTAGTGCGTCGTACGTTTTTTTGTGTCAATGTCTCCTTTATCGCCGCGATCAGCTCATCAGTCTCCTGCATGAATAATTGCAGAGTGAGCATCACTTTCCAGACAAGCCTTGCGTAGTTGCATAGTACAAGAGAATGTAACTACAGATTAGATGGTTACTATGTCCATTAAAAATACAAGTTGGTATTAATTGATTTACATCGACACACACATTTCTTTAAATAATTTTGGGCCCCATATAGTCGAATTTCAGATACAGAATAGAAATGATAGCTTCAAAAGTCCAGCAGCAGTAAGCATATATGCAGACTTGAATTTACCTCTGCCTTCCAGCCATCAACAACAAAAACGTCCAAACAAAAACCATCCGTTGTGGAGTAAACATGAGCTTCCTGGATATTCAGTCCAACCTCAGAGAGCAACCCAGTCAGCTGTTGAAGCACCATTCGCCGTGAGAAAATTTGAACCAAACAAGAAGAGCACGGGCTGTACATGAGAATGACTAGTACTGAACAGATAAGGTACTACTTGGCATTACCCGACTTAGGAGCTTGGGCCTGTCGATGGAAGAGAAAATGATCTCATGAAGAAGGACAGTTTTCAAATCGCCCCTGTGCAACATTGGGTAACAAATTTTATTAAGAAAACATCCCTTAACACAATCATCTCTATCTAAATCCTGTGTACTAAGAAAAAGAAGCCAGCACTTTCTGAGCGAATCCAATTATTGCTAGAAGAAGAAGCAGCCAGCATAGACAGGGAACAAGCACTACCTAGTCTTAGAGGAGATAGACATGGAATCATTTCTGTCCATAGTCTTCCTTCTTTCCAAACTGAGCTCCTCCAACAACTTTTGACACGGCTCCTCATGGTCTTGACTGTGGCCAATGCCGTCATCCTCCATGGGAACTGTCTTATACTGCTCATCAATCAAGGCAAGCAGAGCATAATTAGCAAGACAGCACAATCAATCATCCATCCTCTTTTCTTTTCTTTTCTTAGCCGCTTCGGAATAACCCATCTCTCCGTGCGTCTTTTTTTTTACAGAGGAGTAGTACTTGATTCATTTTCATCAGACGGGAGGAAAAAAAAAAAAACAATCAAAGAGTGGACCTTTAGGAAGCGCGCGTAAAAGACAGGTCGCTTGTTGGGGTCTTCGCACTCGTCGAGGATCCTCCAGTGCAGCAGCACATCCTCCACCTTGTCTTCGAGGTCGAGGTCCAGCAGGTACCGCCGCGGCAGCCTCTCGAGGTGGCTGGCCAAGCGGCGGCCGAAGGTGGGGTCTGCGAGCGTCCGGCCGTGCCGCCCCGTCTGGCGGAGGCGGTCGCAGATCTTCCTGTGCATCTCGTGGAGGTCGGGGTTGAACGCACGTGGCGACCGAGGAGGCGGGGAGCTCTCGCCGGTGCCCTCCTCCATGTTCTGCTGCTGCTGCTCCTCCCCATCACGCGGCGGCCGTGCCGGCGGAGCCATCGGAGTCTCTTGTTGCGGTGGCGGACTGGCGGGTGCGTGCGTGCGTGCGTCGAGCCGGCCGGCCGGTTCGGCGCGCCCTAGGCTAGTATTTATAGAGGGGCTCCGGCCGGCCGGCCGGCGGAGCGAGCGCCGATTGGATTGGAGAAGACGACGATGACGATGGCCATGGAGAATGGACGCTAGCTCAGTCGCTGACCAGACCGTCCACCAGTATACACTATACAGACAGTCAATCCCAACTAAATTCAAACACACATGTAAAAAAAACAACTAAATTCAAACACACATGTACATATATAAATGAATATATTACGAGTTAGCCTACACTAACTAAAGATTGTAAATTTTTTGGCAATACATACAGTCAATGTGAAGGAGCCCAACTAAATTCAAACACACATGTACATAAATAAATAAATATTACTTCTTGTAATTTAAATAAATTATGTTTTGAGTTAGCCTACACTAACTAAAGATTGTAAATTTTGAACATTCCTTTTTTATATATAAAAAGAAAGAGCATAGTACACGCGCAACATTTATATATTTGTGGTGTGGATGTAGGTAGACTTACTCATGTCAAAGAGATGGCAATAGGACCTAATTCTCGATTTTTCGGGGGGAAATCCTCTATTAGAGGGCGGGATGGGGGCAATTTAATTCACAAGAGGATTGAAACGGTAAGATGTTAGATTCGCCAGTATGGTAGGAACCATCTCCCGTCCTCATTTCGTGTGAACCCGCTCCGCGAACTTGCCCCTACTCTAAATTAGCTCCTTATTCTACCAGAACTCACGACACATAGCCTAGTATAAGTAGCAAAATAAACCTTAAAATCAATGTCTCTTGTAATATAAACTTTTGCTTGTTCAGTTTATATTGATTGATTTGATATCATGAGTTTGTATTTGCTCTCTAAATGTTGCATTTAACGGGACGAGTTCCTCAACGCCTGAGTTGTCCCATAGAACCAAAAGAAAATGACTAAGTAAAGCAAAGAAGCTCTTAATATGAGCATACATCTTGAGTCGGAGACTTCGACTAAGGATAGTAAGTTTGGCCATAAGAAGCTAACCACCTTAACTGCTCTTAATTCCAGATGAGAAATGTTTAGATTAGTGGTTTTTTTATATTATCCTACATTCTCATTCAGGTCCTAGCACTCCCAAAATGCATTTTTATTACACTAGTTTTGTACATATGTCATATCATATTCAAATCTTTGGAATTCATTCTGTGTTTCAAGCTAACTATGTGAGATGATGTGGCCTCCACACATGTGGGCCTGATACGTAAAGTTTAATAAGGCCAATGTCAATTGAGATTTTATGAGAGTTTCATGGGCATTAAATTTGCTAATATGATATTGTATTAATTAAGAGATAGATAATAAAAGTTTCATAGGATGAAACTCTTCTCCACTATTTTCAAAATGTGGGTGTTGAAAACTGGGACATGAAACCCACATTGTAGCCTAACAATCCTTGAATTTGTCCCACGTCTACCTTGTAATTTCAAAATGCATTATTGGTACTCTTAGCCTGACTAATTGTACCACTTGTGGTCTAAAATACCTCTTTTTTTTTTAAAAAAAAAAGACATCATTACTTAACCAGAAACATCAACTATGGCATGACAAGTTGACAAATGCATAATCAGAGTAAGTCATCATTCAAAATGCTTTATTTATTTTATGAAAAGAACGTTTTCACAAACTCCAGTGATGTAAAAAGGAAACCTAAAGTAAAGGTAAACGGGCAATCAAAGTTACCCCTAGAAATAAAGACGGTAAAAATGTTGCAAAGATCAGATAGAGACAAGGGACGACGGAGTACAATAGACGTGCACGATGACTCATGTGTGATTGTTGTTTATTTGTATAATATAAACAAAAGTGGAGTGACAGCGTTGTTTTGTGTAAATTAAGCTGTTGTGTGAGTGTACGTTTGCATAAACAAAAAATTAGAATAATGACGTGTGCTTCAGTGGAAGGAGCACTAGTTTCAAGAGATACACATCTCGAATGCAACCGGATCAGTTTTATTTCAAGATAAGTTCAAAAAAAGGTTTTATTTCAGGATATGCAAATATTTATATACTCAGTATTTGAAGTTGAGTCTCAGATAATATGTGAATTTCAAAGAAAACTAAAAAACGATGCAGTTGGCCAGTTATCTAGCCACCCCTAATTTTGAAAGTACACACACCGGATTTGTTCTCTTTATGATTGCAAAAAACTGTCCTGTATGCTATGAATATGTCATCAGAAATAATGAAAACTAGCACTACCGGATTCGGGCGCTTTGCCAAGGGCCCGCACCCTCGGCAGTACGGCCACTACTCTCGGCAACGAATGGGCCGAGTGTTGCTCTCGGCAACAGGCCCTCGGCGGCCCCATTCTCGACAAAAGACAGAATAGCCGAGAGCTGGAACACGGGCCCTCGGCACTGAGTTGCCTAGACTTGCCGAGAGTTCGACAGCTCTCGGCAAAGAAGCGACGCCGTCTGTAACAACTCCAGTTTTAGGGTTAGACAAATCTTGCATCATGAGCATGATCATCACATAAGCATCATTTATGGCATTTTTGTGGCAATATTTTGAGTGCTTATTTTAAAAATGCAAATAGGAGTTTTCAAAGGTTTTCTAGAAGTCAAACTTGTGATGCTTTTCTCAAAATGGAGCTTTAACAAAGTTTGTAGAGAAGAATTTTTGGAGAAACTTTTGTTTTGACCCCAATTTATGAAAATGACTTTTGGTGCTTCAAAAATGGCAAAAACAGTTTCAAAAATGAATTTTAAAGGTATTTTATGTGACCCAAAATTTTATTTTCAAATCTAGGCCGATTTTGCAAAAACTTTCTACATGAAAGTTATTCATCTTTTAATTTTGAGCAACTTTTGTTTTTGGACCATTTTCAAATTCGTAGCCATTTTCAAATTATGGGCGATCAAACATTCGGTTCAAAAAAATTGGACCAAAGTGGGACCCACCCGGCCCACCGTCATCGCTTTCTTCTCTCCTCCCCCTTCCTTCTACGCTTCGCACCGCGCAGCCGCCCGACCGCCGACGCCAGCGCCGCAGTGTTTTCTCGCTGCGCCCCCGCCCGTCTGTCCATCCGTCGACCCGACTGTCCCTTTGTCCTCGTCTCGCGGCCCGGTTCCCCCGCTTTTGCCTCGCTTTCCGCCGCCCGCCGTCGGCGAAGCCGCCCGCTCTGCCGCCGCGATGCCGCACGCGGCGAGCAGCCAAGCACAGCCGCCAACAGCTCCGCGACGCCGCCGCGGGTATGCCAAGGCACTCGAGCGCCTCGCAGCACGCCGCCTCGCTTCGCCGCCTGAGCCGCTGCCGCACCGAGCCAACTGCCATGGACGCCGCGCCATGGCCATCATGCCGCCGCGCCCGTGACTCCTCCCCAGTCCAAATTGGACGCGTCCTGCGCCCTTATAAGCTCCACCACACTCGCCCACTCATTCCGCCCCGCTCAATTCCCTTTCCCCTCGCCCGCAGAGAGCACCGCGGAGCTCGCCATGGCCGCCGCCGCGAGCCGCGCCGGCTAGCCGTGCCCCCGCTCCACCATTTTCATCCCAAAAATGTGTCACCGTGTTCGCCTCGCCTTCCTCCACCTTCGCCGCGTGTCCTTGCCTCGCATCGTCCCAAGGTAATGGCCAATTTGGCCGTCGTCCCCCCCCGCGGAAGCCGAGCTCCGGCGAGCCTCTTCGCGCCACCGCCCGCTCGCGCCCGCCGTCGTTTTCCTTCCCTAGCTCGCGCGCTAGCTCCGCCCCGCTCGCGAAGGCCGTCGGCATTCCCGAGCGCCCGCCGAGCCCCGCTCCGCAGCCCGCCGTCGAGCCGTGCCGCCGCACGCCGCCGTCCGTCGCGCTCGCCATTCTAGTGCGCCCTAGGTTCCATTTTCACCACCATCGCGTTCGCGTCGTTGTCCCGAGCACGTTGGTGCCAACCGTGTCGCCGGAGGAGCCGTCGTCGGCGAGCTCTCACCGGTCGCCGGCGAGGTCTCCGCCCCGACCCGCTGACCGGTGGGGCCACGGCCGGGCCCACGCGTCAGCGCCTCGGGCGCGTGTACGCCTGTGTGCGCTGCGCCGGGTACGCGTAGCATGCGCGGCCCGCGCGTCAGCCGCAGTGGGGAAAACTCTGGGTGCGCGTAGCATTTTAGGATATTCCCGGTTTTAAAAAGGATTTTCAGAAAAAGATGATTAATCTTTCAAAAATCATATCTCCTTATTTATAGGTCCATTTTGGGTGATTCAAGTGTCCATATTTTTCTTATGATGAGCTTTATGCATGTAGGGTATTGGTGTATTTTTATGAAATACTTTTCTGTACTTATTATTTAATGTCTTTAATTGCTTATATCTTGTTAAATGCATAAGTAAATGTAGGTTTATCGAGAAAAATGTGGTTCTTGTTTTGTTGCTCTAGTTAGGAGAGGCTTTATCTATGAAAAATATTATTTATATATGTCATGTGTAGAAAATGCCCTGTTTAATTATTGTGCTTGCTTTGCTTAGAGTTTAGGAAATTCATAATTAATTATTTATGCAAGGTTTAGGCTTGATAATTTTTCTAGGGTGTTTTTATGCCTATAAGTAGCTGTTATTACCATGAGATCTGTTGTTTGACACTTTTCATAATGCAAAGTATTTTTAGGTCTAGATTTGTTGCTGTCTTGTCCTTTTTATATAGAATAAATGGTTCACTGTTTTGACCTGCAAATTTTATGGTAGGCTTGTTGTTACCTAGCTAAGCTACTGTAATTTTTATAGATTTTTCTGAGCAGTCTAGCTATAGGTTGCTGTTATGCCCTGTTACGATCATGATCGGTTAATCGTCGAGGTCTAGGTTAACTAGTGTTCTTGCTATGTTTAATTAGGGTTATAAGAGGTGTAATATGCTAGGATGATGTTGACTACCTTGGAACTTCATGATTGGTTCATCATCATCATCATACGCTTCCATTTCGTATTGCATTCCCGATACTCATACGCATCGATGCATCATACAGGATTGCCGGAAGGAGTGACGCCGATAGTTCCCGAGGAGCCGGAAGGGAGGAGCAGCGAGGGAGCTTGATCTTTGCGAGGAGGCGGCACAGACGAGGATCCGGACGCCGACTTGCCCGAGTGCCCTAACCATCACTCTAGCTCCTTTGAGAAAGGCAAGCCCGGAGCATTACTCCTACAAGTTTTCAAAATATTTTACTTGAGTCATTTATTTATTATGATACATTAAGTTAATAGGCATTGACTTGGAACCGTTACTGCATTATGAGTACCTTGATCCACCTAAATACCGTTACCCTATTAAGTTCAGGATCGCGCTTATGCTTAGCACTGCTTAATTAGATCGGTAAAAGACGGGTGATTGACCCTCATCCGCGAGGTAGGTGGTTACTACCCTTTGGTTGATACTATGGAGGTTGGTTAGAGAACATAACCATGTGGCCTTGTTAAATCACGACTAGTCGGAGTTTGTGGTGTGTTAGACCACGGAAACTCCGGCGATGTCACTTAAGGGACTATGGCTTTGTACGTCCTCGGATCATGTTGAACAATGCCTCACAGATAGCTGGAAGGATGCGATCATCCGACCGCGAAGCCTTGAGGATGTTTGGGCCGGAATTTCAGCAGAGTTGAGTGTATTGCCCACAGGCGCGGTATTAAAGCCAGTGGCCGGTCGCGCCGGAGTTACCTGGTAGCCGGGCATGCCCTGGTGTAATCGTATTTGTTGAAATCCGCGTCTCCTCCCGAATAGACCAAGGTGACCGTCACTCGCTCTGGCCAGCGAGTGTGGTTTGTGTGAGGAATACCCCGCCAGCTGGTTTGCAATCGATTATAATCGCCATCATTCCTGGATAGTGAATACTTGACCGAGCAACGGCACTGTCGCAAATCATTGTGAAAAATAGGATGGTTATGGTTCTATGTTGTTGATGCTGGTATGCTCAACCTGAAGGATAGGATAGCATTGTTTGCTCATACCCTGGAGATGGAGTAGTACAGGTGCTAACCTAGTGATGTCAGGATCCAACTTAAAAGATGTTAAGCTAGAGAGTCTTTTATAACTAAATGATTATTAATAAGCTCACCCTTTTTATCGCAAGTTTAAATGAGTCAGCTACCCCACTTATAAAGCCTTGCATACTCCTTGGTGTCACTTTATTTTTATTTATGACGGGTAAGTCTAGCTGAGTACCTTCTTGTACTCAGGGTTTTATTCCCTTATTGTTGCAGATGGTGAGATGTTCTATGGGTATTGCCCAACTTGCTTCTACCCCGCGTATGGGGATGAGTAGATCGTGGGCACGATCAATCTATCTATCGTACCTCTATCTTTGTTGTCGGACGTGATGTTGGACCAGGCACTATGTTTCAACTAAGTGTGCGTTTGTGAACCAAAACTTTATTTGCTTCCGTAATTTGGATTTGAACTCGGTATTGTAATATTTATTTCGTACTCCGATGTAATCTACTATTTGTGAACCTATGTATCACTATGAACTGTTGTATGTTGAACTCAATTCGGTCTGGGCTGTATTGTTGAAAGTTTGAAATCCTTCGAGATTTCACGGACTACCGGGTTGATATAGCCACAGTGTGCTAATTAAGTTGCTTTGGCGACTCATAAGTACATTGTGTTTATATTAATTGGTCGGTTCTGTTACAGCTGGCATCGGAGCAGGTTCAACGTATTACTGTTCATAAGTCTACTTAAAACAAAATGATTTTGTTTTACAAACACTAATTACGAACTTATAGCCACTTAATCTCATATATAGGTTTTTCAAAAGTGTGTGGTTTTCAAAACTTATATATGTGCCTTGGACCTTGATCATATCCTTTATGCCCAATTAAGGACTTTAGGTGGCTTATATAAGTACTAACTTGGGGGATTATTGCATCATATTTTTATTGGTCGCTCATACACGACGGTTTTGTATGAGGGCCATTCAATTGAATGGTTGTGTATGGATCAGATTTGCCTCTACGCCAAGGTAAGTGTGAGTTGTGAGAGCATGATCGGACGCAATGCCGATCTAGGGGAGTGCTTATTGGTGCTGGATTATATACATGTTCACACATGTTTATAAGAAGGTACCCCATGGGAGGGTGTCGTCTTCTGATGACTTATTGGGTAGTATGCACTTGGGAACAGGTGCAAGTAATCGGAGATTTCACCTTGTTTGGAAGGTGTCTGGATTTTTACGTCGCTTGCATTCATTGGGATATTGGGCTGAAATGAATCTTCTGCAGGTACACTAACTACGTACAACGTGTAGCCCGACTAGTTACCGATATATGAGAGCACGTTTTGTATGCCACCGCCTAGATGTAATAGATAATAATTTTAGGCAGTGAGGACGTATGGAACGTGCATGCATCATGATTTACATATATGCTCATGTCATTCATTACATTCTCCTCTTCCCTTACAATTAAATCGTCCCGATTTCGCATCTCCATGCTTTAATTATTAAAATTGTTGCTCATTGAAAATAAAACTCCTTTTCAGATGGCTCGGACCAAGCAGACCGCTCGCAAGAGTTCGCGTCCACCCCGCCACTGCAAGCTTGCTTCCCGTGGAAGCGCTCCTCTTGTGGTGCGTCGAGTGCCGTCCCACCAGCTCAGGGAGGCTGGCACTTTTTTGGGGAAGAGTGGCTTGCCCACTCTCCTCCGGAGGCTTCGCACGGTCTTGGTTACCCTCGGGCCTGTGAGCCACGGTACTCTTTGGGACGGTGACCGGAAGAACTATGGCTTTGTTTCTGTGGTGGTTGTGGTGCCATCCTTGGGCTATAGTGAGACTTGGACTGGATGGACGGCCAAGGGTGAGGGTATCACCGTTTTTGATGGTGCTCATGATGCTGCTTTCCTGATACTTGAGAAGATGGTGACGGAGCTGCCTAATGAGGTTCAGAGGCTCATTCCTAGTGTTTTTCCTTTGGCTAGCCCCCGCATTGACACGTGGAGGCAGGCTCCGGGATTGTCACTAGTGGCTGGACCTCGGGAGGCGACGGTGCGTGCCAGTGCTCTTGCGCGAGTGTTGTGTTCACCTTGATGAAGGCGTATGCAAAGATGGGAGGAGCTTGCTCTCTTTAGGCACGACAAGCCGGAGCGTGTCGAGAGAGAGAAGGAGCAGCTACGGGAGATGTATGAGAAGAAGCTCGAGGAGCTCGAGAGGAGATGGCACCGATGACCGGGCGAGAGACCGGGCGATCGAGAGAGAAGTTGGCCTTGCGGCGGAGTCCGGGAGCTTCGGGCTAGAGTTGGCGGGCGTGACGCCACTATCAAGAAGCTTGGAGACACTTTGGCCCGTATAGTTGGAGAGCGCGGGATGCAGCCCGGACCGAGGCACGTGGTTTGAGGGGCTCGGTCAAGACACTCTCCGGGAGGACTTACACGAGAAGGAGGTCTACATCGACACCCCGCGTGAGGAGATCTTCGCGAGACAAAGACGGAGAGTGGGTTGAGTCCCCGCTCGGTGACGCAGCTAGTCGAGTGCGGTAGCCTTATGAGCCTAGACTAGTGTGTTGGTTAGTGTTAGCTGGACTTTGTCCTTCGTGGTCCGTTGCGACTCTTTTGTTTATGTGTGTGTCTGTAGTTGGTACGCTAGTAAGAGTTGGATGTGACCTTGGATCACGTTGTTGTAATGCTATGTCGTCGCTATGCCTAAAAGGTCCAGTGTTCGTGTGTGCTGGCAACCATGGATATTGTAAGACTCTATGTGATGTTTCGACATAATATTATTAGTGCATTTGTGATGTGGAAAAATGAATTATTGTGCCATGTGTGGTTAATTGTATGAATTAATTTTCCTTCAATTAATTTCGCAAGGCATGATCTATTTATTCGTTTACCCTCGTAGATTCAGCTCCTAATAGTGGATCAATATTATGGTTGAAACATGCAGATGGCGCCGATCACCCGCAATGGTCGTGGTAGTGGTCGTGATGAGGAAGAAGGGCATGGTGGTCGTGATGGGGAAGAAGCACATGGTGCACCACCCCCTCCTCCCCTCACCGCTGAGCAGTTGTTTGCACAGTTTCTGGGAAGTCAGCGCAACATAGAGCAACTTCTGCGTGCCAACTTTGAAGCAAACAACAAACACCGTGAGGATCATCAGCCTAATCAGTTCAGTGAATTCAAGGATTTCATGGACACCAAGCCTCCAGTGTTCAGGGATGCCCCTGATCCATTCATGGCTGATGCTTGGATCAACACTATGGAAGAAAGGTTTACTTTATTGAGGTTATCTGAGGAACTGAAGGCCACCTATGCTGCACACATGTTTGAGGGTGATGCGAGGTTGTGGTGGAACAACCATCGCCACACCTTTCCTGAGGGTCAGCCTATCACTTGGGATCAGCTTGTTCGTGACTTCCGTGCAACTTATGTTCCACCCAGTCTTATGGCAATGAAGAAGACAGAGTTCCATAACTTGACCATGGGGAATCGTTCTGTGAAGGATTATCATCATGCATTCCAGAACCTATCCCGTTATGCACCTGAGTTTGTGAGTACCGAAGCCAATAAGATTGCTTGCTTTCAAGAAGGGTCTCAAAGTACAAAGCCGATGAAGACCATGGGTACCTCTACCCGTGTGACTTTCAATGACTTCTACAATGACTGTCTCACTCAGGAGAATCAGAACAACCTGCTTGCTGCTGCTAAGAGCCGAAAAAGGGCTAATGAAGGTGGTTCCTCCCAGCCGAGGGCTCCACCTACATATCGTCCTCCATTTCGCAACCAAGGTTCGGGGTCTAAGTTTAGGCCTTCCCAGAAGAAGAATGTTCCTGCTCAGAATCAGCAGAAGTTCTCTAGGCCTTTCAGGATGCCTATGCCTCAGGGAAAACCAGGTCAGGCCAATGCTGCTGGTGCCAAGCCGGCAGTGATGGGCCCTTGCTTCAACTGTGGTCAGTCTGGACACCTCTACAAGCAATGTCCTCATCCAAAGAAGCACCGTCCGTTCGTGTGCATCACACGTCTTTGGAGGAGATTCTTTCGAGAACCCGTGACGTGGTGGTATGTTCCCCGTGAACCAGATTCCGCCATTTGTTTTGTTTGATGCGGATAATCGCATTCCTTTATGAGTCAAGCATTTGCACAAAAGCATAGTCAAACCATAAAGGAGTTGAATTTAGAGTTTTGGGTGAGTGCAGATGGGGCTGACATCACCACGAGACAAATGGTACTTGATGCAGCCTTGGAGTTAGATCGTGGAGGTTCGGATGAACTTGATCGTTCTGCTCGGACTAGGTGTGGATGTTATCATAGGAATGAGTTGGATGCATCATTGGGGTGTAGTTTTGGATACTACCAATCAGATGGTGTCTATACGGAATCCGATGGGGGAGGGCACTTTCAGATACCCTTACCTCGGAAGATTCCGTTAGAAACTGTGGTATATGCTACCAAAGTGACCCCTCTACATGAGATTCCGGTAGTATGTGAGTTTCCGGATGAGCTTCCGGGTCTCCCACCGGATCGGGAGATTGAATTCCGCATTGAGTTGTTGCCTGGAACAGCCCCAATTTCTAAGAGACCTTACCGTATGTCCTCTGATGAGTTGAAAGAACTCAAGAAGTAGTTGCAAGAGTTAGCAGATAAAGGTCTCATTCATCCCAGTGCATCGGAATGGGGTAGTCCCGCTATGTTCGTGAAGAAGAAGGACCAATCTTTGCGAATGGTCGTGGATTACCGCCTACTTAATTCAGTCACAGTCAAGAACAAGTATCCTCTTCCACGTATTGATATCCTGTTTGATCAGTTGTCAAAGGCTAAGGTGTTCTCGAAGATTGATCTGAGATCAGGTTACCATCTGTCGGTGTTTCGTACCCCGGGGGGTATAACACCAACGAGTAAATTTCTATGCGTGCTCCCTAATCCGGATGGTGATGCAAGACGGACACAAGCGTTTATCCTGGTTCAGGCAAAGAATGCCCTACGTCCAGCAGAGGGGTGAGTTTCGTGTTATCTTGCACCGGGGTGCTTGTACAGGGGTGAATACAAGCGAGTCCTGAGACTTAGCGGTGAACGAGTGTGAGGATGCGTGTGAGTGAAGGTCCGAAAAAACCGTCCCCTGGACTAGGCCCTGGCGTCCCCTTTTATAGGCTAAGAGGAGGCTCAGGAGTACAGAGTAGATAGGGCTATCGTGGGCGTGACGTAGAGGTATATGCGTCGTGTCGTGTCGTCGAGACTGTAGACGTCCCTTTTGGTCGGGCTCGAGCCTGTAGCGGTATGGTCGGTGATGGCCTGCTCGTCCTTCTCGATCGTGGGCTGACGTAGTCGAGGTATGGTGCAGGCGTGGACGAGCACGTGCGTCCGGGAATCTTGCGGTATGGTTGTCGAGATGGGAAAGACAGGGCACGGCGCGCCCCATGCTCAAGTCGCGTCCGTCACTTCTCCTCGAGCGGTTGGGGGTTACTTCGAGGGGGGCAATGATTCGAGCGACGGGACGGGACGACGTAGTTGGTGGTACGGAGAGTTGACAATGGCGTTTTGGAGAGAGGGCCGTACGCGTCACAGTACTCGGCGTGGTGTAATAGCGTTGCCTGGCATGCCTGAATCCCGGGTATGGGCAGTGGAATAGGAGAAGTGACCGGCGTGCTTCTCACTATGTCACGCACTGTAGCCATGGGGTTAGGCGGGGTAGGCATACTTCCCACTATTACACCTACTGTAGCCATGTGCGTGCTGCAGGTAGGTAATTATTGCGGGCCGACTCGAGCGGCTGCTCGCTCGAGCGTTCTCCGCCCCGCTCGAGCGGTCGCTCGCTCGAGCGGTTTACGTCACCGTTCTCGAGCAGTCGCTCGCTCGAGCGGTTTCCGTATTTTCCTGTCGAGCGGGTGAGCAGTCGCTGCTCGAGCTTAGGAGGCTCTGAGGCTTTGTGGGCCTGATAGCGGGTCGGCCCAGCTCGAGGGGGATTGGGGTTTCCTTGGTTAATTCTTGGGAGAATTAGAGGTGAAGTGGGTTGGATTATTTTCCTCTAATCTACCTGATTTAGGACCCCTAATCTAGGTACCCGACAAGTAGCCCCGAGCCCTTGTTTGATTGTGAAACTTCAAACAAGGGATCATGAAATGGAGTTGAAGTACCTAGAATTGGGATTATTGTCGGTGTTTCGAGGAGTCATTTCGTTCTTTCTCCGTGGGGGCGCGCGGCGTCCCCCGGGGGGGTAGCCCCGAGGCCCCGGAGGAGTGAGGCATTCCTCCGGGGGCTTTGAGATGAATGGTTTTGGGCAAGGATGTTATTAAGCTGGAGTTGTGGCATCTCGAGGTAGGAGATTTCTGTTAACTGTTCGAGCCCCCGAGTTTTTCCTGCTCCTCCTGTGTTGTGGGAGTTCTTCCCCGTGCCCCGAATAGCTGGGCTGGAGTCATGATCCAGTTCCTCGCTGGATCTCTTGGATCAGATCCAAGTGGTGAGAGGTCTGACACTACTCGCGATCGAGCGAGCGCCATACCCCTCTGTGAGCTGATGGCGGGTAGTCCAAGTGAGAGCTCGTCTCCTTTCGGGAGACGGCCGTGGCCCGGGGCGCTCTCATTAAAGCTGGGCTCTTAGTTTCCAGAGGACCGGCCCCGTTCGAGGGGGCCGGCGGCTCGAGTGCCTCCCGTCGGCGGGATCTCTTAGATACTTAGTGCCCTGCCTTGGACACGCCGTCTGGGTTCGAGGGTTCGTTCTCGAGCGGAACCTTTCGAGGGTTCCTTCCCGTAGGCGCCCCTGACTCAGGCGCTCGAGGGCGGCTGTTCGAACCCGTCCGTGGGTTAGCCTCCGCTCCCTCGAGACTTACTTGTGGGACCAGGGTCCCTGGGTTTCTTACCGTATAAGGGACCGCCTGTCGAGACGTCCCGTCATTACGCATCCGTCCGTTGCAAACGGCGCGCCTTTTTAGGCGGAAACCGGCGCATCGTGGCGATCGTGGCTTGGCGACGGTTCCGCTCCGTCTCGCGACGTGTGCGCCCTAAAAAGTGGAGGTAGGTGGCGGTTTGTCAGGGCATTTAATGCAGTTACCATTTTTCGTCGAGTCTGCCGGGTGCGCGCGGCCATTGGACGGCGTAATCTGGGCCGTTGAACGTGGTTCACGCGGATCGTCTTGGGCTCTATAAATATGGAGAGGTAGGCTCCCGGTCCTTCTTCCCCGCATTCTTGCCTTCCCTGCTGCTCTTTGCTGCCAGTTGCGCCCTGCTGTAGATCCAATCCGCCACCGCCGTCCTCTGCAATCGCCGCCGCCACCGCTGCCCGTGACCGCCGACGCCACTCTAGCCCGTAATCGCGCCTGTCTTCTGCGCCACCGTTCCCGGTGCCACCGTTCCCAGCGTTCCGCCGCCGCTGCTCTTACCGTTCCGCTTCCGTCACTTGTCATGGGGAGGACATCCAAGAAGACGGGCGAGCTCCGGCCGGGTGGCGGTGGCAAAGGCAAGGGCAGGGCAAGGCGCCGCCAAGCCTTCGTGCCCGTGGTGATGGCGGACGCGCTCCGTGGCCTCGGTCTATGGTGACCGAGGGAATGCCGCTCAACGGTGAGCGGCGGATTACTTCCGCCTAATCCGGCGGAGGGTTACGAGTGGAGGGTGCCGGACGACGGCGACCTCGAGCCCAATCCCCGCGGGGCTACATTTCGAGCTTCATCGGGTTCCACCGGCGGGGACTTGGTGCGCGGCCGAGCCGCTTCATGCGGGCGCTCCCCCACCATTTCGGGGTGGAGCTCAAAGCATTTTAACCCCAATTCCATCTCGCTCGCGGCTACCTATGCCACCGTGTGCGAGGGATATTTGGGGATGGCGCCTTGATGGGACTGTTTACCCATGTCTTCAAGGCGACGCTCTTTACCAAGGCGGTGAAGAGCAAGAAGGCCGCCGACGACGACGGTGATGATGATGACGAGGAGGAGGAGGAGGAGAACAAGGAGGAGAATGAGGAAGAGGAGGAGGAGAAGGAGAAGGCGGTGCGGCCGAAGATCCGCCGCTATGTTCGAGCGGGTTCCCGCTCGCTCGGCCGAAGAGGAAGGAGTGCCTTGGCTTTCCGGCACGTGGTCGTCGAACAACTCCGGGCCGGTACCGGGAGTGGTTCTACCTCCGCAATGAGGAAGCCTCTTCCGGAGTACACCGGCGCCGTGCTTACCGCGCCTAGTTTCAGCGGGCGCACGGCCGGCCCGGCGATGCGTCAGCCCCGCATGAACTCCCTGCTCGACGCCATTTCGAGCCTCCGCAACCGGAGGTCTGGCAACTTTTTCCTCAACATCGCGCATGTGGTTGCCGAGTTCCACAGCCGCCGGGTGCTCCCGCTCGCCGAGCGCCGCCGCGGCTCGACCGGATGACGGAGAACGCCGACCCGCGGCGCTTGCGGCCAGCAGGATGTCCGACGAGCCTCTCCCGGTCGCTACGATCGTGGCTCGGGTGCGTGACGCGATCGACGGGGGGAGGAACTTTGGCGAGAACCAAGTCGGCCTCTTCCGCATGCGTCCGGAGTACAACCTGCTCGGCTACGTAAGTTTTCTCGAGATCCTCTTTTCGTCGTTGCTTTTACTCGAGCAATCCTTATCGAGGCCTGTTCTTTTGTCCAGAATATCAACGATCACGCGGAGTCGAGGCCCCCGGTGAAGGAGGACGCGCCCGGCCGTGAGGTAAGACGTCTGAGGGGCGAACGAGCACACACCGCCGTGGTCTCGAGGAGGGAGGAGAAGGCGCAGAAGGCCCGTGCGCTAGAGGAGAAGGAGAAGCGCAAGGCTAGGCGCCGCCGGGAATGTGAAATACGCCTGGCGGCGGATCCGACCGACTGGACCCCCTGTCTCGAGTCGTCCGATGAGGACGAGGAGGAAGATGACGAGAAGGACGAGGAGGCGACCGACAGCGATGATGCCACCGTCGCTCGAGCCCTGACGCCTCCTCGCTCTCGTGTGCAGGAGCCAGCTTTGGCGCCAGGCCATCTGCGTGGCGACTCGTCGCTGGTTCGAGCTGGTCAGCAGGAGGAGTCGTCGAGCCGAGGCGCTCGAGCACCGTCGCCGGCCCAAGCAAGGCAACGGGGTGGGGCGTCTCAACACCTCCGGCCGCCGCACCCGCTCGTCGTCGCCGGCTCAAGCGGGCGGCGGGAGGAGTCGCCCGTCCCCGGCCATGGCGGGGCGGGCGCCGTCTCCGACGCGGCGGGAATCTTCCTCCCGCCACCAGCCATCTTCAACGGGCGCGCACACCCGGCAGCATGAGGCTGCAAATGTGCGCATTTCAAGTTCTACGCAGCCCGGCGAGCAACGCCGGGCCCCTTCCGGCGACCGCCGGGCCGAGCGGACCTCGTCCCGCCGACCCCAGGATCCCGTGCCCGATCCGGCCAGGGAGTCGGCTGGAGCGGGGGCGGCCGCCAGGGTCTTGAAGCCCCCGAGCGGCGCAAGTAGCGGGCTCGAGGCCCCCAAGTCCTCGAGCGACTCGAGGGGGGCGACTGAGGCTCGACAGCCCCCGAGCGCTTCGAGCAGGCCGGGCGGCTCGAGCAGAGCCACCCCGAGCGCGGGGTAAGTTCTCTGGTCGACCTACCCCTTATCATACTGTTTTGTTCGTGTATGAGTATTTTGTAATGAATTTTGTTTTTCTCTTTCTTCTAGGACTAAGCGTTCCTCGCAGACCTTGCCATCCCTCCCTTCCATGGTGCCTACTAAGAGGCTGAGGACTACGGGAGGGTCGAGCGGCACCCCGTCGATGCCAGGTGGAGTGACTCTCCCTTCCTCTACTCCCATTTGGTTAGAGCGGGCCAAGGATGCGCTCAAGCGCGGCAGTCTGATGGCAGCTGCATCCCGTGTAGGTGCCGGGGTCGTGGCCAAGGTAGTGGAGGAGAAGGACGCCACCACCACCACGGCCTTGACCGCCATCCCGCTCGAGACCCCGACATCGTCAGGCGCGCTGGGTGACGCGGCGGCGGGCGAGCAAAGGGCAATGGTGCCAGAGCCGGCGACGGGGGCTGGATCGGAGCAGCAGCCCATCGTGCTCGAGGAGAGTCCGAGCTCGGGCGCCCAGTCTTCTGGCCCGGTCGGCTGCGCCGGCCTCGAGGAGGAGCGCAGGGAGAAGAAGGGGGAGGAGACGCCCGCAGCCGCCGACCGGCCCGTGGGAGATGTGGAGATGCAGGAGGCGGGACCGGTGGCTGAGCCTCAGCCGAGCCGGGCCTCAACCCCTCCTCGGGACATGGAGGTCGGGTCCTTAGCTAGGCAACGGGTTGAGGAGGGTGAGGCCCAGGCTGCCGCTCGAGAGGATGCGCTCGAGGAGCACCCTGCTGCCACACAGGAGGGGGAGAAGGCGGAGGAGCCGGTGGTGCAGAAGGTGGGACCGGTGGTGCGCCCGCCGCCGCCGGCATCGAGGAGAGCCTGGGTCGCAAGTGGAGCCGCGGTAGGCCGAGCAAGAGGAGCAGCCACTGGAGGTGGGGCGCGGGCGGAGCCGCCCGCCGCCGCAGCGGCGATGAGCACCGTGGCGGCGGTCAAAGGGAGGAGCGACTCGAGGAGCACCGCCGGCACCACATCGACGCCGCCGCCACAACCGAGGTTGGGGAGGTCGTGGTGCCTCACCTTGTGCCCGACTCGACGACGGGCGAGGTGGAGTTCACCGTTATGTTCGAGGCCGACCACCGGGAGGAGGCCCGGAAGGAGGCGACGGCGTCGGCCATCGTCGACGGCCATATGCGGTCGGTTGGTCTCGGACCCGTTGAGCCCTCCGATGCCTCTATTGAAGAACGGAGGCGGCTGAGGCGGGGCGGCGCTCGGGAGGCGTCCTCTTCCCGGGGCTCGCCGCAACGCCCGACCGCCCGGGCGAGCGGCGGGTGGTGACGGCGGGCGTCGATTTGGAGGCGGTGAGGAGACTCCACTCCTCCGTTGACAAGGAGATGCGGGAGGAATTCCCTCTATGGGAAAGGCCGCCGCTGGTGCTCCCCGACCCTCTCGACCACGAGGCCCCTGTGATCGTGATGAACGATCGGAAGGAGCTCGAGGCGCATATGGAGGCCGAGGAGCGCCGTCAGTGGCTTGAACATGCTCTGAAGGCCGCTCTGTCGCTCGTCTCCGAGGACCTCGCCCGGCTTTCTTACGTGAGTACCTTTGAGCATGACCCCCTTTTATTTGTATTTGACTTATCGCTACTTGTATTTGACTTTTCCTCTCTCGTGGCTTAGACGGCGCAAAGTCGTTCATACGCCAAGTCGGTTCACATCCGCGCTCTCGTGAGAGTGAGGACGAGATCCGGCGGTATGTGCGCTTGGGGCGGGATCGAGGCGGAGCCGCACCGGTCCCGCCCGGCTTCTTCGAGAGGCCAACGCCGCCCGGACGCCGCCAAGGAGGATGCCAAGAAAGCCCACGACGAACTCGCTCGAGTGGCGCAGAGGCCGGGCGGCGCAGCGGGAGGCAGTGAGAAGCTTGCCCAAGCCGCGCAGAGGCCGAGACCGCTCGCGATTATGCGTTGCATGCGGCCTTCGAGCAGCTCAAGCAGGACGCGGCTACCGCGCTGCTGGGCTACAAGGCCAAGCAGCGGGACATGGAGCAGCTTCAGAAGGAGAAGGCCGGCGTCGAGGCCTACGTGAAGGAGCTCCAAGCATCAGTCACCCGGGAAGCTGCCGAAAAAGAAGCCCTTGCCAGCGCGCTTAAAGCGGAGAAAGAGCGGGCCAGCGGTCTCCAGACGGAAGCGGTCAATCTCCGCCTAGAGATGACGACGAAGGACCTCGCCATCCAGGGTGCCGGCAAGGCTTATGAGGAGCTGCGCGTGGAGAAACACGACGTCGAGCGTACCCTCCGGAGAAAAGAGGCTGAGCTTCAACGGGCGCTCGATCGCGAGCAAGGGCTCTCAACCCGCTGCACCGGTAAGTGCTCGAGTCTTTTAGTCCTTTTTTGTGCGTGGCTTGTACGTGTTGCTCGAGCACCTGATGGAGTACTTGGTCCTTGTCGTCCTTTTTCAGGTTTGGAGGCGGACCTGGCGGGTGCGCGTGAGTATGCCAAGTCCACCCATGCGCTGGCTGAAGGCGTGATCTCGGCCAAGGCCCGCATCACCGGCGCCATTGACACCCTCAGCGCCAAGTGGGGCTTCCCGCCAGTGGTGGACGTCGAGGGCCGGATGCGGCCGAGCTATGCTAGCCGGGTCCTCGAGTTCGGCGCTTCCCTCGGGGATCGTATCCGGGAGGCCCTTGTTTTTTGCCGCGCGCCGGACGATGGCCATCTTCTACTCGGGATTCAGCGTCTCGAGGGAGGAGGCCCGGACCGGGATGGAGGCCGTGGCGAGCGGCTTCACCTACGTCGAGGGCGAGCAAGAAGGAGGGGTCAACCCCCGGATCGAGCAACTCAAGGCCGAGGCCGAAGAACCGGCGCCCGTCTTGGAGGCGATCTCGTCGCATGAAGTCCTCCCGCCAGCGAGTAGATTCCAACCGGCCTTCGAGCCGTAATCCGGGGCAACAAGGCCCTTGTAAGAAAACAAGTATTTTTGGCTATGAAAGTGGCCTAAGCGGCCTAAAATCTTGGCTCTGCGATTTGAACCGTTATACTCTAGTTTTTCTTTGCGCTCGACATTATTTTCCACTTCCGCCTTTACTTTGTTTCGGCTAAGTGTTGGCGCTGCGCTCGAACCGCTTTGAGAGGGGGTGAGTTAGGGTGCCGTAGCTCGGAAGCGTGGGAAGCCTTGTGCTCGGTCGCCCTGGCTCGATGAGTTCGAGGTGACGCAAATATTTAGTCTTACGAAAAATTTCGAGGCGAGGAGGGAAAATTATGTCGAGCCTCGTTTTCGAAAAAACTAGGTGTGTTTTTCGAGGACTTCGTGGGGTTCCCCCGGTCTAGCTCCCCGAGGGGGCTTGACTTTGTGGAAACAAAGTCGAGCCCACCTTGTGTATGAACAAAAAGTAAGAAACTGATTTATTTATTCATACAAGCGGTAAAATTTAAGCGAAAATATGTACAAGGCATCGAGGTCTAGGAGAAAAAGCGACGTAGCTGTTCGATGTTCCATGCATTGGTGAGGGTCGAGCCTTTTTCGTCGGCTAACTTGTACGTCCCCGGTTTTAGCACCTTGACCACGATAAACGGACCTTCCCAAGGAGGAGTCAGCTTGTGGCGCCCCTTGTTATCTTGGCGTCGACGGAGCACGAGATCGCCGACGTTGAAATCCCTCTTGCGCACGTTCTTCTCGTGGTACTACCGTAGCTTCTGTTGGTAGCGCGCAGAGTGTAGGAGCGCCGTGTCTCGAGCCTCTTCTGCTTGGTCGATGGCGTTTGCTAGCCTTTCCTGATTAGTCTGCTCATTGTAGGCCTTGAGTCGGGGACCCATATTCGAGGTCGGTGGGGAGGACGGCCTCAGACCCATAGACCAAGAAGAACGGGGTGAACCCAGTGGCTCGACTCTCGGTTGTGCACAGACTCCACAGGACGGATGGGAGTTCAACTACCCATTTGTTGCCGTGTTTGTTCAAGCGTTTGAAAATTCTTGGCTTTAGTCCTTGCAAGATCATGCCATTTGCGCGCTCGACTTGGCCGTTAGTTCGAGGGTAGGCGATCGCCGACCGGTTCACACGGATGTGGTACCGATCGCGAAGTCCAAGAACTTTTGCCCGTGAACCGGGTGCCATTGTCGTGAATGATGACGTTAGGGACTCCAAAGCGATGGATGATGTCGGTGAAGAACTCGACCGCTCGCTCCGAGCGGATGTTAGTGATGGGCTTGGCCTCGATCCACTTGGTAAACTTATCGATGGCCACGAGCAAGTGGGTGTGGCCTCCCGTTGTCTTTTTGAGGGGTCCAACCAGATCGAGCCCCCAGACCGCAAATGGCCACGTGAGGGGGATCATCTGGAGTGCGTGTGCTGGAAGATGCGTTTGCTTGGCGTAGAATTGGCATCCCTCACACGCTCGAACTAGCTTGATGGCATCAGCAACTGCAGTGGGCCAGTAGAAGCCTTGGCGGAATGCGTTCTCGACAAGGGTTCTCGGTGCGGCATGGTGGCCACAAGCCCCCGAGTGCATGTCTCTGAGCAGTTTCTTGCCCTCCTCGATCGAAATGCACCATTGGAGTACGCCAGTTGGGCTCCGGCGATAGAGCTCTCTGTCGTCTCCGTAGATGACGTATGTCTTGGCTCGACGAGCTAGTCGCCTTGCCTCCGTTCGATCTTCTGGCAATTCCCCTCGAATAAGATACTCGAGGAATGGTGCACGCCAGTCGGTTGGTGGGCTCGTAGCCTGGTCGATCTCCATGACTGTGGCCCCTGTCGAGGGGGGCTCGGTCGTAGGAGCAGGCTCGACAGCCGGTCCTGCCCCAGCCCCCGAGTCCCACTTTACGGATGGCTCGTGGAGGTCTTTCGAGAAGACGTCTGGGGGTAGCGGCGCTCGAGATGAAGCGATTTTGGCCAGCTCGTCCGCAGCCTCGTTGAAGCGCCTTGGGATGTGGTTGAGCTCGAGGTCATGAAAGCTGGCTTCCAACTTGCGCACCTCATTGCAGTATGCTTCCATTTTTTCATCGTGGCAGCTTGAAGCTTTCATCACTTGGTCGATAACGAGCTGCGAGTCGCCTCGAGCATCGAGGCGCCGGACCCCAAGCTCGATGGCAATGCGCAACCCGGTAACGAGCGCCTCATATTCTGCCATGTTGTTCGAGGCGGCAAAGTGGATGCGCACTACGTAACGCATGTGTACTCCGAGGGGCGAGATGAAGAGTAGGCCCGCGCCCGCTCCTGTCTTCATAAGTGACCCGTCGAAATACATGGTCCACGGCTCGGCCTCGGATCGGACGGGGGAGTTGGACGTCGGTCCACTCGGCGACAAAGTCGGCCCAAGATTGGGATTTGATAGCCTTTCGTGGGGCGTAGGTGATGGTCTCGCCCATGAGCTCGACCGACCATTTGGCGATTCGACCCACGACTTCCCGGTTCTGGATAATTTCCCCAAGTGGGAATGATGTTACTACCGTTACCGGGTGGCTAAGAAAGTAGTGCTGGAGTTTTCGACGGGTGAGCACGATTGCGTAGAGTAGCTTTTGGATATGGGGGTATCGAACTTTGGCGTCTGAGAGCACCTCACTGATGAAATACACCGGCCGCTGGACGGGGAGCGCGTGCCCCTCTTCCTGCCTCTCGACTACTATGACTGTGCTAACCACCTGAGTGGTTGCAGCAACATAGAGGAGGAGGGATTCGGCGGGTATGCCGTCTCGAGCCGGTCGAGGCGGCACGAGCACAGGAGGAGATGTGAGCATGCTCTTCAGCTTTGAAAGGGCCTCCTCTCGCGGGTGTCCAAGCAAAGTGCTCGGATTTTCGAGGAGCCGGTAGAGGCAAGGCTTTTTCTCCCAAGCGCGATGAACCGGCGAGTGCGGCTAAGCATCCAAAGTGATCTTTTGCACCCCTTCGGGTCTCGAATCGGCCCCATTCTCATGATGGCCGCGACCTTCTCGGGATTGGCCTCGATGCCGCGCTGGGAGACGATATACCCTAACAGCATGCCTCGAGGCACACCAAAGACACACTTCTCGGGATTTAACTTGATGTTTTTAGCCCGGAGGCAGTCAAACGTCAACTTGAGGTCCGCGACAAGGTTTTCTACTTTTCGAGTCTTGACAACGATGTCATCGACGTAGGCCTCGACGGTCTCTCCTATGTGTTTCTCGAAGACATGGAGCATGCAGCGTTGGTATGTTGCCCCGGCGTTTTGAAGGCCGAAAGGCATCGTGACATAACAATACATGCCCATGGGAGTGATGAATGAAGTCGCGAGCTGGCCGGACTCCTTCATTTTGATTTGGTGGTAGCCAGAGTAGGCGTCGGGAAAGGAAAGTACTTCACAACCCGCAGTGGAATCAACGATCTGATCTATTCGAGGCAAAGGAAATGGGACTTTGGGACATGCTTTATTTAAACTAGTGTAATCTACACACATCCTCATTTTCCCATTCTTTTTCTCTACTAATACAGGGTTAGCTAACCACTCGGGATGATGTACCTCCTTGATGAATCCGGCCTTCTCGAGCTTCTCGACCTCTTCGCGGATGATCCTACGCTTCTCCTCGTCGAAGCGGTGCAGGCGTTGCTTGATAGGTCTTGAACCGGGACGGATCTCCAAGGCGTGCTCGGCGACATCCCTCGGTATGCCGGGCATGTCCGAGGGACTCCACGCAAACATATCAGCGTTTGCGCGGAGAAAGTCGACGAGCACTACTTCCTATTTGCTATCGAGCTTGGCACTGATAACCAGCGTCTTCTCCCCCGAGGAGCTCGGATCGAGCGGGATCTTATTGGTGTCGTCAGCGGGGTCGAAGTTGCCAGCCTGTCGCTTGGGCGTTGGAGCAGAGGCCTCAGCCGCCATGTGATCGAGCATCATGGCTAGGTCCGCGGATGTTCCCAGCACGTTTGTCAGGGATTCCCCGTACTCGACGCACTCCACATCGCAGTGGTAGGCATGCTCGTACGTGGAGTTGACAGTGATGACTCCTTTTGGTCCCGGCATCTTGAGCTTAAGGTAGGCATAGCTGGGGATCGCCATGAACTTTGTGTAGCACGGTCTGCCCAGAATGGCATGGTACGTCCCTCGAAACTGGGCACGTCGAATGTTAAGACCTCTCGACGAAAGTTCGAGCGTGTCCCAAAGACGACGGGGAGGTCGATGCGGCCGATCGTGAGCGCTTTCTTGCCAGGGACCACTCCGTGGAAGCCCCCGGCGCTCGGTTGGAGGTCAGCTCTTGTGAGGCCGAGCAACGTGAGGGTCTCCATGTAGATGATGTTGAGGCTACTGCCTCCATCCATGAGAACTTTGGTGAAGCGGGCATTGAGGATGATCGGGGCGACGACGAGGGGGTACGAGCCGGGATTGGTGACGTGGTCTGGATGATCATCTCGGTCGAACGTGATGGGAGCATCCGACCAGTCGAGGAATTGAGGCGTGGCGGGTTTCATGGCGAAAACCTCCCTGCGCTCGGCCTTCCGCTCTCGACGCGTCATCTGGGTGGCCGGGCCGCCGAAGATCATGTAGCACTCAGTGATGGGCGGATACCCACCGTCGTCATCGTCGTTGGCTCGATCCTCGCCACCCTTATCCTTCTTGCTATCGTCCTTGTCAATGCCAAACTTCTTGAAGTAGCCTCGAAGCATACGGCAGTCCTCGAGGTTATGTTTGACCGGTTCCTTGTGGTACGGGCAGGGGGCCTTCAAGCATCTTGTCGAAGACGCCCCCATCCGGAGGGGGCCTAGGCTTTTTGCGCTCGAGGCCGCGGCCACCTCGTCTTCCACGACCGCGTGCTTGCCTTTTGGTTGCCTTTCTTCTTCTTCCCGTTCTTCTTCGGGCCTTGCTCGAGCCCTCACCGCCTCCCCGGGGACGGCGCGGGCTTGTTCCCGGCCCCACCAAAGAAGGCCCCCACGGCCTCGTCGCCGCGGCGTAGTCGGCGACGACGTCCATGAGCTCGTTCACCGTCTTTGGGCGGTTGCGCCCGAGTTCTCGCACGAGCTCTTTGCACGTGGTGCCGAGACAAACGCCGGGATGACGTCGTGGTCGGGATGTGCGGCGGCTCGGTGCGCGGCTTGGAGAAACGTCGAGCAAAATCCGGAGAGATTCCGTGGCATTTTGTTTGCGATTACGGAGATCCCACGAGTTGCCGGGTCGGATGTACGTGCCCTTGAAGTTCTCCTCGAAAATCTGGACTAGGTCGGCCCAATCGTGGATCGATGGGGGAAGCTCCTCGAGCCACCGTCGAGCGGTGTCGAGAGAAACGAGGAGGGAGCGGCGTATGATCGCCTTATCCTCTCGAGCCCCTCCCCGGTGGCGGGCCGGCCGGAAGTCGGCCGCCCGAGCTCGCTTGGTCTCCCGTTGTACTTGACCACGCTCGTGGGGGTCGAACGGGTTTGGCAACGGCGTGTTGCGGATTGCTCGGATCGAAGACTCGAGGGCCCGGCGGCTCGAGAATGCGCCGGTCTTCATCGTCGTAGCGGCCCCCTCGATGGGCCTTGTAGCCACGGTCCTCGGCACCCGCAGCCTTGCGTCGTCGGTTGTCGTTGATGTCATGACGCGCATCTTGAGGCGCACGGTTGTCGAGGATGCGTTCTCGAGCAGGGGCCCTACCACCTCGAGGGGGTGCCTCTTGGTGGACGGAACCCTCCCGCTCGTGCCGTGGTTGTTCTGGGGCTGCTTCACGCTGTCTCGAGGCCGAGCTCTCGGCCTGCTGGACGGCTGCGACTTGGAGGAGCCCTTGGATCTCATCTCGCATCCGCAATGCATGCGGATTCGAGGGCGCCGGCATGTCTCGCAGCAGCATAGCTGCCGCTAGCACATTTTGGCTTGCTCGAGGGAAGTGGGCTGGCTCGGGTGGCGCTTCTGGTCGCCCGTCGTTGACGATGCGGTTGAAGACGTCTCGTGCCTTTCCTCGAGGGCCAAGAGCTCGAGGAGGGAGCGGGTGGTTCTGCTCGAGCACGCGCTTGAGCAGCTCCAGATTTGCGCGTTCCTCATTCATCTTGGCCTCGATTTCCCTGAGCTGAGCCCATTGTGCTGCTTGAGCATCGTCTTCAGGTCGTCGATTGTCTTGCGCTTGTGGCGGTGGTCCGCGCGGCTCGATCACCTGCAGGGCTGCAGCCGCCGATGTTCCGACCGCTGGGGTCACATCTGCCCGGTTGGCTGCAGGGACGGCCATGGCGGCGTCATCTCTGGTCTCGTCATCCGACGGGGCGTCGTTGTTGAGATGAAAACACTCGCGAGCCGGGTCATAGCACCCTGAGTCTGAGTCATCGGAGTCTGGGCTAGCGCTGGACGGCGTCCAAGGCCTCCCCGTGCTCTCCTCCTCGACCCAGCGGCGCATATCCCCGACCGTGTTGCGGCGTTGCGAGCCAGGTGCTCTGTCAAACCCGCGGTCTACTGACGCCGGCCATACAATCTCCAAGTCTATGGTGGCACGCAGGAGGGGGCCGGGGCTCTCCTCCCGCGGTCCCATGACTGACCGGATCTCATTGGCATACGTGGTGGCGGCGTTGGTAAGCCCAAACGGGAGCCTGCGATGAGCTCGGTAGATCTCGTGCGGCAGCAGGTTGGGCGACGTCGGCCGCGCGCGCGCTCGAGGCGCCACGCTGGGCTCTCTCGGCGAGCGCATGGCAAACGTGAAGCTAGGGTCCACATCAAGGACTCCCTGTCCATGTGGCACCTCCTGCCGCACACTTCGTACCCCGGCTGGGTGCGTCGTGGCGTCTGGCTGGGAGGGCACACGAGCAGGGTGCTCAAGGCTCGTGCTCGCCGGCGGTGATGACGATGCTTGGTGGCGTCGGCGACGTGGTGGCGAGCCATGGTGGCGCGGTCGGCGCGCGGCCCCACCAGCGCGTGGGGGTGACGAGCGTCCCCCTCCTGGTTCACCGATCGAGAGTAGAGCCATGTCGTGGCCTGGGCCGAGTGACAAGAACTCTAGACTCCCAAACCAGATCACCGTGGCGAACGGAAACGATGGAGTGGGTGATGCCATCCGGAAAATGGCGGGATTCGGGCGAAAAACACGCGGTTCCCCTACCTGGCGCGCCAACTGTCGGTGTTTCGTACCCCGGGGGGTATAACACCAACGAGTAAATTTCTATGCGTGCTCCCTAATCCGGATGGTGATGCAAGACGGACACAAGCGTTTATCCTGGTTCAGGCAAAGAATGCCCTACGTCCAGCAGAGGGGTGAGTTTCGTGTTATCTTGCACCGGGGTGCTTGTACAGGGGTGAATACAAGCGAGTCCTGAGACTTAGCGGTGAACGAGTGTGAGGATGCGTGTGAGTGAAGGTCCAAAAAAACCGTCCCCTGGACTAGGCCCTGGCGTCCCCTTTTATAGGCTAAGAGGAGGCTCAGGAGTACAGAGTAGATAGGGCTATCGTGGGCGTGACGTAGAGGTATATGCGTCGTGTCGTGTCGTCGAGACCGTAGACGTCCCTTTTGGTCGGGCTCGAGCCTCGTAGCGGTATGGTCGGTGATGGCCTCGCTCGTCCTTCTCGATCGTGGGGCGACGTAGTCGAGGTATGGTGCGGGCGTGGACGAGCACGTGCGTCGGGAATCTTGCGGTATGGTTGTCGAGATGGGAAAGACGGGGCACGGCGCGCCCCATGCTCAAGTCACGTCCGTCACTTCTCCTCGAGCGGTTGGGGGTTACTTCGAGGGGGCAATGATTCGAGCGACGGGACGGGACGACGTAGTTGGTGGTACGGAGAGTTGACAATGGCGTTTTGGAGAGAGGGCCGTACGCGTCACAGTACTCGGCGTGGTGTAATAGCGTTGCCTGGCACGCCTGAATCCCGGGTATGGGCAGTGGAATAGGAGAAGTGACCGGCGTGCTTCTCACTATGTCGCGCACTGTAGCCATGGGGTTAGGCGGGGCAGGCATACTTCCCACTATTACACCTACTGTAGCCATGTGCGTGCTCTGGGTAGGTAATTATTGCGGGCCGACTCGAGCGGCTGCTCGCTCGAGCGTTCTCCGCCCCGCTCGAGCGGTCGCTCGCTCGAGCGGTTTACGTCACCGTTCTCGAGCAGTCGCTCGCTCGAGCGGTTTCCGTATTTTCCTGTCGAGCGGGTGAGCAGTCGCTGCTCGAGCTTAGGAGGCTCTGAGGCTTTGTGGGCCTGATAGCGGGTCGGCCCAGCTCGAGGGGGATTGGGGTTTCCTTGGTTAATTCTTGGGAGAATTAGAGGTGAAGTGGGTTGGATTATTTTCCTCTAATCTATCTGATTTAGGACCCCCTAATCTAGGTACCCGACACCATCAGATTAAGATCAGACCAGAAGATGTTCCTAAGACCGCCTTCTCTACAAGATATGGGTTGTATGAGTACTTGGTTATGTCCTTTGGATTAACCAATGCTCCTGCATACTTTATGTATCTTATGAATTCGGTCTTCATGCCTGAGCTTGATAAGTTTGTGGTGGTATTTATTGATGATATCCTGATATATTCAGAAAATAAAGAGGACCATGCTGTGCATCTCAGGATTGTACTGGAAAGACTAAGGAAGGCTAAGTTGTATGCTAAGTTTAGCAAATGTGAGTTCTGGCTTCGGAAGGTTCAATTCCTTGGACATGTTCTCTCTGATGAAGGAATAACTGTGGACCCTAGCAACATAGAGGAGGTAGTGAATTGGAAGACACCCAAATCAGTTCATGAAGTAAGAGGTTTCCTTGGTTTAGCAGGGTATTATCGCCGATTCATTCCCAACTTTTCAAAGATTGCCAAGCCAATGACAAAATTGTTGCGAAAGAGCACAAGTTCGCTTGGACGAAGAGTGCGAAATGCTTTCTCGCACTCTCAAGGGAAATGTTGACCACTTTGCTCCTGTTCTAGCGCAACCGGATATTGAGAAGCCGTTTGATGTATATTGTGACGCATCCAAGATAGGTTTGGGATGTGTGCTCATGCAAGAAGGAAGAGTCATAGCTTATGCCTCTCGTCGTTAAAGAAACATGAAGTGAATTACCCTACTCATGATTTAGAGCTTGCTGTTTGTAGTGCATGCATTGAAGATCCGGAGACATTACCTCCTTGGTAACCCCTGCAATGTGTATACGGATCATAAGAGCCTGAAGTACATCTTTACTCAAGATGACTTGAACATGAGGCAACGTAGATGGCTGGAATTGATCAAGGATTATAATTTGCAATTGCAGTACCACCCTGGTAAGGCCAATGTAGTGGCCGATGCTTTGAGTCGGAAATCTCAGAGTGATGCTCTTCCGTCAGAGTTGGTAGAAGGCCATAATCTTATGCATTCAGTGATCTTGAACAATATTCGCATCAGTTGTGAACTGGAGGGTAAGGTTAAGGAAGGTCAAAAGTCAGACAATGCAATCTCAGAGATCAAGAAAAGAATCAAAAGCATGCCATCTCAGTTCTTCAAGGAAGATGATCAAGGAGTCTTGTGGTACGATAAACGTCTAGTTGTACCACAGGACAAGGAACTTAGAAAGCAGATCATGGATGAAGCTCACTTGTCCAAGTTATCTATGCACCCTGGTAGCAGTAAGATGTTTCATGATCTAAAACGTCAGTATTGGTGGTCTCACATGAAAAGAGATGTGGCAGAGTATGTAGCGAGTGTGATACCCGTTGTCGGGTGAAGGCCGTTCACTTGAAGACAGGTGGTTTACTTCAACCATTGCCAATTCCAGTCATTGGAAGTGGGAATGTATCGTATGGATTTCATTCTTTGGATTACCCACTACACCAAAGGGTCATGATTCTATTTGGGTCATAGTGGATCGTCTAACCAAGTCTGCACACTTCATACCTGTCCATACAACATATCGTCCACCTCAGTATGCTGATATCTACGTCCAACAGATTGTCAGGTTGCATGGTGTACCTAAAGAGATAGTGTCTGATAGAGGACCGCAGTTTGTGGCTCATTTTTGGGATCAGTTGCAGAAGGGTTTAGATACTCAACTATTGCACAGTACTGCTTATCATCCACAGACTTCAGGCCAGACTGAAAGAGTGAATCAGATTTTGGAAGATCTGTTGCGTGCTTGTGTTTTGTCATGGAAGGGTTCATGGGAAAAGTGGTTGCCGTTAGCCGAGTTCTCGTATAACAATAGCTATCAAGAGAGTATAAAAATGTCACCTTTTGAGGCTTTGTATGGTAGGAGTTGTAGAATACACCCGCCCGGTTGGGTTGAGACGGAGATAGACGATACTATGGTATTGACTTCATTAAAGAAGCTGAAGAGCAAGTCAAGCTTATTCGACAGCATATTGCAGCCGCACAATCCCGACAGAAAAGTTATGCTGACAAGAAAAGACGGCCTGTAACATTCCAAGTTGGAGACCATGTGTATCTGAAGGTGTCCCCTATGAAAAGAGTGCAACGTTTCAGTGTGAAACAGAAATTAGCACCTCGGTATGTAGGACCTTTCAAAATCATAGAACAGAAAGGACCTGTGGCCTTCAAGCTAGAATTACCCGAAGATATGAGTGTCTTGTTTTCCCCGTATTCCATGTATCTCAACTCAAGAGGTGTGTGCGACTCCCTAAGGAAAAGATCAAGATGTCGATATCAAAGCGCAGCCGAGACTTGACCTATGAGGAGAAGCCGATAAAGTTGTTGGATGTCAAGGAGAGAGTGACACGAAACGAACGGTCAAAACGTACAAGGTATGTTGGAGTCATCATGATGATCTGGATGCTACTTGGGAGGCGAGGACTACCTTAAAGACGCATACCCGAATTTCCATAAGCAATGGTTAGTTCGCTCAAATCTCGGGGCGAGATTTCTTTAAGGGGGGTAGGCTGTAACAACTCCAGTTTTAGGGTTAGACAAATCTTGCATCATGAGCATGATCATCACATAAGCATCATTTATGGCATTTTTGTGGCAATATTTTGAGTGCTTATTTTAAAAATGCAAATAGGAGTTTTCAAAGGTTTTCTAGAAGTCAAACTTGTGATGCTTTTCTCAAAATGGAGCTTTAACAAAGTTTGTAGAGAAGAATTTTTGGAGAAACTTTTGTTTTGACCCCAATTTATGAAAATGACTTTTGGTGCTTCAAAAATGGCAAAAACAGTTTCAAAAATGAATTTTAAAGGTATTTTATGTGACCCAAAATTTTATTTTCAAATCTAGGCCGATTTTGCAAAAACTTTCTACATGAAAGTTATTCATCTTTTAATGTTGAGCAACTTTTGTTTTTGGACCATTTTCAAATTCGCACCATTTTCAAATTATGGGCGAGTCAAACATTCAGTTCAAAAAAATTGGACAGTGGGACCCACCCGGGCCCACCTGTCATCAGCTTTCTTCTCTCCTCCCCCTTCCTTCTCTGCTTCGCACCGCAGAGCCGCCCGACCGCCGACGCCAGCGCCGCAGTGTTTTCTCGCTGCGCTGAAAGGCCCTTGTTTGGTTTTGATAATTGAGTGACAACTTTAGGTGGACTAACATGTGTGATGGTTGAGATACACAGGAGTTAGTTCACAGGTACATGTGTGTGAGCAACATATGCCATGGTGGAGATGGCTTGGAGATGTTGTGAGGCTCAACACATGAGTTGATAAAGGAGCTCATTGCAAATGAGACATGACATGGAGTCATGTGACCAAGAGGTGAAGATCAAGATGAGGCTTGGCTTGATGGACCGGTTGCAAGTGTGAAGGGCAAGTTGAGGCTGCGAAGCGAAGGACCATGCGATGGTGAAGCTTGGGCAAGACTTGGCGCCGATGGACCGACGCAACGGTGAAGAGCAAGTGAGGTCAAGATCGATGGACCAAGAGTGTCACATGATGATATGAAGTGGATCATATCATTTGATGATCGTGTCGGTGCATGTTGTTGCATTGGCACAATGGAGGAAGACGGTGGAGATGGAAATGCGCAAGGCAAAGGTAAAACCTAGGGCATTTCATTTCACCGGTCTAAGGTTGAGTAGAGAAGTACTTGACCGGATTTAGGATAGATGGCCGTACTATCAAGAGGGGTAATCTTGTTTGCATATCGGTCATCTAGTGCCACTTGAGCGATCTAACATTGCGATGTGCTAGGATCGAGTGGCGTTGTGAGATGAAGAGAAAATCCTTTGAAAATGATTGTGAAAATGCTAACACACAAGCACATGGAGTTGTACACGGCGGGATTCGGCGCTTTCGGGAAAATTGGAGGCATATTTTCCATTGCGCCGGATGCAAATTGTTGTTGGAAACATGCTATCTATGGTGGTCAAGTTGGTATACTTGTGGGATAGCATGGTGGAGAAGATCGTTTTCGATGGGTCTGTAAATCATGGATTTACAAGCGCCGGACGCGGTGGTCGGACGCGGCCAGGGGGCCGGACGCGTCCGGCGCGCGTGGAAGGTTGGCGTGGCGGCGCTCGGCGCGCGAGCGCCGAACGCCGAGGAGGCGCGTCCGCGCACGCCGGACTCGGACCTAAACTTCGGTGCCGAGTGCCGCGTGAGCACGTTCGCCGACGCGCGCCGGACGCAGCGGCGGACTCGGCGAGTCACCGTTTGGCGTCCGGCGGTTCTGCGCGCGGGCGGTGCTGGTGGATGCACTGGCCGGACGCGTCCGGCGGTGGTCACCAGGCGCGTCCGGCACAGGGTTTCTGAGCAGATCGTGAGGTAGCCGTTGGGGATCAACGGTCGACTTCGAACGGTCAATACACGTGGCATGACGAGGAGTGCCGGACGCGGCTTGGAGCGTCCGACGGTGGAGGCCGGACGCGTCCGGCGCTCGTGTTTCAGTTGCCCGAGGTGGCAACGGCTAGTTTCAGCCCTTGGGGCTATATATACGTGGTTTGGCCGGCCGTGTGACCGGTTCGAGCACGCCCGGCTATGTTGCCTTGTGTGGTGGTGCTTGGAAGCCCTCTAACTCACATATGCTTGGTAGTGACCATCCGATAGTGTGAGAAGAGCGATTCTAGTGCGAGTGCTTTGTGAGATTGCATTTGTGGCACTAGGTGGTTGTGTTGCAAGCCGGAGAGCTTGTTACTCTTGGAGGATTGTCACCTCCTAGACGGCTTGGTGGCAAGAGGCTCCGTGGTAGCACGCGTGGAGATACGGTGCTCCGGAGAAGAGATTGTGAGAGGTCGGTACTCACCTCGCGGGGATCGCGAAGAGTAGCCCTATTGGATTGCGCGTGTCATTGAGTTACCACCCTTGCGTGTGTGGGTTTGCTCGGTGCCTTGAGGGGCTCACTTGAGAGTGGTGTCTTGCGGTGCCTTGCGGGGCGTGCCTTGAGGGGCAAGTGACTTGAGGGTCACACCGAAGAACCATCTAGGTGAAAACACCGGAGGAACCACCGAAGGTGTTGGTCAACACAACGGGACGTAGCTTGGGGGCAACCAAGTGAACCGGTGAAAAATCGCCGAGTCATCTTGTGTCCACACTTCGCGGTGGTTTGCAATCTCTTTCACAAGCTTTGCATTTACTTTTCTTACATTCTTGTATAGCTTGTGTAGTTGCTCTTGTGGTTAGTTAGCTTGAGTAGCTTGTTAATCACCTTCTTGCTTGTGTAGCTAGAAGTAGAGTAAGTTGCCTTGCTTAGCTTGTGTAGTTAAGTAAGTTTGAGCTCTTGGGTTTGGCTTGTGTAGCTTTGTCCATGAGCATCTAGTGAGCTTAGGTTGGCTTTGTGCTTTTGCTCATTAGAATTGTGTAGGTGCACACCCGGTTGCTAAAGTACTAGTTGCTTAGTTTTGTGTGACCTTGCAAGCTAGACTTGTTTAGTGTGCACTAGCTAGATTGGCACCTTGTCTTCTTGTTTAGGATCTTTTACAAGGTGCATCTAGAGACATAGATAGAGGGGTGAAAGTCTTGGCTAGGCTGATAGATTTAATTCCGCACGTATTTCGGTTAGCCGGAGCGATTAGTTTTAAAAAGGACTATTCACCCCCCCTCTAGTCCGCCATCTCGACCTTACAAGTGGTATCGGAGCCAGGTTCTCTCATTTTAGTGGTCTTCACCGACCCGAGAGGATGGCGACTAGTGGGATAGATGTTGAGTGCTCTTGTGACACACACATTTTTGATGGCACGGACTTTGCACGGTGGAAACACCATATGCTTGATCATTTTCGTGCATCGGGACCTAAGGTTTGGTGGGTTGTCACAAAGGGTCTCACTCACGTGATGGACGATGAGAACCTTACCGAAGCTCAACAAGCTCTTTATGATCTTAATGATAAAGCTCTTTGCTTTCTAATGCTTGCTTTGAGTTTTGATGTGTTTAAGAAGGTGAATCATCGAGGAACCGCACGTATGGCGTGGGATTCCATCAAGCACATCTTCGGCGATGCCTCCACATGGGATGATGGCAAGTATGAGGTGGAGGAAGCCACGATGGTGCTACATGAGTGTGTTGAGCATGATCACAACAAGATTGCTGTGAAAGATTGCTCCACCTCATGGTCAAGTGAGGAAGATGATCGATCTACCTCAAGCTCACTTGACAAGATAAAGGATGATGCCTCAAGTGATGCAAGTAATGATTCTACCCCAAGCACACATGACGGCGATGATGGATCATGCTCCAATGATGATGCAACTACAAGCTCTCCAACATCATCATATTGCTTCATGTCACAAGGTGACACTAAGGTATCAAGTTGCAATGTGATTGATCATGATTCATATGATGAGCTTGTTAGTAGACTTGCTAGCATGACCATATCTTTGGAAAAAGAGAAAGCCAAAACAATGAAACTTGAAAATGAAAACTCTTTTCTAAAGACAACATGTGAACAACAAAAGCATCTACTTTATGTTATTAATTGTTCACATGATGTGTTAAACTTGGCCCATGAGGAACTTAGTGTTGCTCATGAAACTTTGTTGCAAGATCATGCTTTTCTCACTAAGAAGTTTTCCATTGAAGAAATTAAAACTAGTGAGAGCTCATCACTTGGGTTGAATGATCAATCACATATGACTAACCTTTGTGATGTAGGGAAGAAGCTTGTATCCACCTCTTATGATGTTTTACATGATATACCATGTTCTTCACAATTAGATGCTTGTTCTACTTCTATGTCTTGTGAGACTAATCTTTTGAAGGAGAACAATAGACTCAAAAGCAAAGTGAAGAATTTGAACAACAAGCTAGAGAGGTGCTACAACTCTCAAGTCACCTTTGAACACATGTTGAAGAACAAGAGAAGATATGGTGACAAGAGTGGCCTTGGTTTCAACAAGGACAATGTTGGGGTGAGTGAAGTGCCAAACATCACACATTCTCAACTCTTGAAGAGCTACAAGAGATTTGGCAACATGAATGGCATCCGCTACAACAACACCAACATTAAGGGAAAGAAATGGGGCAAGAGAAAGTATGAGAAAGAAATGAAGAAGCTAGAAGAAGAAAGGCTCTCTCATTTCATGTGCTTTCAATGCAATGAAATGGGACATCTAGCAAGAACTTGCCCAAACAAAGAGGAGTCTCAACCAAAGCCACAAGATGAGCAAGAAAAGAAACCCCAAGATCAAGTCAAGATCAATCATGAAGATATAATTGATGACTTGAAGATGAAGAAGAAAAAGAAAACAAGAAGGGGTGGAAGAGCAAGGCATTCAACTCCTATTCAAGATGCCAAGATGATGATGAGCAAGAATCAAGAGAAGAAAGATTTGGCTCACATCAAGTGCTTCAAGTGTGAAGATATGGGACACTATGCCTCGGGGTGTTCCATCAAGCTTGAGAAGAAGGCTCAAGCAACTCATAAGAGGCAAGGCAATGAAGAGCATCACATGAGCAATGAAGAAAAGGCTCAACTAAAGAGAAGATGCTATTCATGCCGGGAAAGGGGACACATGGCTCATTCATGTCCCCTAGGTAACAATTCTAAGCCTATTTCAATTGAGGCAAATAATATGCTTAGAAAGGATGAAAATGGTACCTCAATGGTTTCTATTGAAAAACATCCCGCTACTCATACTAAGGCTTTGCCTAAGTATGTTGCTCCTAACTTGAGAGGACCCAAACATGTTTGGGTACCATCAAAAAGTGGATGATTGTGTGTAGGTACCATGGCATTGGAGACTTGATTCAATTGAGTTCATATTATTCATCATTTTATTGAATCAAGTAATTAAAGCTTAGTGCTATTCCCTTTCCCAATGCCAAGTCATGACAAGTGAAGTCCAATGTGCTACAACATACAAGTGCAATAATCAAGTTGTGGTAATCTATTGGTATTCGAAGGCTTGCAAAGTATTTGAGTTGAAGCTTGCTAATGGATGATCATGAGTTATCAAAGGTATATTCCTAGTTGATCTATTCATTTGGGTGCATATGAGTTGATTGAATTGGATATATATGCATATGTTGCTTGCTATAAGATGATTGAATGGATTCATTGCTTAGTAGTCAAATTTGGATTGGTTTGGTTGGATATGATCACAAGATGACTCTTAATAAGTGGTTTGAATGGATATATGTCTTGTGTTGGTATTCAAACAAATTGATATCAAGTTTGACTCAATTTGAAGAGGCATAGCTCAATTGCTTAAAATCTGTCCAAATATTTAGAATCTGAGCTAGCTAAAAAGACAGCCATGATTGAGTGATCAAATCTATTTGGATTGACTTGAAATTTGGTATGGATGCTCTACACTCATTGTATAGTATGCTGTACAAATTCCATGAAGATTGGATAAGAATTGCTTCGGTTTTGGAGTATATCTTGTCAGCTATAGTACAGCAGTTTTCAGCATGTAACAGTGTGGGAAGATGTGAAATTTGGCAGCAATCTAGAAGGCCAATGAAGCTAAAATTTTTATAGCTACTGGTAGACTTAGTGTTGCACATCTCCACCATATTTCATGGCATTTGGAGCTGTACATTGGGATATATGAATTATTCTTTGAAGAGTACAGAATCTGCCAGAAAAGTAACTATCATTGGTTATATCAAGAGTCACTCAAATTGAAAGGTCCTCAAGTTGGTTTCTTGTTTACAAGTGGTTGAGGAACCTAAGTTTGGTTTTGAATTGGTCTAGAAGCATGAAGAATAATGAGTACAAGGTCATTTGATTGTGAAGTGTATTTGTTACACTATTTGGTACTCAAATCGAAGATCAAGATCAAACTCAAGATGAAGATGAAGTTTAAAGTTCTAGTGACAATTGAAGATCATTTGGTAGAAAGAAAAGAACTTAAAACAAGAAAGAAAAGGACTTAAAGAAGATTTCAAGTGATTCATCATATCAAGTCCAAGGATCAATCAAAGAAAGGCAATTCAAGTGAGTGTCAAGGATAGTTCTTGGTGATCCAAGAGATATTGGAGATGTTCGGTTGAAGCAATCAAAAGGGTTGATAAAGAAAGCAAGCAACACCCAAGATAGAGAGCAATACATGACAAGTCAAGAAATAATACAAGTGGTGCACAAGTGGTACCCATTCAAGTGGTATTCTCTCATGCAAGCAAGAATCACAAGAAGAAGCAGGCCAACCACAACAAGAAAATGCACTTGATCTCAAGTGGGTTTTCATCTCATATGGGTGAAGCATGGTATTCAATCATGGTATCTATTAGCTTCATCAAGCTTATAAATGGACTTCACATTGCTATTGGAGGAATGTATTGGAATCTAAATGACTATACTCTTCTCCAACATAGCAAAGGTATCATTGTAATGTGCATGATCATTTCATCCCTTACTAGTATGCGGTTAGTGCATATAGTACATGCTTATTAGGATCATGCATAACAATGAAATGTTTTAAATTCATGGTCAACCACTATTGCTTGAATGTTTGATTTATCTAGTGGTATGAGTATGAGTTTGTTCATGAGCTAGTGAACCCAAGTACTTGATCTAGTTTGAATTGCATATAAGTTTCAAGTACAACATTGGCAAGATATCCCTTCTAGTGAGGTGTGAAGAAGCTTGTCATTGGTTCAAATCGGACTTGAAAGCTTATAAGTGATTCATATTAGCTCAAGTCTAAGAGAAAGAAGCTCATGGAAACAATCTAGTTCAAGAATTGGTTATTCATGACAAATCCAACAAGTGGTTACCATAATGCTAGTTCTTGCAAGAAATGTCTAGCTTATCACTACCTTCACAAGTGGTGTTCCTACAAGTGGTATGGTACACATGGTTTTCATTCAAGTGATATCTAGTACATCAAGATGATGGTTCCACAAGTGATCCTCAACTTTAAAGTGATCAATTCAAATCAAGAGAAGCTACCCTCACCGACAAGAAAGTGTTTGATTGGTTTGACTCATGCTTTGTCATAGGGGGAGGAGCCCGACTTCATCGGTATTAGAGACAAAGAAACTTCATGTGACCTACATGTAGTATCTTTGGTGCTATGACAAAGGGGGAGTGCCCAATGCATAGTTACAAGTGGATTCCTTGCAACTACATGTGGATTTTACAAGTGGTGTCATTCCAACATATGGTGTTGTCCATCAAAAATGAAGATTCAAGACTCAACCATCAACCCCTAGTTCCAATCCTTTGCATCAAGAGAATTTTTCTTACATGTGGTATCTTCAAGTGTATTCTTTGCATACCTTTATGGTCATTGATGACAAAGGGGGAGAGAATTGTACAAAGATATGCGAAGAAGCATACAAAGGGGAGAATGCGAAGAAGCATACAAAGGGGAGAAATATGGAACAAAAGAAGCATACAAAGGGGAGTAGAAAATGGACATGGATCAAGAGGGAGCAACATTAAAGAATGGAGGAGGATAAAAAATTCCTGATTAAGAGAAGCACACAAGTAGGGGGTGCAAGCTCATGAACTTGTTTGATTGCATCTAATATGTGCATATTCATGTGCTTGCTTGCATTCGCATAAGTTCTTATATTTAAATATGCAATGCTTGTGTGGTGAATGCTAGTTATAGAACTTGATTGATGATTTGAAAAACTAGCACGTATAGGATGGTTTAGCTAGTCACATGTGCTTTACAAGTGGTACTAGAACCTTGCTTATAATGTTGATCTCATGAGGTATCTAGTGTTTTGTTTCATGTGATTTCTAGCTAACCATGATGCTAAGGATGAACTTCAATGGTGCAACTCCGATTTGTATCACGCTTCAAAGGTTTATCTTATACACCTTAGCACCACTTAGTAGTGCTAACTCTCCCAAAATTTCCATATTTATGCATGTGTGCAAGCTTGAAACCAAACCATTTGGGCACACATGTAGGGGGAGCTATCACTACCAAGTTGACTTTGTGGTACTTATCCAAATCATGACGTTGAGCCTAAATGTTGGATAAGTGGCATAAAGTCCAAATATTCTTAAATTCCATATCTTTGTAGAGTTGTCATCAATTACCAAAAAGGGGGAGATTGAAAGGCCCTTGTTTGGTTTTGATAATTGAGTGACAACTTTAGGTGGACTAACATGTGTGATGGTTGAGATAATGGTTGAGATACACAGGAGTTAGTTCACAGGTACATGTGTGTGAGCAACATATGCCATGGTGGAGATGGCTTGGAGATGTTGTGAGGCTCAACACATGAGTTGATAAAGGAGCTCATTGCAAATGAGACATGACATGGAGTCATGTGACCAAGAGGTGAAGATCAAGATGAGGCTTGGCTTGATGGACCGGTTGCAAGTGTGAAGGGCAAGTTGAGGCTGCGAAGCGAAGGACCATGCGATGGTGAAGCTTGGGCAAGACTTGGCGCCGATGGACCGACGCAAGCGGTGAAGAGCAAGTGAGGTCAAGATCGATGGACCAAGAGTGTCACATGATGATATGAAGTGGATCATATCATTTGATGATCGTGTCGGTGCATGTTGTTGCATTGGCACAATGGAGGAAGACGGTGGAGATGGAAATGCGCAAGGCAAAGGTATAACCTAGGGCATTTCATTTCACCGGTCTAAGGTTGAGTAGAGAAGTACTTGACCGGATTTAGGATAGATGGCCGTACTATCAAGAGGGGTAATCTTGTTTGCATATCGGTCATCTAGTGCCACTTGAGCGATCTAACATTGCGATGTGCTAGGATCGAGTGGCGTTGTGAGATGAAGAGAAAATCCTTTGAAAATGATTGTGAAAATGCTAACACACAAGCACATGGAGTTGTACACGGCGGGATTCGGCGCTTTCGGGAAAATTGGAGGCATATTTTCCATTGCGCCGGATGCAAATTGTTGTTGGAAACATGCTATCTATGGTGGTCAAGTTGGTATACTTGTGGGATAGCATGGTGGAGAAGATCGCGTTTTCGATGGGCTGTAAATCATGGATTTACAAGCGCCGGACGCGGTGGTCGGACGCGCGGCCAGGCGGGCCGGACGCGTCCGGCGCGTGGAAGGTTGGCGTGGGCGGGCGCTCGGGCGGCCTGGCTGAGCGCCGAACGCCGAGGAGGCGCGTCCGGCGCACGCCGGACTCGGACGGACGAAACCACGGTGCCGAGTGCCGCGTGAGCACGTTCGCCCGACGCGCGCCGGACGCGCGGCGGACTCGGGCGAGTCAGCTGTTTGGCGTCCGGCGGTTCTCGTGCGCGCTGGCGGTCTTGGTGGATGCACTGGCCGGACGCGTCCGGCGGTGGTCACCAGGCGCGTCCGGCACAGGGTTTCTGAGCAGATCGTGAGGTAGCCGTTGGGGATCAACGGTCGACTTCGAACGGTCGATACACGTGGCGTGACGAGGAGCGCCGGACGCGGCTTGGAGCGTCCGACGGTGGAGGCCGGACGCGTCCGGCGCTCGTGTTTCAGTTGCCCGAGGTGGCAACGGCTAGTTTCAGCCCTTGGGGCTATATATACGTGGTTTGGCCGGCTGTGACCGGTTGCTGAGCACGCCCTGGCTATGTTGCCTTGTGTGGTGGTGCTTGGAAGCCCTCTAACTCACATATGCTTGGTAGTGACCATCCGATAGTGTGAGAAGAGCGATTCTAGTGCGAGTGCTTTGTGAGATTGCATTTGTGGCACTAGGTGGTTGTGTTGCAAGCCGGAGAGCTTGTTACTCTTGGAGGATTGTCACCTCCTAGACGGCTTGGTGGCAAGAGGCTCCGTGGTAGCACGCGTGGAGATACGGTGCTCCGGAGAAGAGATTGTGAGAGGTCGGTACTCACCTCGCGGGGATCGCGAAGAGTAGCCCTATTGGATTGCGCGTGTCATTGAGTTACCACCCTTGCGTGTGTGGGTTTGCTCGGTGCCTTGAGGGGCTCACTTGAGAGTGGTGTCTTGCGGTGCCTTGCGGGACGTGCCTTGAGGGGCAAGTGACTTGAGGGTCACACCGAAGAACCATCTAGGTGAAAACACCGGAGGAACCACCGAAGGTGTTGGTCAACACAACAGGACGTAGCTTGGGGGCAACCAAGTGAACCTGGTGAAAAATCGCCGAGTCATCTTGTGTCCACACTTCGCGGTGGTTTGCAATCTCTTTCACAAGCTTTGCATTTACTTTTCTTACATTCTTGTATAGCTTGTGTAGTTGCTCTTGTGGTTAGTTAGCTTGAGTAGCTTGTTAATCACCTTCTTGCTTGTGTAGCTAGAAGTAGAGTAAGTTGCCTTGCTTAGCTTGTGTAGTTAAGTAAGTTTGAGCTCTTGGGTTTGGCTTGTGTAGCTTTGTCCATGAGCATCTAGTGAGCTTAGGTTGGCTTTGTGCTTTTGCTCATTAGAATTGTGTAGGTGCACACCCGGTTGCTAAAGTACTAGTTGCTTAGTTTTGTGTGACCTTGCAAGCTAGACTTGTTTAGTGTGCACTAGCTAGATTGGCACCTTGTCTTCTTGTTTAGGATCTTTTACAAGGTGCATCTAGAGACATAGATAGAGGGGTGAAAGTCTTGGCTAGGCTGATAGATTTAATTCCGCACGTATTTCGGTTAGCCGGAGCGATTAGTTTTAAAAAGGACTATTCACCCCCCTCTAGTCCGCCATCTCGACCTTACATGCGCCCCCGCCCGTCTGTCCATCCTGTCGACCCCGACTGTCCCCTTTGTCCCCCTCGTCTGCCAGCCCGGTTCCCCCCCTCGCTGCCTCGCCTCCCCCGCTGCCGCCCTGCCGCCGTCGCTGAGCCGCCCGCTCTGCCGCCGCGATGCCGCACGCGGTGGAGAGCAAGCCACGGCCGCCAACGGCTCCGCGACGCCGCCGCGGGTATGCCAAGGCACTCGAGCGCCCTCGCGGCACGCCGCCTCGCTTCGCCGCCCGAGCGCGCCGCGCACCGAGCCAAGCGCCATGGACGCCGCACCATGGCCATCATGCCGCCGCGCCCGTGACTCCTCCCCAGTCCAAATTGGACGCGTCCTGCGCCCTTATAAGCTCCACCACACTCGCCCACTCATTCCGCCCCGCTCAATTCCCTTTCCCCTCGCCCGCAGAGAGCACCGCGGAGCTCGCCATGGCCGCCGCCGCGAGCCGCGCCGGCTAGCCGTGCCCCCGCTCCGCTATTTTCATCCCAAAAACGTGTCACCGTGTTCGCCTCGCCTTCCTCCACCTTCGCCGCGTGTCCTTGCCTCGCATCGTCCCAAGGTAATGGCCAATTTGGCCGTCGTCCTCCCCGCCGCGGAAGCCGAGCTCCGGCGAGCCTCTTCGGTGCCACCGCCGCTCGCGCCCGCCGTCGTTTTCCTTCCCTAACTCGCGCGCTAGCTCCGCCCTCGCGAAGGCCGTCGGCATTCCGAGCGCGCCGCCGAGCCCTGCTCCGACCGGCCGCCGTCAGCCGTCCGCCGCGCACGCCGCCGTCCGTCGCGCTCGCCATTCTATTGCGCCCTAGGTTCCATTTTCACCACCATCGCGTTCGCGTCGTTGTCCCGAGCACATTGGTGCCAACCGCGTCGCCCCGGAGGAGCCGCCGTCGGCGAGCTCTCACCGGTCGCCGGCGAGGTCTCCGCCCGACCCGTGGACCGGTGGGGCCACGGCCGGCCCACGCGTCGCGCCTCGGGCGCGGCCGCGCTGTGTGCGCTGCGCCGGTACGCGCGTAGCATGCGCGGCCCACGCGTCGGCCCGGTGGGGAAAACTGCGGGTGCGCGTAGCATTTTAGGATATTCCGGTTTTAAAAAGGATTTTCGAAAAAGATGATTAATCTTTCAAAAATCATATCTCCTTATTTATAGGTCCATTTTGGGTGATTCAAGTGTCCATATTTTTCTTATGATGAGCTTTATGCATGTAGGGTATTGGTGTATTTTTATGAAATACTTTTCTGTACTGTATTATTTAATGTCTTTAATTGCTTATATCTTATTAAATGCATAAGTAAATGTAGGTTTATCAGAAAAATGTGGTTCTTGTTTTGTTGCTCTAGTTAGGAGAGGCTTTATCTATGAAAAATATTATTTATATATGTCATGTGTAGAAAATGCCCTGTTTAATTATTGTGCTTGCTTTGCTTAGAGTTTAGGAAATTCATAATTAATTATTTATGCAAGGTTTAGGCTTGATAATTTTTCTAGGGTGTTTTTATGCCTATAAGTAGCTGTTATTACCATGAGATCTGTTGTTTGACACTTTTCATAATGCAAAGTATTTTTAGGTCTAGATTTGTTGTTGTCTTGTCCTTTTTATATAGAATAAATGGTTCACTGTTTTGACCTGCAAATTTTATGGTAGGCTTGTTGTTACCTAGCTAAGCTACTGTAATTTTTGTAGATTTTTCTGAGCAGTCTAGCTATAGGTTGCTGTTATGCCTGTTACGATCATGATCGGTTAATCGTCGAGGTCTAGGTTAACTAGTGTTCTTGCTATGTTTAATTAGGGTTATAAGAGGTGTAATATGCTAGGATGATGTTGACTACCTTGGAACTTCATGATTGGTTCATCATCATCATCATACGCTTCCATTTCGTATTGCATTCCCGATACTCATACGCATCGATGCATCATACACGATTCTTAGGAAGGAGTGACGCCGTAGTTCCCGAGGAGCCGGAAGGAGAGGAGAGCGAGCGGGAGCTTGATCTTTGCGGGGAGGCGGACGGGACGAGGATCCGGACGCTGACTTGCCACGAGTGCCCTAACCATCACCCTAGCTCCTTTGAGAAAGGCAAGCCGAGGAGCATTACTCCTACGGTTTTCAAAATATTTTACTTGAGTCATTTATTTATTATGATGCATTAAGTTAATAGGCGTTGACTTGGAACCGTTACTGCATTATGAGTACCTTGATCCACCTAAATATCGTTACCCTATTAAGTTCAAGATCGCGCTTATGCTTAGCACTGCTTAATTAGATCGGTAAAAGACGGGTGATTGACCCCCATCCACGAGGTAGGTGGTTACTACCCTTTGGTTGATACTATGGAGGTTGGTTAGAGAACATAACCATGTGGCCTTGTTAAATCACGACTAGTCGGAGTTTGTGGTGTGTTAGACCACGGAAACTCAGGCGATGTCACTTAAGGGACTATGGCTTTGTACGTCCTCGGATCATGTTGAACAATGCCTCACGAGATAGGCTGGAAGGATGCGATCATCCGACCGCGAAGCCTTGAGGATGTTTGGGCCGGAATTTCAGCGAGTTGAGTGTATTGCCCACAGGCGCGGTATTAAAGCCGGTGGCCGGTCGCGCCGGAGTTACAGTAGCCGGGCATGCCCTGGTGTAATCGTATTTGTTGAAATCCGCGTCTCCTCCCGAATAGACCAAGGTGACCGTCGCTCGCTCTGGCCAGCGAGTGTGGTTTGTGTGAGGAATACCCCGCCAGCTAGTTTGCAATCGATTATAATCGCCATCATTCCTGGATAGTGAATACTTGACCGAAGCGGCGGCTTGTCGCAAATCATTGTGAAAAATAGGATGGTTATGGTTCTATGTTGTTGATCTTTGGTATGCTCAACTTTGAAGGATAGGATAGCATTATTTGCTCATACCCTGGAGATGGAGTAGTACAGGTGCTAACCTAGTGATGTCAGGATCCAACTTAAAAGATGTTAAGCTAGAGAGTCTTTTATAACTAAATGATTATTAATAAGCTCACCCTTTTTATCGCAAGTTTAAATGAGTCAGCTACCCCACTTATAAAGCCTTGCATACTCCTTGGTGTCACTTTATTTTTATTTATGACGGGTAAGTCTAGCTGAGTACCTTCTTGTACTCAGGGTTTTATTCCCTTATTGTTGCAGATGGTGAGATGTTCTATGGGTATTGCCCAACTTGCTTCTACCCTGCGTATGGGGATGAGTAGATCGTGGGCACGATCAATCTATCTATTGTACCTCTATGCTGTTGTCGGACGTGATGTTGGACCAGGCACTATGTTTCAACTAAGTGTGCGTTTGTGAACCAAAACTTTATTTGCTTCCGCAATTTGGATTTGAACTCGGTATTGTAATATTTATTTCGTACTCCGATGTAATCTACTATTTGTGAACCTATGTATCACTATGAACTGTTGTATGTTGAACTCAATTTGGTCTGGGCTGTATTGTTGAAAGTTTGAAATCCTTCGAGATTTAATATCTTTGCCGAGAGCTGGTATCTGACGTCCTCTCGGCATAGAGAACTCTCGGCATAGAGAACTCTCGGCACAAAAAAATGTTATTTTAATATCTTTGCCAAGAGCTGGTATCTGACGTCCTCTCGGCATAGAGTGGGGATAATTTTATTATACTTATGCTTACGCCGAGGGTGGCTAGGGCTTGCCTCTCGGCAAAGCCACTGAATTTGTGTATTTTTTATTTGATTTTTCATATTAATTCACCATAACCACAAAAAAATGTCGCGTAATTCACATAGACATCATCACATAATTCACCATAACCACAAGAATATCACATAATTCACCATAACCACAAGAATATCACATAATTCACATCCACCAACACAAGTACGTGTCCATCACATAAAGTGTCCAAGTGTATCACCAACATAAACAAAACACAACGTACGTGCACAACTGATCACCGCGCCGGTCCGAGCTGGGAAGGCCCCGCGCTTGACGCCACCGTCGACTGGCGCTGCACAAAAGAAGAAGATGTGTCACTAAATGTAAATAGATAACTAACAAGTAGCACCTTTGCGTCAAAAAAAAAAAGTAGCACCTTGGGTTCCCAAGTCAATGGATAAATTGGGTTCAGCATCCAGTGCAGTCCTACTAAATGAGTCCGACCCCGACTCAATAACACCGTCCCCAAGCGCAAACCGCCCATGCTTCTTGCCATGCCCCGCCCTCATCACGGCCTCTGGATTAAGCCGCTCCTCGTTCGTCGGATCGTACTGCTCCCCATGGAGTGACTTTTGCGTCTCTGTGTACGCAGAGATGAGAAGGTGGGTGCTGGCGTTGGTGAAGGACTCAGCAGGGGTCTCTAGGGTCCAGTCGATGTCGGACGAGGCCTTGCCAGTGTGGGACAAGGCAAATGCCTTGAGGTCACCACAAGGGCGGCCACCATGTGACTCCGACTGCGAGAAAGACAAGAACATTGTTAGAGTTGTTGCAGAATTGAGCGTTAGGTTAGAGAAATGGTTTCGCCTAACCCAGGCTTCCGCGAACTCGGAGAGGTTGCGGCTGCCTTGATGGTGTGGTAATCCTCGCATGCGCAAACGGCGCTCGCGGGCCTCCTCGTGGCCCTTCTTCCAGTCCGCACTGAGCCACCGCTCCACAAGCATCCGCCAGGCATCTGCATGGCTATTGCACCATGATGGAATCGCCTACAAGCCATCAAGCATACGATATATCAGAAGATCAGATTAAGGAAACATAATCTCAGAAGAAACCAATAGTATTGTTCTGTATTTACCTCTAGGTACTCCTCTTTCGTTAGCACGACCATCCTTGCATCACCTTTTGGGAGTTTTTGCTTTTTCTTCTTCGAGTAGTGCCAAATGTGGGCCTGGTGACGCGCGTCGCTTATGAAGTCCGCAACACGCTTCTGACAAGAAGTGAACGCCACTGTGTACGCCCTCGCCTCCTTTCCCTCCTCGTATCTAAAGAAATGCTGCATAAAGGCGCAATGTGTCAATTAATTAATAAAAAATGACCAATGGATACGATGTACTGAGGAATGTAGTGCGAGAAAGACTTACCTCGAGCTCCTTCACCACCCGCTGCGCCTTGTGTTTATATTTATTGTTATTACGATCCATGGCATCGGTGGCAAGTGTGTAGTGGCCGAACTTAGTGGCCGGCACCATGTTGCCGTCACCTAAGTCCACCAAGCCAGGGTAGTGCAGCCTGCACAGAGCTCCTAGGACGCCATTCACTTTGCGTGCCTTGCGACCAGAACGCACAACTTTCCAGTTCCTGCACAGGTGATTAAAAATGTTTTAGTTTCTATTTTGATTTTCAACATTTCAAATGAAGAATGCCCAACATGTGAAGTTGTTTTACCTATCCCCAAATGGTGTGATCACAGGGCGATCTTCTACTGGTGGTCGAGTCGGGAGCTTCGTGTTACCACGCAAATACGGGGTCCGCACAGAAGGGGACGGGACGACTGCGGTGGGATCCACTTCCTCTGTCGCCTCATCCCCCTCAGTCGTTGCCGTGCTGCCCGGACGCCTGCCCCTCCTCTGCGTCGGCTCTGGAGGGGGGCCCGACGCCGCCTGCACCTCAGGGGTGGCGTAAAGAGACTGGAGAGCCCTCTTGGGTGGCATTTCCTGCATTGAGAAAGAACAAAACCAATTAGCATATATAAACGAGACATACTTAGTAAGAGATGCAAAACGAAGAAAATATAATTACAAAAAACAAATAGTATATGTATTAGAAACGATCTCCACGGTCAGGATGAGCTGGGTTGTAGAGGTATCACATCGCTACCAACCATGTCCAAATTTTCATCCACCTCAGCATCAACAATGACAGCGCCTCGGTGTAAGCGATCAAAAGCAACTCTATATCCACGGCGAGCTGCTGGACGTGTACTGTTCACAGGAACAGTACAGAGCAAGAACTAGGAACCCTAGCATATGGATATGAAAAGAAAAAGACTAGGGACGCGAAGCAACACTAGATCGGGAATAATGAAGCACTAAACTACTAGGGGACCAAAGGAATCGAGCCAAAAGCGAACAAAAAGAAAATCACCTTTGTGGTTTCCGGTAGTATAGCTTGTTTGAGAAAAAAAATCACAAATAATAATGAACAATTGTTTGAGAAAAAATAACCGTGTAAATGTTACCGCAAAGGAAAAAAAACAGCAAATCATGTGCCTAAGCTAGTGCCTTGTGGTTGCCGTCTTGGTGTCACTCCATCCCTGGACATATATGAGAATGAGAAGGCAGGTAATTAATAAGCTAGAAATAAATTATTATTCAAACTAATCATCAGCCTGCACTACCTTTTAGTGCAGGCTTATGATTTGATCTGAACAGTGGCGGAGCTCGGCGAGAAATTTAGGTGTGGCACATAATTTTTAATGATATCGTACGACCACACATGAATGCCAAATATAATATATCAATTTGACAAATATCAACTAAACAAGAGTAAAAAATCCAATCCAAGAGCTAAAAAATATATAAATTTGATAAACAAATTAGTTAGTGTATAATATATGATGAGTAAATTGCATGGGGAGTACAAGAACTATACATGTGGGTGCAAATTACCCCAATAACTTTGAATCTGCTCTATGTGAAACAAGAACTTGTTATATTGGTGCGTATACGGTCCAAAATTCAATCCCTCAGCGTGCTCAGCAGTTTTCGGCTACGTTTGGACTCGTATTAGTATACAGCTTGTGCGGCTTTGTATGCACACGGCTCGTGCAGCTTGCATTGTCACTATATGGCTCGCGGCTCCCACAGGTGCATAGCTCGTGACAGTAGGTCTCAGCTCACGTACACGGCTCACGGCTCACGGCTTCTGCATATTCGCACCTCACTCAGGATAGACGCGTGCATATAGCAGATCGGATGCACATATCATAAGCCCATGATCTCCGCCTCAAAACGAGGAGCACGTCGTCGACCTTGCCATACACGGCTTGCTCGACGGCAGGACGGAACCGACGTCAAGATCAACACGAAGTAGATCGAGGAAGTTGCCGACCAAACAAGGCAGCGCTGCGGCGAATCATCGCAGGTGGCCGCGAGCAATGGATCCTTGTCGCCGAGAACCCGGCGCTGCTCCACCTCGATATGGTCAGTTCTCATCTGTTATTTGCATCTAAACCACGTCAGTTCATACAATTCCCTCAAAGATATACTATAAAGGAGAATCATTGTGTTTTGCCTTCCATACAGTTGGTATGAACTTCCATACAATTCGTATGAACTTTGCGTGTATTTGGACTTGAGTACAAGTAGCATACATACTGATGATCTAACTTGGTCAGACTGTATTTTTGGTTCATGTGCACTGTAATATTTATGAACTAATTAAAGGAGAGTATATTATTAATTATTGATTGCAGGTGATCATGTTGATCACTTCAGTGTGGAGATACATCATGGAACATCTAGATGTATATATCATTCAAATTTCCTTGAAACACTTGAAAACTGTAATGTACATTTTAGATTTCTTGTACTGAATCACTTAATAGACATAAGCTATGCGGCATCTTCTTTTTACTTATCCCTTTGCCTTTCAAGGTTGCAAAGAATCATGAAAAATCTTGCTATATATACCTTACGTTACTACACACGTAGGGAAGAAAACACAGACCAGCAGCACGAGCACACCGATGATGACGTCTACGAGCTCGTCCCCGTCGCTCGAGCCGCGTATGACCGAGCTGCTATGCATGAGCCGTGTACCTGCGAGCCGCACGAGCCGTATAGATTAAATTGTCGTGCAGGCTAAAGGATTGTATTTGGACCGTATATGCACCAAGATGACAAGTTCTTGTTTTATATAGAGCAGATTAATAGTTATTGGGGTAATTTGCACCCACACGTATAGTTTATGTACTCCCGATGCAATTTACTCATATATGATATATGATTATCTGAAAATAGGAAGCAAAAACACCAGCTCGCCAACGACCATGCTACCTGTGCGGCCCGCCGGCGCCCCTTGCCATGCTAGCCTGCAGGGCTGCCGCCTGGTAATGGCAGGGGCTGCTCAGTCCTACAGTGCACGGTCTGCAAGTCAGCACTTTTTTTTTTACAACAACTCAGCACGTTATGGAGGACAGGGTGGCAAGCAATGGGCGGGCTGGAGCTAGGCCGGGCGTGGCTCGACGGCTGCCTGATACGCGGTGCCGTGACGAACTGAAAGGCTGATGATTTCTTGGGCTAATGGGCTCTCCCCTCGTACTGGGCCTTTGGCCTTGGCTCGCTCCGTTGTGCGCCCCTGGGTCCTCTGCCTCGTCTCTCCAAACAGTCGCGCCGTCGGAGACCGAGCGCCGCCGCTCGATTGCCGTTCCTGAGGAAGAAGACAGGGGTACTAGGCTACTTGCTGGCGGTAGGTGTGGCAGCTGCCACACCTTGCCTTATGGGGAGCTCCGCCTCTGGATCTGAATAATATATGTTGCGGAGATTGTAGTATTAATTTTCTTAACTTGTTGTATACGTACTTACGGACGTGTGTACAGCCATGCTTTTGTCATATCTTTTTTTTTTTTTGCGAATAATGCTTTTGTCATATCTATGCAACAACACTCTAAAAAAAATAAAGGTGGTTTACACACACGTAGAAGTGATCGAGGTGCCATATATACACAGGACCAAATAACTTCGTTGACAATGTCATTTTGCTTGATGCGTGCAGCTGGACAGCGCCGGCCGCCGGCCAGGACTCAAGGCCCATGAGACCGTACCATGACTACAATAAACTTTTACAACCATTATATAGGTTTGCAAATAGGCCCTCTTATAAATAGATGAGTTTCTAATCTATACAATACTCTTAAAGTTGTAGATTCAGCACCCTCTCACAAAAACACTGTTCCAAGCACAGTCCCTCACAAAACACTGTTCTAAGCACAGTACACCAAGCACCACCGTCCGATGCCTGGCCTCCACACCACAGCCGTCCACGTCGTGCACGTTACTGGAACCAAGTCCACGTTTCTGGAACCAACCAAGCCTCACGTTACCACGTCCTCTCCTGCTGCCGCAGAAAAAAAAAGAAAAAAAAAACATCCTCGGCATCGTCGCTTCACCTGACGCCTCCCACCACGGCCTCCGCGGCTCCGCCACAGTCGCTGCGCCATCTCCGCCGCATCCGCCACCGCGCCCGCCCACGGCCAAGGTCTCGCGCGCGTGCGGCCTGCGCATCGCTTCCGCCACCGACGCCGTCGCCCTGCAGCCGTGGAACTCGCCATCACTCGGCCACTAGCGTCGCCATCGCCTCCTTCATCGGGCTCCATCGTCCGCCATCACACGAGGTCGCTACGGTCGGCGTCCTGCACTACCATTGGCTCAATTTTGTTTTGAAGACCAGACCTATTTTTCTAGATAAGATTGTAACCATCAGTCTCATGTTAGCCATTGATATTTAGCATTTCAAGATACGGTAAATGCCTTTTTCTACCCTGCCCTGCTCATGCGTTGATCAACTTCACAGTGCAGTACCAGTTACTTCGTTACTGCTAATTGCAAGTTCAAAATCAAACAACCTTCATGTCTTCTGTGCCACGAAAATATAGATTGGCACTAGCCTAAAATTATACGTGAGTGACGAATAGCCAAAAAAAAAAAAACCATGTTACTATGCTTATTTTCATATAGTCTACTCTACATATGTGTGTTTTTCAGGTTACTCTATTTCCAATGGTCAAAGGTTTCACAATTAACTTTTTAGTTGCAAGCTTAACTCTTCCATTTCATTGTGTGCTATGTATCTATCAATTGGATAGCATGAATTGTTGCCAGGCAGTAAATGGATAACAGCATCATGTTATTTTGAGTGAAATTATTGGCAACCAGTTGTTAAGTAATACATAATTCACAATGCTTACTGTGGTCCGCAGCAACGCGCGGGTGCCTGCTAGTAACACGAATATGTATGGAGAGCATTATGGTATATATGATCATTCATAGATGACTATTGATCTGTTTATTGGTTGTATCCCACCCTTGTGTGGCACCAGAATTTGTCCATAAATATGGCCAAAATTTAACTAGAATGGTGATGTGATGATGTCTTTGTATTGCACCCAAGTCAAAATCTAGACCTATAATAGGATTATTATTATGCATGACATGTGGGCCTCACATATATTTATGATTTTGAACACCAAACATATTCAAGGTTACACTTGTTTAATTGCAAAGGTTAAGATATGCATGGCGCAAGAGGAACGTGATTTTCAACAACGGTTCAACAAATATTTTTGTTGGAAGCTCGATTAATGGACACTAGGGGGATTCCCCGCGCGTTGCCGCGGGTACTAAGTAAAATTTTTATTGCTTCGAGAACAACTAATAAAAGATCAAAAGCTTTGTTTCACACATTATTAATGGGATGATATAGTGAAAAAGAGAGACTATTACATGCATAACATCTGAGAGAATGGGCAAGGGGGCAAAAGGAGCAAATTGGCTTGTAGTCCAATGGTAGGACAGTCCAGTGGGACGCTACCCACCAGGGTTCAAATCCTGGTACTCGCACCTTTTTCTGGGATTTTCCCAAGGATTTACCGGCGTTATGCATTAAGTGGTAAGCGATGTTCCCGTCGACGACGAGGCGCCAGTGGTGACTTCGAGAATCTCCAGATCTGCCGGGTGCTCAGTCCTTTGAAGATGCTCATAGGGGTAGGGGGTAGGATTTGCGTAGTGTGTTAAGCTCAGTGACAATGTGCAAGGGCCGGCAGCCATTAATTATTGTATGTTCCTATTATTATTAGAACTAACTGATTTTTGTGGGGTCATTATTAGAACTAACTAATTTTTGTGGTGTCATTATTAGAACTAATTGATTTTTGTGGGGTCCTTATGATGACTTGGCTTAAGGGAGAGGCTAGAGAATTAATTAGCTAGTGGGTTTTATCTTTATAGGAGATATAGATTTGATGCATGACTCGTGTCCTATCTCCTTGTGCAACGTGGTAGCTCTTTGCTTCGCTAGCTTTGGCAGTTTATCTTTGGTGCAGCGCCTCACAGCGGTTGTTCCTGGCCATCGGGGCTTGTTGTTGCAGCCGTGGCACATGACGGCGGTGGGGCTCCCATGGTCGGTGCTGGCCCCTCCACTACCGGAAACGTTTTTTTTTTCGCCGAGGGTACATTTTGAGACACTAAATTAACTCAAATAAAAAAGTTTTCTACTACAAACTTGTATAACTTTTAAAGATCTACAAAGTTTATATCAGTCATTTTTTCATTTGACAAATCGATAGTAATGTTATTCACAAAATCTATATCTCTCTAATAAGTTTTATGAAACTACTAGACAAATATATAAGATTTGTGAACAATATTAGAACCATCATGTTGGATGAACAAATGACGAAACCCCAAAAATAGAGTTTATAGATCTTGAGAAGTTATGAAATATTGTAGTTGAAAACTTTTTCATTTGAGTTCATCTTGCCATACTAAACCTACATTTGAATTTCTCAAATTTGAAATTTAAATTTTGTAAACGACCTCGAGATGGAAAAACTTTATAAATGAAAAGTGTAGATCTCAAAATTTTATGTAACTTTGTAGTTGATAACCTTTTCATTTGAGTTCATCTTGCCATGCTAAACCTACGTTTGAATTTTCCAAATTTGAAATTCAAATTTTGTAAACAACCTCAGATGGAAAAACTTTCTTAGCAAAAAGTGTAGATCTCGAAAAAGTTGTGAAACTTATAGTTGATAACTTTTTGATTTGAATTTGTTTAGGGCCTCAAAAAAGCAATTTACACTCGATTTGATATAATATGTGGAAACTAAAACGCTTATAGACACATATGATGTTGTGGTAATGTAGTGTAGTGGTTAAGGTCGAATCCGCGAGAGAGAGAGAGGTCACGAGTTCGAGTCCACATCGCCGAAAAGTGTGCAAAAATTCTAGAAAAAAGACAATGGCTAATTCTAGAAAAAAGACAATGACTAGGGCCTGGTGGGTGCTGTCTAGTGGGTCCCTCCTCCAAATAAAAAAATTCTAATATTTTTTTTTTTTTTTCATTTTTATCTTTGCCGAGTGCCAAAAACTTTGCCGAGGGACGTAGCCCTCGGTAAAGACTCCCTTCGCCAACTCAAAATTCCCCGAGCTCTTTGCCGAGAACCGCCTCTCGCAAAGCCTTTGTCGAGGGTAAATGGGCCTTTGCCGAGCAAGGAGGGCGTCTCCAGTATTGCTTCTTTTTTTTATTTGTTTTTTTTTTAAATTGAGCAACATCACCCTCTTTATTTAGTTAGGAATGATTGTACACATTACACACACCATAAGATGAATTTAAGAACTAAACATGTCATTCTATCTGGACATAGATCGAGCTAGGAGCTATTCTATATGCATCTAAAAAAAAGTTAGGCTTCACCCTGGACTCAACACAGGACACGTATATATGCCTATTCTAGTCTAGCAGATGCTTCTCTTCTGCTCTGTATAGCATAAATGCATCTCTTCTGCTCTGTATAGCATAAATGCATGAGCTGACGATCCAGATTTCGTGCATGCATCATTCATGTTCTTTTTCTTCATTTTTTTTGAGGAACCTTTCCGTTCATGCGCTTCTTGTGTTTCAGATCGAGGAAGAGAGATAAATTAAAGACGTACAAATAGAAAATAATAATAAGTGGCAAGAATTGAATCAATAAAGTCCATGCAAATCTTGTGTCTCTATCTCTGGCTGTAGAGGAGTGTTCTTAGGGTTTACAAAGTTCCATATGCAAATGTCCCCTAAATGAAACATGTGCTACGACACATTTGTGAATTTTTTCCTTAGGCTTGTTTATCATGCTCTCTTATTCTAAATGCTATATCTATTGACACTGTTTTTTTTTTTTTGACAAGGATATCTATTGACACTGTTGAATATCCATATGGTAATACTAAAAATGGTATCACTCAGTACGAGATTTTTCAGTAATGCTTTCACATCTATTGGTTAGGGAGACTAGATGACGGGACCAACAAGGACGAGAAACGCATACCAGTGGAGGCTCATGGTTGTTGTCTGGTAGAGTCACTGGAGCCAGGGAGTGGTTGTCGGGTAGAGTCACTAGAGACAGAGAGTGGTCGTCTCGTAGAGTCACTAGAGTCGAGGAGTGTGGCAAGATTGGACACGGTAAAATAGAAGGTGAGTATATGACATTTGTAGCCAGGACAAAAGAAAACACCACTGGAAACTTGAAATTCCCTGCCAGCGTCAGGCAAAACTGGAATTACCCCCTGACGGTATTTTTACTTTCCCTAATGATAAGTGCACCGTAAGAAATTTCATGGCGATATTTTTATTTTTTATGACGATACGTATATTTTCATGAAAACATTTTTATTTTCCCTGACGGTAGTGCACCGTGAGGGAATTTCAAGTTTCCAGTAGCGAAAATAGTTTAGCAATGTTAAGATAACAATAACCATGCAGATAATTAGAGATGCAAGTGGGTTTGTGTACGTATCCGTAAAGAGACTTCAGTTTCAATGATGTAACCTAAAAAAATAATTGATTCGCGGACAAACTCGTTTGCCTTTCTACTTGTGACTTCATCAATACCAAGATTTACTGACTTGGTCCTTCGGAGATATGTGTACTTCCAGCCGCGAGGAGAGCTTTTGCCACCGGAGGCAACACCGAACTAGGCTAGGTGCTCGCTTTTTTCCATGGATGTAATTATTCAGAATGTAGTCCAGTACAAACACTAACGCGTCTTTGTATGAACACTTTTATTTTCTTCTAATACAAAGATACGCACTCTCGTGCGTATTTGAGAGAAAAAAAAATGTGTACTTCCGTGATAACATATGGCCTGTGTCACAATATATATGTGAGTATCTTTTTTTTTTTTTGTAGTGCTATGCATCGCCTATATATAAGATGGATGGGCCAGAGCTGCTTGTGAAAGCAAAACAGATCTTGAAAGTGAGTGAGAGAGAGAGGTTGTACGTGCTAAGAGATTCGAGTGGTGCCCACTGCCGGTGACATGGCGGCGGTGGCGATGATGGCCGTGCTGCTGCTGATGGCAACAGCTGGGGTGTCTTGTTGGGCATCAGCCACGGGCGACTCCTACTCGTCATCCACTACCAACCTGCAGGAGGATTGCCTCGCAGAAGGATTTCCTTGCATAGCTTATGCTTTTCCTCCTCAATGCTGCAGCGAGATTTGTGTGCCCATCCTCTTTCCTTCGGGCAGGTGCGCCGATTAGTGGCTGGTCCACGGGTCGGTCACAAGAAACAACTTGTCCATGCATGCATTTTACTCTGCACGAGTTACCTATAATAATCTTATGCCAGCTGCCGGCACGTGCTTATATTCACTATTATTCAACACCAATTTATTTTGAGAGAATTTTTATGGTGCTTGGAAGCAATCGGTGGTTCCTTCTGTTAATCTGCTTTCTAGTTGGTTCCTCCTCCTTAATTATAGTTAAGGGTAGTTTAGTCATTCTCTGGTGTACAACTTCTCAGCGCTCCGAGCACGGTTGGGCAAGCACACCGCGCATGATGGTGGTGTGGCCAGATCCGAGCAAAGCCGGTCGAGCGCGTGTCGCGGGGGACACCGGCACCGCAACGCGGCTAGACGGGCAGACGTTGCCAATGGGGAGCGCATTGGTGTGCGGCTAGCTGGCAAACAAGCCCGATGAGTGCGGCGGCGTGGTTGACGCGGCACGTGGCGCAGTATAGGACCCGACGCGACGCTATAAGACAACGACGACGTTGGCAAGGGGGAGGGAATCACGGAACTCCAATGCAAGTTGAGGAAGGAGGTAGAAGCGGAACTCATGATGTAGCGCTAGTAGAATTTGCACTTGAAGTGGTCGACGACGTCGGGGCGAGAGGCGAGGTTCGGCGGGACGAGGATGTCGGACCAATAGCCGGCCCAGCGCTCGTCGCCCTCTTAGTCGTAGCAACTCTTCAAAAATTAAAAAACCGTTATACACTCTAAATTCAGTTCCGGGCCTACGTGAGTTTTTATTCTAGACCATAACTTAGGTTTCTCAGCTATGGTTTCTCTTATTTTTAGACCATCAAATTAGACGAAATAGAGAGCTCACGTTTTTTCCGAACATGATAAAATATCTCGGATAAGTGATGGCTATATTGTGCTGAATAGATGCGTGGTAAAATAATAGAGTTCGATTAAAATGTAATGAATCGGTGAAAAAACCAAGCCAGTATAGTAGGGCTGCTTCAGTTCGCCTCCACCTGCACTCAGACACGATGCAGATGCATCTTGTGTTCCGTAGCATAAATGCATGAGCTGACGCAGATTCGTGCATGCATTATTCATGTTCTTCTTGTTTTTTTTAGGAACCGTTCATGCCCTTGTTGTGTTTCAGAGGAAGAGATAAATTAATGACGCATTGGTTCGACGTCGCTCTCGTGTTTCACATCACAACACAAATATAATTTCTCACTATTAAAAAAAAGAAAATTAAAGAAGATCAACGAAAATTGATTCAAACAACCTGTAATATAGTATAACTAGGAGGATTAAGCGCGTTCAGCGAGATAAAGGACAATAATAGTGAAGCTGATTTGAGGTGGACAACTTGCGTGATGTCAAAATAAATTGGTAGTGACGAATGATAGTGGATTCTTTGAGGTGAGCGTGTGCATATCAATTGAAATAGATAGTGGAGTTGATAGTGAACTACGAGGTGGGACGTTTTGCGTGTCGAGAGAATTAGATAGTGGGATTTATTTATATAAGAGTTATAGATTACTCCTGTTTAGAAGATCAACCCACGCACGAACCATAATATGGCACTCAAGTCAAAGTCGAAGAAATCAATGCCCAGAAAATGAATCAACGAAGACACAAAGTCACACCTTGCTAGCTACCTCTGTCTGGCTGGAGAGGAGTGATTCTCGTGATTCCAAAGTTCTCTACAAATGGCCCCTAAATCTAAATGGAACACGTGCTACGACATATTGTAAAAAAAAAAAAAACCTAGCCTAGTTTATCATGATCTCCTCGTTTAAATGCTCTCTTCAAAATTATTGAAGATCCATGTATTGTAGTACCAAAAATGGTATCGATCGCCACGAGATTTTCAGTACTATTTTCACATCTACTGCTAGTTAGAAGAGTTATTTGGTTGAGCAGAGGAGTGCGTGGCAAGACACTACACGTCCAGTAAAAAGTGGGGAGATATGTGGCAATTGTAGTCAGGACAAAAATAGTTTAGCAACATTAAGATAACAATGACCGTACAGAACTACAGATAATTAGAGCTGTACGCAGGTTTGTCTACGAATCCATAAATAGACTTGAGTTTTGATGATGTAACCCAAAAATTTAACTTGTTTATTTTTCTGTAGGTGTGGCTTCATTAATATCGAGATTTGTTTTTTTTTGACAAGAAAAGACTGTGAGGAAGTTCCCCACAGTATTATTTTTTTTTTTTTTAGAAAATAGACACCCAAATTCGCTTCCGACGGGATTCAAATTTGGGTGGCTAGGTGTAGTGCCACATTGAGTCACCTAGCCAAGAAGCTCACTTCCCCTGTATATATCGAGATTTGTCACTAGTCTTCAGAGGTGATTATAGGGATAAGATTCACGCCTGCATGTTCATAGAGTAAATCTGTGAGGTTTTTTTTAAGGCAGTAAATCTGTGAGTTTAAGCATTTCTATCCCACTTTTTAGGTAATATAGTGATTTTGCTCCAATTTATTTTAACTCTGTGAATTTATTATGTGAATTCCAAGTGAAAAAAAGATAATATGGAATAAAAGAAAAAATAAATTCAGATGTCAGAATAATAAAGCCATTTGAAAGCATTCATGTAAACATCAGTTGTAACTAGGGCCTTGTTTAGGTTGACGTGCAAAGTTGAAAAATTTTCACTCTTTCTATCACATCAATCTTTATACATATGCATAAAGTATTAAATATAGATAAAAAATAACTAATTACACATTTTAGTTATAATTCATAAGATAATTTTTTAATCCTAGTTAGTCCATAATTGGACGAGTAATTATCAAATACAAATGAAAGTGTTACAATGAAAAAAAAACTCTAACTTTACATGAGCGGCTCCAACGAGTTTGGCAAAACACTTGGCATCTTATGATTTTTGCCAAAGCCACAAAAAAATCTCCTCCAATAACTTAAGCAAAAACACGACAATTTGACAAGCTTAACAAAATTCTCCTTTCACTTGCCAAATATGCCAAGTCCTCCAAAAAGCATCACGTGTATCACAATTTCTTAATTAGTTTTTTGCCAACTTGTTGGAGGCTCAATTTTGTAATTTTGGCAAATTCCTAAGATGCCAAGTTTTTTTTTGTCAAACCCAAATAGCAAACTGTTGGAGAACATCTCTTTTTTCACTTGGCATTTGGTTTTAAAACTTGGTAAAGCTATAGATTTACTAAATGAGTTTTAGCAAACTGTTAGAGTTGTTCTAAACAAGGCTTGGATGGAGCAAGCAAAAGCAACAAGGCTCAAAATACTATTCTGTCTACTACTAATAAACAAACCACGGCTATTGTGCTGAATGCTATCTCATTCTTAATCACGTGTCCCCCCCACCAACAACAGTGTTCCTGAATTCCTCCCGCGTTCCTCATTTTCCCCTTTCCTACCCGGCTATCCCTATGCTCCCCTCAACCCTTTTCTGCTGTGATCTGTCCATCTCAATCTCCCTCCTCCTCCTCCTCCTCTTCCCCTTCCCCGCACCAAATCGAAGCTAACCCTGTTCCTCTGCGATTTGTGCTCGTCCTGCATCCTTCCTGTTGCTCAGAAGCTTGCTCTGAAAGGCAACAAATCTGGCAGGAATTCGGAGCACAGAGCTTTGAATCCAGGGGGCGAAGCTTTTGCTCATCTCCCTTGCAGGAAAGCATCTTCTCTGCGTGCGAAAGTCGGATCTTTTTCGCAGATTCGGTTTGAAATTCCCGAGCAGGTCCAGGTCGACTACCGACCGCGGTGTCCATAAGGTAAGATTCATGTCCCTTGTTAAGTAATTGGAGCGAAATTTCCGTCTGATTTTAGTAATTGGAGATGCCAGCCCAGGAATTCCTAGCCCGGTTCCGGTCCCCTCCTCTCGATTTACTTTTCTTGCCTTGCCACACCTCAGCTCGAGCTGCTTAATGCTAACAACATATATGTTCTGTGCTAACTCATGCGGAAATAAATAAAATGTTTCCTTTAATTTAATTTTCCAACTGCGGAAAAAAATCTTCAATGCTTAATTCCATGTAGAAAACTCTTTGAATGTGCTGAAATAATGTCAAATTCTGCTGTCCGCCTGCAATAAAGGGGGTCAAAATTTGCATCCTGCACAATGAATCAGTCAGGCCTTAAATTATTGTTGTGTTCCGTTGTCCTTTCCCCATCAGAGGGGATGATGGGGTTGGTTGCCCATGTTGCCATCATCCTGTGCTAAGTGTGAATCAAGAACTGGCTATTGACTTTATAGATGCTGTTAGACTATTCACTATGCAAGTGGGAATTGTATTCTCTACGATGGGCTTGACTTAGATATGCTCTAAGTCTTCCTTAGTGATTGCTTAGGTTGTAGCGCATGCTATTCTTCCTGTTTGGTGGAGTACTTTTCTTTCAGCATGACACTGACATGGTTGATAAACCAAAGAAGGCTGTGGCTGATAGAAAAGATAATATCGTGTTGGCAGTGCTTTTTGATTTGTTTCTTTTAGTGTATTGTATAAGGCCAGGAGTTACTAATGCTTTGTCATTTGCATACTCTGTTCTGTTCATAGCAGACTTGCTTTGAAGATCTTGATCATCACAAGGGATTCTGTGGATTTCTGGTTATTGTACCTTTTCTACTGGACATGTCCTTTCGCAGCATAGTCCATGATGTTAGGGAAAGCTTTGGTAGCTTATCAAGACGAAGCTTTGAGGTTAGGATTTCAGGTTTCCCTGGTCTGTCTGGTCATCATAGAGGGAAATCTGTTGGATCTCTGAGCGACAGACCTCTAGTAGTTGATCAAAGCAGGTGGGTTGGTCTTCCTCCTGAATTGCTTCGAGATGTAATGAAAAGGCTTGAGGAAGGGGACAGCAATTGGCCATCCCGAAAAAATGTTGTTGCTTGTGCTGCAGTCTGTGGAACATGGAGAGAGATATGCAAGGATATAGTGCTGAGTCCCGAGTTTTGCGGGAAGCTCACTTTTCCATTATCACTTAAACAGGTAACCATTGAATTCAGTTAAAGGGTTGGAAAGTTGCAGATCTCTGTTATTGAATATTGATTTTGCAGCTACTATTTTTGTGTTACTCAATTATTTATACTCTCAAACAGATGGAATAAATAACAGTTGTGCTGCCCCTAAAATATTAGGAACAAACATACTCCTGTTTGCATATACCTGATATTATTGACCACTTTATGTGTTTACAAAATACTTGTCAGTACATGCTTCTCCATGCGTGCATAGTTTGCCATTTTTTTCTTAACGAAAAATCACCTCACCCAAGCCAGCGGTTAGCCCTAGAGAAATCATTTAATCTAGTTAGCTTTTTTTGTGTGTCTAATTGTCTATTGGTCAAGTGGCAAATAGGAATAACGGTTGTTGCAATCCTGGTTTTTTTAAGGCATCACCAGATGTCCAGTGTGACCCCAACACCACAAGATCCTAGCTGGCTAGTCGCTATGTTGTGGACTCGTTCACTGGGCGGCACTATATTAGGAAGAAGAAGAAGGTGCGGCTGCCTCAGTGGCTAGAGCCTGGTCAATTGGATCAGCTAGCTGTGTTCATGTGGGTGTGCGGCTGCCTCTAGTGCTAGAGCCTGGTGAATTCGATCAGCTAGCTAATAATAGGAAGTGTCATTAGCTGCTCCTGTGGGTGATATAACCACTAGTGCGGCTGGGATCAGGAGTAGGCAGAAGCAGAACTAGCTGATCAGAGCCTCCCAGTCTCAGGGAGGGCGATCTTCTCTGCTGCTGCTATCCAGTCAATCCTGCCATGGTATTTCCCCCTTCCAGTTCATCAATAGAATTCCCAGATTACTAGTCATATGACGCTACGTCTGTCCCCAACACCACAGGATGCCACAACACCTACAAAACCATGGTCTACAACTACAGTGCTCATCACTGACTTGTGGCAATTTTGTCTCTTACAATTGAGAAGTAGAGATCAGTTTCTGCAGTATAATATGTATGTCCACCAACAAATGTTTGCACCCATCTAACTTTGTTTTTTCATGTGTAGCCGGGACCAAGAAATGGAATAATCCAGTGTTTTATAAAAAGGGACAAATCAACGTCAACTTATTATCTTTACCTATGTCTTAGCCCTGGTAAGTATAAAGCCTGCATTCTGTTTTTCTCATTAATTAATATCCTTCTGAACGATCCCTTGTAAATTTGGAAGTTTGTCGTGAAACTGCAAACTATATCGTATTGTCACCTTTATATGAATAGGGAAGTTAATTCCATAGCATGCCTTTGCTCTAGTGATTTTCCAAATCAGATTTGGTTGAGAACCAAATGTGTTGCTTGCTGTGGCTTTTGGGGTATGTTTGAGTCCTTTGAAATTCAGGAATATTAGATATGAACAGAGTGACCTAGAATTGGAACAGTACCAGATTTTGTTTTCCAATACCCCCTGTACAAGAGGAGTTTTTGGAATGCAAAATATTTAACTGATACTAGAAAACTTTTAATTATGTGTGTGCCATGATGCATGCAAATATACAGTTTCTTGTTCTATTGGTGCTTTGTTAACATTGATGACGATAGTAAAATAAAGAAGGATTAGACTTACTCTTTGATACCCTTAGTGAGATTGGATAAAATTTTGTCACAGATAACTTTGTTTAATGCTTTGATGGTTTGGATTTTAGCTGTCCTCAGCGAGGAAGGGAAATTTCTGCTAGCAGCTAAGAGGAGTCGCCGTACAACATATACTGAGTACATCATTTCTGTGGATCGTAAAAATATATCACGATCAAGTAATGGCTATGTTGGAAAAATGAGGTGAAGTATCTTACTTGACTACACTATTTCTATCTAACCTCAAATTATTTGTGAGTTTTAGATGGTGTTTTCTGCTTGGAGCTGACATTGTAGTGTCAACAGGTCAAATTTTCTTGGCACTAAATTCATCGTGTATGACACTCAAACACCACACAATGCTGGGAGCCTTGTCTCGTGTGAGCGCGGCAGCCGCAGAATCTCCTCTAGGAGGGTTTCCCCCAAAGTACCGACTGCTAGCTACCCCATTGCTCGGGTGAACTATGAGCTAAACCTGCTTGGCACAAGGGGGCCCAGGCGTATGAATTGCACGATGCATTCCATCCCAGCCTCAGCGCTGGACCCTGAAGGCGTGGTGCCTGGCCAACCCAAGCAGCTCTTCATCCCTGGATCATCTTCCTTTGGAGAATCCTTTCGCAGTGCAAACACCTCTTCCAGCTCAAGGTTCTCGGTTACAGACCGCTCCTTGGACTTCAGCTCCTCGCGCTTCTCAGAGATAAGTGGATTGGCTCAGCAAGATGAGGACAGTGGCCAGGCTAAGGAGAGGCCTTTGGTTCTCCGCAATAAGGAGCCAAGGTGGCATGAGCAGCTGCAATGTTGGTGCCTCAACTTCCGTGGTCGGGTAACCGTGGCTTCTGTGAAGAACTTCCAGTTGATAGCTGCACCACAACAAAATTCTGAATCACTGCAGCAAGCTCAGCAGCAAACCCAGCCTTCGAATTCATCTTCATCATCGGATCATGACAAAGTGATCCTGCAGTTTGGTAAGGTTGCCAAGGACATGTTCACGATGGACTACAGATACCCGCTGTCGGCATTCCAGGCCTTCACCATCTGTTTGACCTGCTTCGACAGCAAGCTGGCTTGTGAATAGATTATACATACATAAAGAACAGGGATGCATATAATTGTATCTCTGTGCAATAAGTATTTATGGTGTGCGTGCTGGTGTAGTTTATTACCGTGTTGATTCAGTCTTTTGTTCGCTTTAGTGTGACTTGTCAACGGCTCAAAGCTAAGAATCGGCAGTAGTTATGAGCTGCAGTTGTTTATTACTCTTTCATGTCTGTAACTTAGTAACGCAAAATGTTCAGATATTAAGTTTCAATACGTTGTTTCAGCCTTTAAATATGTTTCTTTTACCATTGATAGATCATATGTAGCTTCACAGAGAATTTGCTACTCTTTCGACAATCATGTTTTCAGCATCGAACAAAAGCATTTCATCCAAATGATGATCCTCAGCTTCAACCCTAGCCCTACCCCTCCCTCCCATACGCAGCCGCCCTCTCCTCCTCGCTCCCTCCTCTCCTAGCGCGGACCGACGGCTGGGCCGGGCGAACCCAAATGAGCGCCCCCCCCGGCGTGTGCCCTACTCCCGGGGCGCGTCGGGCGGCACGGCTAGCGGCGGCACGGGCGGGCGGCGGCGCGCAGCGCGATCTCCACGCGGCGGATCCATGCCGCCGGATCCGGCGGATCCGGTGCTCTGCGGCGGCGCGCGCGCCGGCCGGCCGCCCGGCATGGTGGCGCGCGCGGGCACGCGCCGCGAGGTCGAGCGCAAGCGCTTACGCGCTCGGTCTAGAGCGGCGGCCGGCGAGCGGTCCGACGTGGAGGCCCTAGCCCCGGCGGGCGTCCGGTCGCGGCGGCGTGAGGGGCCAGCACGACGGCGGGGCGAGCATGGCCCTCGAAGCGGCGTTGCGGCCACCTCTAGTGCGGGTGGCTCTGGCGGGGCGACCTCGCCCCCACGGACGGCGGTGCGACGGTGCTGGTGCAGCCCCCCGGCGGGTTTACAGGCGCGGAGGCCGCCGGTGCCTCGTCACGACCAAGCCTCATGCGGTGGCTCGCGGCCGGAGAGGACTCCAGCACGAGTAGCCACAGGTGAACGCAGCCTCTATCCCGTGCTCCTCCTCTCCTACGCTCGCCAGTGATGGTGAACCGTCGATCTGCTTTTTGCCACCTTTCTTAGGGTCGATCTGGGCCTCCACGACCGGATCCAGGACCTCCATGTCCAGATCCGCTCGTCCCCCCACCGAGTCAGGCCAGTGGCGTCCACCTAGGGTTCGGCGGCGGCCGCCTGCAGGAGCCTGTGCGGTGTGGTGGGAGCACGGTCGAGGTGCAAGGCGGGGCGCACACGGCGCCGCAACAGCGTGAGCCGCCGAGGCAGCACAGAGGCGCACTGTGGCCGCGGACAAGGACCATCGCCGCATCGGCGCGAGTGCTGCCGAGGCCGGCCCCGGCGCCCTTGGCGTTGCGACCGCGGACGGCGACGCATCTGCACATCCAAGGCAGCGTCCAGCGAGCTCCTTCGACTCTTGATGCCGCGGAGAGCAACATGGTACGTCTCACGCCTTCTATTTCCACGCCCTCCAGCAAGCCCTACTCCGCTCGCACGCCCTCAGAGTGGCTGAGGCAGCAACAGCAGGTCACTCATGAAGTGCTCCACACCATGTGGCCCTCTCCTTCGCGTGAGGCTGATGAATAGAGCTCCACCTCTCTACACGGTGAGGCAAAGCAGATTCTAAATCCGTCACATATTAGCTTCCTTGCATACTGCTGTGATTTCACTTCGCAAGGACACAACTCTTCCAGGCTGCAAGGTGGAGGACGCCGGCCTCAGCCTCGAGATGTTGACATCAGTAGCGCACATGAGGTGTTCGATGGAATGCCCATTACGTAAACAGCTCATCCTTATCTCCATGTATATGCCATGAATCAATCCTTATTTGGGCTTTGTTTGAGATTTTTTTGGCTGTACTGCTTCTAACCAATCCTCACAAGTTAAACTGAACTAAGAAACACCTAAACCATCATATTAATAACTGAGCCTAATATTGAAGGCACTAATATTAAGCTTAAAAAATGGTGGTTATTTTGGTTTCCTGTAGCTTAAAGAATTTACTGTTTATAGAAACTATCCAAATGACATTACCAAAGATGTATTGGTTGCTTTTCTATCAATGTGCTCTTTTACCTTGCTATATGTCACAACTTTTAAACTCATGTTCATTTTGTAGGTTTTTTTGTGCATATGGACATATTGAATTGGAAGGCAAACTATTTCGATGTCAGCAAATTGGCTCCAACTGACTAAAGGAAATATCAGGTATGATAACTAAATGGATTTTCTTCCTCTTTATTGAAATGATGGTATGGATCTATAGGATATATGGAAAATTTTACAAATGAATGTGATTACACTGTGGTTCAGGTTTGTACCCATGCATGAAAGGAGCTGATGTAGCAATTTGTGTTTGTTTGCTTTGACCCCACAAAATTCTGGTTAGGGATGCTGTATAGCTTGCTGGTAATATTTGAGGCACCCATTTCAATTTAAAATGAAATGAAAAGTTGGATAGTGTGTAGTTACACAAATGTGCATTGACCCTTGATGGTCTGAACATTGCTCTTTTAGGCTGATCTCCACCTTCTCCAAGTGATTTTTATTTTGATTAGCCTCATTATCTATTATTCCATACCTTGTTCTTTTTTCTCATACTTCACTTCATCCAAGCTCAGATTAATTGCATACCCTGTTGTTTTTCGCTCTGCAGGATGGCCTTGGCAGTGGGATATGAACTAATGATATACCATTCTCTGGTTATTATATCTTTTGCCCTGGGTGGTGCATATTTGGGAATTATACAAAATGTAAAAGGTATTCAGAACATGCACACAGCTGTTACTCTTAGCCTGTTGCTCTTAGCCTGTTACTCTTAGTATACCTAATTGACTTACAAAATTTGGTGGGCTGTCTAAACTATTCAGTGCAGCTAAGAAAACTGCTCTTCTGCTACTCTATTTGCATGTTTATTGTATTCCTTATCATTTGCGCCATGCACCGATCTGTGATGTACATTGTGCCCAAGATTTAGTTAGTCACTCCGTGCTTACATTTATTGTATCGATTCATGCTATGACAGAAAGCTGTGATGCTGAGGTGGTTCAGGAAGCATTTGAGTGGCAGATTGAAGGTAATGTTAAACAATGACCATGTCTTTGCGTGACAAATGAATGATTGCTAACATTTTGACACTACTAAACAGCGGAAAGAGAGCTCAATGGTGTTCAGCAGCCAATCAGCCGCTCGGATAGCGACTATGACTTAGAGGGCAGACTTTGGCGTTGCGAAGGTATATCAATCAGCTATTTAGACACCTGATGTGTCGTTTCTGTAGCTCTATCTGTATCAATATGCAAACTCTTCACGGAGCATGGGGGTGATGGCTGGCACTATCACAACTATATATATTCTGGACATGTTTCGGATAGTTAATCGTTTAGTAGTATTTGTACTTTGAACAAGTGGCCCCAGCACATCTTAACATTTGCTATCTATAATCTTTGCATAGACTTTCCAAAATATTGCTTGGCTTAATTCACGCGCGCATGGGCGCGCGCAAATCACTAGTGTGTATGATTCTAGAAAAAGACCAGCTATACAGCCCATTCCCAGTACCATTCCGAGAGGGCACATTTTACATTTCAGTGATCATATTGCTATGAAAATTATGTACAATTGTGAATCAACAGCCTTCACACACCAGAAGAATCTCGAACAATTCCTAGAATCTCTTATAACCTCCATAAAAAAAACATAAACTGGAGGATCTTTACACACATAATCCTATGATTGATTAAGCAACAGCCTAAAATCCTGGAAGCAGATGACAAAGGAGGACATCTGTCTTCAAATCCAACCATTCACAACCCTTATGAACAACTTGGTGTTTGCACCACGGAAATGCAGAGACCAACTTTTCCAACAATAGGCACATATACCATCAGCAAAGTTCGTCTGGATGTTGTTTTTGCTCAGGAGATGAAGGTTGTGCAGCATTACTAACCGACAAGTCCAGATCCCTAACTTCGCTAATGATCTCTGTCTTAGTTCTGGTAACAGGAATCTCAGTCTCTGAATCTGGTGTGAGATGTTTAATACCATTGCTTCCAGGCTCCAATTCTCCATCGCTGAGTTCATCTGTCCTGCGCCCTGTTGTCTTGAGGATGTCAAGACCCATTTCTAGATCATCTTCAACCTTGGCTCGTGGACGTTGAGGTGCCTCATCTTCTCCTATATTGGAAGGGCTGGTCTGTGGCTGTGGTACCTCTTCTTCTTGAACAATAGCTCTTAGGTTGATCTTAGAAGGCTTCCTTTTTGTGCACAAAACCTCATGGCAGTTGAGCACACAACCACGATCATACACATTTGGTTGGTTGCTGTACTTGTACTTGATATTCTCATATGTTGTCTTCAGAAAAAGGAACAACGTATTTTGATCAGTAAAGTAGAACAGTGGTTGTTTAGCAAGTAGCTTATATAGCACATACTGATGCACCACTTTTTTTTTATTTCCAACTAAAAGATCAGGATAATTTTTTGGTGGTATTGCTGTGTTCATTTTATTTCAATATATGGTAGGTTACAGTTACATATCTTGATCCTATCCGCCATTCCTTTTATTTCGTAAAAGAGCTTTAGGCATTATGCCTTGAGATTTGCTTGGAGGGCTAACCTTGTTTGTTGCAATAAGGTAAGAATGGAACCCAGTGAGACCACCGACGAACCAGAAGCAAATGAAACAATATGCCATGACTGCCAATGAAGCTGGAGATTCTTTAATGGCTTTCCCCACTGAGTAATGATCCCTATGCATGAGAAGCCTGATGTACAATCCACACATTGCACATACATAGATACAAAGCACTGCCGCTGAAGAAACAAAATAGAAGAAGTACCGGTAATTTCGCTGCAAAGGAAAATGAACACAGATAAGCTTAGGTTCTTTTATAGGAACAGCTGTCAGGCTGTAAAATAAAAAAAAAATGAATCCATAACTTTTTTTGCGAAGAGAATCTGTAACGTGCTCTCTGATAAAATAAAGGAAATCAACATAACTGACCTCTCCAATACATTGCCCAACCCAAGGGCAGTGATGATCAAATCGCTCGACACAGTTATCACATTTGGAGCAGTGGGAGCAGCGAGGAGGCCGATATATCATGCAAGTTTCACAGTATTTCACTTTCACAGGCATGCCATTGACCATAACCTCTTTTACCCGGGGGAACTGAAGAGCATGTTGAGCTGAAGCATCATAAGAGAACTCTTCCACAGGTGGGTGTGAATTTCGTGGTACAATACCTGGATCTTGAGATGAGGTAAGGAAGAGCAGTGACAGTACCTAACAATCAGGTTTTGCAGACAAGGGTACTATGATTTTGGTGCTACACACATAAAAAAAAAAGTAGGAAATAAATAGTGACATAAAAAGTTCCACATTGCTCAAAGAGAACATAAATTCTGGAGAACAGATACTTATAGAACATATTTAGTATGTAGGAGCAGATATGATTATAAAACTCAATACTTTACTCTTCTAAAAAATATGTACATGAACCAAGTATGTCCCCAGTGGTGGGATGGCTGATGACAGGTACTTAAGGTTGCAATACAGCTTTGTTAGTTGGTACTAACCAAACAAAAAATATTACAGCATGAGGTTCCTTTCATGACTACAATGATATCAAATACCCCATCCTTGTAAAAACTACAGAAAATATGTAAATAATATTCACCTGTCTGTGTGGGATCAACTAAATTTCATGAAAACTAAATGAGCAACATTCTTTTTCTTGAAAGAGAAAAAAATGATTTTCTTAGAAAGCACCATCAGATTGCACATTGGTATGCTAATTTTAGTCATATTAGGAAAATTTCTCCAAGTGAATGTACTGGGAAAGAATGGTACTCACATAAACAGTAAGGCCTATGGTGACAGCAAGAATTGCATAGCCTGCATTATATGCAGGGAAGATGTGTATGAGATGCCTGGCCACAAAGATGCAGAAGACAGCGACAGGGATGGCGATTAGAGCGAAAGAAATCAGGGTGGCCTTGGCATCTGGTCCAAAGATGAACCTTCCACCACATAGTATTATCTGAACAAAGAGAAACACAGTACTGAAAATCTGACAGCGTATATAACAAAAGCTAGTGAATTAAATGAAGACAAGCAGCAGGAGAATGGAACATACTGAAAATGTCACACCAAGTATTTAAAGATTGAGCAGGCCAGTCTTGGTAATAACATGTTAACTTGTTGACACATCAAAAAGCTAAATTTACATCTATCATGAGTCTTTCCGATCCATGATGAAGGAAAAACAGTGTAGTAGTCTGAACTCTGAAGAAAAGGAATGCTGAAACCGATGGTCCTGAACCTTATGATAGTGCAGGGATTTTGGGGCCATTTTCCTGTGAGCAACCTGAGCCTCTAAATACTTGGGATTAAACAAGCACTAAGTAAGAAGTGGCAAAACACAGGATGGTGAGGTGTTGGACCTACCATACTACCATATCATGGAATACCTACCAGGTGATGGGATTATCTTATTAGGGGTAAAACAAAACAATACAGGAGAAGGATCTAGGCTGCCAAGACGCGCCCAAATCCGAGAGCCTGGAGAGTAGTTTATTCAATCACTGGAGTCTGCAACAGCACTGTAATAAGGGAATAAACAAATGAGAAACCGGAATGTTTCAACAATTAACTAGGCAGACAATTCCTGCATATATAAAGATACAACTGCTAGTCATCATCGTCCTGTTGTATTAGGCCGCCGGATGCAATCTCAACACACTAAGAAGAAACTTCCACAGTAGTAGGCAATCCCTCCCCGATATGTGAAATGGATCCGAAATCAAGAAAGCTGCGACCTTTACTCCTTCAGTAAGGAGAACCTAACCCAACCCAACCCAAGAAAGAAGCTCGTGTGGGTACTGGAGAGGGGGAAGAGAGAGGGAGGGATGGCAAACTCACGTTTTTGCCTTTCCAGACTTGGTAGACCCGGCGCTGCTTGTGCTTGGGCGTGGCCATGGCCGGCGGCTCCGCTGCCGGGGCCGGGAGAGTCCAACTCCAACAAGCAGCGAACGCTCTTGTTCCGGTTCCGGCGGTTTGTGAGTCTTGCTATTTGGAATTGGATCGAGGGGGGATAAGATTTCGTCCTGCCGTTCTATCTTCTATCTGTGGGTAGGTAGTAGTAGAAGTCGAATAGCAGGACATGACAACACATCCGCAGAGGATTGGATTGGAACTCGGAAGCAGGAAAACAGGAACACGATGGTCGAAACCGGGCCGTGTTGTTGCTCTTGCTGGTTGGGGGGTCTCTTCTCTCCTTCCCTAGAGTAGACACGACAGAGACTATCCCAGAAAGGGAGTAGAGTGGTGGAAATGGAATCAATGAGCCGTAGCTGAGCGATTTTAGGCTGCCCGTCACGGCAATGACCAATATGGCATGGCAATCGAATCGTCGTAAGACGAAACAAGGAAAGGAGGATAAAGAGAAGGTATCGTATTCGATTCCCCGGTTCCTCGGCAAGTTCCTCTGCTTCTTGAGGCAGGGCAACGGGATGACAGCCGGGCAGGGCAAAGCCACAGCCACAGCCACGGGCCACACTAACACGAAACGAAACCGTGTTTCTTCCTCTCTTGTGTCAGGTCAGGATGAATCGTGTTCCCCAGTACTCCCCCTTTCCTCCTCTGCTGGCCACTGCATTCCTTTTCTCTCGCGCGCGCTCGTGAGTATTGCACCCACCTTTTCTACCATACATCAATAAAAATTTTCTAACCTTTTTCCTCTTAAAAATGCAGATGCGATGGTGATATCGGTATTTGTGTGGCAGGGCCTGAAATTTTTTATAAAATCTGATTCCCTAAAAGAATGGTGGCTGAAAGTAGTGCCCTTTAATTTTAACGTGAACTCTTAAAATTACGATGAAGAATCCTTTCACATAATCAGAAGAAGCGATTTTTTTTTTTTTCACTCTTCCTACGCTTCGGGTGCCTGGAAATGCCTGAAAGTGGTTTCTGGTGTGAATAGGAGACAAGCAAAGGGAGGAAAGAATATATCTAGCGATGATTTTCATCAAACGCCTCGCATGTGTAGGCTTTGAGATGAGCCCAGATTTTAGGCACGTGATTAATAGCATGTCTTAAACAAAAATTTATTGTCACAAATTATGAAGAACTGCTTTGAATGAACTGCTAAAGTTGCCTTCTTGTCTGACACTTATATTAATTAATTTCCAAATAATTTTTTTTTTGAGGAATCTGGAGGAGCCGGAGCTCCTACAGTGCTTAATTAAAAAAACTTGAACACAATACAACGAACAGAAACAAAAAAGGCAGGAAAAAAGGAAAGGAGCCACCTAAGGGCTTAAGAAACAAAAAAGGAAACAAAAAAGAGGAGGCTAAAGATAAAAACTAAGAGAGTTACTGGATCCATTGCTCAAGATTATGACGAAGACTGTCTTTAAAGCTTAACCGCAGGGATTGAAGGCTGAATTCCATCAAAAATCAGCTTGTTTCTGGCCATCCAGATGGACCAGCACATCAAAATGATTGTGGCCATGAAGAACTGTGATCTCATCTGATCCTTGAGCTGTGTAGTTGCTTCAGGGAACCCAGTGTTCCAGGGTGATTCAATTTGAATGAGTTGCCAACACTGATTTGCAAAGGGGCATTGAAGAAAGAGATGCTGACAAGTTTCCTCTACTCTGTTAACACAGAACACACAATCAAAGTTGTCCAAGCCCATATTTTTTCTCCTCAACAAGTTTCTGGTGCTAAGTCTGTCCTTGCTTAGCAACCAAAAAAACACTTTGTGTTTAGGCTGACATTGTGATCTCCAGATCCAATTGTAGGTCTCATGTACTTGATGGTGCCCCATAAGAGCACTATAGGCCTTATTAGCTTTGAAATGCTGACCCCATCTGTAGGTCCAGCTGTCATTCTGTTGAGTTTGCTGGAGATTTTGTAAGTTTTGTGTCAGCTGCTGTAGTTGTTGATAAGCTTGAACTGAAAGTGGCAAATGAAGGAGCTGTGTGTGGTTGTCAGTACTCATTACTTTACTTGCTTGAATAGACTTGTTTTTTGCAAATGAAAACAATTCTGGCTTTTCCAAGTGCATAGGCTGACCATTCCAGTTATCCATCCAGAACATGACTGATTCCCCATTTCTCAATTGAGGTATTGCCATTCCTTTGAACTGCTCCAAAATTTTCAGATTATCCCTCCACCAGAAGGAACCCTTTCTTGTGTGATTTGGCAGCTTCCCATTCTTGTAGTACTTCTCCCAGACCATTTGCACCCATGGCACATCTTTTTTATTGAAAATTTTATCCAGGTTTTTCAAGAGAAGAGCTCTGTTTTGCTCCTCTATGTTTATTATGCCCAGCCCCCCCTCCTCCTTTGATTTGCACACCATCTTCCATGCTGCCTTGGGGTTAATTCTTGCATTTGCTTCATTCCCTCTCCAGAGGCAGTTTTTTCTGAAGGTATCTATCCTTTTGATGACAGTTTTTGGTATTTCAAGGGTGCACATATAGAATGTAGGTAGGGCAGAAAGGACTGCATTTGTAACTTCTAATCTTCCTGCTTGGGTTAGGAAAGTTGAGATACTTCCCAATCTTGCCTCACATTTGTTTAGCAATGGCAAATAGTCCTGTATCAGAGGCTTTGTCAATCCAAGTGGTAGCCCTAAGTAGGTGAATGGCAATGTTCCTTTAGAACACCCAAAAGTATTTGCAAGAAAGTCCAGCTTCTCAGGAGAAACATTAATGGGCAGCATCATTGATTTCTTAAGATTGACCTTTAATCCTGTGGCTTCAGAGAAAGTGGTGATTACTGACTTCAGAAACATCAACTGCCTAGTATCCCCCTCCAGTAATATCAAAGTATCATCAGCATACTGTATGACAGGAAAATCAGAGCTTGACTCCATTGGAATTGGTAATCTGAGTAGACCCATGTCTTTTCCTTTATTGATGAGTGATTGAAGAAAATCAGCAGCAAGCACAAAAAGCAAGGGGGATAGGGGGTCCCCCTGCCTCACCCCTCTGAGACAATGTATAGTTTTCCCTGGTGTGCCATGTAGCAAAACCTGTGAGGTGGCTGAGTTGAAGAGAGCTTGAATCCAGTTGATCCATCTTTCTCCAAAACCTTTGCTTTTCAGGATGGTCAGGATGGCTTGGTGCTCCATCTTGTCAAATGCTTTTTCAAAATCTAATTTCAATATGATTATCTCCTTCTTTGAGTGGTGACACATATGCAGGTACTCAAAAGCCCAGGCCAAGCAGTCCTGAATTGTTCTGTTTTTTATGAAGCCATACTGATTTTTGTGAACTAGTTTTGTAATTGCCAGCTGCAATCTATTAGCCATCATCTTTGTCAGCAATTTCAGAGAAGAATTTAACAATGAGATTGGCCTGAAATCATTGATAGTTTTTGGGGAATCTATCTTGGGGATCGAGTGATAAAAGGATGTGTTAATGCTTCGAGGCACACATTATTGTCATAAAAATCATTACAGAACCTGATGATGTCCTCTTTAATAACCCCCCAAGAAGCCTTTAAGAACTCATTTGTGAAGCCATCTGGTCCTGGGGATTTATCACTTGGAAGTTGCTTGATAGTTTCTTGTATCTCTGCAAGACTGAAAGGCTGCTCCAAGAAATCTAAATCATCTCTTCTTTGTAAGATGTCAGCTGGGTCCACACCAAATCTTATGGGCTCAGCCTTCCCCAATCTTTCCTTGTATTCATCCCAAAGCAGCAGCTCTTTGTCTTTGTGAGTGGTGAGGACAGTTCCATCTTCCTTTTCAAGTTGCCTAATTAAATTTCCCCTCATCTTTATCGTGGCATTGACATGAAAAAACTTGGTGGTTGCATCACCAAGTTTTACCCACTTGATGTTTCCTCTCTGTTTCCAATAGATCTTCTGTTGTTCTAGGAGAGAGTTTAATTTGCTTTTCAGCAAAGTCCTGAAGTTCCACTCTGAGAGGCTCAAATCTCTGTACTCTTCTATTACATCCAGAAATTGAACTAAGTTTTTGACATTTTGGATTGAGGCTTTTAGGCTAGAAGTCGAGGCTTGCCTTTCCTTGAGAATTCTCCTTAGTCTCTTGTATTTAGCAGTGAGGTTTCTAGCACTATCCATCTGAGGAATGGGGCTGTTCCAATTGTCTTGCAGGGTGGTCTGAAAATCCTGCAACTTTAGCCAGTAATTTTCAAACCTGAATGCTTTGGGCCTGGGGATTTGAGTAGAAATTTGTACCAAACATGGGCAATGATCTGATGGTTCCCTGCTCAGAGCTTTTGCAGAAGTGTCTGGGTATTTTAGATCCCAAGCACTTGAAGTGAAGACCCAGTCTATTTTTTCCAAAAGAGGACTTGGCTGCATGTTAGACCAAGTGTATTTTCTGCCTTGCAATACTATCTCATTTATGCCCAGACAGCTAATGGCATCATTAAACATGAACATTTCTGCTAAATCTCCTCCATCCTTATTTCTATCCTCAGGCTTTCTCATCAGGTTGAAGTCACCTACTATCAGCCACTCAATTTCCTCTGGCATCTGAATTTGTTTGAACCAGTCAGTAAAGGCTCTCTTCCCTTCTGATGTGCATGGACCATAGATGTTGGTAACAATGCAACTCTCATTATTCATTAAAGAAGTCAGTTCCACTGAGACTGCAAACTCATTACTAAAGATCAATTCTCCATTAAACAGCCTACCCTTCCAGGCAGTTAAAATCCCCCCTGAAGCTCCAATCGAGGGAAGGAAGGCAAACTTATCAAAATCAGCAGGGCAAAAGTTTCTGAGAAAAGCCAGATCAAAAGCTTCCTTCTTTGTTTCTTGTAGACAGAAAATGTCACATTCTGAATCTGTTATTTTTTCTCTAATGCCACTCCATTTCTCCCTTGCATTTATACCCCTGACATTCCAGCTGAGTAACTTCCAAGTTCTATTGAGTTGGTTATTCATTCTGGAAACTGATGATAACTGAGTGTCGCAGACTGGACCTTCCCAATTGGGGTTTTTACAACTGAACAAGAAACAAGTTTACTGGGGCAGACACACGAAGGCCCCAGCAATAGACCAAGGCAACCAGACAAAGAGCAGGTGTGAGGAAACAAGTAGCATTCCAGACTCATTTCATAACAAGAATCTCTGCATAATAACAATAAGTAGCCCACAAGTAGCAAGCACCACTGCATAACTAACAAATGACTGTTCCAGGTCACACTGCCCCAACTTAAAACAAAAACAACCCAGGTTATGATGGATAAAAGCCCCTTACACAGAGGGGTAGAGCAAAAGCTAAAACGAAAGAAACAGCCTCCACTGGGCTTGCAGGCTTCAGTTATTGCTATCTTCATTCCTCATCATGTTTATTTGCCACGAATTGAAGCAGCTTATAATAATTCAAGGCCTAAAGCCAACTGTACGAGATCAGCATGTGGAAACATGACAATTCCGTTCCCTTTTGGGATTGAAGAAGGTTGTTCTGCAAACAATGACTTTCGACTCAAATGCGCGCCAGGTAATGTCACTGTTCTTGACCGTGGGTACGCACAATATCATGTGACTAGTATATCACTTGATGATGGGATTCTGGCTGTTAGCAACATGCTGAATGCCACAACCTCCAACAACTTTGAAAGGATAATCTACTCTAACTACCATGGTCCTAACAATTTTATCGCAACTGCTGGAGAGTCTGTTACGGATGGTATTTTTGATTTCTCACGGGAAGAGGAAACAATAAATTGGGTAGTTGCAAACTTGACTTGTGAACAAGCTAGGCAAAGCACTGCTACCTATGCGTGTATCGATCGCAACAGTCACTGCCACGACGTCAAACAAGGGAAAACACAGTATGGGTATCGTTGCAAGTGTTCCAATGGCACCCAAGGGAATCCGTACCTTCAAAATAATTGTACAGGTATATTTCTATCTTATACTATATTTATTTTCCATATTTCCTCGTTTCTCAAATATTTATTTAGTTATAATAACCTGTCCAAAAGTTTTAAGAGAAAATTTGCTTCAACTGCACAGGTTGCTTGAATGGACAGGTGTATGATCCAACAACACATAAATGTGTAATGTCAGCTAAGCTACATAATAACGTCATCTTAGGTAAGCTGTTTTTATAGTTAACTGGATTTTCAATGAATTAACAAAATATTCACATCCACATTTAATTTCATGGACGTAGGTGTTACCATTGGAGTTACTTGTGGCCTTGGCTCCATAAGTATGGCACTAGGCGCCATCTTACTGACCCGTAAATGGAAGGAAGGCATGCAAAGGAGAATCCGAAGAGCATATTTCAAGAAAAATCATGGTCTTCTCTTAGAGCAACTAATCTCAAATGAAACCACTACAAACAAAACAAAGATATTCTCCTTGGAGGAGTTAGAGAAGGCAACCAAGATGCTACTCGAGTTGTTGGTTGTGGAGGACATGGAATGGTTTATAAAGGAATTCTATCAGACCAGCGTGTGGTGGCTATAAAGAAATCTAAAATAGTGGAGAAAATAGAGATAGACCAGTTTATCAATGAGGTAGCTATTTTGTCTCAAATCATACATCGCAATGTGGTGAAACTTTTTGGTTGTTGCCTAGAAGATGAGGTACCTTTGCTAGTCTATGAGTTCATATCGAATGGCACTCTATATGATCTTCTTCACACAAATTTTGCAGCAAAGTGCTTACTATCATGGGATGATCGTGTTAGGATTGCAATGGAAGCAGCAGGAGCACTTGCTTATCTACATTCAGCTGCCGCAATACCAATTTTTCATAGAGATGTGAAGTCTTCCAATATACTCTTGGATGAAAACTTCACCACAAAGGTTTCAGACTTTGGTGCTTCAAGATCTCTTTCACTTGATGAGACTCATGTGGTGACAATTGTTCAAGGCACACTTGGCTACTTGGATCCCGAATATTATCATACCGGTCAACTAACTGAAAAGAGTGATGTATACAGTTTTGGAGTCATCCTTGTGGAACTTTTGACAAGAAAGAAGCCAATTTTCATCGATAATTTAGGCACAAAACAAAGCTTGTCCCGTTACTTTGTTCAAGGACTTCATGAAGGGTCTCTTATGGAAATCATGGATCCACAGGTTGAAGAGGCAGACCAGGAAGATATGAATGAAATCGCCTCCCTCGCAGAAGCTTGCTTAAGTTTCAAAGGTGTACAGCGGCCGACTATGAAAGAAGTAGACATGAGGTTACAATTCCTAAGAACAAATAGGCTGAGAAAAAATCATCATTTACCTGAATAAGATGGAGATATTGAGGCTTTGTTATGCCTAGAAGCTAATAACTTACACGGACATGTTGATCTTGTTAGTGCTGCTCACGTAAGACCTCAAGGGACCTATAGGTGCTATAGTTTGGAGCAAGAATTTGTGTCTTCGTTTAGGTCACGGTAACTAAAGTAGCAGAGGTCTTTCTTGATATTGGCTATAGAAATATATATAATACAATGTAATAGTATTTGATCATTTCTATGATGTGTGTCCTCTTATGACTTGGAGTCCTAGGAATATGTAACTCAGTCATGAATTGGGAGTACCCAGCCTTAAATTGGCTTTACAGTCAGTTTTGTACCCATTCTGTCCAATACCTTCAATGGTAAACCATTACAATAGCCTTTTTCAGGTGATGGAACAAGGTTGAAGTGTGCTATAGCAAGTTCGTGGTATAGACTGGCCAATTTGTTTAGTGTCCCAAAGCGAAATTTGTCTTTTATAAATTGCCCGCGTCAAGTGAAGGTCCCCCTCCTCCCGCGTCGCCCCGCCCTGGCGATACAGGAGGCGAAAACCTAGCCCGCCGCCACCCCTCCCCAGCAGCCCCTCCTCCCCCTCGCCGCCGCCGGAGGTGGCCGCCGGGAGGCCCACGCGGCCCCCAAGGATGGTGGCGGCGAGGCCATCTTCCGGTGGTGAGGGCTTCTTCGGCGATGTCTTGGTGGCATGGCCGTCTGGGGCGTGGGCACCCCCGCGGCGCCATGGTGGTGCTGCCGGTGGTGCCAGACCTGGTGGTGGCTCCTGTGCGGACGTAGGGGGCAGCGGCGGGGTTCCCCACCCGCTGCTCACCCTCTCCTTCTTCTTCATGGTGGCCGCTCTACGGCGGTGGCTGGGGCGCATGCTGGCGTTGGGGGGACGGTCCTCGTCTATACCGTCCCTCCCCCGTCGCGGGGCAGTTGTTGTGTGGACGGAGGCCTCGGTGTCTCTGGGGGCGCTGCTCTGGGCCTTGCTCTAGACTCAGCACCTTCTGGGCAGGTCGGCGACGGCTTCAGTGGACGGGTGTGGCGGTGGGTGGTGCGGTTGGTGTACGTGCGCGACGGTGGGCGGCCGGTCTTCGCTTTTCGTCTGATTGGTGTGGTCGCGCAGCTCTGCGGCTACTTGTGTGGCTGGCGCGTCGACCTCTCCGGTGAGGCTTCTACAGGTCTGGCGTCGACGACTATGGTGCTTGACGGGGACCTGACATCTTGGCCGGTGTCCGTGCGGTGGGTGTTTTTGGGCGATTGCCTAGCGACGACGACACCTGCGGGTACCGTTCTCCCTGCTGAGGGTGTCGCGCGCCCCCGCATCATCCACGGGTGAAAACCCAATCCTTCTCGGACTAGCGACAGCGGCGCTTGGACGTCGTACCCCTCGTGAGGGTGTCGTTGCGGATTTGGACTTGGTCGGGGCGTCTTGGGGCAGTGCCTGGTCGTCGTGTTCCGTTGTTGTGCCGTGTGGGTTGTGCTAGTGGTGGAGCAGGAGTAGTTTTTGTCTTCTTTTTCCTTTGAGTGGTTTTGCCGTGTTGATGCCCCAATCCAACCGGTAGTGAGTGAAGTAGAGGCTCGTGTCGATGACCCAATCCGACCGAGTGAGAATAAAGTGGAGGCTCGTGTCGACGACCCAATCCGATCGAGTTCTAGTGTTTAGAGGCTTGTGTCGATGTCCCAATCCGACCAAGTGTGGAGCTGAGTGGAGTTGAGTTGGCACTTATGTGTCGCGAGTTGAGTTGTTTTGATACCTAGGTGTGTTATTGGAGTAGGATACCCTCCAAATTGTACGTGATTTTTTGGTTTTCGCTCGTTTCCACTTCAAAAACTGGGTGGAGAATTTGTCTTTTTTTTTTTTTTTTCTTTGTCTAATAGAAATTGCGACAAAAACTTTTGCCGTCCTTTCGAAAAAAAAATTGCCCAGGTCACTGAGGGTTTGGGATGCCTCCCTATTTCTGCGAACAGCGACACTACGTTTCTGGCATTTTTTTTTTTTTGAGAAATGTTTCCGGCATGTTTTCTTTCATCCTGGGTCAAGGACCACCACCCTTATATTTTTGAAGGAACTTAAAACATCAAAATAACAACACAATCAAAGAAATGAATGATGAATTTAACTGATTCCCGTATCTAACTACGTTGACCAGTAAACTCAAATATACAGCACAGCTCAGGAGATCATATGCATGATGGATGTCAAGGACCAAATGGAACTACCTACGATCCATCAGAACGGCATGTGACAAAAAGCAAAAAAAAAAAAAAAAAATCAAATCTCCTGTTCTGCTCTCACGAGAGAAACAAAAGAAGCAGAGAAGGCAGTCCCAGGAAGAAGCTCCATTGCGAGGCTGAGCAGGCCATTCCAGCGCTAGCATCGCCCCCTGCTGTTGAGCCTCTGCTGCCTGGGGTGGGTGCCTTGGGTGGCGATGGCGGTGGCGGTGGTGGTATCACGCAGGTCCCAAAGGTCGAATTCGCCTGCACATTATAGATAGTTCAGAGAGTTAGCATATGCATGGCGTGCATCATGTTGCTGTTCAAAGAAAGAGGTGCCACTAATTTAAACAGCGCTTACCTTGCAATACGCGATGTTGTCGCATCCGCATACCATATGACCGTTTGCAATATCTGTAGCTAAGGGAGCTCCTCCACCGTCACTCCTCTGCATGTTTAAGATTCAAGAGGGTCAGAGACTTCATAACAATGCAACTACAAGATCCTTGAAATGGCGAAATGGCCCGGGTAATAAAGGGCTTCAATAGATATTCACATACCATGTAAAAATCAACAGCAATGTAGTTGGGCCACCGGTTGCCTGAAGCATCATGGCACGTTTTCAGCATGCTAACGAGCGGCGCTGAATTATTTCCGCAAACACCTGTCTGACTCGGGTTCGTCGTGAAGAAGTTCATAAGAACAAGGGACTGGCTTTTGGAATCCATGGCTGGAGACTCTGCGCGATTGGGGCATTTGCCTTCTACCATACCATCATTTCCGTCTGGGTGGACAAAGAAAATCTGGTCAATAAAAGATTCAAGGGGGAAAAAGGGGAAAACTCTGCAGGTCATTGAAGCAGGGCATGTACTGAAACCTTACATTGGTTTTCCACGACGTAGTTCCACTCATATGCGATCCCCTCGCTTGCTTCCTTGGATTTCTTTGATGTGAAGACTAGCAGGCGCTGGTTCTGGCTGATCATGTCCTTGAGCACAGGCCAGTTGCCACCGCTCTTTGGCATTTTCGCCACTGGAAACCAATACTTCATAAGGCCTGAAGCATTGAATACTTTCGGCAAGGACCCTGTTGCAGTGTAGTCTTCAAGAAAAATTGTGACTACTTCCGATGGGTTTGCATCAAGGAACGTCTGGATCTCTTTGAAGACATTGATGGCAGGTTGCTGAGAGAAAAGAAAGAAAATCAACTCAAGGTTATACTTAGAACTCAGGTGTACTTATTTTCGTTTTCAGGACAGAAGAGAGAGGAGAATCTTTAGCTGATGATCTTACAAAGGCAGTGAAGTTGTAGCATTTTCCTTGAAATGAGTGGCACAGCCAGACATCGTTGTCGAAGTCGTAAGTGTCGAGCATCAAGCCCCTAACACCATTCTGCAAATAATCAATACAAGTCCCACGGTTAGAAGTTTATAACAACATTTTTTTTTTTTTGAGGAAACAGGAGGGGTTTTACCCCCTACTGGAATTTATTAAAAAATTTAAAAACAAAGATACAAGAGTCTCAGGAAACAAAAAAAGATACAAAGAAAATAAAAAAGATTACACAAATGCATCTAGCCATAAATACAGTTGAATAACAACAACAAACTATTAGGCAAAAACTCTGGCAAATCAGTACTCAATGATAAGATTCAGTAGTAGTGAGCAACAAAACTCATCTGTTGACCAGTAACAGAACATGTTCTTGCTGGAGGGGTGCAAACCCCTACAGATTTCCTCAAAAAAAAAAAAAAAGGAACATGTTCTTAGCAATATGTGTTCTTCAGTGCAGACTAGAAAGTTTTGAAATATACTCTTAGAAACAGGGGACATGAGTATCAGCCTACTAAGCTGAACAGCTTGGCTAAGATTGCCTTCTTTGTTCCTTCCAGTTGAGAAACTTAGGAAATTGTATTTATGAGATATAAGAGGGACAGAAAGAATATTGGCAAGGACCTGAGTGCTTCGGTGATTAATTATTATTATATTCTAATGACAGACTAGTCCTGAAACGTGAATGGCAGAACTAGCTAGAAAAGATTAAAACCGTTCCAACTACCAAATCGATCTTCAACACCTAATCAATTTGAGCCACGCAAGATCTCAAGTTCCAGATGACCATTTGAAACTAGAAGGGGCAGTATGACATGGCAGATGAGATAAGTGTGGTCCCTTCATTTTCTTAAGATGAAAGCAAACGACACCTACACAACATAATGCCTCAACTGGACAAGATCTCTGTGAGGTGCGCTTAACGACTTGAAGCAATAATCAAACGAGCAACTTATAAGTAGTCTAACTTTCTCTATTGAATACAGTGAGTGCCACCCTGGTTTCATGAGTTAGGTATGGGCAACAGACAAGTCATGTCCTATGTTGCATAAAGTTATCCTGAAGATGTTAAGGGAAAGAAGCAGTGCCATTGGTAGCTTAGGGCATTTAGGCACATCTATTCTACATCGGTGTTGCAGCATGTGAGGAAGTATAAAGTCAAACAATAGTGCTTGGGGCTTGAGTATGACTAAAATTTGTAAAAGACATTAAGTGGGTATCAACATTTGTAATTTGTGAACCAATAAAAGCGGAGCCAGAGACAGCCACATGAACAAGAAGTGTAGAATCTCTGTGAGGTGGCAGCAACAAATGACAAGCAGCTTCTTGAGATTTGATGGTGAGATTAACTATTGTTTGTTGAGACCTATTATTGCCAGTTGCCAGTGTCCGCGCATCAGTGGCCAATTGGGCATAGAGTTTGTTATAATAAAAACAGAGGAATAAGTAGTAGTCCGCATGGGCACATGATTTGATCCATTCCTAAAATAATTGACGGTGCCATGGCTGAAGTGCAGAGCTACAATCATATGAATGGCGATAATTAAAAGATGCTAATCACTTTGCACAAAGTTACTGGTAGAAGAGTTGGCACATGCGCATTATTCTATACATTAATTGTTAATCTGTGCTAGATGGTCATGTTTTTTCAGAGCGAAACTTTTGCCCTCGGTTGGTGGCATAAGTCCGTGGGCAAATAAAGGAGGAAGACAACTGACATGATTCTTTGCAGTGGAAAAGGGGGCTTGAGCATGTACTGATCCACTTCCACTATACTGAATTGGACCAAAGCATGGAATTACTTTGTGTAATGTGTGGACTTTTGATGGTAATATTCCTCCGAAAGACAAATTAAAGCAAAAGGTGCAGTGAAACCAATGAACGTGCGTGTGTGTAAAAACTGTCTGCAGCTTTTGATTTTGGGATGGAGTGGGGGATGTCGTATTCCTTGCAGGAGCAGGTACCCATACTAGGCATAGTAGCAGCCGGAAGCAGAGCAGAAAGGTCCAATTTTTCCTTGACTGCTAGGAAAAGCCTGAATTCTGCAAGAGAAAGGTGCAGGCTTTCTTTATTTTGGTGTGTCAAATTTTGACTAGATAACAAAAGGCGATGATATCTAGTATGTAGTGTGGTAATATTGACATTACATAATGACATTGTACCAAGGAGTCTAAGGTGCTCTGGTGATGAGATTTGGGATCACAATGTCATGTGGTTGAGTAAGCAGCAGACACACAGACAGCACAACGCAACTACAAGGGTGTGTGGATTAGATTATATTCCTGAAGATCTGAGTGATGATGAGATAATGGCAGGCACGGTGTGTGTGTTTTTGTCTCTGCTACATATTGACAGTGCATTATTTTTCTTTTATATACGCGCGACAGTAGTAGTAAAGCAGACGCTAAGGTGGGCCCACCGACAGCGGTTGAAGGTGGACACGTGGGAGGGGACGATGGGGGCCAGCAAAGCAGCAACCACCCACCACTTCCATTGGCGGCGGCGGCGGCGCCGGCGTCGGAGGGGAAAGCGGATGCGGTTACCTGACCGGACCTCAGCAGGGGAGGGGCATGGCGGCGAAGGAAGGAAGCCTTATACTAGAGACAGGGAAATGGGGATGAAGAGGTGGTGGTTGTTACCTTGAGCTGCGCGGTGACGGTGTCCTCCTGGTTGGTCTCGGTGATGAGCGCGCTCCCGGTGGCGGACGCGGCGCCGGCGAGCGCGAAGGAGTTGTGGGTGGTGAGCCACGAGTAGTTGTTGAAGGGGAGGCCCGTGCCGTGGGTGGCCGGGGCCACGGGGCTCGCGCGCGTGCAGATGTTGCCGTTGCTGTCCCCGCACGCGCTGCAGTGCAGCCCGGAGCCGCAGCCGCCGGAGGAGCACGCGTCGCCCACCTGCGCCGCCGATGCCGGGTGCGCCGCCAACACCAAGAAGAAGAGCACGGCTGCCGCCGAGATGAAGAGCAGCAACCGGGGCCGGGTGGGCGCCATTGACGGGAGCGATGGGCGCCCCGCGCGGCGAGCCGGCGTCGAGTTGCGTTGGCAGTCGGTGCCTCGGTGGTCGACGGCAACCGCTGCGAGGAAGGTGGTGGAGGACGCGCTCCTCGCTCGTGGTGGTTGCCGGTTGCTTTGGTGAGGAGGACACACAGGACAGGACGACTCGAGGGCTGCGTCTCTGCCTGGTGCCTGCAACTTTTTATCTATTTTTGCAAGCCAAGAGGAGAGCGGAGTACGAATACGAACGTAGTACTCCGTATCCTTGTGTTGACCAACCGACGTGTTTGTTGAATTGAAAAGGACACGATCCAAATTAGGGGCTTTCCACAAATTCAGAATCGGAATCGTGCGCTAAAATGAAATAAAAACCGTGTTTACTTTTCAATCAATCAACTATGTATACGCGGTAACAGGTATGCATGAGAGCAGCTGACATTTTCTTCAAAAAAAGAAAAAGAAAAAGAAAAAGAAAACTCTCTCTATCTCTGACCAAGCAAGCAGCTGAACACAACGTGGAGGCGGAGGGCACACAGCACGTCGCATTTTTTTTCTTCTCTGTCGGCTGTCAGCGCTGATGAAAAAACTGTCTATCGACACCGCCATCAGCATCAGTTTACATTATTGTCTTATTATCTCTACTAGATGAGGATGTAACAAAGAAAACTATCTTGACTTGTGCAAACCTGGCTCATTGTTTACAGAACCCAAAACCATTGCCAATTCAACTCGCGATTCATTCCGCTTTCTCAGTCTTCTCTTCTAGCTCTTCTCTTGCTGCCTGCCATCATCAGCAAACGCCCAATGTCCGTGACCCACGACAAATTCTACATAGTCGGCGACCAATTCAACATCTAGCTAGTACAACATTTCTCAGGTAACTCTTATCTAGAACAAACATTTCTAGACTAGGAATAGCTTGACCAAACTGGCTGCTTCCATACATCCACAGTATATGAATCAATCACGCAAGGAAGGAAGCCACAGTCAAATATCACATACTTGCTCACATCAGCATAGTTTAAATTCCATTCAAACTCTGAGCACCTTTTCGTTTCAGATATGTACACCATGTTCTTACATAACCAGCATCCTCTCTACACATTGCAACTCAACAAGCTTTAACAACATCATGATACGCAACTCACAAGGAAACGAACGCCTCAATCCAATTGGAAGGCAGCATGAACAACCCTGCAATACTGACGGTTTCTCCCATCCAAACCCAGAGAGAGCCTACAAACACCCCCATCATCATCATAATTCAACTCAATCACATGGGCTTCCACACGCTGAGTACCTCCTGGAACATCTCGAGCATGAGCTCGCGGTCAGCGGAATGGAAGAAGCTATGCATCTCGTCCCTCACATCATAGATCTTCCCAAACACAAACAGGTAGGTGAGGCACCCTTTCTTGAGCCGCTCCAGCTGGTACAGCCACGCCACGTGGAGCCGCTCCAGGACGTTTGCCGAGCTGATGTCCTCCAGCAGGCTCTCCTCGCAGCAGTCCTTGATGTCGGTGATCCCGTACTTGTTGGCCGCCGCCAGCAGCGGCAGCCGGTGCTTCCAGAACTGCCCCTGCTCGATCGTCCCGTAGATGAAGCCCAGCAGCGCCGAGCATGACTCGAGGCACATGTCGCTGATGTTGATCGTGGAGGATTCCTTTTCCCTAAGGTCGTGCACGAACATGCTCTCGAACACGGGGGAGCACGCAGCCAGCACCGCCTTGTGGGCCTTCAGGACGCCGTCTGTCGTGTTAATGGTCACATCGGTGTGGATGGAATCCGTCAGCATACGGGAGAGACAGCCGAGGGTGCTCTTGCTCGCAATCTTCTGCACCATGCCTTCGTTTGGCCATACCGACAATGATTCAGTAGCCTATAATAATTACCATAACATTGGACAGCGTTAGCATATCATTAGCACTAACAATACAAGGAGTCATGATGATAAATTTCCTAAGTGACTCAAGTTTCTGAATACATGAAAAATGCGCCTAGGCGTGATCGAAAAAAAAAAAAAAAAAAAAAAAAGGAAGAAGAAGAAGAAGAAGATGAAGAAGTTTCTGAATACAGGAAGGAGCCTACAAAATGTTGCATGGAAGCGTTTAGCAAGTGAGGTTATTATTTTAAAAAAAAAAAAAAAAAAAAAGAATAAGAGGCTGGATACTTGCATTGTTATTGGCTATCCTCAGGTCCAGAAACTCAACATCAATCGTAAAACGCCCATGGGACATTGCATCAACTTGCCAGACAAAGTCATCACTGGTACGCAGAAGATGTTCGTGCACTGCCACATGAAAAGGACAAAACAATAACATTTATCAGAATAGACCAGTGAAGCCATCACAGTAACAACGGAACATAGAGAATGTCAGACACAGTATAGTAAAATCCATCAAGCTCCTAATGTTGGGTATAGTATTCAGGTATTTATGACCTAAGAATCGTGATCCTGTTTTAACTTCAATTCGTGTTTATCAAGGATACAATTGCAACAAACATAGAGACACTATTGCAATAGTCTTTTCTGGGTAAAGGGCTGTCTCATGTCTAGCTGTTAACCACTGCTTCACATTTGTAATACACATTTTGTATCCTTAATGGAGCAGCACCAACAGTGCTGTTAGAGAGCTTAAATTATTTCCCTGATGTCAGATTTGCCCTAGTGCAGATTTGCAGGGAATTCACCTATCTAATGCTCTGGATGTCAAGAGCCTCAAATTGATTGGAAAGGTGCACTGCTCCCGCGATGCATACGGGGCGCTAGCTCCCCTTCCCGACAATGAATACATTCATATGGTCATATGATTTGGAAAACAAAGGTCCCAAACAAGGTGAACGCGAGGCTGTATTTCAAAAACAAACTCAGCACTAGAGTAAGAAGACGACAACTGCTGAAGATGCAAACTTACTATCGAAGATCGACGACATGTTTTCTTGATTGCACTCTCAGCAACATCAACTGGACTCAAATAGGAATGCACATCATTGGGGGTTTGTCTGATGAAGATATATGGCACGTTCTGCACCCTCTACGCATAACCAGGATCTCTGGCCGGCAGTCCTCTTTACCCTTCTTTGGTGCCTCTGGGAAGCACGGAACAGGACATTTTCATGCAGAGCACCCTTCCTCATGTAGTATTCTTAAACTAGTGTGTGATGATTTTGTTCTTTGGGCCAAATGTTTCTCTCCTGATCCTCTTGAACCCGAGTTCGCTGGCTCATGTATATTCATTCTTGTAATTTTCCAACCAAGCTCTCTAGTTGGTAACTTTGTTTTTGGTTTTCTTTCCTTACTGGCAAGCAACCATTGTGGGCTTTGGAAAGTAAAACTCAAAGCAGCAGCGGCAGCAGCATGTGACTCCATTTTCAGCTAATTCTTGCGTTTCTATTGGTTTTGATTGACATATTATTATATCATCAATTGAGATCCAGTCGATAGATGGTGGGTAAGAAAACTTTCGCCAAGCCTTTCTGTGAGTAATACCATGACAAAAATTGGAATAGGACAGTTTTCAACTAGTCATAGGCTCATAGCCGAATGGTAGTATACTAATAATTTGACCTCTTAAGGTTAAAAATGCTGTTTACTTGATTTGAGAGCTTCAAGTTACTCTGGTGACTGGCAAGCAACTGTGTTGCTCTTTGGAATGCTTTCCTCAGCAGCATGTAACAGCATTTTCTGCTAATTCCTGTGTTTCCTTATCGTTTTTACAGATTATGACATTCAGTCGGTAGATGGTGGCTCAGAAAACTTTGCCCAAGCATTCATGTGAGGGATACTATGGCACGAATCGGAATAGGATAGTTTATAACTATTCATAGGCCCATAGCTGAATAATAGTACTATAATTTAGTAGCCTTGTAAAGTTGGGGAACATAATATATTCCCCCAAAAATACAAAAACAGCTCACAGCCATCATGGAAAATTGGGAATGGTCATCTAAACAGCCTAAAAATTGGGCACTACAGTACTCAATATGTATCAAGAAGACAAGTAGCATGTCATGTAATCTAATATTAACACTCGAGAAGCACCAGGCAAATAATTGGTGCATTGCAAAGAAAGACTGAATCTTTAAGAATCTGGCCAAAGAAAGGTTGAACCTTTGAAGAATCTTGAATGCTTAGGGAATAGAGATACTACCAGGGGAGACGCAGGTGCGTCGTGGCGGGCCGGCCCAGGAGACGCGGAGCAGGAAGCGCGCGAGAGGGGGCTGCTCCTTGGCCACACGGCCGGGCTCCGGGAAGAGGCGCACGAAGATGGAGCGGCTCTTCTCCACCGAAAGGTACCTGGCACAATTGTACAGCAAGTCAGCAACAGGGGACCGATGGAGTTGCAGGGCAGCAGAAATTGGGATCGGGGGGAAGGAGGGATTGGGAGGAAGAGGAAGCAGGGCAGACCAGTTCCAGATGCCGAGCTTGAAGGGGTCGGAGCGGCGGTAGGAGCAGGGGCCGAAGGTGTCGATGCGCCACTGCGCCAGCCGGGAGATGGTCTCCACGCGGGAGTCCGGCCCGCTCGCCCCTCCGGACCCGCCGCCGCCGTTCATCGCCGACGCCGAGCTCCAGGGGTGGGGGAGTGAGGAGGGGATTGACGACCGAGGCGAGGACGACGAGTCAGCTTCACAAAAAACCTTTCCTTTTGTCGCCGCCTACGGCCTACCCGAGTAACCTCGCCCCTCCACGTCACACGATTTCTTCTGCAAAACTATTTCAACCAAGTAACCTCGCCCCTCCACGTCACACGATTTCTTCTGCAAAACTATTTCAACCAACTGCCTCTGTTCGTAGATAATCCATTGAAAAAGAACATTCGATAGATGCAGCTGGGTCATCTGTCTAAAATCTGTTCCACTCAAAAGAACCTGTCTAAATTATTTTTCGTAGCAGTGAAACCAATTGAAAATGGGAAAAAGTCTACTTTTCATCTCTCAACTATTGCGAAAGTCTAACTTTGGTCCCTCAATTGTAGAACCAGACATGGAGTATCCCCCAACTATACAAACCATTCCCTTTAGCTCCCTCGGCTGTTTTTAAGGATGGTTTCACTGACGTGCCAATGTGGGCCCTACCAATGAGAGAAAGAGAGAGAAATAGCGCCTATGGTCCATACGCAAAAGCGCCACCGCGGCGTCTGAGCCCAAGTCGGAGAAAAAGGCTGCCAAGGCCAGCATGGCGGCGTCCCCCCGGAGCACGGCGTCCGAGCCCACGGTGGAGAAGAAGGCCGGCATGGCGGCGTCCACAGGAGCGCGGTTCATGGGTTCCTCAATGCCATCTTCAACGACAGGCTTGCGCCGCCAACGCCGCTGTCGTTGTTGCGGGGGCGGAGTCAACATCTCCATGGTGTCCTCGTACTCGTCCAGGAACTGGAGAAGCAGCAGCAGACGCGCCGGCTGCACGAGCTCGCCCCTGCCGCACACCGCCGCCGTGGGGACGCGGCCCGGCCGAGCGCCGCCGCCGCGGCACGCGCCCCTGGCCGCGCGAGTGTGCATGTGCCTCCATCTCCGCGCGCAGATACTCCCCAGCCGCTCCAGTGCTGAGCGCGACTCGGTCGCCGTCGCGAGGCCGCTGCCCGGCCGAGCGCCGCCGCCGTGGGGACACGCGCCCACCGCTATAGCAGCGTCGTCGGTCCCAGGCAAGCGGGCAGCAGCTGCTTGTGCTCGTCTTCGGCCTGATGGCTCACCAAGGTCTTGTGAATGGGGAGGAGTGCAACACGGCGAGTAAGACACATATGACGACGGCCTGATCGATCTGGTACTCGACAGGCGAGCGATTTGGCATGCAGCGCGGTTGGGTAGAGCAGCAGCCCCCTAGCAGCTCGCTCAGGTTAAAGAACACCGTGACGGAGAAGATGACGCAGACGACGACGACGGCGGGGAAAGCGCGCTGCTCTGCGTGCAGCAGCATACGGAGCCGATGCAGAGTGCGAGGAAGAGGATGGAGAGTGGAGATCTCGACCCAGAGGCAAGCCTACTATGGCCACGAACAACCTTCTCGGCTAGCACAATCATCATCATGGTCCTGCACAGCACACCGTGGCTAGGAGAAGCTCATGAGCAGCCGGGTCTTGACCTTCGCCCACGCGGCCACGCCTAGAGGAAAGGGCACTCGACGGCGCACGACGTCCGCCAACCACCACACGCGAGCTCCACCGAGCGACCTTCGTCGAACTACTACGAGTTCTGGTGGTGGTTGGAAGCTCCGCGAGCTCGGCACGCGACCTCCGATGAGCGGCCGCGAGCTCCACGCGCAAGGCCGTGCAGAGGCGGACTGAGCGTTGCTCTCTCTCTCTCTCTGCTCTTGGGGCCCATGTTGCCACGTCAGTGAAACCACCCTCAAAACTGCCTAAGGAGGTAAACTGAATGGTTTGTATAGTTAGAGGATGCTCCATATCTGGTTTTACAATTGAGGGACCAAAGTTAGACTTTCGCAATAGTTAAGGGATGGGAAGTAGACTTTTTCCTTGAAAATGAAAGAGCATCATTTATCCATTTACTGACAGCCCAGCAGGGCCCATGAAACCAAGTCTTGGGCCTACAAGTGTTGGGCCTAGCATGATTTGGAACCGCAAAAGGCTATGTAGGACATCTGTAAATTAATGATTCAAAAAAAGGTGTAATTTGAAGACATTTTACCGTTCCGGCGTTACTATAACATATAACATACTACAAAATTAAACTCATAGTGGTATAATATGTGTACAATCCTAGAAGTGTTGCTAACTTTACAAGCGAAGTGTTCTGTTCTCCAATGCTCTTTCTTCTTTCCTTTTGTTTTGGCATGTCAACTTTTTTATTCATGGACAATACTAATTATTGCTATGTAAAATTAATTAGTGTATGTTAAATAAAACCTCAATTATATATTACAGGAAATTAATAATTACAACTATTCACAAAAAAAAATTACACACATATTTGTCCTATGGTTCTATTTTCCCTACATCAATGGCATTTTAATAAACCCCCATGTAGAGTACATGTACTATTCCTTCTTTTAGTGCATCCCTAAAAATATGAGTACTAGGTTCAAGAAAAAAAAATATGAGTACTCCTACTAAGGTTATGTCATAATAGGTAGAATGGTTTCATGACTAATATCTAACCAACCAATTAAGCTACATGGCATGATCAACCAACAAACACATTTGGTTATTAAGAAAAGACGCAAAAGAATAGAGAGGTTCCATCAAAATTTAGTGCACCGCCACCGCCGGTTCTTTTCTGATTGAGACATCACTAAATAATTTCATGCAGAAAAAATGGATAAATCCAGTTACTTAATGAAGCAAGTATATACGTGGATGGATCATGAAGATCCAAGTCGATCATTACATGAACAACCGTGTTATCATTGCAGTGCAAGGTGGAAGTTGCTATCGGCTTCAATTTGTTGATTAGTAGTGAAGACTTTGATCGACTAGATTTAGTTTCTAGCTGTGAAGCAAACTTAATTGTGTCATAGATCGTCGGGCAATTTGTAGCAACCACATGCATATACCAAATTTTCTACACGTATGTTTTTTCAATAAATAATAATGCTGCATGATTTAAGTAATTAATTAATCGTAGTATATGTATTATGGTATGAAAAATACTTATGAAAGGTCATGCACGAAAAGAAATTGAATGACATGATTTCCACACGTGTACGTGTACAGGCCGAAAATCATTACTTTCTTGTTGTTCAGATAGAACAAGTCAAATGATAACAAGAGGGATATTAAACCACCAATCAATAGTTCATAAGCAATGATGCTTTGTGAGTACAAATTTTAGAAGTAAAAATCAATCATCAGGATAATGGCAACTAATTAACTGCTAGCTAGCTTTGATCAAACAGCAATCAGTTCCAGATCTCAGCTGTACGTGACATGATGAAAACATCCTATACAAAATATAGGCTACTAGTGTGTATAGTGGTTAATACAGTACATGTATAATTAGTCGTGCTGAATGAAGAGGGATTGTCATGCTTATTCAGAGATCAGATGTTGTCTTGTCATGGATCATTGTTGTTCTTGGAGCAAGAAGAAGGAGAAGCCGGCGGCGGTGTGTGATGGAAATTCAGCTGCGAAGGCGGCAGCAGGCTGCTCAGCAGGTTCCAATCCACCGTCGACTCCGCAGCGACGGCGGCAGCAGCGATCTGATCGCTATAGCTTTGGTGAACGCAGCCGTCCATGGCGGGGCTATGGAGCGCCGGCATGTCGGCGAGGAGCTGCACCTGCAGCTTGGACTCAGCCGCCAAGCCGCCGTGGTCATGCGCTGATGCCGAAGGTGCAGGAACAGCGCCGGCCACGCCGCTGTTCATCAGTAGCCGCGCTGCAGGGGCAGCAGGGCCGTCGTAGTAGTAGGTGGCGGGCAGGGTGGAGCCGCCGTAGCTGCCCAGCGGCGGATAGCCACCGCCGGCGGCGGCGTAGCAGGCGTGCCTGATGTGCTGCTGGTTGGGCATGGGCTTCTGGAAGGCGCGGCAGACGACCCATCCTTCCTCCTGCGCGGGGGCGTGCTCGTTGCTCTGCAGCCGATACTCGTGGATGATCCAGTCTGTCTTCCGGCCGTTGGGCGCGCGGCCGCGGTAGAAGACGAGCGTCTTGCGCATGCCGATGACGGGGCTGGCGGTGATGGACATGGACCTGGTGGTGGACGAGGACAGCACCGGCTTGTCCCTGCCGGTGGCCTTCCAGAAGCCGGCGGCGGTGGCGCGGTTAGTGCGCGTGCCGCTCGGGTACTTGCGGTCCTTGTAGCTGAAGAAGTAGTACTCCGTCGGCTCCTCCTGATCCTGGCCGCCGCCGGAGCCGCCATAGTAGCCACACCTCTCTGCACGCAACATGCATCAACGACAGGTATCATGCATCCGCATGCTAAATGAAGACGATGAACATCGATCGATCCATGCAATTATGCAAATATTGGTACCTTGGAGATCCCATGGCTCGATCCTGTAGAGATCGACCTCCCGGATGATGTCGAGGTCGATCTTCTGGGAGGCCACCTTCCTGGCGAGGTAGTACCCCACCAGCTCCTCCTCCGTCGGGTGGAACCTGAACCCTGGAGGCACGCATGGTGCCTGCTGCTGCTGATGCTGCTCATCCATTTCCAGCGATCTCGATCTTCCTGCAAATGCTCGATCACTCCTACGGATCTATCTGTCGAGATTACTTATGAGTTGCTTGCTTTTGCTTGTGTGGTTTCACTTTGAGATGGATAGAGAGGGTAGAGGCATGCAGGAGCAAAGAGAGAGAAATATGGTCCTAGAAATAGCAATCAGCTACCAGTACCAGCAGGGGAATGAAACATTTGTGGTACGTGCACTGGAAGTGGAACCAGTAGCAAGCTTGCTTAAAGGTGGTGGACCTAACAAATCAGTTGTTGCACCATATATACTTGTACCCGTACTTACTTACATGCATATATACGTACATGTTTGTTGCATTTGCTTTGTAATAGTCTCTCATTTCACGTGTGTGAAAATGAAGCAGCTAAACTGACTTTTTTGGACTGGAAGGTAGAGTGTACGCTGGATCAATCGGATATATATTCCTTCGCTTGGAGTGCACTTCAGGCCTCTGCATGCTGCTGCCTGCCGGCCGTCCTCATAGATCTCTTTCTCTCTCTCTTTCTTACTCACACATCGATCCCTCCACCAGCTTGTACATCATGCATACCGGTAGTACTAGCTAGCACAAACATACCCTCCTCTCGTCGTTCAACTCTTCCTTTCTAGCTTCTCTCTCACACCGTACCTACTTGCTGCATGTAGCTACTGTACCTAGCTAGGTACGTGTTATTGCGCCAAGAAGAAGAGGAGAAATAGGAGATGGCTCTTTAGGCAATGTTATTGACTGCAAGTGCCAAGTAAATTGATTCTAATTTGCCCTTAAGGACATATGCCCTATGTATATATATGTCGTCGTGCACTTTTTGTTCAAATCTTTGCCACAAAATTTTTCAGTGACTTGTCAAGTATGAGTGCAAATTGACTAACACTTGCTAGCTATTTCATTACTTTTTACCATGATATTCTACAATAATCTTCAAATGAGAAACAATTCGAACAACTAACTAGCACCATACCCAAATATAAAAACATAACGACACAAAATTCATATGTGCATATATATGCATGATCAATGATGTTTTGATTATGGGCACTCACCAGCAATTCAAGGGGTGTTGTAGCAGGAGCAAGTAAAATGGCCGGGGCTTCTGATGATATGCAGATGAGATATAGAACACGATGTAATAAGATGATATACAGGGGCTATTTATAGATGGGCCGGGTGAAAAACTACTTCTTTATTTTGAGTGCCTGATGATATGATGTTAAGACGGAGATATATATGACGTAGCTACAATTAAGCTAACGGCAAGTAGTGCATGCGCGTATGTAATAAAAACTAAAAAGTGTGAGGGCCGGCCAGGACTAGCAGTCTAAGATTCTAGAGAGAGAACCAGGCCGGGAGAAAGAAATTTGAGAGCGAGAGGAAGAGAGATCGAAAGGGTAGCTTGATTAGTTTATTAATTTTTTTGGTCGGTTAATACTAACTAGTATTAAGTATTCCTGAAGCGACCACCACCACCCCACTAGCTATATGCATAATATGCATGCCAAAGGTTCCTCATCGGCTCATCACCTGATCGACCTGACCAGCTGCAAGTACTGAGGCTTTTTTTTTTTTTGACCAAAAGTACTGAGGCTTTATTATTGTCGTACTGTTGTTGATCCCTTGTTATTGTTACTACTCGGTTATAATCCGGTGATGTTGAGGACGCTCTGGTCATGGTGCCCCCCGCGTCGCCGTTGTAGGTACCGTGCGTAGTTTGCCCGGATGGACCTACAACAATGGAAATCCTTGCCCGGCCGGCTCGATCGTCCGGGCCGGCAGCAGAGGTGCTGCCAGCATCATGCCCCTTGAAGGTGTCGTTGATGCTCTATCCATCTCAGTAGGCTATGGTCGTGAGACCTTCTCTAGTGTTTCTACCACTGTTGTTGGCTTGGCGTCTATGGATGTCAAGCTCCTTCATGAAGATTTCACTGGATAGCACTACTGCAGCCCACCTCTTGTTACTCTCGTCGGAGTGTACGTAGCTTGATTTGATTGTGCCTGTGTGCGCCTCATGCTCATCTTCGCAATGGATTGTCCGGTGCTTGGTGTCGCTGCTATCATTTCTACCTCGCAGCGTGGCTACCTGGCCGGTCGCTGGCGGACGACGTTGTTGTCGTTTCTATCTCGCAGTGGCTATCTGGTCACTGGGGATGTTTGGCCACCACCTTGGCGGCCCCTGCGCGGATGTTTTTTTTTCTCTTTTGCAGGCATAGTTAGTCGGTGTGTTGAGGTGGGTTCCCCCCTCCCCCCACCTCCCCTTGTGTATTCTTACTAATTGTTTGTGTTTTTGTGCTTTTGTGGTGTGCCTTGACGATGACTGCTTGTCACTGTCAACTATCGCATATGTTGTTTGCCCATTCTTGTCCTCATAATAAAATACGAGCGTATGTGCCTAGTCGCGAAGCCAAATTCCTAGAGTTTTTTTTTTAAAAAAAATACACATAACATATATATAAGTCCAAATACAAAACTAACTTGATGGTTCAAATGTTGGTATAAGTTAAAATTAAATAAGTTTGACTCAAAATAAAATTATACGTGAACTATATTTCGGACGAATATAGTAAATAATCCAATGAACAACTCGGTGGGTTTATGTACAGCGTGTGGAGATCTTTCCCGTTACAAGTTGAAACTCTTACGATGTAATATACAACTCCTAACTCAGTTTAGTCTTTCAAAACTATCATGGTAGGTTTTGGAAATTGCTTTGACCAATTTCGACGTGTGTGGATCTTCCAAAAAAAAAAAATCATATTTCTCTCATCTGGACTCTGGGTTAGTTGTTCCAAATATGATTTTTGATAGTGCAGTACGATGGATGGAAGAGAGTTACACAATGGTGAAGTCCAATTGTTGATTTGACAAAACCATCATGCTAGCATGACTACTTTTCCAGCATACCCTAGTTCTACCATCTTTTGTTGCAAACAAAACAACATATGCAAACTAAGTTTTTTTGTATATCTGTTATATTAGAAACATCAAATAATAATTAAGTTTTTTTTGTGTTCTATAAGAAACATAAAGTAATAATAAATAGGTACCCTTGACACAATCACACACGCACAATAAAACACTAAATGCATAAACTATTAGGACAAGCACATTATTCATGCATCAAGGGTCCATGATTATGTTATTATGAAAGAAGTTGTGTGCAATAGCTTATTCATAGATGTCGGTAGGAGATGGGGTTTAATTTAATTTTGTATGCAAATTTTTTTTGAAAGGAATTTTGTATGCAGATTTAATCCTTGGCGCATACAGTACATTGCTCATGGACTCGCAAGTTGTCACACGCGCGCACGCATATGTAAAATAGACAATTGCGCCGTTATATTGTGGTGCAAGGCTGTGATGCTTGGAACATACGTCATGTCACCTTCTTCACAATTCCTGGGATCTCCTCATCATCCTGTTTGTTAGATTTCCAACTCTCAGTATGACAGTGAAAAGCGTATGATGTTTATGCGTGTGGACCCCACTGCACTGCACCAATCAGGCATCTTGTTGTGGCAGATTGTGGCCGGATGATGCCATGCATGCATTTCAATCAATCGTCAGTAGTGGGACCACCACTACTCCCTTAGTCGGAAAAGATACTATTCTAATTTTCTATCAGGTCAATCTATCTCAATTTTGAGCATATACAAATGTTAACATTATTTATTTCATTGTTATGAAATATGATTACATAATATACATGCATATTTGAACTCGTAAATGTTAATAATTATTTTTTGTAAATTTATAATTAAACTTAAGAGAATTTAACTTAATCTATACCTAGAATTACATTTTTATAAGACGAGATCGAGCACCACTCATGATGATTAGAGAAGCGAGGAGGATCATCCTTGGGAAGCACATCAATGGACTAGATATCCTTATATATTCATCATTGTGCCGTGTTGCTATTCTCGTATGTTCGTTCGGACGGCAGTATAATATATGTTCTTTTTGGTGTGGTCAGTTCATGGTTGTGGCTGTCACTGTCTAGACTGGTGAATGCAATGCTTCTACTCAATTGATCCATCCACCAGGATAAGGTAAACCAAGGCAATTCAAGGGTCCGTGCAGACCCTCCGTCCGGAAAGAGATACAATTCTTCTCCTCTTCTTAAGTTCTTATAGTTAGAAAGAAGACTACATAAAGTTTAACCAAATTTGTATATAAATAATAATAAATGCTTATGATACCAAATAATCATACTATTTCAAATATAGATTTGATCAAACTAAAGATGTTTTTGGCTCGGTACTAATTGTATCCTTTTTCATATATAGAGAGGGAGCATGCTAGTGGCCTTTGTTGGATGCTCGAAGACATGTGTTTAGGCCAGTTTCAGTGGGAGTTTCATTGCATTAAATAGGTTGTCACGTAGTCACATTCGATGACATGACAATGTATTTAAGAAGAGAGGAGAAATGGTGATTACATACTCTCTCTGAGTTATGAAATTAAATGCTTATAGAACCATAGAATGAAACTTTGGATCGAGAGAGGGTGTTTCATCTGAGTTTTATTTCATTTTACATGATGTGGAAGTTTTAAAATGATGCAATGAAACTCTCCACTGAAACTGGTCTTATATCTATCGCACATTTCCATTGTCCTAGAAAAGAGTGTCACGCTCACTTCCCGAAATTACTTAAATAATTTTAACTTTGACCAAATATAAGAAAATATTAATATCAAATCATTGCATATATTATCATAATAAACTTATTAGGAAATACTAATATTGCTATAGTTTCTACAACCCTAGTCAAACTTTCTTAAGTTTGATCAGCATGAAGCTGATAGCAACACTTTTTTTTTGGACAGAGCGAGTATGTCGTAAGCTATCTAGTAGTCGTCAAATAAAGTTTATTTAAAGAAAATGTGGCAAGCCGCAGCAGTTCTCGTCAGCAAAGCTAGCTTCACAAGGAATTACATGACGTAGCTAGTCGCAGAGAATAATCTGTGATGTATCAAGTTCATCCGGATTTGGAAAGAGAGCTTTTGGACCTACCAATACCATGACGCCAATAATTTAACAACTAATAATTAAAAAAAGTGTTCGTTGTCATCATCAGACAGGATAGGCCCACTAACACAGTCCAACCAATCGCCTCCGGTTGTTTCAGTTTTGCTTCTGTTCAAAGGCTTAGTTTGTTGCTGCATGTACAATATTTATATTTTTTTTTTGATAATGTGCCCGGTTCATCCCTTCACTCTCGGATATAATCCGTTTTCTAAAAGACTGACATTTTTATTTAGGCAATTTTTGCCGTGGGACATCGCGAAAACATGTATTTGGCTGGAACACAGCGCCAACCGACGGATTTGCCTGAAGACATCATAAAATCGTGTTTGTTTGCCCACACACACCGCACCGATTATTTAATTCATTTCTCACATTCGCGGAGAGAGAAGGTGGGGCAAATGTCCAAACTGCCGTCGTCTTCATCCTCCAGCTATACTCTGTCACCTTCTCTTCCCGCAATGCTGGCAGCAGGTCCTCCTCCCCCACCTTCGCGACGGCCGGAACTCGGAGCCGTCCTCCTCGTCATCACCAGCATCGGAGCATCCGTCCTCATCTCGCGCCGGCGCCGCAGAATCGGACGATGGCGAGCTTCCCCTCCTCGCACAGCCGGCTGCGCCCACAGCCTCCCTCGCCGTCGTGGCACGGTGAGCAGCAGCAGCAGCACCGCCAGCCCGTGATGCCCCCAGCGTCGGGGTTGAGGTCAGAGCCTGAGCTCGCCCAGAACGAAGCGCCAAAGAACGGGGCCACGTGAGGCTTGAGGCCGACTGACGCAGCGAGCTCATCTTCCTCATCCACTTCGTCCACCCAAGAGCGGCGGGATGAGGAGTCGTGCTCCATCGACGGAGCAAGGGGGCGCGGATCTGCTGAGAGCAGCACCGGAGACACCAATGGCGGCCGCGGAGGCGCTAGGACTTCCCGACAGCACCTATGGCGGGCGGATCTAGGTGTGGGGGAGGAATGGAGGAGGTGGCGGGGATATGGGCAGAGGGGCCGCCTCGGGGGGAGAACGCCGCGGTCGGGCGACAACGGCACGGATTTATGGACGCCGGGGATGCAGTGGCTGGTGGCGAGGGAGGCTGTGGGCGCCGGAGTACAGTGTGCTCACCGGAGAAGAAAAAGTCGACGGTGATGTCTCACAACAAAAATGAGTGACCAGCCCGAGGTTGAAGACGAGGGTAAAAATGTCATTTTACCCACCTTCTCTCTCTGCGAATCTGAGAAATGAATAAAATAATCGATGCGGTGTGTGTGGGCAAACAAACACGATTTTGTAATGTCTTCGGGCAAATCCAGCCAAATACGTGTATTCCAGCCAAATACGTGTTTTCGTAATGTCCCACAGCAAAAATTGCCTTTTATTTATTATGTCGTCAGTGGAAAAAGAATTGTGCTACAAGCACTGTATTATCGAACCCAGATGTCCACTACCGTTCTAATAACAACGTGCGTTTTTAATTTCTTCTCTAATCAAATAAAAGCCATAGTATGCACGGAAACACAAGAAAAATGGAAGAAACAGTGTGACTAGTTGCAAGGGTAAGTAAAAATAAAGCTCATGGAAAGGAAGATACAGTTTTTAAATGCAATTGGTCCACTAGCCAGCACTATATATATGTAGTTGCATTGCAAGTGTATATATACGTACCTCCACAGCTCCACTTGTTGTAAGTGGTGTGAAAAAAATTGTACCTCACTTGTCAAGTGTAATAAGCAGTGTTGCAACATCTATATGTGCACATAAACCTGAACTACAAGAATAATGTAATGGAGTTCAGAATATAAACTTGTAATTGGTGTAAGAAACACTATAATCAACAATAGTGCAAGCTCTAAGTCCATATACAAACCTTAGCAGAAAGTATATATTCACAATATACATGGGTGCAAAAACGGGGAAATATGGGCCAAAGAGGGGTGCAACTTGACCCGAGCATCTTGGGTATCCTATTTGTTGCGTGCTGCTGTCGACTTTGAAACAGGCTGGCTGGGCTTGTCAGCTTCATGTTCGTCGTACAAGCCGGCTGACGAACAAGAACCGTCCCCTTATACCCAATGCCATGCATCATTCAGTTCATAGTACAGCCAAAAATGATCTTCATGTGGTCAGAGGCATCAGAAATTAGCTTATATCGACACCAGATGCAGTGAAATTCAAGGGGCGATTTCAGATTAAAACGGGTGTGAAGATGGATGAAATTCAGCAGTTCTGAAGTATTCTTCAGGTAATCAACAGACAACAATCAAAAGTTGCTGCACCCAACCGAACACAACTAGGGAAAAATAACCATCAGGCAGTTCAAAGGTTTAGCATCGAGCAAATGAGCACATCAATAGCACAGGCCTAGTGTCCTTGCTCAAAGAAATCATGTGACGTGATAATATTACAGGATAATGAATGGTCATGTGCGCACCAAAAGGTCCATGAGCAAAATCTGACCATCTCTGAATGTATACTCTGCTACCTAAATGAACAACGTTCCAGGAACATGATTCTTGGTTAGACCAATTGTAGCAACAAAAGCGACTTCCATACTAGCCACCAAATTACATAGATGCAGGTTAAGATCAGTCCTGCTTGTTACGAGCCTGTCGCGCACGATGTCTGAGCTCTGCCCTTTTCCACCTTACGATCAGCGTGCAGAGCGTCACAAGAGTGTTAACCTACAAACATGCAAATAAACAGTTATTGGTAATGAAACGGAAGTGACGAAGAAAAGAAACAAAAAGGATCAGAGAAATATGATTACCAAAATAAGGATCGTTATCAATAGGAGGGGACCAGACCAGATGACTGAAATGAAGAGGCCTTGAGGATCAAAATAGTTTTGGGTGGAGAAGCTCTTCCAGTTTTGTGCCAAGAATGTGTTTAATCTCTCAGCAAGAAATACACCAGAAACTGCACCAAATGAAGAAGAATATAGGTTATAAAAGGTACACACAATCATATTAAAAGTAAAGTAGTGCATAAATGTGAATGGAAGAAAGCCAACACATGTCTTCCGCACACATTCCATTAGTTAAATGAACCATGATAATCATTCCTTTAAGTGCAAATTTGGCAACTTCCATTGTTATGGCAAAGGTTAGCTCTACAAGATTAACACATCCAAAGAAAATGTCCAATTTTGATAGGTTTAAGCTTTGACAATTTTGAGAGAAATTCCCATTCAGTAGACATTACAGAAAGAACAGTACTTAATGTTGATATACCATGACGTTTCAAACTGGTATGTCTTAAAAGTGCAGAAGAGGAAAGGATAACCAAATGTGACAAATGACTTCCACATTCTGTAAACTATGTATGAGGATTCTTAAGTGTAAAAAGGAGAAGGCAATAAGAAAAAAATGATACCCACATGTTAGAGCTGACAAGATGAGCTGGAAATTGATATTCCTCCTTGAGATGATGGTAACCAGTAGCAGAATGGCATGGAACGTTAGTATGCTGATTAGCCAAGGCTCCTGTAAACACAAAAGGCAGCAGGTGAAGATAATACAAAGAAGTTTGGTTAAGAAAACAATAACGGACATGCCGAAGTACTAGTATTGAATTTTCACAAGCTGTCAACCATAGACTGTGTGACCACAGAATAAACCTTTTTGTGTTTTGGGTATGGCCTATGATACACCATCAGCCAAGTGTTGTATCAGTGCCCAACACTGATACGTATTTTTGGAATGCTGAATGTTTATTATGCACTAAAAATGAACATGTTTGGCGCCAGATGCATGGTCAACACCTACCCGATTCAACCCCAAGACATAACCACACTTGTTCAGTTCAGTACAACAACAAAAACAACATAGCCTTTTTGTCCCAAGCAAGTTGGGGTAGGCTAGAGATGAAACCCAGAAGAGACAACAAGTCACAGAGCAGCACATAAAGGTCCTGGTTCAGGCAGGTTAATGAACTTGCTCAGTTCAGTAGATGAGTAAAATTAGGAAGGCTGCAGGTCAAAGCTCCGTCATGGATTTGTGCTGAAATTCTAGGCAGGGTGCATGATATATTTTCCGAGATCACGTGTGGATTCGCGTTGAGATTCAGGCAAGTGAGCACACCTATGTACAGAAACCTTACAGCTTTACACAAATGTTACCATTAATTAACAATATGTAGTCTTCACTATACCACAATCTCAAGGAGAATGGCTACTCTTTGTGTCATTGTGAATGCATAGTTTTAATGGCAGCCCCAAAGGTAGTCTGAAGGATCAGTAGCAAAAATGGTATGCTACCTGAATAATCCAAGAGTTGAAAGAGGGACAATGAGTGTTGGTGCATACAGAACAGAATTACTCCCTTATGGATTGCTACTTTTAAGACAAGGACTGGCATGGTCGATTATTCACATTACTAGTTTGATTCATCGTCACAGTAAACCTCAAGCAAGCAAGTTTCAGACCTTAGAGTCAAATCCAACAGTGTGATAGCATCTAGTAACCTATTTGACGACTAATGAAGCATACAAGCAACATAGCTAGATCCACGCACGCATAAGCACAATACAGAGTTTCCATTCGATTCCATCAATCAAGGTGGATTGGATGGATGTCCAGCACGGAGCCCGAGCATGCGTGTGTATACCTTCCAGTCGACGGCGTGGAAGAAGCCGATGAAGGAGTCGACGGCAGGCGCGAAGCCGGTGCGCAGCTCGGAGGAGACGCGACCGAAGAGGTCGGCAACCACGTCGGCGTGCTCGCTGAGGGCCGAGTGCACCTCCTCCACGGCGCGGCCGAGCGCCGACGACCCCGCCGCCGTTGCGTCGTCGCCCATCTCCCTCGCTGGCTCCCTCTAGATCTCTCCTCTGCTGTCGCCAACTCGGGAATCGATCTGCGTAGAAAGACTGGAGAGAAAGAGCCCTGCTTTTCTGGGGGCCCACATGCCACTAGTTGCATTGCAATTGCAATCGGCTCTCCCTTCCCTGATTGATTGGGCTGGGCCAAATGAGGCCCGTTTAAACATGGGCGGGGCCAGCATTTTCCCGAAAAAATGTCTTCTCTCTCACCTTTGTTGTCTTTTCGTTAAAAAAAAACAGAATCTCTATTTAATGTCGAAATGTGACATGATTACTTAGTATATTTTAGCATCGAAAGATAAAAGAATTTATGATATAGCACTGAATTATTCGTTTTTAGTTTTCTCTATATAGCACTGCCATTATATTTGCGTAACACTCTAAACTATGAGTTCCAAATACTTTTCCCCCCTTGTTTCATCTGAAGCCACATCAATATTTTATTACAGGGGAACATTTATTGGACCAAGAATATTTTTGGTAGTACAATTTCTTGCACTTTTTAATAATACAATTTTGTGTAAGGTACCAAAAGCACAAGTTTGTGTATGTGCGAACTTGATGTATGTCTGGTACTGTAAGAAGTATCATTGCCCACAAAATTATATTGCCATAAATAATCTATATAAAAAAGTTGTAATCGCCCATCCCTGCATCGGTCGCTCGCTCTAGATCTCTCCTCTGCAGTCAATTTTTCATTTTTAACCTTTTTTAAACCAAAACTAACACCGTTACTCTTTTTTATTTTTGAATCTAACCCATTTGAAGCCCAGGCGTAGCCGGTCGCGCCGCCTAGCTAGCCTAGCGCAGCAGGGCTGCTGCTGCGGCAGGTTAGTTAGAAATTTCAGTTAGAGTATTTACGTGTAGTTTTTTTTTTGCGAAACAATATTTACGTGTAGGTTAAATTTGGTTATTTACGTGTAGGTTAAATTTGGTTAGTAAATATGGTCTATGTTTAGGTTAGTAAGTTTAGAATTTTTACTTAGCATGTTCAAGTTAGTATGGGTTAACTGCCTATATTATGAAGACAATTTGATATGTTCTCTTACAACAAAGGAAGTTGGATGATACTTATGATCACACAAAGGGTTTAGATTATGTTAGAATCTGATACCCTTAATTACGTGTGACACTAATTAGGATTCATAAATGATTAGCTCAACAACCTCTGTTTTACCCTATTCTACTTCATGCCTCTTAGGCCTGTTGGAAGGTGTTCAGCACCCACCATCACTGGCCGGCCTAGCCAGAATCAATGGTAAAACTGATTTAGGTGGGAATCTTTTCATCTGTCGATGTTCCCTAAAAGGGATTTAGAAATGGTATTGTGACTTGTGAGTAACTAAGTACGATAGAAAACAACTCAATGCAAATGTACCTTATAGAAAACAACCCTACATCACGATGGCGTTGAGCAACCATAACAATATGATGAGATTCTAGCAAAGCCCACAAAGTTATTTAAGAACAACTCCAAAACAACACACGAGTGATCTCACAACTCAACTACACCATTTAGTACCTAGATTCTTGCTCGATATAAGAATATACAATGTTTTATAATTATCGAGTCTAATCCTCTTAATGTATCCTAAATTATTAATATCCCTTACAAGCTTTGGATGAGATCTTGTATTGGTATAAATTGTTTTTGACCTTGGCTTATTGATCCCTAGCCCTCCAAATGAGAAGGCATATGCATGGAAAAGTATGAGCACAACACATGATCTTGCCAGAAATATATAGATAAAAACATATACGGCTTTCAATATGAGGGGGGATTTTTATATATTTTGGGGAATGAAACCGTGCACGTTGTTTCAATCAACAAACTTGATATTTTGTCCTCCCTCGGTGTGCTGAAAGAACTAGAACAATCGCGCATCTTATTCTTGCATACTGTACAGCAACCATAGAAATTAAGCCTATCCTCTATCTAATATATAAAAACTCCTTGCGGTGGCTTTTTTTCAACATATACAAAGCATAAATCTTTAGAGAAGGAGAATGTAAGGGTACAGCACATGCATGGTGCAAGCAAAGGATATATATTCTTGACCAACCACGTATACGTTCAATCGCGAGGTTTTTTCAACAATCAACAGTGAGGACCCTGCTAGCTAGGAACTGGAATGGGGGGTCATTCCGTACACGTGTGCCATGAGCTCATTCCGTACACGTGTGCCCAAAGATATCGTTCGTTCGTCTTGCTAGCAGCAGTGTACATACAACTGACCATAAACATGACACGTTCAGTTACGTTTACAGCCAAGAAGTCATTTCCGATTCAAAGTCATATTGCACCGAGTCGTACATGGAAAAAAGGGTGCTTCGATCTATCTAGTTGTAGATAGCTCATATTATATTAGCTCATGACGTTACGTTTCAATTAATGTAAGAGATATCGTACCAATCGTGCCAACTAAAACTCGATCTAGCTACTAGCTTCTGCCTGATGACAGACGTAAACGTCTCTGCATCATGTCATGGCAGAAAAAGATGAAGAAGGTTAATTTGATCCCTATATATTGACACTCCGACTCCGTGACATGTCTTTTCTTGATTTTCTTTTCTAGTGGCGGCTTTGGCCAACCGTCTTAATAGCTCGGCGGTTGCTTGGCGGTGACCGGCGCTATGCGCTGACAGGCCGGCATTGATATCGAGTGGTTGACTATATTTCTATTTCTCTGTTTCGTGACCTTGAATGACCGGATACAGCGACCAGAAGGTGAATCGAAGCCTTAGAATTTCTTCCAAAACTTTTGGTCCTTGGCTCGACAAACAACCCAAGAAGTGATGCAAGAAAGATGATGTCCACGACTCAAGAAGAAGGGTACATGTTCCCTAAAAACACAGCGGGACACCATAAAACCAACGCAACAAATAGAACTTGAATCGGAGACCAAACGGACAAGATATAAACAAAAATAAAAGTTACTACAGTACCAGAACAGTGTGCTACAGTAACCACAGACCGTTATAGTACCTTAGACAGTCTACTACAGTACCGCAGGCAGTTGTGTCCAGAATCTGGAGGCGGACAAAAGACTCCACTGCGGACAGTCCGAAAAATTAGCGTGGTCTGTATGAAAGTCAAAAACAAAAACCACTCAGAAAACTCAGAATCTGTCTGAAATGAACCTGACACTTGTCCGCACCGGAGATCCAGATTGTCCGCGGGTTACCCAGAAAATCCCCAGAAAATCGTCTCTCACCCAAATCCAAGTGGATCTCACTCAAATCAAAACTAACCGCTTTCAAATTTGGTAGAGATGATCTTGAGCAGGTTAGTGAGCTATATCTAAGAGATCATCGCTCAATTCGAAATGAATCCACAGGAAATCAAAAGGGGAGGGGAAAATACTAAAGAACAAACCCTAGACATGTTCTTGCCCCGATCTGCGAACTCATGAAGAATTAGCTCAAATCTCTCGTGGAAATGATGCTCTCATGTCATTGAATGAATCAAGGCAACAAGAACGAAGCAAAACGGTCAAAAAATGAGCAAATCACGCGAAGAACATAGAGGGAAAAGGATGAACTTGCGAAGAACAAAGCACAAACGCAAAGCACAACTTCATGAACGAATCAACCATGGCACGAGGTGGTTACGGCCACCAATCCTGCAAGAATCGAAGTTGTGGACCTCCCTCACAATGTCATGAGGGGAAGAGAAGAGACCCTAGCCACTAAAATGAGAAAATATCAAATGGGAGAGGTGAGGGAGATGGGTGCTCCCTCATCCTACTTAATCGGGCTATTAGAGCATCTTCAAGAGTTTGCTATTTTTAACTTGGCAAATCTTGTGATTTGCCAACTCTCAAAAGATTTGCCAAGCTAAAAAAAACCCGATGCCAAGCGTCGAAGGAGTTGGCAAATTTGCGCCGGGAAGGGGTACTTTTGCCAAGCTTGCCAAATTGCCAAGTGCTTTTGCCAAGTTGTTGGAGGAGGTTTTTTATGGTTTTGGGCCTTTTGACAAAAATCCTAGGATATCAAGTGGTTTTGCCAAACTGTTGGAGTTGCTCTTACACAATCCGAGTTTTACCCTTGGATACAGATGAGCCAAACCACTTAGCCCTGGGACGGTATGGTCAAGCCGAAACTTCTCTTGATCCGATGGCCACCACATCTCCTCACCGGTAGCTTTGCCTCGACGTGAACTCCCCGATGTCGCTACGTGCTGCCCGTCCGCATCGGGACCTCTGCCTGGGTTTTGAGGCCCAAACCTGCGAAATCTGCCATCAATGGTTTTGAGGCAAAACCAGAAAACCGCCCGCGGGTAGCGTAGTCCATACGCGTCCCCTGTCGTTCGACACGTGTCACCGCCGTCCTCGACCGCCAGGGCGCCAAGTCTTCTAGGGCCGCCCGCTCGACTTGCACATCCACCGTCTTGACCCGATCGATACAGTCCCACCAGGTACACTTGTACTTGTCGTGTCTCAAGTGTCAGCCACCACGGCTAGTCGTCCGGCCTCGAGGTCCCTCGGGCCAAGCCTCACGTCCGCCCTTCACCGCTCCCGATCCATCAGCACGACACGTCCTACTTGACATTCACCACGCCGCCGACCGCCGCCTCCGGACTCCACACCTGCATACCACAAGCCAAGAGACACATTTGTTCGACACACTCCGTGTGCCAGGTTAGATGAAACACATCACACTAACGTGTTGGCATGTTGACAATCGTTCATCACAAAAATCGCTACACAATGGTTATGGAAAAACCATGTGTTCGCAGACCTATAATTTGATACGGTGGGATTATTCGGAGTTCATTCCATGGTAAGTCCCCTCCATCCTAGAATATAACTAATAACTAGTTTGAGACTTTCTTAGGCAACTTAAGGTGAGCGAGTAAAAGTCTGTATTCATTTTCTTAGGCAGATTAAGGAGGGAGGGCGGTTAAACATCTAAATTGCACCAACTCCCTCAATATGTTAATTATTAGTTAGATTGTTCGGAATCCATTTCATGGTAAGTCCCTCCATCCTAGAATATATAACTAATTTAGTTTGAGACTTTCTTAGGCAACTTAAGGAGAGCGAGTAAAAGTCTGTATTGACTTTCTTAGGCAAATTAAGGAGAGCGGTTAAACGTCCAAATTGCACCAACTCCCTCAATATGTTATCAGTTAGATTGGGGAATTGGGATACCTGGAGATGCTATTTTGCTCTATCTCTCTCTATTTTTTACATGTCGTATTTGGTCTGTCCTAAGTCAAATTTATCCAACTTCGACCAAGAACATCATCAGAATAAAATAGTTGTCTCGCCTTCTTGTGTCTGATTAGTACTCCAGTGATTATTATCAAGCCGTGGATTTTTCTTGAGTTGAGGCAGGATTTTTCTTGTCTATTGCAGCCCTGGATCTTTCTGCGGTGTCTACTATTCAGAGCTTCCCTGTTCGATTTCCTGAGACAATGCATGCGGCTGTGCTTTTTCTGTGTAGTTGCGTCGTTCCTTTTTGTCCAAGCTATAGTAGACCGGCCCTAGTTGCTTTTAATCTGGCTTGCACAAGCTAAGTCAGTCAGCAGAAGCAAAATAACCTGCTGTGGTTGAGTTGGATCGCGTCCGTAGCCGGGCGACGACCGTTCTCGCGCGCAAGTACAGAAATGGGCGCTTGGAATTCTCGGCACCGTCACACAAGTAATCATAAGTAAACAACCATTTAATCATGTGACTTGCGCTAATCATCATAAGTGTTCATAACCCCCGCGCATGCACCCGGTCTCTTTAACCAAGGTAAACATGCATTTTTTTTTTTCTAAATCTGATCCTTATACTTGTTGATGATGGACGTACGGTAATGTTTTTTCAAACCCGCGTGAGGGCTGTGCCCGCAATTTTTCTGCGTCTGAAAATGTGTTTTATTTTGTTACAACGAAGACTCGAAGAGAGCCGCAAATGAAGTTGAACACGACTAAGTGTTGCCTATAAATACATCTCCTACTCCGAGAGCCTTCCAACACATGCACAATTGCCTCTTAGTCTCTTACACGTCAATCATGGCAAGAACACCACCAATGTTGCACCTTCTCGTAACCCTTGTTTGCATCATCCTCTCCAGCGCAAGAACATCCTCCTCTTCAGCTTCCACGTCCAGCAGCGATGTGGATGCATTCCTGAGCTGCCTCTCCAGCGCGGGCATTCCGCCTTCCCTCATCTACACCCCAGCAAACAACAATTTCTCTTCGGAACTTTTTTCCTCTGTCCGGAACCTCCGCTACTACGACGTCACGCCAAACACCACCCTGAGCCGGCCGCTGGTGATCGTCGCGGCCACCGAGGCCGCCCATGTCCAGGCCACCGTGGTCTGTGGCCGCCGCCACAGCGTCCACATCCGCACGCGCAGCGGCGGCCACGACTATGAGGGCCTCTCCTACGCCTCCGTCGACCCCCGCTGGCATTTCGCCGTGCTCGACCTCGCCGCGCTCCGCGCGATCCACGTCGACGCCTCGAGAGCCGAGGCGTGGGTCGGGTCGGGCGCCACGCTCGGCGAGCTCTACTACGCCGCCGCCGCCGCCAACGCCACGTTCGGGTTCCCCGCTGGCAACTGCCCCACCGTCGGCGTCGGCGGCCACCTGAGCGGCGGCGGGTTCGGCGCGCTGTCGCGCAAGTACGGCCTCTCCGCCGATAACGTCGTTGACGCCATCGTGGTGGACGCCGAGGGGAGGCTGCTGAATCGGAGCACCATGGGGAAGGACCTCTTCTGGGCCATCCGAGGCGGCGGCGGCGAGAGCTTCGGCGTCGTCCTGTCCTGGAAGGTGCGCCTGGTGCCCGTGACGGAGACCGTTACCGTGTTCAGCATCCGCCGGACCAGGAACGAGTCCGCCGTCGAGCTCATCACCAAATGGCAAACCATCGCGCCGGCGCTCCCCAGGGACCTGTACCTCCGCGTGCTGGTGCAGAACCAGACGGCCAACTTCGTGGCCCTGTTCCTCGGCCGGTGCGGCAGCCTCGTGGACGCCATGGGAGCTCACTTCCCGGACCTAGGAATGGCGGAGCGGGACTGCCAGGAGATGAGCTGGGTGAAATCCACCGTCTTCTTCTTCTACGGCACGGCCGACCCGCCGGCGGAGGTGCTCCTCAACAGATCAGCTAATCCATACTACTACCTCAAGGTCAAGTCCGACCACGTGGAGGAGGCCATGCCAGTGCAGGCGTGGGAGAGCATATGGTCCAACTGGCTGGAGAAGCCCGAGGCGGCGCTGGTCATGCTGGACCCCTACGGTGGCAGGATGGGCAGCATCTCGCCGTCGGCGACGCCGTTCCCGCACCGGAACTACCTCTACCAGCTCCAGTTCTACTCGGTGTGGTACGACAACGGGACGGCGGCGCTGGAGAAGCGGATGAGCTGGGCCAGGGGAGTGTACGAGGATGTGACGCCGTACGTGTCCAAGAACCCGAGAGCTGTGTACGTGAACTACAGGGACCTGGACCTCGGGACGAACGAGCTGGAGGAGGGCGGTAACATCACCAGCTATGCCAAGGCTAGGGTTTGGGGGGAGAAATATTTCAAAGGGAATTTCAAGAGACTGGCGGCCGTGAAGAGTAAGGTGGATCCTCATGACTTCTTCAGGAACGAGCAGAGCATCCCTCCTCTTCCTGCTGCTGCAAAATGAATTCAATGGTAGGGATTGATCGAGCTCCATTTGTGCGCATTAGTGGATGCATTGGATGGATCGAGGCCTTGTAACTAAGCTAGCTTGGAACGTCGTCCATCGCTGTGCTGGTGATCGTCAATCCATGCCAAGGAATTTCGCCTCACTAAGTGGCTCCTATCCTAGTTTCCTAGTTTGCCACTACATCTATCGTTTTCTCATTTATTTCTCTGGGGTGGGATTTGTATCTGTGGTGTCGTGTGCATTGTTCACGTGTTCAAAATAATATATTGTCCATTGCATTTGTTCAAACATGAGATCTGCTACATCCCTGCACAAAATAAGACTCCGGGGACAAAAAAGAGGTAACGATCGAGGCCATTTATCATTGCTCACGTATACAACTGCATGCATTATTCACGGGAACGACCTCGATAGGAGCAACTTCAACAGTTTAATAAAACTCACTTGGTAAATCTATAATTTTGCCAAGTCTCAAAACCAAATGTCAAGTGAAAAAAAATCTTCTCCAACAGTTTGCTATTTGGCTTGCAAAAGGACTTGGCATCCTAAGATTTTTGTCAAAATCACAAAATTAAACCTCCAATAAGAGTATCTCCAAGAGTTTGCTAAAACTCACTTACCAAATCTTGTGATTTGGCAAGTGCCTAAAACATATGGCAAGTGAAATATTGTAGCATCTCCAATAGTTTGCTATTTAGACTTGTCAAAAATCAAAATAGTAGGCCCACTTGCAACCAATCGACTGTATAAATTACTATAATACTCTTGGCCTTATCTTCTTCCCATCCACTCCTTTCTTCCCGGAGTCAACCCGACGCCCGTGAGCTCCATGCGGATGCCTCCATCCTCTCCTTTCTTCCCCATCCACTCCTTTCTTCCCCAGTGCATGGCAGTTGATCTCCATGCGGACGCCTCCCTGCTCGTCCGCCCTGCAGCTGCCGGTGCCATCGCGGATGTGCTCCACCGCCTGGGGAAGGAAGGACGGGAACCCGGCCGCGCTGGTGCCTCGCCGCGCCACCGAGGACCGCCCGCCCGCCGCCAACCAGCCGCTCGCGAGGCCGCTCGCCCGCGTGCTCGCGAGGCTGCTGGCGAGGCCACCCACCGCGCGCCGTCCACCCGGCCTCCGTGCTCGCCTCCCGCGCCTCTCGCGAGGTAGGTGGGGCCACGCGGCCCTCGAGCTGGGGAAGTGCTCCGCCGTCTTCGTCCACGGGCACCTCGCGCCTAATCTGGGCAGCCACGACGGCCGCTGCGGCCGCGGCCGCCGCCGAGTCGCCGAGTCGCAGAGGTGGTGGTGCGCCTCCGTGCACTGCTCCTCGTCCGCTTCGGTGCGGCGGAGGGACCGAGGCTGGGGCGACGCAACAGCGGCGGGCCTTGGCGCATGAGCGAGGCGAGAAAATTTCCAGCCGAGCGCGCGAACTGTACCGGCGAGGCGAGGAGAAGCGATGGGAGTCGGATGGCAAGTGAAGGAACACGCGCAAATTTGAGCGTAGCGAGCCCCTGGATGGCAAGTGCGCATAATTTGCCAAGTCATATGGCAAACTGTTGGATGTTGATTTTTTGCAGTTTTGTCAAAAAAAAACAAGGATAACAAGTGTATTTTGCAAACTCTTGAAGATGCTCTAAGTTGGAAAAACTAGTTGGCAAATTGGGTAACTTTCGTGGTATGACACCAACACGCGGTGCCAAGTTACCCAATTTGCCAAATAGTTTTAATTGCCAACTTTTTGGAGGCAAAAATCCTAGGATACTAAGTTGTTTTGCCAAACTGTTGAAGTTGCTCCAACCATTTGTTTCCCTCTAACATTTATGATAATAGTGTTGCACTACCGGAAACACACTTTTTGCCGAGGGCTATGGTCTTTGCCGAGGGCTAGGCCCTTGGAAAAAAGATTTTTCAACATACATTTTGAGGCACTAAATTAACATAAATGAAAAGGTTTTTCTACTACAAAGTGCTACTACAAAGTGGTATAACATTTGAAGATCTACAAAGTTTATATTGGTCATTTTTCATTTGACAAATTGATAGTAACATTGTTCACAAAATCTATATCTCTTTAATAAGTTTTGTGAAACTACTAGAGAGATATATAAGATTTGTGAATAATGTTAGAACCATCACGTCGGATGAACAAATGACCAAACGCTCAAAAAAATTTATAGATCTTGAGAAGTTATGAAGTATTGTAGTTGAAAACCTTTTCATTTGAGTTCATCTTGCCATGCTAAATATACGTTTGAACTGAAAAAATTTAAAATATGAATTTTTTAAATGACTTCGGATGGAAAAACACCCAAAATAAAGTTTGTACATCTCGAAAAGTTATGAAACTTTGTAGTTGACAACCTTTTCATTTGAGTTCACGGTTTAGCCATGCTAAACCTACATTTGAATTTCAAAAATTCAAAATATGAATTTTCTAAATGACCTCGGATGGAAAAACACCCAAAATAAACTTTGTAGATCTCGAAAAGTTATGAAGCTTTGTAGTTGATGACTTTTTCATTTGAGTTCATCTTGCCATGCTAAACTTACGTTTGAATTTTTCAAATTTGAAATTTAAATTTTGTGAACGACCTCAAATGGAAAAACTTTCTAAACAAAGAGTGTATATCTCGAAAATTTATGAAACTTTATAGTTGACAACTTTTTTATTTGAATTCGTTAAGGGCCTCAAAAAAGCAATTTACACTCGATTTGATATAATATGTCGGGAACTAAAACTGCTTATAGTCACATATGATGGTGTGGTGTAGCGGTTAAGGTTGAAACTGCGCGAGACAGAGGTCATGAGTTTGAATCCCCATCACCGCAAAATGTGCAAAAAATTTAGAAAAAAAAAATGGCTAGGGCATGGTTGGCGCTGTCTATACATCATCGTGGAAACTACACCTGAAAACATCGGAAGTAAGACTGTACGCACTATTTTAGAATTCATTGCTAAGGCCCAGTTCATCTTCAAGGTCATCTCCCTCTTCAAAGAGCTTGAGGAATCGTGCCTGGTCTCGCTAGTGGGGGTCCTCCAACTAATAAAAATGATATATTATTTTTGAGGTTTTCTTTCATTTTTATCTTCACCGAGGGTTAAAACTTTGCCGAGAGCCGTCGGCAAAGGCTTTGCTGAGTGCCTAATCAAGGGACCTCGGCAAATACCCTCTTCGCCGTCTCAAAATTCTCGGAGAGCTCTTTGTCGAGGGCCGCCCTCGACAAAGCCTTTGCCGAGGGTTAATGGGCGGCAAATCAGCCGAGTCCAATAGTGCTGGCGGAAGATGCAATTTGCTAAATCTCTTCCCACTTCCTCACAATTCTACCATTAGCACAACTCTTGAAAGTACGTATAACCCCATTTCACAATTCTATCATTAGAACAGCTCTAGAAAGTATGGTTTCAATGAAAAAACACTCTTTAAAGCAAATAATATTTTGCCAAGTTGTTGTATCCTTTTGACTCAGTTGAGAAAAATAATATATATTATCCCTACAGCCGCATACTGTTTTGGCGTATCCCTACATCCGCATATTGTTTTGGCGTAAACGTGTATCAGATGTGTGAGCCTTAGTGGCAGATTCCAGTTCTATGTCTTGCAAGGAGGAATAACCTTTTCATGTTATATATATCTCCATCTGCTGATGAAGACAAGATTTACAGAGGATCTTGCTTCCATTTGCTGGATTGCCGTAGGTACACATCCACATGCATGAACCTGCTTGATTTTAGGTTTCTTATTAAATTATTGACATATAGTACATTTAATTTATTTGACTTTGTCATTGTTGGTAGGATTAGAGCGATGAATGAAGATCAAGTCATATATAAGCTGTTGAATATGAAGAGTTGATGCTTCTATGGGTGATGAATATATAAGCTGTTGGCATGGAAATATCATCATTGCATAATTTATAGAAATCTGCCTTGGTATTTTTCATAAGGTCATTTATTAAATCCGTTTGGGCCTGGTGATTTGTCATCATTTGGTAATAAGGCTCTAGTCACGGCACATATATCTCACACCAGGTAAGAAAGGCTCAACAACAATTCTGGGTCAATAGTGAATCCACGAAATTCAGCCTTGCCTAACCTACGTTACTCTTTTTTCTTCTGTACGCGTACGTGATATGAACACGAATTATGTTGAGAAAATGACGCGCGAGGCGTGTCTTTACATCACGAGTAACGTACCCAAAACGGTTTCGAGCCGTTGAGGATTGCACATGTGCTATATAAAAAGTCCAACACCAACCACCACAAAAACCACCACAACAAAAAAATCATGAAACCACCACTCTTCTAAAAAAAACCACCCCAAAAAAAAAAAAAGAAGAAGAAGGAAGCGCCGCCATGCCCGTGCGGGCCAATCAAATCCGCTCGAGGACGAGAGACCCGTCAGGGTTGTTTGTGTGCAGCAGAGGACGAACTCCCTAGATCACGAAGGAGTATCGTAATCTCGTTTGACTTGCGAGGAAATCCACGACCAAATCTTATTGCATTGGCGGTATTATATGTTACAGGATTATATAATTGATGACTGCACGACTACTACGTACTGCAGGCCGATGCTAGTAGCTCCGTGTCGACTCCAATTGTTCCGTGTCGCCTAGTATAACGACCATAGAAGATGAGACACTATGATTTGGTCAGTATAACTTCCTCGTCTTCGTCGAACTCTCCCTCCGTCCCCTTTGCGTGTCCATCTGCTCTCTATATCTCTGACAAATTAATTAATTTGGATGTGGTAGCACCTACCTGGATGCATACCAAGCGTAATTTACAAAACCGTGAATAATTCACATGACCAATCTATTCAACCTAATTAGTCCATAATTAGTGAGCATGATTCTACAGTAACCATATGCTAGCTAGTCATATATTAATTAGACTTAATAAAATTGTTTTATGAATTAGTCATGACATATGCAATTGTTTTATAATTAGGTCATGTTTAGTCCTAACTGATATCCAAACATACCATAGGGACCAGATTCAGCCGAGATGGTCAAGGCACCAAACTCCTGAAAGGGAGGTCTCGAGTTCGAACCCCGGGTGGCGCTCTTGGTGGGAATCGAGGGACGTCATCGGCTGGATAAATCCAGTCCTCTATATTACGCTTCGTAGAAGCCAGGGGGTATCCCACCCTTTGCCCCCTTTAAAAACCTTCTGCCGATGCCACCCGCCGCTCGACATTTCGTCATCGCCCGCCGGCCACGTTACGTTGAGATCACCACCACACCCTTCGCTCTTGCCGTCTAGGTGGCGGGGAAGCGGGGTCGACGACCAACGGGGCCCCTACCGCTGTAGGTGATGTGGGTATCATATATCACAACGGTATAAGTATCGACATATTTGTATCAGTGGTGAAAAGAAGAATATCAATGTTAATATTGTTTCATAGATGTCACTCTAAGGAATATATATAGTGGTGCAATTAAACACAATTGAATCTAGCACTGCATAAGAAAAATTGTCACAACTAAAAGGAGGTGGAACAAATTGGATGTACTAGTGCAAAGCACAATTCTAATTACCTTACATGGGCTCAGAAAATGGCACAGATGGCCCTCTTATTCGGCCGACACAGGAGGCAAAGATGGCACCAATATATGGGCCAGGCCTGCAGAAAAGCATTTCGGTCATGAGGCCCAATTAAATCTTGTAAAGCCACACGGCCAACCGGAGGTCTCAACCTGCTTGCAACGCTACGATTGAAACTGCTGAGTTTGCACGAAAAAAATTAGGTGGAAGGGGCCTATAGTGGCACCTCCTTGTAGGTCCATTCGGATAAGAGACCCGTATCCTAGCAAATCCATCACACTCACACGGACAGACATTGAGGAGGTCGCACCACACCTGAGCCGTTGAGGAGCTCACCATCCATGGCCATATGATGGATTGACAAATTGGGTGCAGGGAATCGTTTGATTCTAAAACAGGGGAAACATTTGATTTTAAAAAGACAAATTAGGTGCAGGGGCCTGCACTGGTGTCTGCACATGAAGGCTCACTGAGATGGGAGCCACGTGTCTCAGAAAATCCATCACATGAAGAGAGAGGATATGAAGATGGACAAGAAAGAGTTACAGAAAAAATGAGAGGTAAGTATAGAGTTAGCATGTCACGTCGTCATTTTTTTATAGGAAAAAAAAGAGTTAACCTAAATGACTTGGCCATCTAAATTGTGGGTCGGATACCTCCTGTTGTCTTTATGGCTCACTAGAAATGATTGTGTTTTTGACATTCTATAACATTTTTGCAGATCTTATTTAGTGGAATACATTGGTTCTGATATTGGTCAATTACAGCGAAGTGAAGAAAAGAAAGTATGTGTCTACAAGGCTTGTCAGTCCCTAAAGACATCAGCTCTGACTTCTTTTTTCCTCTTATAGATGGCCCAATTTGTGTTAGGATTGCAAAATTGGTGTTTTGTCTTTTTTGTGACTCTGCTTTAAACACGTGAGAACTTTGTAATAATGTGGTCTGATTTCTCATCTTTGAGTGAGGATGAAGCCAAATGTTTATTCCATTATCTAAAAAAAAATTAAAGTGTGGGACGCTGTCTCACATTGTGGGATCTCTGTTTCTCGATCCCATTATCGATCGCAACCCGGTTCTAAGCTCTGACTATTTTGGTACCTGTGACTATTCCCATTCCAGATGATGCTTATCCACCTTTATTTTCGCACCATTTGGGACGAGATTCTCGCATTTAACCGAATACCGTTTCTCAGGCAAGAGTGAGACGACATGCAACACTTGCAAGACAAACAGTCAAGAATACAGTGTTGAACCCATACTATTGTCACGTTTTGAATGTTAATACGTCGTCTTCTCTGTTAGGCCGTGCGGTTGCCGTATAACAGTGATTGACGCCATGGCAGGCTCATTACTCGACACCGCTTGCCAAAAACCCTGTACCCAACCAGATCTAGAGAGTCACATGGCTACTGGAGCAGCAGCTGCGCACTACCTGCAGCTCTTGCTCGTCCATGGAGGCACATCATCCACACAGCTGCTGCTGCTCGTCTCGTCCCTGCTTCTCTTTCTCGTGGCATCAATCCACGTCGTCGTAGCAACGTCTAGAACTAGAACAAGACGCATCAAGAGCAACAACCCGCAGCTCCCGCCTTCGCCTCCGGGGAATCGGGCACCTCCACCTGGTGGGCTCCCTCCCGCACGCCTCCCTGCGGGACCTCGCGGCCAAGCACGGCCGCGACGGCCTGCTGCTCCTGCGCCTCGGCGCCGTGCCGACGCTGGTGGTCTCGTCCCCGCGCGCCGCGGAGGCCGTCCTGCGCACGCACGACCACATCCTCTCGTCCAGGCCGTGGTCACCCGTCGCCGACATCCTCTTCTACGGCGCCAGGAGCGTCGGCTTCGCGCCCTACGGCGACGCGTGGCGGCAGTCCCGGAAGGTGGTCGCCGCGCGCATGCTCAGCGCCAGGAAGGTGGACTCCTTCCGCCGTGGACGCCTGGAGGAGGTGCGCGTCGTCCTCGCCAAGGTTCGTGAGGCCGCCGCGGCGAGCGCGGACGACGGCACCGGCAGCAGTAGTGCCACGGCGGTGGACGTGAGCGAGCTGGTGAGCGCGTACGCCAACGACGTCGTGTGCCGCGCGGTCCTGGGAGAGGCGCACTGGGTGGGAGGGCGTAATAAGCTGCTGATGGAGCTGGTCAGCATGAACGTCGCCTTGCTTGGGGGGTTCAACCTGGAGGACTACTTCCCGAGCTTGACGAGGATGGATCTGCTGAGGAGGCTCATCTGTGCACAGGCCGAGAGGGTGCACAGGAGTTGGGACCAGCTGTTCGATGAGCTCATCCATGAACACCAACAGGCACATCAGCAAGATGAGAGCACTACTGAAGACTTGATACATGTTTTGCTGGCTGCAGAGGACGAATATGGCCTCACCAGGGACAACGTCAAGGCACTCTTAATAGTACGTCGCCTACTCTAATCACTAAAAAAAGTAGCAACACATCTCGACACCTTATAAACTGAACATCTAATTCTCACCTAGATAAGAAAATTTCTCTTCACACCTGAATTTTTGTATGTTGAATTAGCAACTAAAAGGTTCCCTATCATCTTGCTTTTGTGATTAGTGACGGAACCAGCGGTCATGATTAAGGGGGACCAAACAAATGTGATCGCATTTTTTACTATGATAAAATATATATAATAATACATTTCAACAGTTTTTTTAAACAAATTACACAATTTTTAACTAGAATCACAGATTTTCAATTAAAAATGAGTAAAAAGATGAGTTTTTTAACTAAAAATGAGTAAAAAATTGAGTTTTTTTAACTAAAAATAGTAAACCTACCATGCATGTGGTGGTGGGGGGGGGGGGGGGGCCAGCAGGGGCACGCCCCGCCCCCCTTAGTTCCGTCACTGTTTGTGATCTTTTTCCTCATCCATCTCAACCGACAACCAGACTTCTCGCCAAACGATACTGTCCTACCATTCTTGTGGAAAATATCTGCATCTTGGGTCTGTTTGATTGGGACCCTGAGATAGTTGTTTGATGGCCCAAGCAACAATGTTAAACATCTAATTGTAATCGCTTGTGGCCATATGCAACTTCCTAGAGGTCAAGCCAAACACGGCCATCCTATCTGCCACCACCCCACTCCCTGTCTTCCCCATCCCTCATCAGTCACCACTACCTCTGTGCCCACTCAGCCTCCTACACCTATATGGTTGGGCCCGCCTGGCTTATCGCCAGGGTGGGCACCACCAATCCCACACAAGGAAGTGAGGCGACGAAGACAATTTGGGTTTGTGAGTGGCCTACCAGCCGCAAAGCTCTTGCCGCTCAAGGAAGTGAGGTGACACAAACATAATTTGGGTTCATGAGAAGGAAAGCTTATTTTTAAGGAAGGAGACTGACAAATTCAAGACAAAATTTGGATTTGTGAGAGGGGAAGCTTTTTTAAGGTAGCGAGTGAGACTTGATGAAGACAAATTTTTGTTTGCCCTACCAAAATGGTGGAGTTCTCCTAGTTTTTTTATGTAGTATAATAAAACACTATCACTAGTTATGACATATGAGAATCCTCACTAGGAGTTATTTCTTTGAGCATCCCACTAGGAGGCATTAGGAAGCAAGGAAAGTTTATACTAAATTTTGTATAAACACTATAAAATCCCCCACATCACTAGGAGGAGAAGTTTTAAATTCTGGTTGTCTTTTGAGAGGGGGAGTTTTTTTTGAAATAATTGAGAGGGGGGTGTTTCACTGGCCACAAGATAGTATATAACCTTTATTGTATTTATATAAGCACGTTGAAAAAGTTTCAAATTCATCTACGCACGCACATACATGTAGTATGTATATATACCTGTGATATACAATTCTAAAATTTGATCCCTTGACACAGGAGACGTTTCAAGCGAGCATAGAATCATCATATCTGGTATTAGACTACGCCATGGCTGAGCTCATGCTGAACAGACACGTTATATCCAGACTACAATCAGAGATAAGGACGGCGACGCCAGTGCTTGCATGTTCTGCAGGAAACAAACAAGACATGGTGGTGACGGAGGAGGACCTCAGCAAAATGCCATACCTAAAGGCAGTTGTCAAGGAGACGCTGAGGCTGCACACACCAGGGCCACTGCTCATCCCACGCCTCTCGACCACAGACTGCGACATCAATGGCTGTTGGATCCCTGCCGGAACACGCATCTTTGTCAACGCTTGGGCTCTCGGGAGAGACCCAGAGTCATGGGATAAGGCTGAGGAGTTCAGGCCCGAGAGGTTTCTTCTGCAGGGAGGTTCTGAACTAGCATCAGCCCCTGATATGAAGGGCACAGATTTCGCGTTTCTGCCATTTGGAGCTGGACGAAGGATTTGCCCCGGGATAAATTTTGGGATTGCAACTATTGAGATTATGCTAGCAAATCTGATGTACCATTTCGATTGGAAGCTTCAGAATGGGGTAGGGATTGATATGTCAGAGGTGTTTGGGATGGCACTGCGCCAGAAGGAGAAGCTCTTCCTTGTACCTTCTGTTGGATTTATTATGGGCTAGACCCATTTTAGATTTAATAAATCAAATAAACTCTATGGTGTGTAATTGAGGAGAATATTAATTGTACCGGATTGGAAGACCAACGGTCCTTGACTTGACTTATATTGTGAGAATTATTCCACTTAATTTGAGAAGCAAGGAAAAGGACCAAGGTGTGCCACACGCGCGCGCGCGTGCCGCCGCCGCCGCCGCCGGCCGACCGGGCGTGACGTGACGTGACGTGTTAACTTTTTAGCACTCACATACGGGAGTTTCAACTCAGTTAAACTCTTCGCCTTCCGTCTAACCCTTCAGCTCCTGCGCAACCTCTCCCTCTTCCTCTTCCTGGCCGGCTACATAAGGGCGCCGCCCTCTTCCTCCAAAAGAGAGAAAATACAACCAGAACCGCAATCCTCAGCAGCAACAGAGAGTTCCCATCTCGTTGATCCGCGCGCACGGTGAAGCGAGAGGGCAGGTGCCTCCGGAGCCTCTGCCGATTGAGACCTTGCACGGGGGGTCGGCAATTAGGTTTTTGGGGAGCGTCTTCGCGACTGCCCAACCTCCATTGTTGCTGTTCTTCGCGTTCGTCTTCTTCCTCTACATCCCGGAGAGATCGGCTACTGCAAGTCTTCATCATGGCGTTAGAAGATGGACAGACTTCAGGAGCGAAGGGGTATGGACTGTTCATCTCCTCTTTAGTTTTCGCGTTTCTGATCATGCCTGTTTCAATAGCTGTCATGCGATGTTTCAGTATGTGTTATCGATATGTGTCACTAGATTCGAACATCGTTTCAGCTTTTATATTGTCTCTGTTCTTCCGTCGTTATATCTTTTATCTATCTCATTTCAGTAGTTATATTAAATTGTTTCGTCCGTTGTTCTCTCGCATGTTCCAAAAGCTCGTTGAGATGTTTCTTATGCAACTGTTTTCAGCCATGATATACATGTTTAATCTTGATGCTATGCAATATATGTCATGTTTATATGTCTTTGATTATGATATGTTTTGCATGATTATCAATCACATGGTTCATGTTCTTTTGAACATGATTGATGCTATGATCTTTATTTACAATTATATAAATGTCATCTTCATTTTGTTAATTTATGGAATTAAATTGACATGGAAATTGCCTTATATTCTAACATTCCAAAAACCTAATGATAGGCATTTTTTCTCGTCGAGGTTTTTCTGCCGCATTAAAACCCGATTCATTTGATGGAAAGAATTTCTTGCTTTGGAAAGCTAAGATGGAGCTGTGGTTGATTTGCTATGTCTTGTTATCACGCCGAGGGCGAGCTCGAAAACTTGTCTCTCGGAGCGAGAGGACTAAGTTTAAGGCCGATGACAACCTCTTTAGAGGAGCGGTGATCAGTGCATTGGATGCAAAGTTTCGTAAGAGCTATATCATTCTTCCCACCGGGAAAGCATTGTGGGATGCACTTGTTGGAAAGTTTGGAGTAACCGATGCTTGGTAGTGAGCCGTACCTCATGGAGCAGCTGTATGACTACAAGATAGTTGAGAACCGATCCGTAGTGGAACAGCTCATGAGATTCAGGCACCGGCTAAGGAACTCGAACTATTCCCTTGTCTTCTTCCCGACAAGTTTGTGGTGGCGGTATAATCGCCAAGTTACCACCTTCTTGGAAGGATTTTGCCACCTCCCTTAAACATAAAGAGGGGGAGTTCAATGTTGAGGAGCTCATTGGCACTCTTGATGTTGAGGAGAGGGCAAGGGCAAAGGACAAAGGGAAAGGTGATGAGACCGCTTCGCAAATATGGTGCGAAGAAATTCAACAAGTTCAAGAAGAAGAAACAAAACAAGCAAGAGAATTCTCCAAAGCCTGTTTACGGCACGGTTTAAGAAGAAGAACAACACCAACAAAAGCAAGGGAGGTTGCTTTGTTTGTGGGAGTGAACAAAGCATTGGGCTAGAGATTGCCCAGATCACAAGTTCAACCCAGAGAAGAAGTCGGCAAATGTTGTCACTACGTAGGTGCGAGATGGAGCAGTGGGGTATGGTAATTCTTTACCATTTGTTCTTTCAGTCTGTAATTCACCAGAGTGGTGGATGGATAGTGGTGCAAATATACATGTGTGTGCTGATATTTCTTTGTTCTCTTTTTACCAGGTCGGGAGGTCTGGCGCCTTGTTGATGGGAAATGGGTCGCGTGCTCATGTTCTTGGTGTTGGTACGGTCGTTCGAAGTTTACGGGAAAGACGGTGTCATTGAAGAGCGTGCAGCATGTGCCCTCAATAAAGAAGAACCTTGTTAGCGCATCTATGCTTTGTAAAGATGGCTACAAAGTTGTTCTTGAGGCGAATAAATGTGTTGTTTCTAAACATGGTACTTTTGTTGGAAAAGGTTATGATTGCGGAGGTCTGTTCCGCCTATCCTTGCATGATGTTTGTAATAAGTTGGTAAACTCAGTTGATTTTTCTGATGAATCCGATTTGTGGCATTCACGCTTTTGTCATGCAAGTTATAGTTGTCTTATGCGGCTAGCAAACCTCAATTTAATTCCTAAATTTAACCTAGTCAAAAAGTCTAAGTGCCATGTTTGTGTTGAATCAAAACAACCCCGCAAGCCCCACAAGGGTTGAGGCGAGGAATCGGCACCTCTAGAACTTGTTCATTCTGATCTTTGTGAGATGAATGGAATTTTGACTAAAGGTGGCAAAAGATATTTTCTCACTTTTATAGATGATTCCACCAGATTTTGCTATGTGTACCTCTTAAAAACAAAAGATGAAGCGCTGAATTATTTTAAGTCCTATAAAGCCGAAGTTGAAAACCAACTTGAGAGGAAAATAAAACGTTTAAGGTCTGATAGAGGAGGTGAATATTTCTCTAATGTTTTCGATGAGTTCTGCGTGGAACATGGAATTGTTCATGAGAGGACACCTCCATTCTCACCACAATCCAATGGGATTGCCGAAAGGAAAAACCGCACTCTAACTGATTTGGTTAATGCCATGTTGAGTACAGCGGGATTATCCAAGGAATGGTGGGGTGAGGCAATTTTTGGCTAAAGTGAATGTGCCAATAAATAAGAAGCGTAAGCTAGGGCCTAAAACTATTGATTGTATATTCCCGGGCTATGCCTTCCATAGTGTTGGTTATAGGTTCTTAATTATAAAATCTGATGTGCCCGATATGTATGTTGATACTATCATGGAGTCAAGAGACGCTACATTTTTTTGAGAATGAGTTTCCAAAGAGGTCTACACCTAGTGAAACAAATCATGAGAATATAGTTTCAAATGAGCAAGAACTATCTATTCCCATAGATCATGCTGAGGAATCTCCTTTGCACATCCCTGAGGAGGATGAAACTATAGTCACACGCAAGAGTAAGAGGCAAAGAGTTGCTAAAACTTTTGGTGATGATTTTATAGTATACCTTGTGGAAGACACGCCATCCACCATACAAGAGGCCTATTCTTCTCCCGATGCCGACTTATGGAAGGAAGCAAGAAGGAGTGAGATGGAATCTATTATGGGTAATGGAACATGGGAGGTCGTGGACCGTCCTTATGGCCGTCAACCTATAGGGTGCAAGTGGATTTTCAAGAAAAAGCTTAGGCCTCGATGGTACCATTGAGAGGTACAAGGCAAGGCTTGTGGCCAAAGGATATACCCAGAAAGATGGGGAAGATTTCTTTGACACTTATTCACCTGTGGCTCGATTGACTACAATTCGTACTTTGATAGCCGTGGCAGCCTCACATGGTCTTATCATTCATCGATGGATGTAAAGACAAGCTTTCCTAAACGGAGAGTTGGATGAGGAGATCTATATGGATCAGCCGAGATGGTTTCATTGCGGATGGTCAAGAGAACAAGGTGTGTAGGCCGTTAAAATCTTTGTATGGCCGAAACAAGCTCCTAAGCAAAGTGGCATGAAAAGTTTGATAATACTCTCACTACCGCTGGATTTTTGTGAATGAGGCGGATTCGTGTGTGTATTATAAACATGGTGGGGGTGAGGCTGTCATGCTATGCCTTTATGTTGATGACATATTGATCTTTGGATCAAACCTCAAGGTCATTGAGGATGTGAAGAATCTTCTATCAAGCAATTTTGATATGAAGGATTTGGGAGAAGCGATGTCATTCTAAACATCAAGCTTATCGAGAAGGTGATGGTGGGGTAACTTTGTTACAATCTCACTATGTGGAAAAGGTGTTGAGTCGCTTTGGTTTCAGTGGATCGTGATCCTGCTCCCACACCTTATGACCCTAGCATGATTCTGAGAAAGAATAGAAGAATTGCAAGGGATCAATTAACATACTCCCAGATCATTGGCTCTTTGATGTACTTGGCAAGTGCAACTAGGCCTGACATCTCTTATGCTGTGTGCAAGCTGAGTCGGTTTGTTTCAAAAGCAGGAGATGATCATTGGCGTGCTCTAGAGAGAGTGTTGCGCTACCTGAAGGGTACTATGAATTATGGTATTCATTATACTGGGTTCCCCAGAGTGCTAGAAGGCTACTGTGATGCCAACTGGATCTCTGATGCTGATGAGCTTCATGCCACAAGCGGATATGTGTTCTTGCTTGGAGGTGGCGCTGTTTCCTGGAAGTCTTGCAAGCAGACTATCTTAACGAAGTCTACAATGGAAGCAAAACTCGCAAAGATTAGACACCGCTGGGCCGAGTCCGAGTGGTTACGTGATCTCCTAATGGATTTACCGGTAGTTGAGAAACCAATACCGGCTATTTCCATGAACTGTGATAACCAGACTGTTATTACAAAGGTAAACAGTTCAAGGAGTAACATGAAGTCCACAAGGCATGTAAAGAGGAGATTAAAATCTGTCGAAAAGCTGAAAAACTCCGGAGTTATAACGTTGGATTATGTCCATACGTCGAATAATCGCGAGATCGTTTACTAAGGGTGTCATACGCAATGTGATAGAAAGTGCATCGAGAGAAATGGGTATGAGACCCACATGAGGTCTACTTTAGTGGTAACTCCGTCTCTTGTGATCGGAGATCCCGTGAATTGGAGTGGTGAAACAAGCTAGTAGTAGATTGAGAGGAAAGATCCCTTCTTGACTCATTTCGATGCACATCTTTCCTATCTCGTAAGGAAGGATGGTATATTTACCTTAATGTATTCCAAGAGCCTATTGAGGTGAGATGTTGTCCTACAGAACATCTTTTGAGGAGTACACCTATATGAGTCAGACTGCTGGTCACAGTCTATGGGACTTGGGTGTTGGGTGACAACCGGGACTTAGGCACCCTGTCCCGCTAAAATAACGGGATGTCGATTCGGTTAGGCAGCCGAATCGGCCAAATGAGCGATTCGGTCACTCGTGCCGGCTGACCGCGAACAGATGACCAATTCGGTTGGTCAACCGAATAGGATAACTGGATGTTTCGGTCGCCGTGCCAGCTGCCCAGTGCACTAGAGGTCCAGCTCGCCCTGGCCGCAAGGCCACCGAAATGTACATACAAGGATGGCTTCGGCGCCTTTAACCGAATCAGACCGGACGGCCGGGCGGGTATTTTGCTTGTGCAGGGACGCGCCGGCCGCTTGCTCCCGTGAAGATTGCTCGGCCGCCGGTGGGCACCGGAGTTGTCGGCCATTCGGACGCAACCCGGAAAAGCACCAAGAAGACCGTTACGCCCCGCTACCTACCTACGTGAGAAATCGAGAAGCGGCTCGGGGCATTATAGTCATGTAAATGCCTACGGGCTCCTATAAATACGGCCCCGATGGGGACGTCAAAAGATCGGAATGTAATGGAATGCATTGAGCTTATGTTGTCCATTTTGTGTTTCGTGTGTCATTTCGTAGCTAGATTCAGCATTACTCGTTGAGTATATTCGGGTTTACCACCGGAGGGGGTTCTAAGGTTTTGCCTTAGAGCAACATTGGCGCCACCGTGGTTGTCGCCGAACATACCATGGCTCCGAAAGGCAAGGCGAAGACAAAAGTGGTCGTCCAAGGAACCGCGTCACACGTATTTGCACCCACGAAGTTCTCTGACAGTCCGGTACTTTGCAATCGGGAGTATCCATTCAAGCCGAAGGTGCGGTGGTAACAAAGATTGACCAACGACGCGCCGGTCCAAGATAATCAAGAGGGCGGCACAAGCGAACTTGGTGCACTAGGAGGTGCGCTTCCGGAGGCCTCGCATAACCGAGGACCCCGAAGAAGAAGAGACCGAAGAGTTCGAGGGACCGGACGTACAAAACGCCCCGGCCATCGCGAAGCCGGTTAGAAGAGGGGCCTCGCCAAGGTGAATGCCCCGGCGGCATCGCGATCGGGTTGTGTGCCCAAACGGCGACACAAAACCGAATCGGCAACCCAAGAGGCAATCAACCAAGCAAGAGAAGAAGCAGAGAAACTAGAAAGGAAATTCGGACCCTCCGATCATCCTCTAGGAAGAATCAAGAGAAAGATGTTATCATTCGGGGAGAAAAATCACGAAGGAAATAGCCGAAGCAATAGACTTGGCATCCCCATTATCACCGGAAATCCAAAGATGTCCTTGGCCACCGGGTTACGTAATCGAAGTTGCCAAGTTTCAATGGGCAATCCAACCCGAGAAGATTTATTACAAGTTATGAAGCATGTGTCCATTCGGCTGGCGGCAACGGCATGATCCTCGCAAAATCGTTGGTCATGGCTTTAACAGATGTAGCATACGACTGGTTCGTGTCCCAACGACCGTTGTCAGTCACTTCATGGCATCGTAAAGGCGGACCGCTCACCACCTTCGGGGGTTCCAAACGAGACAAGAAAACAACAACGGCGGATCTCATGAATCGTTCCGGCCGGACGACGAATCACCGTCAAAATACCTTGAGAGGATAATTCAGTTGAAAGCTCAGCTACCGAATGTGTCGACGATATTGTCATTGCCACGGCGATCAAGGGATCAAGATAGGGCCCCGCGCTCAAGCCATGTCCGGTGTAGCACCAACAACAATCAAACACTGTTTGATCGATGCGCCATGATTCGCTAGATCGAGGAAGACTTAGTGCAACGGAAGGCAACACGGTATAACATCAAGCAAGCATCACCCAAGTCCAACCAACCGAATCAAGCAAACTCAGCTCAGCAGAAGAATGAGCCAAAGTCCACCGCCGTGAACAATGTGCGTGAAGACTCAACCCAGAAAGCCGAACCAAACCAAAAACTTTGGTAACCAGGCGTAGGCGGTAGAGGTTCCGGCGGCGGGCGCGGAAGGGGCAGAGGCAGAGGGCCGTAACGCAAGATTGTGTCGTGTGTGGCGAGGACAAGGGCCATACAACAAAAGAGTGCAAATATACCCGGCCTAGCAAAAAGAGCAGCCGGGAAAAGGACGGCAGCCATACCGAATGAGGCAGAAAGCACGTTTATCACACCATGGCACCTCCTCGCCAAGCGTTTCACCATCCGGCTTTCACCCTGTGCACCATGTAATCCGCCACCGACGCGGGTATACCAAAGAACCGATGGCGTGGCCGATGCCCCATATGGCGCAATATCACCAACCTATGCCAATGCACAATCAGCATTTCAGCAGCCGCATCATCTTGACCACGATTGATCAAGACGTTAGCCACAGTGCAGCTAGCCGCCGAATCCGAAACTTCAAAAGAGCCGCAAATAGTCACACAGTCGCACCAACTAACATGATGAACTCCGCCGGGCATATCTACGCCATCACGGGTGGATCCAACTTGGAGCACGATAACAAGAGGGCCAGACGTGACTTTGTCAAGAGAGTATTGACCATCTCACCAAAAACACCGATAGCGCACCGCTTGGAAGACAACCCCTATCACCTTTTCGAATCCGACTTGAGTGAAGGACTTCCCACACCGTGATGCCTTGGTAGTTATAGCGTATGTCGGAGGATATACCCTCCACAACATTCTCGATCGACAACGGCAATGCCAGACATACTCTTCACCAAGGCATTTGACAGTATGAAACTAGACCGAAAAACACTTGACCAGGCAGTGGAACCCCTATTCGGTTTCGGTGGAAGGAGAATAGACGCGATTGGCAAGAAAACAATCACGGTTGCGTTCAGCGAGGATACAAAAGTCGAGCGGAAGAAATCGCATTCGATATAGTCGACATTGATTACCCGTATACAAACCATTTTCGCAGAGGTATCATCGACAAATTCGACATGGTGATTCGGCAAACTCACTTGTGTATGAAAATACCTTCACCCACAGGCATCATTTCGGATTCGGAGATCGATCTCGGAAGGAGAATCGACGGAAAACCCATACCGGGGATACAAAGCATGGTGCATGAGGTGAAATCCAAACTCAAACAGAAGGAAGAGGAAGACCAAAGCAACAACAAAGAGCCAAAGGCGCTCCCCGCGAAGAAACAATTCGGGTGTCCTTGAGCCCGAATCGGCTCCGACGAATGCATCAATATCGGCGCAAGTTTGGGTGGTGAAGCCTCAAGATTGACGGAATTCGCCGGAAAACCGAGACGTGTTTGCCTGGTCAACACGCGTCCGCAGGGAGTAGACCGAAGCCTTGCACGCGATGCCCCGAACGTGAACAGTCGCCAGGCCTAGAGCGTAAGCTCCGCAAAATATGTGCATTAAAGACGCAAAAAGAGCAGACAGCGAAACTGGGCGTGAGGCTTTTGGATGCCGACGTAATCGAGAAAAGTGCAGTACCCGAATGGCTAGCAAACGTGGTCATGGTAAAGAAGAAGAATGGCAAATGGCGAATGTGCGTTGATTTCACTGACCTCAACAAGCATTGTCCGAAGGACCCATATCCATTGCCCAGGATAGACAAATTGGTGGACATTGCGGTTTGGTTGTGAGATAATGAGTTTGCTCGACTGTTTTTCGGGTTATCACCGGATATGGCTTGACCGGAAGACCAGGAAAAGACAAGTTTCATCACACCGTGACGGCACTTTTTGTTACAAGAGAATGCCCGAAGGGCTAAGGAATGCCGGACCGACTTTCTCCAGGTTAACTGACGAAATATTCCAGGAGGAGAAGAAGAAGAACAATCTCGTCTCCTATGTGGACGACATTGTGGTAAAGAGCGACCAAAGGGACGCACACATCGACGATCTCAGAGAAACATTCGCAAATCTGCGCTCAAGTGGCCTCAAACTTAACCCCGACAAGTGTGTATTCGGTATCAAAGAAAGGGAAGCTACTCGGTTGTTTGGTCTCCGCCGTGGGTATAGAAGCCAACCCGTAAAAGATTGCACCCATCGCAAACATGGCGCCGCTCAAAACAGAGCAAAAAGTGCGAAACTCACGGGGAGAATTGCAGCCTTGAGCGTGTTTATATCAAGATCAGCCGAAAGGGGATTACCATTTTTTGAGCACTCCGAATGCATCGACTTTCGGTTGGGGACCGAACAACGAAGCTTTCGAGGAACTCAAGAAGTATCTCACTAGACTCACCACACTGTCAAAGCCAACATCCGGAGCAACTCGATATTATATCTATCAGCGGCACATAAAGAAGAGAAGCGCAAAGCATTATTTGAGGAGAAGGAATATGAGGGTAAATGCAACAATTCCCCATCTACTTCGTCTCGAGCCCTTTCGGTGCTAAGGTGAATTACACCGAGCTGGAAAAGATTGCATACACGTAGTGATGGCTTCCGTAAAGCTCAAGCACTATTTCCAAGCACACCCGATTCGGGTCTTGTCATCTCCCCATTTGGAATCTTTATTTCGCAACACCGAAGCAATAGGCCGATCGGCAAGTGGGCAGCCGAGCTGAATGAATACATAATATCATTTGAGCACAGATCAACCATCAAGTCACAGGTGTTAGCAGACTTCATAGCAGATTGGACACCAAATGCGGATGATTCCACAAAGCGCTTGATGAACCCGAATGGACCGTACACGCGACGGTCATGGTGTTCAAACGAAGCGCAGGAATATCACCATACCGACACCACCGAATGGGCCAAGAATACGGTGACGCAGCCTAGATTGCAGTTCCTCACCACGAACAACACAGCCGGAATATGAAGCAAGATCGCTGGGTTACGAAAGCTCAGAGCACTCGGAGTCCGACGTTGTGTGATTCGGTCTGACTCACAGGTAGTGGTCGGCCACGTCCTGAAAGAATACACAGCAAAGGACCCCGAGCTAGCCACATACCTGGCCACCGTACGGAGAATGGAGAAGTATTTCACAGGTTTCACCCTAAAGTATATTCCAAGGTCGGAGAACACCGAGGCCGATGAGTTAGCAAAAGCGGCCAATGCCGGTCCATTGCCTACCGATGTTTTTTACCAAGTTCTAAGTCAAGGTCATCAAGGAAGAAGAAGAATCAGCCTCGGTCGTTCATGCAATCGCAAGCGACGATCGGAGGGCGCCCATCCGGGCATACCTCAACGGCTCATACGAACCTGCCTCAAAGAAAGATATGCACCGAATGAACTCCCGGACGAAGCAATTCTCCATTATTGGGGAAAACATGTACAAGGAAGGCGTAGTTGCTCCAATGCTCAATTGCATAAGTAGAGGAGAAGGGAAACAGCTGCTCACCGAGATACATTCGGGTTCATGTGAAGCTCACAGAGGACATCACGAAATTGCCCATAGAGCAATGAGGCAGGGATTCTATTGGCCGACGGCCGTAATCGACGCTAAAGAGATTGTGAAAACATGCAGGGTTGTCGATGTTCGCAAAGCGCGTAATTCTCCGCCTAACCCTACGTCACCGTGTTCCCGACTGCCGCTTCGGGCGTTGGGGTGTAGACATCGTCGGACCGTTACCCCAGCTCCCCGGAACCTCAAATATGCAAAGCATGGCTCTGAGTACTTCACCAAATGGGTGGAAGCTAAGCCGCTTAGCTAAGATAACTTCTGGGACTTTGGTGAATTTCGTATGGCAGCCGAATCATCTCGCCGATTCGGGGTACCTCGTACATCACGGTTGACAACGGCAAACAATTTGATTCGGCACAATTCGAACGTTTTGTGAAGAGTTGGGGATTAAACTGTCATTCGCTTCGGTGAATCACCCGAGTCGAATGGGGCGGTTGAAAGAGTAAATGGTGATATTTTCACCACCATCTCAAAGACGCTCGAGGAATCAAAGAAAGGGAAATGGGCCCAAGAGCCGGTCACCGCTGTTTGGGGTCACAATGTCTCCAGGTCCAGAGCTACGGGTTGCACCCCATTTCGGCTGTTGTTTGGTGAATAAGCCATAACGCCAGAGGAAGTAAGGATGGGCTCGTTCAGAACAGAGATATCGCCCACCAACCCGATTCAGAGAATGGTAGACGTAGAAACGTCGACCAAAGGAAGCTTCAGCCGCAGATAATCTAGACAAATATCACGCCGAAACCAAAAGTTGGAGAGACAAAAAATCCCGAGGAAAGACATTAATCCGGGGGACATGGTTCTTATCCGCCAACCGTGATAAACAAGGCAAGCGTTAGTCACCATGGTACGGACCGTATCATCGTGGCAAGAAGGGTCAAGATCGCGTATTCACCTTGGTAACTCGAAGATGGAAGCGAATCAGCCCACACTTGGAATGCATAATCCGCGTCGATTCTATCCATGACTATGGCGTGCTCGTAAAGGGAGATGTAATAATTTAATTTCATGTAATTTCGGTACTCTTGTCTAAAGACATTCGGGCTCTCGCACTCTTTTTCCTCACCGAGGTTTTTTAATGAGGCATCCCATGTAATAAGTTTAACTTCGTCTATGGTTATGCTTCGGAATTATATTCATGTTCGCAACACATGCCTACCGAATATGCTTCGGTTGGCAACAATAGGAGAAGGTTGTAAGCAACCTATAAAGCCGAAGAAGGCCGGGAACTCGCGGAAAAACAAGCAGGAGATATCCCACACGCATGCATACGTCCGTACGATTGGTTGTATGACCGAGTTACTCGTAAAGGCAAGAATATCAGCTTACACAATCACGAAAAACGGCCGCAACAAGCGCCCCGTCCATATATTCGGTATCAATTTAAAAGGTTGCAAGCAACCAAAACAAGCCGAAAGGGCAAGAAAAACCTCCAACACACGGTCATGTGCGTTATGACAGTATAATTAATAACAAAAAGTACTGTCAAAATTTAATAACCAAGGTAGTTCAATGTAGTTATGAACCCTAGGGTCGCGTAACCCTATATAAGAGCACCCAAAACTCTCTTGCGATCATTCCATCAAGAATGTCCTAGCTCAAACATGAGAGAGGTGTTAAGTCATTGTCAAATAGGCATGAGAGGCTTCGGGAAGGAGCGAACTCGGTTGGGAGAGATACACCACATTTGGTTTAGTGTTCTGGTGAGGACAATTCGGTCCTCACAAGATATACCTCGATGCGGTCACGGTCCCAAGGTCGACCCGGCTCGGGCCCGCCAAGTGGCCGAAAGCACGCGCCCCTTCACCGCGTTACGTCGCACGACCATGTGCCGGTTAATGGTGATGTGGAATCATAATGAGGTCCCCATAGATCGTGGTGCAACGCAAGCACGATGTCGCAGATCGGGGCTCGTTGACAGGGCTTCGGTTAGCTAACCGAAGCCAATACCCGCGTGTCTTGGCCGTGTCGGCCGCCACGAGAGCAACCGCATCCACCACGGGTTTTCGCATCCTAGCCACAACCGCGAGCCACATGCCGGCCTCGGTCAAACCAAAGATATTTCGGGTGGTGATGCGCAACCTTCAATTGTAACAAATAAGACACTTGTAATAAGAGAATAAAGAGAAATATTACTACATTTTTGTTTAGAACTATTCCCAGTCCAAAAAGACGGGCGGAATGGTTTGCAGGACTCAATTACCGAATCCTACAAACACCAATTCGTGCAATGGCCGAACAATTCGGACTAAGCTAAGCAATGCACCCTTCGCCTCTAAAAAGCCGGCGGGACGGCGCTTTCCAAACACACCTCAATCGGTATGAACACCGAAGGGTGGCGCGACAACTATCCGCCTTACAAATGCAATCGATAAAGTTGGCACGTACTTGGCCTCGAAAAACAATAACCGCCATACGGTGGTGATTCGGTTACGCAAACCGAATCCTCATTTAAGCTTAACACGGTCATTCGCTCTTCGGTCTAAAAAGACGGGGCGGGACGGCGCTTTTTAAACACGTAATCGGCTCGAAGACCGAAGAGCATCACACATCGAAGTAAACGCCAAATCCAAAGAACACGCATTCGGTCAAACTAAACATTAACACCGAAAGTATTGTTCTAGGCAATTCGGCTTTAAGAGCCGAAGCCACATCCCAAGTTAAGTGTAGCATTACAAAACACTCACATACGACCAACACGCCACGAATAAGTTCAACAAACTTGGCGAGTATTTGACAAGTCACGACCACATAGTTCAAATCCCAGCGCTCGGAAGAAGCGTTCAAAGCGGGGAGCCCCATGAGGTGCGGCAAAGCGGATTCGGGTTGTTCTCTTTCATTTTGAGCGCCAAGTGCCTGTGCTTGGCGGCGGGATCTTCGCGCGAAGCATGAGGAGCTTCGGGAGTGCCAACCGGTGTCACGCATTTGGGAACCCTCCCGGGCATTCCGCTCCTCCATATAAGCCTCGACCCTAGCTTTGATAGCCGGCCGCTCACTAGGATCCCGACTGCAATACGAGTCATGTCAATTTCGGCGACAATAGCCGAATGCGCGAGACATACCGAACGCCAAAACCAAACATGATAGTACAAGTCAGCTTACCCTGCGCAAGCATAAGCGGCGAAGCCGAGCGCCAAGTCTCGCCCTGGGCCGGTCCGAGAATAAAATCAAAAACCACCTTTTGCGGCAGCTTGAACATCCTCATTAGGCTTCCAAGAGCTCATGGCATTTCCGGCATGTGGCTCTAGCAAAGTGGTCACTTCTTCCTCCTTCACCGCTTTCATTAGAGCACGGGCGGTTTCAAACCAAGATACTCGCGGCCCAACTTGGATGACATGGTCGAGCGGGACATCTCTTGATTGAGAAACCGAATCTTCGCAAGCGGGTTCGGTAGCAACGAGGGGCTCAGATCCACCAACGCCATTTAAGATTCGGCGGAGCAAGAGCGTTAGCTCATCCAGCTTCTCACCGGCGCGTTGGCCCTTGGCCCCCTTTGGCGGCAGACGACGCGCATCCCGCTCAAGTTGCTTACAGGTCTCTAGAGCGGCTTAGGCGCACTCTGGGCATCGTGGCCGCTCGGTCTTCCCAACCTCTTGAGCAAGAAGGCCTTCGGTGTCCGCGGTTGGTCTCCGGCGCTTAACTTCCTTCTCCCGAAGGAGAAGTTGCTTCTCGGCATGGGCAAGGGTGGCATGGCCGCTTTAGCGCCGGACGGGACCGAAGCTTGTGGGAAAATAAGAAGATAAGCACCCATACTAGAAATTCTGGGAAATAGGAAATCAAACATTTGGGCGATTCGGGATACTTACCGAAATAGCATGAAAGTTAATCGCCGAAAGCATCTCGTTTCGGTCCGTCGCCGGCAGGCTTGTCTTGGCCGGTCGGCCGAAAAGGACGAGCCACACTCTTGACCGAAGCCCAAAGCGGCTTGGGAGGGAAGAATACCCACTTCGCGGGGTCCACATACGCCACCAAACGAGCGTCGAGTCAACTCCTAAAGCACGAGCAAGTTCGTAAGTCTCTTCCCGGTCGGGCCGTGCTCGTCAGAGCACGAGCTCGAGTACACCTTCATTGGGCCAAACCGAAAGCTCGACGGCTCAAGGGAAACAAACCCTTTGCCGAATAAGACATTCGGGGGACATCTCCGGTGTCATGCGTAGATTTGGCATGAAACCGAGACTTACCATGACGACTAGCGGGGGTGATCTTGCGTGCCCACGGCCACCCTCCAGCAAGCTACCCGAAGTAGCTTGAGCCGCCGTTTCGGTGGCCCGGCACCAAATTCGGCGGGGGGCACCAAGGCTTAGGCCCTTGGTTGTCCCCCTTGGCGAGCCGCGAGTGGCGCCGAAGTAGCCCCATCACGAACCTTCCTCTTCTTCGATGGCACCTTGAAGCGCTCCACGGTCGGCAGATCGTCGATCACCACATCACGAGCACTCCTCATCCCGCGCACCATTGATGAAGCTTCACCTTTGGATTCGCAAACTCCCGCAAGACGGAATCAAACCGAATCAACATCAGCGAGTCAAACCGAATCAACATCAGCCGAGCTGATAAAAGAATAAGCAGCTAGAACGAGTTAGCTATGCAAAGAAAGCTGCAAGTTAGAATTCCAGGCTAAGTCTTTCTACCGTATGCCCGGATATAACCGAGATCGGCCGGGCGCAATAATAACTTGATGGCGGCTTTGTTTTATGGGTTCACCCAATCCCGCTCAGCAAGCGGCGACATACACAGACGTCTTCGGCCTCCTTGGGCTGAGTTGGCTGACCGTCGACGGCTGGCCCAGGCTTCGGCTTAGCGCGTCGCGAACATTTTGGCGCCGGCCTTGAGCTCGGTTGCTTCCACGACCACGCACCAATCGGTGGTGGAGCGAAGTACCGAGCCAATAGCGCATCTCCCTTTGTCTTGATTGGAGGAAGCCGGTGCGGGTATTCCACATTCATGCACCCCAAATCCGGTTGAGGGCAAGGGAGCCGAGTTTGGCCATGCTCAAATCATACTCTTTGTCGTTGAAGGGGTCGCATAGCCGATTGGCTCTCCTCTCCATCTCTTTCACAAAATCGAATTTGATTCATAACCAAGTGGAGGAGCCAGATTGACCGAGGGCCTTCGGTACCCCCGGTGGTATGAAAAGCCATCCAAACTTCATCTTTGGTGCAAAGTGGCCATGACAAAAGAAAGCATCTCTTCAACCGTATCTCGGCTTGTTTGCCTTTCGGCCGTTTGCCGGTAGGACTGCCAGCAAAACATCATCAACCGGCCTCATAACCATTTCGGGAGCCGAAACGAGACCTTCCATTCGCGTCATAACGGAAGCCAGAGGATGAGCTTTCGGTTGACCACGTTCCTTAGCAAGAGCCACATCGGCATCATCACACACACGATAGTAAAACCAATGTTTTTCCAATCTTGCCACTTGTTCTTGAAGCCGTGGGAACTATACAAAGCGGCCGTGTTACCTCGGGAGTGGGACAAAGTTATAAGAGCCCACCTCCAACCGAAGTTCTTTCGTCCCCGCATCATCATTCCCGTAAGAGAGTAGAGCCGAGTCTCATAATGCCGAGTAAACACCGGCACGCTCAGTTCGCTCCCCATCATCTTCTGTGCCATGGCATAACAGCTGAGACGCACAATTGCATTCGGTGTTAGATGGTGAATCTGCAAGTTAAAGGCATACAAAACCCTTGCGACGAAATCCTCAAGAGGGAAGTGTAGTCCGGCCTTAAAGTAGTCCCGAACACAAGAGCTTCGTAGGTTCGGGTTTGGGGTACTCTTCGGTCCCGGGAGAGCGGCTTCGGCTTCGTTCAAAGGGGTAAGAATACCATCTCGATATTGGTTCAAAGATCTGAATAGTGGATTTGGACCGGTCAAGGCGGCATGACCAGCCAAAGATGTCTCGGCCCTCTTAACGGCCTCGGTGGGCGAGCCGAGCGCATCGGGCAAGCCCTTCGGCATGAGGAGCCGAACTACCTTCATCTCTCCTCAGGGGTGCAACACGAGCTTCTTTTTCACCTTCTGATGAGTCGAAGCACTCAACATACTCGTCCTCTTCATCTCCCTCTTCGGTTTCGGTTTCATCAGATTCGTGAGCTGACTTGGGCAGAATAGCTCTGAGGGGCATCGGCCTTTTCCCGGCGGGAATATCTTGTTTCACTGCTTTCACTAGAACTGGACCTGACATGACTCGTGGCCGGCGGTAACCGATGGCCCATCCGAGGTCGGCATCGAAAACCGAAATATCGGCACTAGTCGGGACCCGCGACATGTTAGCAATACAATGAAAAAACCCACCGTGACTATAAAAAGGAAAAACGGGGAATTAAATACAAGGCAGCCTTTTCAGGCATACCGAATACGAAATTGAGAACACTTTGGTACATTTATTCCGTAAAGAACAATAAAGATAGCAAGTTTTCACCTTGAAAGAAAACCGAAAAGGGTGACTCCGGGCGGAGAGAACGAACCACTCCGAGCGGGCCGGAAAGCCGAAACGCTGTCTCGTTGGAGACACCGAATCGGGGTCGGGAAGGAAGGCGACCGAAATACCGCTACGAGCAAGGCACCGAAACGGTTCGCCGAATCGGGGCCAGGGCACCGAATCAACGGACCCGAATAGGAGGAAAGCAGCAACCGAATCAAAGACCAGGAGTTCGAAGCGCGCGGGCGGAAAGTGACCGCGGCGGTCGGGGGCTTTATGAGAGGCGCCGCAAGGCCGTCGAAAGGCCGTTAGGGCCAACCGTCAGCATGGTCACGAATCCGTACGGATTAACGGGAAAAATCGTCCTTCTCCGAGACGGCGCTTGGTCTTTCGGTTATCATCGTCGTCCGCCGGTAACCGAAAGCGTAAAAATAGTCGCTTCGAGGTGACCGCCGAGGCTACTGAGTGACAACCAGGGACTTAGGCACCCCGTCCCGCTAAAATAACGGGATGTCGATTCGCTGGTTAGCGGCAATCGACCGCTAATGAGCGAGCCTGGGTCACTCGTGCGGTGGCCGATCAAATCAGATGACCAATTCGGTTGGTCAACCGACAGGATAACGGATGTTTTGTCGCCCGTGCAACCGCAGGCAGATTAGCGGTCCAGCTCGCCCTTGTCGCAGGCCACCGAAATACATACAAGGATGGCTTCGGGCGCCTTTAACCGAATCAAGCACCGGATGGTCAAGGTATTTTGCTTGTGCGGGGACGTGGGCACAGCCGCTCCCGTGAAGATTGCTCACGCTCGGTGGGCCTGGAGTTTGTCGGCCATTGGGGACCGCAACCCGGGAAAAGCACCAAGAAGATACGTTACGCCCGCTACCTACCTACGTGAGAAATCAGAGAAGCGGCTGGGGCATTATAGTCATGTAAATGCCACGGCTCCTATAAATACGGCCCGATGGGACCGTAAAAGATCGGAATGTAATGGAATGCATTGAGCTTATGTTCTGTCCATTTTGTGTTTCGTGTGTCATTTCGTAGCTAGATTCAGCATTTCGTTGAGTATATTCGGGTTTACCACCGGAGGGTTCTAAGGTTTTGCCTTAGAGCAACATTGGGTAATCCCTTAAATACTCATGAAAGGCACGTAAGTGTGACTATATGCTTCCAACAATGGGAATGTCTTTAGCTGCCCAACATCGTGAAAGGACTTGAGTGAATCTCATCTCGCACAAAACTACAATTCAAGGCATAGTCCATTGTTCTCAGCTTTTGTGAATGGGTGAAACTCTTGCTCTAGGTGGATGTTCAACTTTAACACGTCTCCACCGAAACACCGGTATATCAAAGAGCCGTGGTTCTAATGTTTTTACTTTTACAAACCCTAGAGTTTGGTGGGGATTGTTGGATTTATTATGGGCTAGGCCCATTTTAGATTTAATAAATCAAATAAACTCTATGGTGTGTAATTGAGGAGAATATTAATTGTGCGGACAGAAGACCAACGGTCCTTGACTTGACTTATATTGTGAGAATTATTCCACTTAATTTGAGAAGCAAGGAAAAGGACAAGGTGTGCCACACGCTGCTGCAAGGGCGGCTGGGCCACGGCCGTGGGCGGGGGCGGGCGTGGCGTGGCGTGGCGAGGCGAGGCGAGGTTTTGTGCGAGGCGAGGCAGCGTGCAGCGGCGAAGCGCGCGCATGTGACGTGTTAACTTTTTAGCACTCACATACGGGAGTTTCAACTCGCTAAACTCTTCGCCTTCCGTCTAACCCTTCGGCTCCGCGCAACCTCTCCCTCTTCCTCTTCCCGGCCGCCACATAAGGGCGCGCCCTCTTCCTCCAAAGGAGAGAAAATACAAACAGTAACCGGCAATCCTAAGCGAGAGTTCCCATCTCGTTGATCCGCGCGCACGGCGAATCGAGGGGCGAGTGCCTCCGGGAGCCTCCGCCGATTGAGACCTTGCACGGGTCGGCAATTAGGTTTTTGAGCGTCTTCGCGACCGCCCAACCTCCATTGTTGTTGTTCTTCGCGTTCGTCTTCTTCCTCTACATCCGGAAGACGGCGTAAGTCTTCATCATGGCGTTAGAAGATGGACAGACTTCTGAGCGAAGGGGTGGACTGTTCCATCTCCTCTTTAGTTTTTTCGTTTCTCGATCATGCCATTTCAATAGCCGTCATGCGATGTTTCAAGATGTTATCGATATGTGTCACTAGATTCGAACATCGTTTCAGCTTTTATATTGTCTACAGTTTCTGTTTCGGTTATATGTTTTATCTATCTCGCTTCGAGTAGTTATGTTAAATTGTTTCGTCAGTTGTTCTCTCGCATGTTCCAACAGGCTCGTTGAGATGTTTCTTATGCAACTGTTTCAGCCATGATATACATGTTTAATCTTGATGCTATGCAATATATGTCATGTTTATATGTCTTTGATTATGATATGTTTTGCATGATTATCAATCACATGGTTCATGTTCTTTTGAACATGATTGATGCTATGATCTTTATTTACAATTATATAAATGTCATCATCATTTTGTTAATTTATGGAATTAAATTGACATGAAATTGCCTTATATTCTAACACCTTCAATTCCAGCCCCTCATGATCATGTGATGTCACTAAGCGTGCCAAGAGAAAGAAGTGGGCTACTGTTACTAAATCGGCAATGCCCGGGCTGCGTTGGGAGTATTTTGGGCCAAATGCGGCTTGGGCCTTGTGGCCTTGTATGGCGTCCTACAATTGTCAGGCTTTGTATAAAAACTGAATTGTAACCGAATCCTAGCTCTTCCCTGCTCTTTCATCCTTCTCTTGTTCTTCCTCTGAACCCCCACTCCATCGATTACAGTTCATTTGTAGTGATTCTTGTCTGAGAAAAAGAAGTTCTTGACAACGCGTACTTATACTATGTTAACATAAAATGTGTAACTTATGCGCAAAAAAAACATAAATGTGTAACTATGCTATGTTATTTGCATATATATGTTTGGACAGTGTTGTGTCATCTATATATGTTGTAAACATGCCATTACCTCATTATATGTAACGTATCATATTTACTTTCACAACAGCAAGTCCTTTGAAGAAAAACAGAAAAATCTTATACACAGAGATCTAATAAAACAACGGACAAAAAGGAACTCGAAGGACCTTAAACCGTGTGATCATAGATTTGCATTGGTGGCGACATTCCTTAGAAACCTTTATATGGAAGTCTAAGCCACACTCAATATAACTGAGACGAGACTAATCTCAAACAAATAAAACACACACACATGCATGTGTCCAATGAGATACCAAAATCCATTCAGCAGTGTTGGAATGGTTGCCAAATGATAAATGGATGCATGTTCTTTTAGCTGCTGTTACTGTTGGTCAATTTGGAAAAAAATGCCAAAACAGAATCTGTTTCGATAAAAAAATACTATAAAACATATTTGTGAGGTGATTACAATAAAAACATATTTCTTTTGTTATCTTTTGGCTGGGATCTTCAAAGATGGGATCAAGGAAAAGGTGGTGGAGGGTGCAATCTTGTTGCTTATGTATGCTCTCTCGATGATAGAGTTAGTTTTCATTTTGTTGAAAATAACATCATTCCAAAGACTTCGCATAGCCCAATAGGCAAAATACACCCCAACCCAGATCAAGCTTTTGTCCCTCTTATGCTGATTCATAAGCTAATTACCAAACATGGCCGATAGATCTGGATTGGTTCCGCACGTTAGCAAAGAAGATAATCCTCCACATCATTTTTGCACAAGGCAATCAAGGAATAAGTGTAGGATAGTCTCATTCCTGTTGCGGTAAATGCATTCTGACTTTCTCTCCGGTTTTTTCATAGCGAGGTGTCGTTGTGTCCATCTTGATGAGGAGATACTCTTTTGTGTGCTGTTTTACGTCCTTAATGCCCATATGCCATCTGTTCGGAGCTAGCACGGCAACGCCGATGGAGTTCGGGCGCGCAATAATATCGAGTGGTCGTTCATGCATGTTATGCACTTGGCCCTTTCAGATATATTTCGTAGAGGCTCCCCCCATCGCTCCTCATCGTGCCATCCAACCTTCGCTCCCCACTTTCTTACATCCGAGGGACCGGCTCGAAGCTTGCGCAGCCCCATCACGGCGGCGGCGGGGCTCTCTGCACCCTTCTCCCACCTCCCTCCCCAACCCCTCCGCCTCCAACCGTACCTCTTCTTCGGCGGCGAACGGCAGCGGCGGGGCCGACTCCGATCCTCGGTGGCGGATCTCGGTCCCCGTGGGGTGGCTCGGCTTTTCGATGGTGAAGGCCGACCGCTCGCGCCCAGGATCATATTGTACGGTTAACTCTTCACTGGATGATCATTAACAGACAACGGTAGGAGCTGCCCCTCGTTCTACAGAGGAGTGTACGCAAAGGCACAATGTTTCTTTTATGAGTACTACATATAGACGTAGTTGTTGCAAGAAGTGAAGCATAATGTATAATTTGTTTATATTGTCTGATCTTTCTGAGTTGGTGCTGAAGTTATCTCCAGTGAATGTTCTTGAATTGCAATGCATACAATGTTTCTAATGCGAAACAAAAAAAGTGAGCTGCGTTCAATATGTTTGAAGATTTTTTGTTGATGGCTAAGCAGTATCCCTGCTGGTCCTTGATGTTTTCATGCTTCGAACAGGTGCAAATCGACCACTCTCAAGGGCCCGTGTTGTACCATCGATCGGTAGCTGCGGCTATTGCTTTGGATGTTAAAATTATCTCTGCTCAATCTTGGTGGTGCCAATTTCACATGTGACAAGAGTACGAGACCCTCACCCAGGACTGTATTCTCACGTCTCTTCTGAATAGAAACAGGAACGTGCAACATCATAGGGGGCATAACATAACTTTACTACTCATTCGCTAGCCACTCGGGTTAGAATCTTTTCCAGTAGTTATCTTTTCAGTCGCTCCAACCTTGATCATGGGAACTCAGTGTTATTCTAAATGCTAAACGGTAAACATTCGGTCAGTTGCCATTTAGTCATTATTCGACCTAGACGATCACTTTTAAACAAGCAAAATGGCAGTTTAAACAAGCTAAATGACTGATTAAACAGAAACGGTGTAGCACTGTACGACCGTTTAAGGAGCTTCTACCATGTTTTATGTCATCTGCAGACTGCAAATTGGGAGCTAATTAAAAAAAAAAAAACTAGGATGAAGTGTGTGATCGAGTCCATTTCTGAGCCCCCCATGAACTTGGGCTGGGCTCGGGCTTTCCTGTCGCTTCAGTCAGTTCAGCCGCTTGCCGTTCCCTCGCACGCCACATCCGCAGAATCCATCCCCACATGTCCGCCTCCGGCGACCCCCTGGACGCCCTCCCGGCGGCGGTCCTCGCCGACGTCCTGGGCCGCGTCGCCGACGCCGGCGACATCGCGGCTTGCCGCCTCGCCTCGCGGGCGCTCCTCGCCGCGTCCTACCTCTGCCCCCGCGTCCGCCTCTGCGCCGCCGACCGCGCCCGCCGCCGGCGCGAGGGCGGGGGCGGTCCCCCCGCGTTCCGCGCGACCACTGCGAACCTCGCCTCGCTTCTCGGGCCTCACCTCCGGTCCCTGTCGCTCGACACGGCCGATGGGCAGGGTTCCCCCGATGACGCGATGTGGGTGGAGGAGGGGAGTTCGACGAGGCCGACGACCTACACCTCACCAGCGGCGAGGCCGTGGCGGCGTGGGCGGCCACCTCCGCGGCAGCGGTTCTTCGGGGAGCTTGAGATCGCTGACTACTGGCCGCAGGCGTGCTGGCGGAAGGCGGAGGCGCTCCCACTCATCTCGCACTGCTGTATGCGATCTCTTTTTAAGGAGATTTACCTCTGCTTATATCGAAACTCGAAAGCCATATAATTCTGCAATACTACTGTATGCCAGGTTTCACTCTGATTGCCATTCGATTGCGTTTGATGTGTCTGCCTTCGGCTATGCCATGTTTGATTGATCTAAAACGCCGGCACACCATTATTCCTTTACTAATATATTAGGTACAATGTGAATGGACAGTAACTGCATTTCTGTGTAGGCATTTGATGGTTACCTCCTAATCATATCAAGCATTGGTGAAAACAGGGGGTGGGGGTTGGGGTTCCTAGGCTCCCCTAATCACTAAAGTTTAGGTGTTATAACACAAGGCTTCCTGTTGTAGGATAATAAGCTCAATAGACCCAGGTTTTTAGGGTTTTTTTGGTTTCGATGAGGCGTCACATCAAATTGAACTAACTTGCAGCTAAATTGAGTATATATAGGTTTTAGTTGTGATACGATCAAATAGTCCAATAATTTTTCCTATTTTAGGAGTTTGTATGTACTATTTGGCCAAAACATATATTATATGTGCTACTAAAAGTACGTCTGCTATACTTTTGGAGAAATATTTTAGTCACTTATGTGATTCCCTCTCTTGTTATCCATGCTAGCTGGATGAAATTAATGTTTCCATGCTCAACACCTACACCCTCCAGATTGCAGGTACTTAACATTTTGGGCAGGGTTAGACTCATTCATTGAGTTGTCTTGGAAAAGTACTTTCATAGAAGCATAATTTTGTTAGGATGTTAGTGTAGTATTTAGTATTTGCAAATTAGATAGAATAATCAGTGTCAGTGATTAGGTACGTCTAGAGTGGCGCCTAGACGCGTCTAGCCGTCTACTAGGCGAATGACCCCCTCACCCCCACCCCAATGGTCAATTTTGGGCGCACGTAACAAGGCTGTGGTGGTCTCACTGAATATCTGCGCATCTTATAAGCCCCATTCAGCTCTTCTCTCTCTTTGTAATCTACCTTCATTTGGATGAATAGAAGGTTTTGTAACGTGCTGTTTGAAGGAGCTGCAAGTGCAAAATTGCTCTCTAGATTGTTGAAAATTGCTAACAAAATGAGGATCAGTTGACCTAATCATGCTCTTGCCTTGGAACATGGCACCTTGCTCTGTAGTTTGGTTGGTTGGCTGTTCTTTTGCTATGCTATCAGATAGTCTAATTCTTTGTTCTCTTTTTCATATAGCTTCTGGTTCTTTTTATGTCTGTACCTAATGTCCCTCTCTAGCATGTTTAGTCGTGTAATGTGCACTTTGAAGAAATGTGGGGAATTCAGGATTTGCTGCTCGATGCTTCATTGTCATGTTGGTCCAGGGTGGTTAGGTAATGTATGGCAAATTCTGAATACAGACAATGGAGTGGCAAATCCTAAATTTTCTCAAAGATGAGATAGTATGTTGACATTGAACTCAATTATTGATGTGATTTCTTGCTAAGGAAGCAAATCTTTCCTGGCTTTTTTGTTAAATACACTCATATTTATCATGCCAACCATTATACTCTGTTTAACTCTAGTTGTCTTGCTGATTAATCTTGCTTGCGATGATCTGTTTCTACACAGGTCAAAATCTCGTCAAGTTGGGACTTAAAAAATGCATGGCTCTCTGTTGAGGGGCTAAAGCAGATGCCAAATCTGATTCATCTGACGCTTGAGTTCATTAGGTTGGATGATGAAGATCTCAACCAATTGAATGAGTGCTTCCCTTGCCTTCACACTCTTAATCTTATAGGAGTCGGAGGGCTCAAGGACCCTAAGATTCACCTTCTTCATCTAAAAGCTTGCCGCTGGGAGGTATCAAATGTCCCAGAGTCTTTGGTTGTCCATGCGCCAGACTTGGTTTTTCTGGAGTTGAAATGTATCCGACCAGATACACTCATTTTGGATACTCCGTCCTTGTCTACTCTGAAGCTGACCATTGATAAACTTGGTCCAACTGTCCGAGTTGATGGCCTTCTGCATTTAACAAATCTTCGCATAGAATCACTAGATTTTAGTTCCCTTTTTCCAGTATTCATAGACAATCGAGGTATCAGGACATTGGAGCTTGAGCTACCTGAGTTTGCAAGTCAGTATGAACTTCTTGAAGCAGTGAGCCCAGATCATCTTCTGAGAATGCTTGCCAGCATTAGCGAAGTCAAGCTGGCCCCGAGATTTTCATGTGAACTAAAACTATGTCTCGCCCTAAGCAAACGTAGTCGGCTTGGAAGTTGCCTGAAGAAGCTCCTAATTCATGTGCCGCAACCAGGGTGGTGTTCTCATCTCTTGCCCTTGTTTGAGATTTGTGCGCCTCTGTGTGAGGTGACTGTCCTTTTCCACGCTGAATCAGCTGATGCTATCTGTCAAGGTGCAGTCTCAATTTGTATGCAGAACTTTCCAGAGATCAGATGGCAGTGGGGTACCTGGCAGTAGTAATCCTGTCTAGGCATGTTTGAGCTGCTTAACTAAATTATCTGTGTGACTGATACTTGTAGTTCTGTTAACATAACAGCCCCTTCTACACAATTTGGAGCTGGTTTGTTTGGTGACATATATTGTGCACTAACATTGTACTACGTAGCAAGTATATGGCTGTTTCTCTGTTTAATCTATTATATTACTATATTATGTGTTTCTCCATCATTTGTTTAAATATTCTACTTTTTGAAAATTGTACCTGCATCTTGCTATTACCTGCTAATTGTGACGTGACGTTTTTTTGCTCGTGCACATGGAACGGCAAGGAGATTAATCGATCATTAATCATGTGAGGTTAGCATTATACCAACCAACCTAGCAAAACCATTCATTTGAACTTCCATTCTTTCTCAATATTGTACACTGTACTGTATACTCTGTGTCAGCTGACGTGCACATTCCAAACCCTGTTTGCCAAATAATCCTCCGAAAACACAAGCAGGAGGTGCCGAATGGGATCTAACCTCTCAAGGGACGATGCCTACCCATCTAAAGTTCCCATTTGGCACCAAGTTCGTCAGATCCAAATGCCAGTTCTCTCATGAGCACAAGCACCAGCTGCACCGGCAGAATCTGGGGCAGGGGCAGCTGCAGCAGCAGCCGCAGCGCCACCACGGGCACCGGCAGCACCAGGAGCAATCGAACAGCAGCAGCCGCAGCAACAGCACCCGCTGTCGCTCCTCCGCCGCTCCTCCTCCGTCGTCATCTCCATGAAGGCCGACACGGGGGGCTCGAGCTGCGTCGGCGGTGGCTCGCGCTCCTTCTCCAGCGGCTGGTACAGCGCGCTGTTGACGACGACGTCCTTCTTCCTCGGCGACGTCTCCGCCAGTCTGCATGCAGGTGATTGCTTAATGTCATTGCGGACAAGACAAGACCAAGACTCAAACAGGGCGATCATGGTGCATTGCAGCCTGCAGCGTCGCGTACATTGGGAAGGCGAAGGAGAAGTTGCTGGAGCTGCCTCCGGAGCCGCTTTCTTGCCGCCGGAACACGGCGGCTTTCTTGGCGTCGTTGCCGCGCGCCGCGCTGGCCGCGGAGTCCGCGCTGCCCGGCGCCGCGAACTCCCTGGACTCGGGCACGTCCCCGGGCTCCGCGCCCTCCGCGAGGGACGGCAGCTTGGAGTCCCCCGCCGCCTCCGCCATGGCCTCGTCGTAGTAGAAGTCGAAGTGCGACCGGCTGCCGGGGTACAGGTCGCTGGCGCCCTGGATGCTGAAGAGCGACTCGTTGGACGCCATGCTCCACTCGGCCTGCGACACCGACGCCCTGTGCTGGAACACGGACGCCGGGATCCTCCCCGGGTCGAACCCGCTGGACCCCGCCGCCCCGAGGTTGGCCGGCGAGACCGCCTGGACCTGCGGCGGCGCTTCCGTCGGCGCCGCGCCGTCGTCCGACGACGCGAACGAGTCGTCCACGGCCGGAGGCGGCGGCTCCGGCCACGTGACCCAGTCGTCCGGCTTGGCTTCCGCGCTGTGCACGATAACGGCGGGAGCCTCCTGTCCGCCCTCCGGCATCGCGCAGTCCGCCGGCTTGGCCTCGGCGCCGTGTACGTCGGGACCGGCTCGTTCGTCCTCCGCCGGCTTGGCTTCCGCGCCGTGTTCGTCGACCTCCGGCTCCGGCGGTACCCCCGCCAACGGGTTGACGAGCTCGACGACGTCGATGTCGCACGGGATATCAGCCGACGACGCGGACGAGGAGGAGGACGACGACGAAGACGACGCGGACGACTTCCTGGCCGGTTCGAGTTCGGCGTCTGTGGCCTCCTCCTTTGCCTCGTCCGGCGCCTCCTCCTCCTTTGTTTCGTCCGGCGCTGCCATCTCTCCCGACGGCATTGCCATATCTTCCGACGGCGTTGTTGCCGCCCTGGCATTATCCCATAGCGTCGAGCCCGGAGAGAAGGGCGGCGACGTCGGCGACCCGGGCTGGGGCTCCATGGCCACGTCCTGCAGCAGCCATGGCATGCACGTTTCAGATCATCACCACACGTATTGATTTAATCAATTTCCTCCTGATCTTTAACCGTCATCGATCATCAGATAAACAAACGAAAATGAATAAATCAAATTGATGGATCATGAGCGCGCGACAGGTAATTAATGGAATGGAATCCTTTTGCTCGCCTGAAGAACAGGAGGGAGCCCCAACGCGAGGGGAGCGCGGGCGGGGCTGCCTGCGATGACGAAGGACGAGGACGACCGGGCTGCGCGCAGCCGCTGCAGCTAAGGACGGGACCGCCGTTTTGGCGGTCGGTGCGACCCGTGTGAGCGAGGCCACGCGAGCTATTTTGGTTGACTCTCATGTCGTGTCGCTGCGAATCATTACGGCGCGACGAGGCCGGGGAAGCCACGAAACGGCAGCCTCGCAGCCGAGAGCCGACTGCCTGTGCTTGGCGCGCGCCAACGGGCGGACAACGGTAGACGGCTTGGGCCTTGGATTAAGCTATTTTCACTTGGGCCTGGTTTGCGGACAAGGGCCTGCTTCAAATGGAGCCCAACGAGCTAATTAACAGCAGCAGACCTTAACAACACGTGGGCAGGAGAAGTCGACCAAAGGTTTAACACTTGATAACCATCGGTTTAGTACCATATCGGTACCTTAAACATGCTTATGGGTAGGAGGAGCTACAAAACAAGCGACAAGTGCAACCTTGATCCATACTTACCTGGGGCGGGGTCTATGACTGATCATGAAGGGTCGTGGTCTTGGTTAGCGGCTTCCATTGCACGTCGGAGGAGCGCTCCCTTTACCATCTCCTTAAGTAGGAGAGTGGCGTCGTAATTTGTGGAAGAGGGGGTACGCGTTCGCAAGGGCCCCTGCCAATATAAATCTATAAATATAAATATGTTATTATTAAATTATTTATAAAATAAAAATTATGAAATATATTTCATACTTACAAAATTAACATATGGTAAATTTTGGACAAGGTATTTTTCACAGATTTGAGAAAAACCCAAGGTTCATAGCCATTTTAGGAGAGGGTGTACTATAATAGCTGGTGCAGAGACGACTGTTTCCTAGCCATTTTGGCCGGATTCTGTTGGTTGGTGATTGTTACGTGTTAGCTGATTATTAGTTGTATAATCATGATTGTAGTCTTGTAGTTTGTTCTGTAATTGTCACTTGATGTAGTATAAATCATACCAATTTTCATTGGATTGAGCACGACCAATCACTCATCTAACACAGTGACGAGAACAAGCTCTTAAATCCTCCTATAAACTGGTTGACGTCTTGGGCGTCGGGGCACACTATTCTCATTTGGCCGGGTTTGCCATACTGGCAAATAGCCATCCGCGCGACTCCGTTTGACCATCTAGGCCTATAAGCGAAGTTTGAAGATTTTCTCAGCCAGTATAACTGAGCTCTCCCTTGTGTTAAAACAGATTTGTTCTCATGATCGGTGCCCTGCAGCCTCAAGGATTCCTCACAATGGAAATATTGCGAAGGAACATGAGCATCGATATATACCAAGAATTGCAAAGAATACACGAACATTAGACAGAATCCAGCATCAATATACCAAATCACCATTGAAAAACATGAGCCATATATTACAACTACAATTTTTGTGGAAGAACCGCAAAGGAAAATGAACGAAGTTCATCCAGGCGAAAGGAAAATAACATAACACAGCACTGCAGCATTCAGCTCATTTCCGATCAAAAAAGAAAATAAAATGCTGATAATAAGATGGTAGCAACATCGATTGTTCATGCACTGCAGCATCTCATCATGCAGGCGAACTGACATGCAGAGAATGAAGTTCGTCACATCCTCAGATCACTCTCACAGTTCCTTCCATTCTGAACCAGTACAACTAAACCCCAAGAACAGCTTCCTTTCTTGATCCCTAAACCACTTGGTTACCCACTTCCCTTCCCCATAATAAACTGATAAAAAGATCACCTTGATGCAACACTACAGTCTACTAGTACTTGATAATGAAACAGCTAAAAGAGAAAAAGGCTAGATTTAGATAACAAAGGCACGTATCATGCTGATCTTGCAATGAATCCTGAGGGAATCGGTGGTTATCACCATCAACCCCAGCAACCGCCATCGATGGTATCTGGCTTCACTCCCCACCGACCGTAGAGTCGCTGTCGTCGTTGGGATCATCACCAGACTCGTACTCATCGTCGCTCGCCATATCACGGCGGATGTGCTCGCCGAGGCAGCGCGAGAGGAAGGCGTCGGTGCACGCGTAGCGCACCTGCCCCCTGGACAGCCTCGCCCCGTCCCAGGTGCTGGTGCCGATCCGCATCGACTTCTCCAGACCGCCGCCGATCCCCAGCAGCTTGCTTGCCATCTCCGCCATGGACTCCCTGCCCATGCCGGTAGCTCCGCAGAGCTCCAGAGTGCACCCAACCTCCAGGCCGTAGTGCGCGCGCAGCTTGCGGCAGTCGGACGCCACGTAGTAGGCCGCGAACGTGATGCGGGAGTCAGCCAAGAACCGGCGCAGGATCTTGGGCACCACGCCGCCAGCCTGCGCGATCTGGTAGATGAGGCAGCGGTTCCCCGCGCAGAGCTGCAGCGTGCCCGGCCGCGGCTCGGCGCCGCCGGGGACCTTGCGGAAGGTCAGCGTCCATTGGACGCCCAGGCCGACCGTGAGACCGCCGGCGGAGTAAAGGTTCTGCCTTTGGCGCCAGAGGGTGGTGTACAGCCATCGGCGCACGACGGCCAGGCGCGCGGTCACCGTGGTCACCACGGGGAAGGCGCCGATGCGCAGGGTGCGACTCGGCACGGCGGGGTTGCGGCCGCGGGCAACCATGGCGACTGGTAGGGCGTGGTGTCGTAGCAGCTAGCAGCTTGAGTCTTCGGCGCAACGGATGGGAGGAGACAAGAAAATGGAAGACCCGGCTATGGCGAGGAGCTAGAGCCTACAGTGAAAATTTTACCAGAGCCTTTTGAGGTTTACTACAACTGAGACATGGACCTATATGGAAGACGATTCCTGTGGCTTTTTTTTTTTTTTTGGAAAAAATAACTTTAGCTTTTGGCAAAAGCCGTCCAAAAAATATAAAATTATATATTTGAGTAAACTCAGTATTCCTCAAATTTAGCTAAGTTTGTAGAAAAATAATGTCAACATTTTGCGCGGATTTGACCAAGATCCTAGGCTACATGGTATGCCCGGTTTGCTTCAGCTTATGAGTCCTACTTATTAGCTATGGTAAAACAACAAAGCCGGCTTATGAGCAGTACAAACCCCTTATTCATCCACTTGGTTAAACAGTGTGCTATGCATCCTTCTTGTCTTGAGTTTATCTTTTCCTTTGAACAAGTATGTTAAGGTCTGCAGAAAATTAGTACTCGACTAGCCAGATTAGATGGACTATTTTTCAATTGCCACTTTGTTTCGGGACTACGAACCTCTTTGGCTGCCAACTCGAACTTGCAAATTTACCCCACCCATACCCATCTCAAAGAAGATATGCGTCATCGGATTTCAGAGTACCCCATTACCTCCATTAATCCCCAATTTAAGTACGTACCCCATTTACCTCCACTACTCCCGGAATCATGCCTCCCTAACGCATGCATGCTTTGCGCTGATAAAGCGAAGTGACATGCCTACTTAACCGTACGTGTAGTTTACCATCATGACAGTGATATTTTTTAGATAAAAACAAGAAAGTGATATACTGATACTCCCTCCATCCTAAAAAGAGTGTCGTTTTTGACTTTCAGACATCGTGTTTTGATCACTCCATCTTATTCAAAATTTTTAAGTATATTATAAAATAAATAAATCAATGTTAAAGTATCTCTAATGACAAATAAGTCATGAAAAATAAATAATATTCATAAAACTTTTTTAAATAAGATGGGAAATCAAATATGATAGATGAAAAATCTAGAATGACACTATTTTTGGGACGGAGGGAGTATGCGTATTGAAGCCCCGCTTTCCGTTCCGTCTGTATGTATGTGGACATTTGTCAACAACGAAGGGACAGCTCAGAAGGAAGAATAGACCGGCACGAATGCGCACTGTTCAACAACAGTGTGGCCAAGTACAGTGTTTCAAAAAAAAATTGTGACAGGTAGGAGTACTGATCAGCTGTAGCAAGGACTAGACATGACGCAACTCCTGCGGGCTACGTATCTATCCTTACCCTTATTTCTGCGGGGTTTTGCAGCTTCCTCATGAAGCCACGTCATCTGCTATTTTCGGCCGTCCGATCGGCCGCACGGATGGTCCAGATCGGGCAGCCACGGTCATTTGCAAAAAAAACCCTCCAAATTTGTTGAAATACGGCCCGCCATCCAACCTTCTCTCTTAGTTTTTCTTGCAAAAAAACCTCCACCTTGCTTGAAATACGGCCCACCACCCAGGCTGCTGTATTGGGCCGGCCTTCCACTGTGTTGGCACTATGAGTGGACCGAATTGGGCCAGATTTGTCCCAAATGTCCTCCTCTTTTTTGTGCCTTTTATTAAATCTTATAGCATGCTGATTTTGTTTATTTCTTACAAATTTAATCACGCCTCCTAAAATCACTGGACTTTTTGTGTACTTTCTCCAAGGTATACCGTGCGTACAAAAACTATTACGCTTTAAAAACAAAGAAATTTGGAGTGATTTAGAATAACCTCTTCGCGTTAATAAACGAAACTCGCATGTTTTGTTTTCATTTCCGATGCTTTGTGATGATGACAACCTCTAAAAAAAAGGTAGATAATTTCTAAATGTTCCAACACATTATTATTACATGTTCAATTACTAAATTATTTAAAAGCGAGCCATGCGGTCCATCTTACAGGACTTGCAATAGATATGAAAACGAATAATCCATGTTTACCGCCCTATTTTTCTTTTCCCCTCCGCCTCCATCTCCTTTTTTCTTCGGCCCGCGCAAAGGCGCGGGTTCCGGCTAGTCACATGTATTGTGATGACATTTCAATTTTAGAATAAAAAATCAGAGTTCCAAAGCTTTGTAGCCCACAGAAACATATTCTCTGGTACAATGAACATGTGCATAAAGATGCAACAGAATACAGGCCTTGTTCTCTTCCCAAATTTTACCCCCAAATTTCACTATGCAGAATTGCTATTCCCCATCACATCGAAATGTCAGCATACGCATGGAGTACTAAATATAGGCCTTGTTTAGATTGCAAAAAAATTCAACCCGATGAATAGTAACTCTTTTGTCTTATTTAAAAAATATTGTCCAATCGCGGATTAACTAGGCTCAAAAGATTCATCTCGTGATTTCAAACTAAACTGTGTAAAAATTGATGTGATGGAGAGAGAGTGAAAAAACTTGCAATTTCGTGTGGAACTAAACAAGGCCATAGATGAAATCAAAAACTAATTACACAGTTTCATTGTACTTTGCGAGACTAACATTTTAAGCCTAATTAATCAATATTTGGACAATAATTACCAAAAAACAAAAAAATTACTGTAGCGACATGACCTTCACTGTTCCGATTTGGTGCCCGGGAAGTAAACAAGGCCACAGGCAGACAGCTTACAAGGAAAAACACGCATTCCAATGGTCTCACTTCACTCTGCATACTCTGATGATGGTATTGATGCAATAATGCTTCGGCTTAATCAACCATCATCAACGACGCATTTTTTTTTTTGCCATAGTCAACCACACGTCAACGACAGAGATTTGACGTCAACGACAGAGATTTGTAGGGACAACTGCATCCTCCACAACAGTGCTAACCGGGCTGCTGGTGGAAGAGCACGAGTCTGTGTTTGGTTGGAGGAGCGGAACCAACCGCGTGGGTTCGACCCACTTTTGGTTGTTTGGATGGGGGTTCGAGTGGGTTGGGTTGGGCCGAGAGGAATATTCCTCTCAAATGCGGGTTGGTTCCATCCGCCAAAATTCAACGGACGGAGCGAACCCAGCTGGGTTCCGTTGCTCGCGCGTCCGTCCGTTGTCTTCTCCGTTCGTCATCTCCGCGCTGTACGTCCTTCCGTTGCTCGCGGCCGCAGCGGCACGCACCCAGGCCATGGCTGCGCAGGGCAGCTCGCCGGAGCCAGAGGAGGCGGCCATCCCGGCGCTCGCACGCGGCTCGCCCCCGGAGACCACAGCTAGAGGCACCGAAGGAACCAGGATGCCGGCTGGGCGGGTTCAGACGGCTGCAAGTGTAGTGCAAAGCTAACGCATTAGTCAGGATTAAAGATCTTAAACAGGGATGTAGGAAAACGAGTTACCTCAGGAACCTGCAGCATGGGAACATTACTATTAGCATCAACAACAGTACAAGATTCAGAAACATGGGAGGCTAGATGAGCCACATCATCACCATCATAACCATATGGACGTTCTAAAAAATACTAATCCAGTATTCAACCACTCGAGGTCCCATCAACCGTGACGTTCCATTTGTACCTCAGAAGCACAAATGGATTTTTTAATACAACAATATTCAACAACTCAAGGTCCCATCAACTGTACAGATGTACTGTACTTGAACAGAGAACTGTACTTAATACAACGATAGTATTCAACAAAAATGGGAACAATTGTCAGCAATGACTGGACTTGTACCACTGGTAGACCACGTATGAATAATCAATAAAACACTGAAATGAAACTAACAGAAATATTGAGCTTATCTAAAACTTTATGAAATGAAGCTAGCACATGAAAGAGTAGCTTGTAATTTGAAGGAATAAACAGACATTGCCATATGTAACACAATATTCTATTGATCAAACCATCACTACAAGGTAATTGTCCTCATAATGACATAGCAGGAATACCAAAGCCAAAGAGTGAGGAATGAAATGGAAAGAAGAGCTGAAGTTCTGGAGGGAGGAGGGTGAAAGAAGAGTTCCAAAATAAAACAAAACAGAGCACAGTACGTATTGTTTCAGAGTTACCTGGGTAGCTTTCACTTCAACTGTATCTTCCTTTGATCAGCTACAGAAGTGTAATGTACACGAGGGGGAAAAAACCATCGTACCAGCAAATAACAGTAGTTGGTGTGACCTGACAAGGAAAAGGTTTTTTTTTTTGTGACTTAACAAGGAAAAGGTTAATGTCAAGCCCATAGCCATGCCAATGGCACTTCAAGACTTTGAAAAACTTTGGAACTTTGATTGATGTCTGGATAAAGGAAACAATAGGCCTTGTTTAGATTACAATTTTTTACAATTCAAAAACTGTAGCACTTTCGTTTGTATTTAACAATTATTGTCTAATTATGGACTAACTAGATTCAAAAGATTCATCTTTATGATTTACAACTAAACTGTGTAATTAATTATTTTTAATTTATATTTAATGCTCCATGCATATGTCAAAAAGTGATGTAATAGAGAGAGAGTGTAAAAAACTTGAATTTTACATTTATTTAAACAAGGCCTCAATTTGAAATATAGGACTGAGACAGATGGTTCGAAGCAGCTGACACAGCTGTAACTAAAACACATCAGGCCAAATGAGTCTCATTTACATCAGGCCAAATGAGTCACATATTGAGTTACTAACACTAGTTAAAAAAAAAAACAGTTGTGAAGCCATATTATGATAGAGGTTCTTGAGAGGGTAACAGTGAGCCATTACATGCTTACACCATATAATCAATTTTGACCACCTTGTAACTAGTAGAAAGATGATATAAAAATCAGCTCAAGTGATAATCAGAGGGCACGGAACAAAATAATAGTTAACATAATCCAAATAGACAGAAGAAAACAGAGCATCTACAAGTCACAATCCTTGAGGAGGCGAACGGCTCGGCGTCGAGGAAGGGGTTGAGGTGGTGCTCCTCGCCTTCGTCGTATCCAACGGCGAGGGCGGCAGCACAGCTGCTTCGCCGTCGGCCAAGTGCGGAGGAGGACGCTGCAGCCGCCATGATTGTTTTGGAAGTTTTCGCCACTTCGTTGAACCCTTGAACTCCAGACTCCAGAGTGATAACCCTCGAAGTGGGGGCCGGAGCACGGCTGCTTCGCCGTGGGTCTCGTACGGAGGACGCGGCAGCCGCCATGATTGTTTTGGAAGTTTTCCCCACTTCGTTGAACTCTTGAACTCGAGACTCCAGCAGAGTGATAATGCGGCTCGGGTCGGCCCAGGCCGGTAACAATTAAGCGAGCATTTTGGGCCCACCACTGGGTAAACGAGCACAAAAGTTGGGCCTTGGTGTAAGCTATTCTTACTTGGGCCTGGTTGCGAACAAGGGCCTACTCCCGAGCCCAACGCGCTAATTAACACCAGCATACCTTTAAACAAAATTAGCAGCGTTATATAAAAAGAACAATTAGCAGCATACCTTAACAACACACGGGGACCAGTCGACCATAGGTTTAACAGCCACCCGTTTAGTACCACATCGGTACCCTAACCATGCTTGTGGCTAGAAGGAGATACAAAACAAGTCACAAGTGCAACCTTGATTCATACTTACCTGGATGGGGTCTATGGCCGATCATAAAGGGTCATGGCCTAGGTTAGCGGCTTCCATTGCACTTGGGAAGAGCGCTGGCCTACCATCTCCTCAAGTAGGAGAGTGGCCATCATAATTTGTGGAAGAGGGGGTACGCGTTCGCGCGGCCCCTGCCAATTATAAAGTAAATATAATATAATTATATATAAAGCTAAATAAATATATTTGTTAATATTAATTAACTAACATTAATTTTAATATTGTATTTTAAAATATATTCCATACTTAGAAAACAAAAATATGGTAATGATTTATAGAAAATAAAAGGAATTTTCTTGCCCGGTATTTGATTTGAGAAAGTAAACTATTTTTGTTCACAAAGATTGTTTTTCATTTTAGGAGAGAGTGTACTATAATAGCTGGTACAGAGACGATTGTTTCCTAGCCATTTTGGTCGGATACTGCTGATTATTAGTTGTATAATCATGAAACATCTCGAGCAAATCACTTTTTAGTGTTGCAACATTTGAAAAAGGTAATCCCAACAATTAATTTCTTCCACAACCTAGAGAACAAAAGGCCAAAACTAATAGGTTGCTGCAGCACCGGGAGAAAAAAAATCTCAAGAAGAAAACTTACTTTCCATAATACATGAATTGTCTAGTTCAACACTGAGAAAGTGAGAAATGGAGGAGGCCGAAGGAGGACCTTGTCGAAGGAGGAGCCGTGCCGCTAGGTGGGAGTAAATTGAAGAACTACTGTGGCATGGGAGCTCAAGCGAGTCAGAGAGAAAGAGAGGAATACATGTGGGGCTGAGTGGGAGAAAACAGAATTAAAGCATATGTATACGGTATACCATTTGAATATAGGGAGGGTCCGTTTGAATAAAAGACGAGGATACGTGAATCCATATTTTTGTATACAAACAGACCCACAGCGTGACATTCGATTGAACAAATGGCTACTCCCTGTCCCTTTGCCGACACTTTTTACTTTCATTCAAACATCCTGTTTAACTATTCATCTTATTTAATTTTTAATTGATGTTATCTATTTTGTTATAATTTATTTTACCATTAGAGATACTTTAATAATAATTTATTTATTTTATAATTTAAATAAAAAATGATAAGATAAATGGTCAAACACATGTAAAAGTAAAAAAAAAAAACGTTATTTATATCGGAATAGAGGGTGTAGATCCGCGTTACCATTTTATCCTCTATTCACTGAAACTTCGAAAAAAATATCCAGTAATCTTTTTTCTGTTGTTACATACAAAAATCGAGTTAAAATTCCTAAAAAACGAGCTCTGAAGATTTTCTCAAACAGTATAATTGAGCTCTCCCCTTCACAAAATGTCTTAGGAGAGATCATACTCCTACTTTATCCTTATTTTTCTCTATCAGATTCTATTTGTGTTAACAAAAAACAGATTTGTCCTCGTCATCGGTGCCTTGCAGCCTCAAGGCTTTCTCACAATGGGAGAATTGAGGAGGACCCAAAAGGAGCCGGTTTTCCCAAGTCAGATTCCACCATAGATATATACCAAGAATTGTGAAGAATACACAAACTATTAGACAGAATCCAGCATAAATATACCAAATCACCAATGTAAGCTACAAAGCAAAGGAAAACGAACGAAGTTCATCTAGACGAAAGGAAATGACAGACATCGATTGTTCATGAAACATGCCATCATGCAGGCGAACTGACATGAAGTTCATCGCATCCTCAGATCACTCTCACAGTTCCTTTCATTCTGAACTAGCACAACTAATAAAACCCCAAGAAGTGGTCCTTGGTTCCCCCATAATAAAAATAGCAAAAAGATCATCTTGATGCAATACCACAAATCTACTACTGCTAATGAAACAGCTAAAAGAGGAAAAGACTAAATTTACAGACCAAAGGGCACGTATCATACTGATCTAGAGCTTGTAGCTCGGTGTGGTTAGATCACAATAGCCTCTCGTGAAGTTTGAAGATGTTCTCAGCCGGTACAATTGAGCTCTCCTTTACAAAATGTCTTGGCAGAGATCATACTCCTACTTGATCCTTATTTTTCTGTATCAGGCTCTATCTTGTGTTAAAAAACAGAATTGTTCTCAAGATCAGTGTCTTGCAGCCTCAGGGATTTCTCACAATGGAAAGAAAAGGAGCCGACTTTCCCAAGTCAGATTCCACCATCAATATACCAAGAATTGGGAAGAATACATGAACCATTATACAGGATCCAGCATCAATGTACCAAATCACCAATGAAAAACATGAGCCATATATTACAAGCTACAATTTTTGAAATTCACAAAAAAAGGCTACAATTTTTGTAGAAGAACCGCAAAGGATAATGAACAAAGTACATCTAGACGAAACGAAAATAACAGAACACAGCACACTGCAGCATTCAGCTCACTTCTGACTTCTGATCCAACAAACAAAGAAAATGCTGATGATAAGATGGTAGCAGCATCGATTATCATGAAACATGTCATCATGCAGGCGAACGAACATGAGGGAATTCGTGACACGAGAGAAATTCGGTCACATCCTCAGATCACTCTCACAGTTCCTTCCATTCTAAACTAGCACAACTATTTTAACCCCAAGAACAGGTTCCTTTCTTGATCCTTAAACCACTTGGTTCCCCATAATAAAAAAATGGTAAAAAGATCACCTTGATGCAACACTTCAGTCTACTGAGCCTCCATCTTCATCTTCCAATCCCTCTTGCAGTGAATCCTGAGGGTGTGTCCATCGCCATCAACCCCAGTAATAACCGCCATCGATGGCATCGGGCTCCCACTCCTCGCCGGCGCGGTCGTCGTAAGCATCAGACTCGTACTCATCGTCGTCGTTCGCCATGTCGGCGCGGATGTGCTCGCCGAGGCAGCGCGAGAGGAAGGCGTCGGTGCACGCGTAGCGCACCTGCCCCCTGGACAGCCTCGGCCCGTCCCACATGCTGGTGCCGACCCGCCTCGACTTCTCCACACCGCCGCGGGGGATCCCCAGGAGCCGGTCCGCCATCTCCGCCATGGACGCGTTGCCCATGCCGGCCGCGCCGCGGAGCTCGAGCGTGCGCCCAACCTCGAGCCCGTGGTGCGCGCGCAGCTTCCGGCAGTCGGACGCCACGCCGTAGACCGCGAACGTGACGCGGGCGTCCGCCAAGAACCGCCGCAGGATCCTGGGCACGTCGCCGCCAGCCTGCGCGATCTGGTAGATCAGGCAGCGGTTCCCAGCGCACAGCTGCAACGTCCCCGGATGCGGCTCGACGCCGCCCGGGAGCTGGCGGAAGGACGGCGTCCACTGCACGCCCAGGCCGACCGTGAGGCCGGCGGCGGAGTGAAGGTTCCGCCTTTGGCTCCACATGGCGTTGTACAACCAACGGCGCACCACGCCCGGGCGCGCGGTCACCGTGGTCACCACACGGGAGCCGCCGACGTTGAGGGTCCTACTTGGCACGGCGGGGTTGCGACCGCGGGCAACCATGGCGACAGGTAGGGCGAGGTGCGCAGCAAGCTTGAGTCTTTGGGGCAACGGATGGGAGGCTGCAGGCAAGAAGAAGGGAGCAGAGGTTTATTTACAACTGAGACATGGCCATGGGTTTATAGTCAAGACGATCCCCGTTGCCTTTATTGTCTTCTCCTGTTCTTTTTCCTACTACTAAAATTAGCTTAGCTTTTGAGAAAGCCGTTCAAAAAAATTCAAATCCTAGATTTGGACCAAGTCAAAATTTCTAAATTAATTTAATTTATTAAAAAAGTATGAATATGTGTCTTTGTAATTAGATTTACTATGCAAACATATTTTATGATCAATTTAACGATACTTATTTAATATCATAAACTTTAGTACCATTTTGTAGGGATCTGGTTACATTTAAAGTTGTTTAATTTTAAAGGAGGGAGTCCAGAGTTTCTAATTTTTACTTTGAACTAACCTTTTAACCAGATTCTCCTTATTTATCCGCTACCATTCCCCTCTCTTGGCTTTGTCCCTTTCTTTTAGACAAGTACGCCAAGGTCTACAAGAAATTGATACTCGCACAAGAGCAAGGTTAGATGGATTATTTTCAATTGCCATTTTTGTTTCAACTCCTGAAACCTCCCACGATGCCAATCCTGGGAAATGGAAAATGCCCAAACTTCATCCCACCCATACCCATCTCAAACAAGATATAGGTCATCGGTCTTCAGAGTACCCCATTAGTCCATTAACTCCATTAACCCCCAATTTAAGTACCCCATTACCTCCACTACGCCCGGAATCTCCCTAACGCATGCATGCTTTGCGAATCGTGCTGATAAAGTGAAGTGTCATGCCTAGCCTAGGCCACTGTACGTAGCTTACCATCAAGAGAGAGATATTTTTTTAGATAAACAAGAAAGTGATATATTGATATACATACTGATGTGTCAATGTGCGAGGATACATACTGATTCACAGGCTGATAGACTGATATAAAGACAAGACGACTTCTTTTTAGAACAGAGGCTGATTTCTGAACTGAACACAAAACAAAGCTGGCACTCAAGTCACAACTTCACAATACTGTTTCAGATTCTATCTACCAACAATTCAGCATACAAGTCAAGTGCTGTTGCGTGTGGGCCTGTCCTCTGCAAGTCCTCAAACCCTTCAGCAAACAATTCAGACCTCATCTTTGTTCTTACCATCACCGTCATAAAAGGATTAATTCCGGTTTTGAATTGAGTCAAAGCTCTTGTTGGGGGGATGGGTAGCCATGCCCCACCCCTTGTTTGTAAAAAGGCCCAATGGCTAAAATAAGTAGAGGACTGTGTGTAAATTCTTCATTTAAAAGGGGGAGGAAGGAAGATTTCCTCCTCCCACCAACACTATAAATAGAACCCCGCCAGGGGGAGAGGGGGTTGGACTCCGATTCATTTGTCATTCCCTTTGTTTCGTATGCAGGACTAGGGTCAGCACAACCCTCACCCTGTAGGGAGAGGTACCTTCTCCACGTCTGGAGAAGGTACCTTCGCCACGGCCGGTGGGGGTACAGCTAAGGTCCTACATCCCAACAGTGGCGCCGTCCGTGGGGTTCGATCAAAAAGCACAACGTTTCTCTTCTAGAACAACCTTCGTCGTACCTTCGTCGTCGTCGACGCCGAACAACCTTCGTCATCGGGCAACCTTCGTCGTACCTTCGTCGTCGTCGACGCCGAACAACCTTCGTCACCGGGCAACCTTCGTCGTACCTTCGTCGTCGTCGACGCCGAACAACCTTCGTCACCGGGCAACCTTCGTCGTCGTCGGACGCCGAACAACCTTCGCCATCGAGCAACCTTCGCCCTACCTTCATCGTCGTCGACGCCGGACAAACTTCGTCACCGAACAATTTTTGTGTCTCCGTCGACACGAAAATTCTGCCACCGTCGCTCTACCGCGACTAGTGCTGGATAGAGAGCTACCCTCGCCGTGTCACCTTTCTACATTGCTGCGCTTTAATCATATTTCCAAATACTATTGCAGTACACAAACTCACGCGTCTTCTTTTCTAGACCTCCATATCGTTTGCTCTCGTACAGGCCGGATTCCACCGCAGCAAGGCAACCGATGCAGGTCCTGCGAGTACAACCTGCTGAACAAGCTGAACGAGTCGTCTGCCGCTCTCTTGCATCAGAAAGCATGCACCCATTGTGCACCCTCGCCCAGCCGTCGTCACAGCAAGGCGAAGCTACCCTCGCTGAACCATCATCATCCTGCTAAGTACCACCCTGCTAAATTTGTGAAAAAAAAAAACTCTCGCCGGAGAGAAATTAACTCTTGTTATATGGAGAGCATCGGAGGAACCCTCGTCAAGTCAGAGCAGCTCCCGCCCGCGTGGCTACCCTCGACAAGAAGAGCCAGCTAAGAACTTCATGCATCTATACTGGTTTCTACTGACCAATTTCTATGGATTGTGCCTGTCAATTCGAACAGGAACCCATCAGACACGAGGCAAGGACGTTCGTCAGACACCCGAGCCTGCCACACCCTCGCGATCCTCGACCCAATGCACACGCTGCACTGCGACCCTCGCCAGGGCCGAGCACGACGACCTTCGCCGCGGCCGGGCCCGACGACCTCCGCCATGGCACGGCACCACGACGACCTTCGCCACGACACCGTGGCCGGCGACGACGACCTCCACCATGGCACGGCACCACGATGACCTCCGACGACCTTCGCCATGGCACCACAGCCGGCCTCGACGACCTCCGACGACCCCCGCCACGACACCTTGGCCGGTGACGACGACCTCCGCCACGGCACCGCGGCCGGCCACGACGACCTCCACCATGGCAAGGCACGGAGACCCAAGATGGGCGCGGACTACCCTCACCGGCCGTCGGCTCAGAGCAGCCACAGGCCCAAGCAGCAGTACCGTCGTCTTCTACAGTCGAGCGAGCCTCTGAACCAAGCGCCCATCCTGTCTTGTGGAAAAGAAAATTCATCAGCCTTTGAAACGGCGCTGCAGTGTTTCAGCCATCCTTACAAATACCATTGCACTACAACATCCACAGGTTTTAGACTCACGTCATTTGCTCGTACAGGTTCATTCTCCCGCAGCAAGACAACGAGTGCTACCCTCACTGCGAGCTGCCAATGCCGAGCGGAGCTACCCGCGTTGGGCGGCCACAGCTGGGCTACCCTCATCATGCTGCGAATCAGATAAGAATTCCAATACATCTCCATTCTCTACGTGGAAAATTCATAAACCTTGAATTTTTGTTCTACTCAAGAATTCAAGCGACCAGTCGCTTGTCCTACGTCCGCACAGCACTTGTGATCCAGTAACTTAGCTTCGCTTTTACTTAACACATATGTATATACGAACTATTGTCTGACGTTTGCTCGGGAAAGCATAAATGCTCTGTCCGTCCAGCATCTGCCTCACAGGTAATTCTCCTAATTGACTACAACCGACCCTCGACGGCCAGGCTGCACAACCATCATCGGCGACCACTACCCTCTTGAGGGGCTGTCAAGGACATCAGGGTCGACTGTGACCCCGTCCAGTCGACACACCTCCGCCCTCAAGCAGCCTATACCCTCGACCAACCTCGACCCCTCCGGTCTCCCTTGCCGGAGATCCGTCTCTGTTCGACTGATCACAGAGAAGACATATGACCAAAAGCTAAGTACTCCGAGCACCTCCTTTAAATTCATGCACAAAAAAAAAAAAAAAAAAAAAACCCTCGCTCGAGCATATCAAACCCTCGCCAACATCTTCATCCTAGTATGTATACATATTTGTCAGAGCATCAAGTTGCACGCTTACGTTTATATTTCGATTGACTTACTAACCATCGCTTTTGCTAGTACATACATGTATGCTACTGCATTTGTATCCTAGTCGTCTGCATATGTTTTGCAGGACGACATCTCCGCACAATAAAGTTGCTATGCACAGAAGAAAAGCACGCTTTGTGGACAAACGCAGCAAGCTCTGCCGTTCCAGTGTGGATTCGCCCTCGCGAGTCTGTGGCTCCTACGACGACACCTACGCGGACGAGCTCAAGGTCCGCTGCACCAGCAAGGAAACAAGCGTCAAGGCTTCCGCAAGGCGACGAACATGAGGCCTGGAGAACCTTGGCGGCACAGAACCCTCGCCGGCCTTCAGCTCAGAGCAACGAGCGACCCTCGCCGGGCCATCATTACAGTCGGGCGCGACGACCCTCGCCACGGCCGGGAACAGCGACCACCGCTAAAAGTCGAGACGGAGAGCAACCCTCGTCCTGGCCGGAACCGACGCCGCCACCGGACAACGACGAGCCACGTCACGGCCGGCCACAGCAACCCTCGCCGTGGCACCGCGGCTGGCCACGGCTACCTTCGCCACGGCCGGATATGTCAGCTCGGTAGCAGGATCGAGCGAACCTCGACTCCGGCATACTACCACATCACGCATGTTCATATACGTATACACTCATGTATTTCGGACTGATGCAGATTGCTCGTAACTTTTTCGTTCTAAGGCAGCAAGCAGCAACCATCGACGATATGGAGGATCGCGCACGACAACCTCCGACATGGCCGGGCACGACGACCATCGACGATACGGCCGGGCATGGATACCCTAGCTGCGGCCAGGTACAGCAGAGACCCTCGCCGCGGTCGCGCTCGGCGACCTCTGCCACAGACAGGCTCGACAACAGGCTCGGGGACCTCCACCGGCGGGCACGACGACGATGACCTCCTCCAAGACAACCACCATCTCAGCCATGGCCGACCTCCGCCATACATGCCGGCTCGACGCCTCCGCCACGACTAGGGCACCCGGACGCAGCAACCGTTGCCGCGGCCGGCCACGACGACCCTCGCCGCGGCTGCGCAAGACGAGTGGACGACCTCCGCCACGGCCAGGCACAGACCCTCGCCTTGGCTGGGCACACCGATCTCCGCCGCGCCGCAGCCGGGCACGCCGACCTCCGCCACGGCCAGGCACTGACCCTCACCGTGGCCGAGCACGCCGACCTCCGCCGTAGCCAGGCACGCCGACCATCGCCAAGGCCGGGCCACGTACACCCACCAGCGGATGGAGCAAACCAGCAACGCTCGTCGCGGCACCCAGAGCAGCCATCGTGGTTGCCAGACGGAGCCACCCTCGCGGATCCCTCATCATGGTTGGGCGGAGCAACCCTCGCCACGCCCAGGCTGAGCATTCCTCATCGCAAGCCTCGTCGTGCCCGGACAAAGCTAAGTACCCCATCAAATTATGAAAAAAAAAACCCCCTAGCTGGAAGATATACTCTTGTGGTCTACTAAACCCTCGCAAGTATTTACATATATTTGCTAGAGCATCAGGTTTCACGTTTCTACTTAAGTAGCAAAAGTAACCATTGCATCTCCACTTAAATTTGTGCAAAAGTATATCACTGACAGGGCTTTGATGCAGAGAAAAGTTGGAGCGCTCCCCACCATCACTCTGCTAACCGTTCAGGCATACTATTCTGCGTAGCTACCATATATATATATATATATATATATATATATATGATGCCTGGAAATTTTACAAGTGTCGCAAAAGAGCAAATTTATGTTGTGCTAACATGCAGGTTATTAGCACTGTAAGTATTCTCATCCACTCCAACTAACTTCTACCAAAACTATCGCTAAACATGACTGCAGGTTCCCGTTCTCCACAAGGCAACATTCTACCGCACACATCTCTATACCCTCGCATGAAAGTTCAAATTTATCTAGTAAGCTGTGCTAACCTTCGCTACGAAGAACAATACATCTCCTTTACAGGTCTCCGGTCTCCACGCACCAACCCAGAATTTGTACTTATGGATCTTGGCTTACCTTCGCACTTACCCATGTTAAAGCACTCACCATAAAGGCATTAAGCACAATCATTCATCATACCATCGCAGTCATGAGATGCAAAAGCAAGTTCCATAGCAGGCCCCGCCAGTCGGCCTAGGGCCGGGAAATTTGGACACAAAAGTAAATTCCATAGAGGCCCCCGCCAGCCGGGCCCGGGCTGGATACGAGATATGCAAACTCCACCTCAAGGCGAGGTGCGGAGGTTCTCCAATTTACTTTACAATTATGCAAACTCCACCTCAAGGCGAGGCGCGGAGGTTCTCCAATTTACTTTACAATTATGCAAACTCCACCTCAAGGCGAGGCGCAGAGGTTCTCCAATTTACTTTACAATTATGCAAACTCCACCTCAAGGCGAGGCGCGGAGGTTCTCCAGTTTACTTTATAGCTATGCAAACTCCACCTCAAGGCGAGGCGCGGAGGTTCTCCAGTTTACTTTACAGCTATGCAAACTCCACCTCAAGGCGAGGCGCGGAGGTTCTCCGTTTACTTTATAGCTATGCAAACTCCACCTCAAGGCGAGGCGCGGAGGTTCTCCAATTTACTTTACAATTATGCAAACTCCACCTCAAGGTGGCGCGGAGATTCTCCAATTTACTTTACAATTATGCAAACTCTACCTCAAGGCGAGGCACGGAGGTTCTCCAATTTGCTTTACGGTTATGCAAACTTCACCTCAAGGTGAGGCGAATATTCTCCAACCGACTTTACAATTGTGCAAACTCCACCTCAAGGCGGCGCGGAGGTTCACCATTTTACTCTACGGTTATGCTAACTCCACCTTTACCTCCAACAAAGGAGAGGCACGGAGGTTGAAATTCATCACAAGCAGTTTGTCCATTGTTGTATGTAAACAACTTCGTCTTGCAGGGATTCTTGTTCGTGTGTAACCCTTGCAAAACAGGTCTAACACTTCTGATGGAAGTTTCAATGAGCTTATCATATGAGTGAAATTCCATTAAGGAACCTTCGCCAAAATTCCCTGATGACACCAACCGTACCCTCGCCACTACTTTGGCAAGGGGCTCGCCATCAACCCTGCTAGCACAAAAACTTCGGCAAGGGGATTGCCGTCGACCTCGCCAACACAAAAACTTCGGCAAGGGGCGCGCCCTCGACCCCCGGATGCACGAGAACACTTTGGCAAGGGGCTTGCCGTCGACCTCGCCAACACAAAAACTTCGGCAAGGGGCTCGCCCTCGACCCCCGGCTGCACAGAACACTTCAGCAAGGAACTTGTCGTCAACCTGGCCAATGCAAACACTTCAGCAAGGGGCTCGCTATCAAGCACACCCTCGCCAACACCTCGGCTAGGGGCTCGCCACCCACCTCTCGAATATCGATCACACCATTGCCGGGACTTTGGCAAGGGGCTTGCGGGACAAACACTTTGCCAAGGGGCTCTCCATCGAGCTTGTCGTATGCTCATCAATACAAACCACCAATCGTGTTACCTCTGCGAGTCCTTATACGCTGAAACGGCGGAGCCTAACGCCCGCCCTCATCGCGGCCGAATACAAATACAAGGATTGCCCCGACCGACAACCGACGCCGGTCAAGGGTCGCCCGGAGCAAACCATCGCATACGATTCACGAGCCTCACTTAAGGAAAAAGCGAGGTGTCGGTGCACAAACCTTCGCATAAGATTCGCGAGCCTCGCTTAAGGAAAAAGCGGGGCGTCGCTGCGCAAACCTTCGCATAAGATTCGCGAGCCTCGCTTAAGGAAAAAACGGGGCGTCGCTGCGCAAACCTTCGCATAAGTTTCGCGAGCCTCGCTTAAGGAAAAAGCGGGCGTCGCGCGCAAACCTTCGCATAAGATTCGCGAGCCTCGCTTAAGGAAAAGCGGGGCGTCGGCTGCGCAAACCTTCGCATAAGTTTTGCGAGCCTCGCTTAAGGAAAAAGCGGGACATCGCTGTGCAAACCTCCGCATAAGATCCACGAGCCTCGCTTAAGGAAAAAGTGGGGCATCGCTGTGCAAACCTTCGCATAAGATTCGCGAGCCTTGCTTAAGGAAAAATCGGGCGTCATTTGCGCAAACCTTCGCATAAGTTTTGCGAGCCTCGCTTAAGGAAAAGCGGGACGTCGCTGTGCAAACCTCCGCATAAGATCCGCGAGCCTCGCTTAAGGAAAAAGTGGGGCGTCGGCGTGCAAACCTTCGCATAAGATTCGCGAGCCTCGCTTAAGGAAAAAGCGGGGTGTCGGTGTGCAAACCTCCGCTTAAGATTTGCAAGCCTCGCTCAAGGAAAAGATGGGGCATTGCTGTGCAAACCTCCGTCCTTATAAAAAGTCGGCTCCTGCTCATAAGCTTCGACCAAGAGGGGCTAGGGGGTTGGATCGGAGGGCCAATCCAACCAGATGATATGTCTTGTCCGCTGCTCATGAGCTAGAGCAAGCAAGACTAGCAACTCCGGCGTCTGCCTATGTCAGACGATCACGACTACTACTGCTGCTACGACCACATCGACCACGGAGACTTGCTTCCAGTAAGCCAAAGACCCCCGTAATGGCCGAGCCGGGCCAAAACTCAAATCATCGACCTCCGCACCGTCAAATACGTCATCATCGACCTTCGACAGCGGCTTCCGCATCCATCTACGTTCGGCGACCAGGACCGGCTACCTCCGCCACCGCAACTACCTAGGCAACAGAAGGCCGCTCCAATCAAGGCGAAGACCATCGCAACAACCTCTAACCTTCAACGTCGAAGCACGTCTCGCACCGAGGATACTCGTCGAAGCCTAAGATCGACTAAGATATTTTTGTTTTAAGCCTTTTTACAATTTATGTAGCGACTAGGCTCTGTTGTACCTCCAGAACCTAGTAGCTAAGGGGCTATGTTGGGGGGATGGGTAGCCATGCCCCCCCCCCTGTTTGTAAAAAGGCCCAATGGGCTAAAATAAAGGCTAGAGGACTTTGTGTGTAAATTCTTCATTTAAAAGGGGAGGAAGGAAGATTTCCTCCTCCCACCAACACTATAAATAGAACCCCAAGGCCAAGGGGAGAGGGGTTGGACTCTGATTCATTTGTCATTCCCTTTGTTTTGTAATGCGGGGACTAGGGGTGAAAGCACAACCCTCACCGGGAGGGGTACCTTCTCCACGTCTAGAGAAGGTACTTTCGCCACAGCCGGTGGGGGTACAGCTAAGGTCCTACATCCGAACAGCTCTCTAATTCTAATCAGTAGTTCATAGAGTATATTATTATTGTACATGACTCAAGTAGGTGTCACCTAGATAATCTAGTTCAAGATTGCACCATTTCTCATAGGAAAAAACAAAACAAAATTCGAGCCACTTTCCTGAACTGTCAATCCCCATGTGTTCTGTATCAGGTTCTACCTCCTGTTCAAAAACAGATTGTTCTGAAGATCGGTGCCCCGGAGGTTTCTCACACGGGAAAGGAATAACGAGTGCAATGCAAAGCAACCAAAAGGAGACGGCTTTCCCAGCGCAGATACCGAATGCACTTATAAGTATGGATAGCAGAATAGCTAGATTTTGATCGTATTAGGTGAAAACTAAACTAATCCAGCATCGGCATACCATGAAAAGACATGAGCCATACGGAGTACATAGGAGATTTGTTTTCCCCTGTAGAACTTGCAAAACAAACAGGCAAACGACACCTGAGAAGAGCACACGAAAGGACAATCACAGGAAACACAGCACTGCATCAGCTCATCATTTCCGATCCAAAAAAACAATCTGCATGCTCATGGTAAGATGCCAGTTCCACCGATTGGTCATGCTCATGCATGCAACCGATGAGCATACATGCAGAGTTTCATACCATCCTGAGCAGATCACTCTCTCACAGTTCCTTCCTGAATCCTGATCGAACTACAACTTCTTTTTCCTGATCCCTAAACGACTTCGCTCCCAAAAAGATCACCACCAGGATGCTGCACTACTCTACTTGTTAATGGAACAGCTAAACGAAAGAGAAAACAGAAGAGCAAAAGGCTAGATTAGCGATGATGCAGTAGCCAGTAGCAGTCATTCGCCGGCCGGCCACCGATGGCGGCGATGCACCGCGCGTGCGCCGGCGGTGGGAGATGGAGGAGCTCTCAGATGGACAGGTCCCACCCCATGCTCCAGAACACGCCCTCCGGCAACGCCTGGGACACGGTCGGCTGCTGCTGCTGCTGGGTCGGTGGTGGAGGCAGAGCAGCGACGACAGAGCCCGGCGCGCGAGGCAGAGCACCCGGCGCGAGCCCGCCCGCGAGGAGGAACCCGGCGGAGAAGTGGACGCCGCCGACGTCGGCCACCCCGGGCGCGATCAGCGAGGTGAAGCTGCCGCCGAGGTCGAGCAGCCGGCCGGCCGGGTCCACGGCGGTCAGCGGCGGCGACGCCAGGGCCGGCGCCGCGGCGAACGACGACAGCCCGCCACCGCCGCCGATGCCGACGCCGTACGGGCGCAGCATCGAGCCGCCGCCGTGGAGCGGGAGAGGCGGTGCCACCAGCGCCGAGTTCGGCGACGCGGTCGAGGACGCGGGCATGGTCACCACGGGCGCTGGTGCGGAGGCGCGCTTGCGGCGGCCGGCGACGCCGGCGGGGGTGGCCTTGCGCGTGCCGCCGCCGACAGGGACGTTGCGGAGCGCGCCGCCGCGCGTCCAGTAGCGGCGGCAGGCGCGGCAGAAGTGGCGGGGCTGGGCGAGGTTGTAGTTGTTGTAGTAGCAGAACTTGGTGTTGGTCGACTCGCAGCGCGGGCACGGCAGGCCCTCGGGCTCCCGCGCGCTCCCGCCGGCGGTCGTCGACGTCATGACGACCGGCAGCAGCGCCGCCGCCCTCGACCCGTCCGCCGTCTCCATGGCAGCAGCGGAACGCACCATCCCGGACTAGGCTCTCCTCTCGCTGTTGCTGCTGGTCGTGGCAGTTGTTGTTGGGTGATGTGGTGGCAACTGCAACTGTGCAGGGAGGAGTGGGCTGGTGACAAGGATGGCTCTAGGCGAGGCAATTTGTAGAGGATGGAGGCGGCCAGGAAGGAAGGAAGAAGACAAAGCGGAGACGGGTTTGTGATTGATGGAGTACTGTACACTAGGATTAGAGCGAGTACAGTGCCTGTAGGTGGCGGTCTTGCGGGACCGCGGGAGCCGAGAGCCCGCGAGAAGCTCTCAGCTCTCCGTCTCGCATCTTGCTTGCAGGAAGAGAGGCAGAGGGTGCAGCGGGCCACCCTGACCCAGGCAATGGCATGGCAGGTGGGGACTAGAGGAGGGGTTTGAACAGGGGTTTGAGAGTTCTATTCCGGGGAAACGGACAAGGCGGCTGCAGGGCCAAAGGCCGCAGCTTTGTCTCCTCATGGGGGTTGCACACCTCGCCGTTGCTGCAGCCGGTGGTGGCCACAACTGGCACTGTGCCCCTGTGTCTGTCCGTGTGCCTCTGCGTGGTGGTGGATCAGTCGTGGTGGTGGGTCAGTACTGTACCAGTTCTCATTACAATGGCGAGCGGAGTACAATGGCGAGCGGTGTTCCGTGTTCGTGTTCCGCTTCCACAGCGGCCGCCGGGCTTCTTGTCTTGTTGTGACTTGAGAATACTCGCCGGTCAAAGATGAAGCACTGCGGTGGCATGGCATCTGCACTGCACTTGTGCAGAGCGATTCGGTTTTGCTGCGGGTGGGGGCTCTGCAGGCAGATGCAGCGGCAGCCGGCAGGACTGTGACGCACGGCCTGGCCGCTAGCTGTTCAGGCCAGCATGCGGCTTGGCTTCAGAGAGGACGACCGGACCGGACTGCTGTTTGATTCCCTCCGCTCCGGCGCTCCCCGTCCGGCCGTCCCCCCTCCCTCCCTCCCAGCGACAGCCAACAGGCATCTTGCTGACTCGTCCTAGCGCTCACATAATACGACAAAAAAGATTAGGGTTCTTTCGAAGCGCAAGTTCGCAACCGATGTTCTGTTCTGTTCCGAACGGAACGGAGTTGTTCTGCTCATCTGCTGGACTGGACTGGACATCCTAGAAGTCATGGGCCGGGAGAGTTGCGTGCAGTGCACCGGCAACGCCAACGCCAACGCCATGTTTTCTTGAACGGAGTGACGACTGACGACGACGAACCTTACCTGATCGTCAGTGGTAGTCCATCTCGCAAGTCGGCAAGTGCATGCATTGAGGTTGAGCAAACTGAAACCACTACCACGCTGTCTAGTGTACTCTACCCTGCCTAGCTACGCCCTACGAGTTATAGCCAGCTACGAGGCCTCCCTATCCTCTCCTGCTCTCTCCTGCTCCAATCGTCAGACTGGACTGCCGAGCCGCCGCTGTCAACAAGTGGTCTCCAAGTGCCGTTTGCCGTTGCGTTGCACCGGTGCCGTTGCCTAGCACCGGGTCAGGGTCAGGCTCAGGCCATTTGCATTTTGCGTCGTCAGTTTAGGCAGCGGCATGGACGAAGAACACGGCGGCCGTCGTTGTTTGTTGTTGCTGGTCGTAGCAGACGGGAGCGGATTTCAAGGTGCAGTCGTTCCGTCGGCATCATCACGTCCGGTCATCCAGGGTCATGTCACCGGTCCATCAATCACTCGAGTACTCGACACGAGTCTCTTCTGTCAACAAGGGTTTGCCGGCTTTGGCAACCAGCCTCATCCTACCCGTGGGCGTCTAGTATGCAGTTCATGCACCACGTGTTGAGTTACCCTTTCTTCTACGAGTACTTGTACCGTCAAAGAAATTTTCCGGTAATAACGTGAGGGTAGAAAATCAATGGGCGACCATTTCTACTCTTCGTATTATTCGACACGTCATCAGCGTTCTACCGCTTGGGAAAAGCCAAGTGTCTTCTTTTTTTTTATTGCCTCAACCTTACAGTACAAGTTGTAGTATCTGAAGCCAAGTGTCTTTTTTTATAGACATATACAACTGTTTTACATTAAGATAAAGGGAGCCGTCAATAGAACTACTCCCTCGGTCCCATATTTGTTAACGTTCTAGGGTCCAACCCAGATACCAAGGCAACGGACGGAAGACGGGAACACCGCCTCTGCTACCCACTGGGCTGACAAGGTGACATACTGTACGCTTTTGTATAAAAAAAATACTGTAGCCAACGCTTTTGGCTTGCCCCATTCAGCGCTTGCAGTGCACAAGAAAGCAAGTTTGGGGCTGTGACCAACAACGACATGATGGATGGAACGACTGCGTACTTTTTCTATAGGGTCAGACCTATGTATAAAGGCTAAAACGACATTCATTCTGGGACAAATTTTGAATCCTAAAACGACCACTATTATGAGACGGAGGGAGTAAAACATAGTTCAAGCTTGACGAAGGAGAGAAATCGTCACCGCACAAGATCACCTAGTCTACTGGATGCCAACTAAGTTGTTATTACACACCAGAAGAATTGCGCGACCAAATAGTAACACAAGCCTCAATCGGAGAGTACCCCGCTTCATGCTATGCCTCGGCCTCCCTGTGAACAGCTTGGACGATGAGCCTAGTCAACGCCGCTCTTCACTTGAGTACTCTTGAGTCCCGCTCCTTCTAAATCGTCCAAGTGACAAGCACGAACATCGTGTCAAAGATCACCTTGCCGTCACTCATCCACGTGGACCATGCCACGTAGGCAAAACCGCCCTGGAAACACAGCCTTTGGACCAAAATTGAACCGACTTACAAGTTCGCTGGGCCGATTGCACGGTTTCGAAGTTCATGGACCCAAATGAGACAAGGCTGCAAGTTAACGGACCTACATTTCACTCAAAATCAAATGGAGTGGGTATTTCCACTCTTCCTGCACTACAGCAGGTCATCAGCGTTCTACCGCTAGGAAGAGCCGAAGGAGTGGTTTGTGGAGAATACATCGAACAAAATCCCAAAGGAGAGAGGGAGGAGACCGGGTATCTTGTGATGTCAGTCCAATGGAAGAGAAATTGTACCTACTACTCCACAGTTACACCATAAATTCTCTACTTACGGAGATGATGACTCGGAGAGAAGAAAATATTACGGCCATCAATAGTCCCGAATCCCGATGCTTGGATAGTTGATTCTGCTAGAGAAAATGTTGGTCTCCCTATGGATACGCAAATAACGCTAGATGATTCATTATTGTACCCTATTCGACTTGCACTCCATTAAGTTACAGAGATATATCATAAAAATAGTCTTCATACACATGTCAACAATAAAGAAGAATTTCATTTCTTTATTGAACTTACTGGATGTGGCAAATATATTTGTGAGAAAATTCCACCCCTTGAATTTCAATTGTACAATACATTCCAAAACTTGGCATAATCGATAATGAGAAAACCTGTTAGCAGACTAGCAGTCATTACTTTCACAGCACAAATTCTCACAATCTTCAAACTTCTTATGCATTGGGCGTGCTACTAGGAAGTTGATTTTAGATATCTTGATTTTAAGACCGATATCAACTCTTCAAATCAAGGTTGAATCACTAAAATCCCTTTAAAGAATTTAAGGGATTCGGTGACAAGTACCACATGTTCCCAATTTTCTTTCTACTTTTCTCAACCTGTTCTAAAAAGAATTATATTTACACCTTTTTGAAATTTAACTAATTTTCCACAAAACACTTACATTTATTACTTTAAATTAGTAAACCTATTTTAGAGAGACCAAATGTTGATATTTGCAAACGGTGGCTTATAAACGGACTAGCTCACGTGTGTGTGTTTTAGAAACTAACACACATATTATTTTAGCCTTTGGATGAAGATCCAACAACTACAATTACAATTACAATGACAGAGAGACAATTACAATTACAGAGAGGACAACTACAGAGAGCAGGCCGGCGGGGAGCGGGCGCGACGGCGAGCAGGAGGGAACCGGCCTTGCGTCGGGAGGATGAAGGAGAGAAAGAGAAGAAAAGAGCGTGTGGGACCCACTGTCATATTGTTTTCTCAAAAAACACACGTGTGTTGTTTAGCATTCCTGTTAAAGAAAAATTCCCTTGGGTTGTTCCTTATCAAAGCACGGATTTGAGAATCGGTCCAAGCTTTTGTATGAGCAATGGTGCCACTGCGGATGAATGGCCAAAGTTTGAATTGGGTTTCTTTCTTCAACTAAACGTGAGAAGATTTTCTTCAATCTTAAGCAGAATAAGCTGATTTTTTTCTACAAACTCTCAGTGAACACATTAGAAGGGTGCATGCTACGGCACATTTCCAGGAGCAGGCACACGCGATCGGCGACATGTGGCCGAGAAAGAGCCGGTGGCCGACCGTTTCTGAGTTGTGACAGAACAACAGTAGCCTTCTGTTCGTGCTGGAGCAACTGGGGGTGGTCCATTTCATCCAAACTGCACGACGGCACAGGCAGCACCGCAGCAGTGCGGCAGGTGCAGGCGGCCAGGCGGCAGCGGCAGCGGCAGGGCCCGAGCGTGCCGGTGCCCGCGCGCGGCTAGGTCCGACGGACGAGCGCTGGACGGGCTGCCACCTCCACCTCTGAGGCCATCAAGCCGCGCGCGTGGCAAATCTGTGATCTACTGTATCTGTCTATTCCCAGTCCCAAATGTGGCCATTATCTAGCGAGAGCAGAACCCCTGCGCGCCCCTCGAGACTGGACTGGGATTGCCAAGCACCTGAGATCGAGTTCCCCGAACCAGAGGATGAAGACGGCAGTTGCACAGCAACCAGCGTGAGGCAAGGGAATGGCCGGATGGCCGGATGGGGCTTAAAGAGCTGATTGGGCCATTGTGGACTGTGTGGGCCATTGTTTAAGGAAATACTCCGTAGGCCTTAACTAGGCCGGGCAGAGCACAAATTGTCATGGACATGGAAAAACCCCTCGCCGCCTGCTCCTTCCTCTGCTGGCTGTGCGCTGCTCGATTGCCTGCTCTGCCTCAGTAGCTTGGTTAATGGACTTTCGTATCGTACACGTTGGGCTGATTTGGACATTTAGTGATGTCGTGGGTGCTGGAGAGGTCTGTACTATAATTCTGAACTAATTTTTAGTTCAATCAATGATTCATGCAGATCTTAAATGCTTTTCTAATTGTTTCCTCTCATCTTATTTACATTAGCAGGTTTTGTACTATGATTCTCAAATGAAACATGTATCATTACTGATTCATAATTTTTGTTTGTCATTCTACAACTTTTACTTTTGATACATATGTTGTCATTTTTTAGCTAAAATTTTGTGTTATATTCGCGCTACCTCAACTTTTTGGGATGGGTCCGCCACTGATCATTTTAGTTCTTTCTTGTACTACTGTACAGTTCTGCTGAGCTCTGAAGAGACAATTATAATGCTCGTTTTCATTAAAAAAAAAACTCTTTGGCGGGCCTATAAAGTGCTCGTTTATTGTTACCGGCCTAGGTTGACTCGAGCCGCATTGTCACTCTAGAGTTAAGGGTCTGTTTGATCTAGATCCTTATTATAGAAATGTTTTCGATCTAGATTCTCTTAACAAACATTTTAGTAGATTGGATTCTAATTTATAGGGAAAATATTTTATTCTTATTTTTATAAATAAAAATATGTTTGAAAAGGAATCTATATTTTTTATATATGTGAATATGTGAAAAATAAAACGCCATTTAATTTTCTCCATTAAAAAACTATTACAATTAAATAAAATAAAATTGACAGCATGTACGAGAGAAAGAGAAACAGAATCGGAACACTGCGGATTCGGGAGCCGGGCAGAGAGTTTCTACGTTTCTTGGCTAAAACGTTTCTATCGCAGTTGTCTCGTTAAAAGTCTGCGTTTCTCGTGATTCTGAAAAGAAATCGGATCCGTTTCGCAAAGCCAAACGGGGGCCCGGGAAAAACTTCCAAAACAATGGCGGCTACCGCGTCCTCTGTACTTGGCCAACGGCGAAGCAGCCGTGCTCCGCCCCCCGCCGGTGGATACGACGATGGCGAGGAGCAGCACCTCAACCCCTTCCTCGACGCCGCGCCGCCCGCCTCCTCGAGGGTCCAGTTCAGGTGCGTGCTTCGTGCTTCGTTCTTCGTGTTGCTTGCAGATGATCTGTTGGCTCGTCCTGGGGTTGTGATTTCACTGGGCTGGGTTCTGCGGATCTGGGCGCAGGAAAGTGGCATCGCGCGCGCGGTGGGTGGAGGGAATCGGCGCTGCAGAGGTGGTGGAGAGCAAGGGCAAGCTGTGGCTGACCACCGGTGTCACTCGAGCCGGCAAGCTGTACTACAATGTTGAGGAGATCGGGTACGCCAGCTGTTCGATGAAATGCCGTATCAGTGCAGCATTTGATTGTACTGGCCCTATACCTATAGCCATGGTGTGCTGTGCATCTAGCAAGACCAGCACAATGCTGCACTGCGTGAATCTCTGAAACCATTTGCTACTAATGTATTATGCATGGATTGCTTGCCATTGACTTTAGATTTCAAGAGTACCCGAGTTTGCTAGTGAAGGCTTATTGTCTGATGAAACCATTGCAGGTTCTTGTCTGAAAGAGGTGCCTTGATTCTTCTCAATGACAAGGATGAAACCATAGGGATTAAAGGCATCTATAAAAAGCTTCTTGGAGGAAAGTATGGGTGCTTCTGGGATGCTTTCCAGGCTTACAAGCACTTGAAATCGCTTGGATATATTATTGGGAGGTTTGGCGTTCCTTGGACAATGAAGCATAGTGGCACTCGTGACACTGATCAGAGCCTTAATAGAGCTGACAGAGCCTTCAATGACATAACCAAATCGCTTAAGGAAATGCAGATTGATGGGATATCTCCATCTTTTGAAGTTAATCTGCCAAATAGCAAGTTCAAAAAGTCATCCCCAGGCCCCCCTGCTTTCGTCTTATGTGTATTAAGGTAATAGTAGTCCTTTATCAACTCAACTAATTTTATGGTCATAGATTCAATGTAGTTTATTTTTTTTCTGCAATCCATCTTCTGTGGATCTTTCAGTATTTGGGTAACAGGGTATGAGTGCTATGAGTGCCCCCTGTACACATGGCTCAAGTTTCATGAAGGCCAAGGGTGGCTCCGTCATGCAGCTATATATAAATGGATTTCTTGTGCTTATGTTTCTATTTGCAATGATCACCCGTCTGTTAGCTTTATGCACTCAGTTGAGAACTCAGTTAATTGGACTCTGTCTTGCCAATTTTGTTTTTTGACGCAATCTGTCTTGCCAAGTTGCTGACTTGCTGTCAAATTGTGTAATCAATCATCATTTCTTGCCTGCATATTCTCTTTATGTTTGTCAACTGCAAGTTATCACATTTTCTATTTTTCACCAACTTTTTCCCCAAAGAAAGGAATAGATGAAACAGAGCTGGGGTCTAAGATTTAGTGGTAAGAGATAAACTGCAAAAATGTTGTCATGTTAGTCGAGGGTCACAGCTTACGGATAAAACCAGCATCATAGGAATCAGGGATGATCACGTATGCTCTGTTGATACATGTTTTCTATAACAAGTTTGACATATAATCCCATAATAGAGACACTGATGTATTATTTTTCCAATCTATTGCAGGGGTGAACCGCCTTCAAGGGTTGAATTGGAAGCAGTGGAAAACAATTTCAGGGGCATTCCTCTGAAATATTGTCATGTGGATAATGGACGTGTCAGCTTTCTCTGCTTTGATGAAGTCACACTTCCAAGCTTGCCCTGATGGGTAGCAGTAGAACATGTAATGTATATATAGAATGATTGTGACCATGGAAAAAAAATAGCCCGCTATTTTTGCCGCTATAGCCCGAAATAGCTTGAAAAAAATTATGCCGCTATTTGCGTTCATGCACAATTTTACCGCTATTTTGCAACAATTATTCTTCTCGTGTGAAGCGTATTCAATTTGTCTGAAGCCTAATAATACATGAAATGTTAAATCTTGAGCTGAATGGGTCTTGTTGAATCTTGATCCACTAATTTATATATCTTATTATATGGTACTCTATCTGTCCTGGAACAATAAGTCTATTTTGATCATGAAAATGTCAAATTTATTTTAAAAAACGTGAAAAGGTCAAAAATATTGTGATTGCTACTTTCTATTACTATATATTGTCAAATTTGAATGCAGATACACTGATAGAAGTTTCATGTCCTACACTTTATGGTTTGAATAATTGTTTGTTAAAGTTTATCTAAGCTAACTTATACGGTTCGAAATATGATTGTCATTCTGGAACAGAGGCAAATATGTTTGTCATTCCAGAACGGAGGGAGTATATGTATGCATGCACAAAATCTCTTTTGTTGAGATTGTCACAAGAACCGTCAGAATTCTTTGCAGAGATCAGTTTGCTCGATTACTGATTAGCACTTGTACAATTGCAGAGCTATATTTTTTGTAACCCCAGTGGACATTTTCAAAATGAAACTTTATAAGCAAGCTCAAAATCACACAATTAATGGACGAATAATTAAATCTGTATGGCAGAAATCTGCTGATGTAAACGTCAGTGTTATGACCGATAAAACAATCTTGCAGCTAATAATTTAAATCTCTGATAGTGCACACAACTTCTGAACGTTCATATGAAGATGGATATCTCCCAAATACAAACACTACAAAATAATCTTCCTATTCAACCTTGAAATTTGGTACAGAAATAATAAAGGGCCTCAGTTTCAGAGCAGTGACCTATGCATTCACACAATCAAACTTTTTGTACAGTATTAATTAACTTCTAAAAATATTAATTAACTTCTAAAAATATTAATAAAGTTCTAAAAAAATTAAAGTTTGGAGTTCTATGCAGTCTCACAATCCAACAACTTTTTGTACAGTCCAGATTGTATGTAGGAAAGAAAAATCGTGTCTAGCCTCCTAGTCTGGGCGTCAGAAAGGGTGTCAGGAACTGAACAAGCACCACTTCCATTTTCTGGTTGCCTCTCGCTCTGAGAATCGCCAACATCACTAGAATGAATTCAAAAAAAAAACATCACTAGAATGGATAATTTTATCTGGTTGCTCCGCTAGAGCAGCGTCTGTCTTGCTGCCTGGCCAGTTCGTTTCTTCTAGGCTTTTCATATCTGAAATTGTTCAAAAAAAGGCAATGGAATTAGAAAAGAATGCCTTTTGAAGTTAAAAAGCATATAACCATTCTTCTTTATTAATATATGCCCGGCATATTCTTGTTGGTGGCTCTTTGGGGAAAAAATAGAACTGGACATCTTCTACTTCTACATAATAATAAAAGGATGTTGCTACAAAACCTTTTGTTTTGTTCCGTAAAACAATAACTGAGTTCTAACTAACCCAACTTATAAACTACAATTAAATAAATAACTCCATATGTAGCTGTATAGGCAAAACCTAGAGCATTTCAGTCAGAACCTTCATGTTAGCTTATCATTCAAGTAGGCTATGCAAGGTTAAGGAGACTTTTTCCTCACCCTAAATCATGCCTATCATGTGTGAACCCTAACTGTTTAATATGTGCTCTAGGGTGACATACTTCCAAAGATTGATGGACTAACCTCAAAAACCATACTTGCGCCTTGGTAGTTGGTGGCTAGCTTGGGAATCTTGGGAATTTTATAGTAAAATAATTCAAAATGTCTTCAAAGATTTAATTTGAGCTATGTTCTTAACATTTAACAATGTAATGACGCTACTAAGGTGCTTGCTTTTCAATCAATATCAGCAACAGAGCATCAGGCATTCTCATGATTCATGAGCATGTCAACTTATTTTGACAAAGGCAACAAAGAATTCAAGATCAATGGATTATCATGCATTTAAAGAATAGAAGATAACACATTTCAACCTTCACTAATGAATGCAAGTGTTTCATACTGGATTGGAGATTCAGGATCACAGCACTTCTGATCCGGGTGTGTTTTGAGGACGGAGAATGCTAGGTTTACCAACAAATATTTATCTCCGTACAAGACAGGTCAAATTTGGGTCTTCTACAGTTTCCACAAATGTCCATGGCGTTTCTCCTCCTGGATGTTTTTTTTAAAGGAATACCAAGCTTTGTAGGAGAAATCCGTGCAATTTTTGTGTCTCTGCAAGTAGGAATTAGACAAAGCTATGTGTCTCTGCACAGAACATGTCAATTTTGCATTTTTACAGATATATGGGAGATTTATCCGTGCTCTAAGTATATACCATGACCTTGTTACAGAGGTAAAATAACGGCTAACAAGCAGGGTCAAAGAAACACTTAAGTTTAACCTCCCTATATTTGGTTCTTATTATACACTTCCATCTTGAAAAAAGAAAAAAAAACAAGGCTTCAATTTCCATAAACAAACCACAAAATATAATGGTCCTCAGCATTTTCCTTTAAGATAGCATTTTGATGCTCTCATACACTACGGTTCATAACAAGAAAACAAAACCATAAAGAAGTGCTAACGGTGACAACATGGTGTGCTAGTACTCAGGTGCCTGTATATAACACACTCCCACTATGCTTGTGATATATGTAAAATTTAGCGCATACTCCTGGCCTAGAGAAACTCTGAAAAACTTGGTACAGCTCCTTTGCCTTGATTTTAGAGATTGTAAAGTGGAAAGTTACTTTCATCTCTTTAAGCCTCGTTGCCCAATTCAAAAGTCGTTTCATAAAAGCAACTTCATGTTCAGATCCTGTCCAACTAGTGATTTCTAATTCTTCAAGATGATTCAACAAGAGCTCCTCGGTTTCCCACTCTGCTGGCTGATCATCACATATGCAATCTGATGAGCATAGAGTGTTTCGGACCTGACACAAGGAAGCACCATCTTAATAAAATTAACTGGTGATTGAATGACAAAAAAGGGGAGAGTAAATTGTCAGATTCCTGAACACCTTTGAGGTGCGCCAAGAACTAAAAAATAATTCAGTCTAAAATCTAGTTGCAGCAATATATTACTAAGCGAGAAGGTAGAAACAAGAGTTTCAGCTAACACTAAAAAAACACCCAGACCATAAACTCCTTCAATTCTCAGTTCACTACCACATTATTTCCTAACTATTATCTATATTACCAAGGTTGATATGCATTAGTGCCATCCAAGACTCAACACTGCCATATATTTCGAACAAGCAGGCAATAACCTAGAAAGAGGGCGACTTTCTACAGAGTGAAGCACAATCATTAGGATATCAAATAAACCATACATCTGCTGCGCACAAGCCTTGGCATGCCAAAAACAATGCAAATGCAGTTATATTCCCATTACTTTCCCAGCAACTTAAATAAATACGTACTCCAGTAAGAAAACAAGCAGTGTTTTATCCTTTTGGGGGACCATGTCTGACAAAATAGAAGACTTTTTTCATAAGAACAACATCCATTGATGTACCATAAAAATAGTTTCATAAATCATAATTTTTAAATTTAATTTGGCTTTTGATATATATACTTCAATACAAATTAATTGCCAAAGATGCCTTTAGGGACAACAATGCTACTTTTTTCTGTGTCTGGAGGCAGTATTAGGTAAACAAAGAATAGCTTTACCTCTAAGAAAAATTGCAGCATCAACCTTCTTATACCAGTACACAGTCTGAGAACATGGAATGCGCTGGCCTCAAAGGCATGTCCATTTGTAGCTACCGTCAGGCGCAAAAATGTAATGTCAGGGAGTTGTGTCAAGTCTTCCATCAAGTATTGATAGTTCTCTATATCCTGCGTGTCCATGGAAAGTAAAACAAAGGAGATCATATGCGATAGTTAGAAAGAGAATGAAACATAAAGCTATTTCAGTGATTGTTGCAAGCTGACCATTGTTGTGAGCACACACAAAGCAGTTGTTAAGCTAAGAAGTTCATTTTGGGTTTCCCTGCGAACTGCTTTAAACACTGTACTACTTGTACTCTAGAAAAAATACTTTGGATTTCATGTTTCTTGAAGATACATTGGAAAGTAGTAATTAATGAGTGTGCTCAGCAATGTTAGAGACCTGAGCAAACCAAAACGTGGGATGATTTCTTTCTATGGTGGTTTGCTGATATCATCATCATCTAGACAATTTGATAAAAAGTCAAATATTGGAAATGATCCTTTTAAGTAGGCCATTCAGTTCAATGTATAGGCCAACTTATTTTATCAATTTATCCTAGACAAAGACTCATAAGCAATATGCCTAAAGTACTTTATTTGCTTGCTTTTATATGTCCACTCAAGCCTAAGGATACTGTGCTAGTTTTATTTACAAAAAAGGATACCGAGCAAACTTTAATTCTGTAATGGCATAATTCTAGATAATTCTTAGTTAGCATGTCACACAAGAACCATGGATGCATGGTATGGTACAAAGATGGCATAATTCTAGATAATGTAACAAGAGAAGTGAGAACTCACCGGCAGATACACGAGCGTCAGGGAAAGAGTCTTGATGCCCTCAAAGCGCTGCACGAGACTTAACCAGAAGTAATTGTGTATGAAGGCATGGTTTCCATAAACAAGATAAGAGTCAATGCCCAGCGACCGGAGATGTGGCATCTCGCCAAGGTGGACAGAGCTGGGATCATATTCATCATCCCAGTCAAGATTGGTCATCAGAGGGGCCGAGATGTTGGCGACCGGTGGATTCTTGACAAAACACAGCACCACAGTCAACTCCCTAAGCGCCGAGGCCTCAACGGTGAGCCGAGACAGAGAGCGCAGACCCCTGAGCTCCACCTCCAGCAGGGTGTCCGAACGTATGGAGAGATCGGCGAGCCCCCGGGCGTCATCGAGGGTGAGGCTCTGCAGGCACGGGCACCGCGGCGAGGACACGGCGTCGCCCAGGTCGCCTGGGCCGTGCACCCAGACGCGGTACAGGTGGAGCTTGCTGAGCCGGGCGAAGACGCCGGCGCGAGGCACGCCGAGGCCGTGGAAGCTCAGGAGGAACTTGATGGAGGTGGCCTTCTCGAAGCAGGGGGAGCTCGAAGACGCCTCTATGAGGCGGGGCCTCGCCTTTCTCCTCCTGCTCCGAGACCTCAACGTAGCTGTAGAGGCCGAGGTAGCCGGAGACGCGGCGCGCGGCGGCGTGGAGCCAGACCCCGAGGGACTCGGCGGCGGCGCCGGGGGCCCCGACCTGGAGGCTGCGGACGGGCACCTCGTGGCCGTCGAGCGCGTCGCGTAGCCGGGCCGGGTCAGCGGGTTGGGTCAGGGTGAAGCTGAGCGCCGGGAGGAGCGCCCAGACGCGGCGCCAGGAGCGGCAGAGGACGCTGGTCTGCGCGGCGGCGCGGGTGCTGCTGAGCTTGAGGAGGATGAGGACGATGAGGTCGTCCGGGAGCGCGCTGAGGCCGTCCACGCCTGTGGAGAGCCTCGCGCGCTTGGCGGCGCTCTCGCCGCCGCCGCCGCCGCCGCCCAGCTCCATCGAGTGTGGGGACGCGATGGGGAATCTAGGTCACAGTCTCTCTCTCTCTCAGACGCGCATTTCTGATTTCAGCTTCGACTACGTAAATACCCGTGCCGTGCGTTGCAACGGAAAAATAATACCACGATAATATAAATCTTAGCGCCATGTTTTTACTATAAAAAAACAATACTTCAAGCATGATGTTTCAAATGCTGATCCCACAAGGATGAAGAAGGAACAAGACTTTCTGATTCCGTCAGACAGTTCTCAAGAGACTACAACTATCGTGTGAAATAATTTTGTTGTCTACAATTTTGAAGTGCTGCCTTTTTCAATAGAAAGTGAAAAGATAATACTATGTACCTTGATTGCATAAATAGAAAAGTATCTTGATTTTGTAGGAACAAAAAATTCATAACAGAGAAATCCAACATGCTTATTCGAAATCTTAACAAAAATTGTTGAATGCAATCATTCCGGCAATAGGTCATTATTCTGTCATACTACCTTGCTCCAGCCAGAGTCCCAACAACACCATTAATCTATTTCATCACAAGGTTTTCTGAAACCACAAGTTGCCTATAGAAGACTGGCAGTATAAAAAATATGTGAATACTCACAAATGCAGCTACATGCATGTCTAGACTTGGATGGTTTCTGAATGAGATTCAGGCAATATGACTTATGTCAGCAAATATGGCTTATGATGATATCCTCTTCATATAGTGGATAGGTGAAGACCTGATCTGAAGGATATTGATCTGCAGTGCAAACAATTACAGCAGTGAACCTGAGCTTGACGTGCTTGTTGTCAATGGTTATCACCTGGCCTGAACTTGATGCCGACTCGGTGAGAGTAAGAACCAAAAGCATACCAGACTGAATAAGATAACCTTCCTGCCACAAAGATTCCACTTTCACTGGCCTGCATTGATAATGTACTCCACAAATACACCCTCCAATTCCCCTTGTAGCACCCAACTCCTGACCATCTCAATCAATAGCAAGCACATCTGGCACAACAGTTATAAATTGCTGAAAGATAGGATCTTTGTGCTGAGTGTGCCCATGGATCATGCCAGCCAAGGTGCCACCCCTGAATCCCCAACATCCATCCACCAGAACAGCCATCAGGCACATTCTCACTGTAGTTTCAGGAAGCCGGGCCAGTGAGAGGTAATTAAGGAACACATTTGAATGACATCCAAGTTGAGAGATTGGATTCAGTGAGTACAGTCCCAGAACAACCAACAACTTGTAATAATCAGAGAGCTCCTGGTGTACTAATATACTCTACCAGTTTCCTTATGCTGCTCAGGTACCTCATTGCTTTCTCATTTCAAATCTGTACAAGAACATCATACCTGCAAAAATAGTATCTGTCAACAGTGTGCCAAAGGGATCAGTCATTGGTGTTTCATATATTTTTTTCTCAAGGGGTAAGGTCACCCAGTCAAAATCTTTGCAAAAATGCAACCAATGCTCAACTCAAACTGCATATATTACATTGAGTAAAACTGAAAATTGTTTATATTAGAGAACCTATATGAATACTGCAAAAAACAGACTGCATATATTACCTTTTTTAAAAAAACTGAAAACTTAAATCTCTGAACCCCATGTGTCTTCATAATCCATCTTAGCACTTTATCATCGAAGTCATAGACCAAGGTAAGAATCATGGTACAAACAAAAGCTCTCCGTGACTAAAAAGTGGGGAAAAAATCTTAATTAGGTATCTAAAGGCAACAAATAATAATTACAATTGCTACAGACGATAGCCAAACTAAAAGATTATGCTAGAAAGAGAGAATCATTTCACTCCTGTCTCTAAAAAAATGATGCGTGTTTGGCAACAACATTACAATCCTGAACTAAAATAACCTAAAACATAATAATTGTTTTTAAAAAACAGTATGTGTGTTTCATCTTGCAGCAAGGCAAACAAAATAGTTATCCAAATGGGTCAGGCAACAAAAATCAACAGAAACCACCAAGCAACAAAACCAACAAAAGCTAATGGCCTGATTGGGAACTTTGGATTACTCTGCACTTGTAAATATACATGTATAATTTCCTATACATTTAGAATACAGACACAAACAGAATCACGGGTTGCAGCTACAATTTCAATGTTTTACACAGGTTTGCTTTGACAGCAAAAGGCACAAGGCAACTTTTATCAGCTGAAATGGTGGCGTACATGGGTGCTTGAGGACGGGACGCTCCAGCACTCGAGGAAGGGCGGGACGCTCCAGCGGCAGCCTCGAGTGCCAAGCGCGTGAGGCGGATCCGAGAGAGAGAGAGATGCGCCCGAGTTGCTGTCACTGCGTAGGCTGGGCCCACGCCGGTGTATCCACCATCGCTGCCGCAAAAGGGGTGAGGAGGCGGCGGAGAGAGGGCTCGCCGCCGCAGGACCGGGAGGAGGCGGCAGAGAGGAGGGAGTCATTTCCCGCGTTCCCTCAACGGCGGCGGCGTTGGGAGCGCTCGGCGGCGACGGAAGGCGCTCGGCGACAGCGGCCGCCTCTGGGACACTCGGCCGAGGGATGAGTCAACGACGCCTTGAGTTGCTTGTTTTCTGTTCCGAGGTCAGTCGAGGGAGCCGGATGGGTTCGTGGGTCGGGGAGGCAGGGGAGTGAGGGCATAGGCAAACTAACATGACGAACGCGACAATGGCGGAGGGCGACGACGAACGCAACCACCGTGAGCGCTTTTGCCGGTCCGCCACCAGCTCCTCGACCCGCACCACCTCCACGGCTTATCACCTCCTCCCGCGCGGCTGGTCCGGGCAGACCCGACATCAGCGGGTGCTCGACCCCGCCGCCATATCCTCAACCCAGTCAGCCGCCTTGGCCTGCCGCCTCTTCCTCCGGTGCGAGGGCGAGGGCAGGACCAGACGCCGCCGCATCCTTGGCCCACGGGTGGCGGCCGGCCAGGGTCCGTTGTCGCCGCTTCGGCGCGGCGGCGTGGCGACGGGGCTAGGAGCGTGGCGGCGCGGCGCCGGCGGCATAGGGAGCGAAGAGGAGCGGGTCTCGGGCGTTTTTCTCGGAGTGTCGGGGTCGGGCCCTACCGCGTGGAGGGGCGAAGTGAAGCCGGGCAGACTTTTACACGCGGGCGAGGTGAAAAGCCGGGTGAACGATTCCCTTTGGTAATTCTTAAGTTGTAGAGATTGCAGTTGCGGGAAGAGAGGGGTGATGGGCCTCACGTGAAAGGGTGGCAGCGGAGGCCCACGGCCTACGGCCTGCTACCCACCACTAGGCCGGCCCATCGATTCGCTGAGACGAAATGCTTAACCAGTGAGTAGCAAATCACCATCGGGCACGGCACGGACCACGGTCTGTGTGTTTTATTACTTTTTTTTTAGGTTTCTCAAAAAAATATTAATTTCTTTTAGGAAAAAATACGGCTTGAGTGATCGCGGAAAGGAAAAATAGAAAAACACCGCCGCATCTCCTCCGCCTTCTTACCCGGCGGCCGGCCGGCTCTTGGCTGAGGGCGCGGGCGCGCGGCTGGCCGGGCCTCCGCCGCGGCCGGCCCCGTGGCCGTGGGCACAGCCACCGGGGCCTGCTGGGGGCGCCGGCCGAGACGCCGAGTGGACGAGGGAGCTGCTGTGGTGTCCATGCCGGCGTGTATGCACGAGGCGGCGTAGACTGAGGGCTGAGGCACGGCGGCGGGTGTTTCATGCGGCGCTCACGATGTGCCCTATAGCCGTTGGCAGTACGTGCCGAGCCATGAATGTGGGGCAATGTGGGCCTACTGAAGATTTATACACAAACTATGTTGGTGTAAAATTTCTTGCCGCGGTTCAAGTGACAAACTGATGGTAAAGAAACTCTTATTTTCTGATTATGATTTGGCAAGAAGCATGCTTGCTCAATGGGGGAAAAAAGGTCAGGTAGCAAGGACTCTGTAATAATCTGTTGATGTCTAGTGATTCAGGTATCTATTTGACTGATTTCCTTGTCTGAATATTTAAGTCTTCATGGTCTGTACCCTGGCACTCCAATTCTCTTTGGCAGGGATATGTGATCATGAATAGACCATTTGTGCAGTGGCTTCAGAAAGCAAGGATTGAAAAGAGCAAAGTATTCTGTGTTCTAACCTTCCACACAAACCTTGTGATTTAGCGTACAGTAAGGCATGACTTCCAAAATAGAAAAAGTTAGTTAGCTTCCTTCTGCTTCATTCTTAAATAACAAGGATTGTACTAATTTAATGTGTATGTAACTGTTCTGCTTTGGATGAAAATGCCAGGTATCTAAAAAGACTATAAAAGGAAGCCAAACGGCGGCCTCACGCTATCCACGTCGGCAAGATTATTTTGGTCCATTCGATCTGGAAATCAACGGCGCAGCTTTCTCCTCCCACGCTGAATATATACAAGCTGAAACCCTAGCTCCACCTTCCAAATCCACTTCTCCTCCCTCACCCTCTCTCAGCAGCGACTGCTGCAGGGGTTGGTCGCAAGCGCCCGGCCGAGGGCGCCGCAGCCCCCAGCCGAGGAAGGCCCGAGCCGCGAGGCGGCGTGGGTGACCCCAGCGCAGCGGCCGTGTCGCGGGTGCCGGCGACCCAGGCAGCGAGGTGGCGCGGCGGCGCCCCGGCGGTGTCCACAGGCGCGGGAGAGCACGCCCGCCTCCCCCAACTCCCTCCTCTCTCGGAGCATCGGACGCGGGCGCTCCTCGTCGTGGGTGGGCCGGTGCGGTGGTGGCCCCGATTTGTGGCGGCGCGGTGAGCAGGCTGGCCACAGCTCGGACGCCGCCGCTGTCTCGGCTAGCTCCAGCCCTAGCCTCCTCGCGCTCCTCCCTTTGTGGGCGCGCCCTTTCCGGCGAGAGGGGCCCCGGCACGGCCCTTTCTCCCTCCACCTGCTCCCCCGGTGCAGCAGCGCCTGTCTCCCAGTCTCACATCCCTCTCTGTTTCACAGCCCATGAGAGCCGCTACGGTGACCACGCGACTGGATCCATTGCCTCGTAGACGGATCGTCGATCTACCCACCGATCCGGGGTCGTGCAGGTGAGGCCGTCGTTCACCTCGCCCAGTCGTTATCACAAAGATCGTCGTCCTCGTTCTTGTGCATCCTCTTCCCGTTGAACATATGACTGTGCTTTGGTGATGTGGTTTTCTTGTTTGATGTGATGGTGGCAGGCCGGCCGACAGCGATGGCCTCGCGGTCTGCATTGGAAGGGGCTAGAGTCATGGCATAAGTGCATAACGTCTGACCAATCAATATATCTTCTGATCTGTTATTGAGGATTTGAGTGATTTAGTATGCAATTGCTTAACTTGCTCTGTTTGGTGTGTCACATGTGCAGAGCTACAGCCAGCAGAGGTCTTTTCAGGAGCTCAATGCCAAGGATCCGATCTACACAGCATGGAGTGGAAGTTGTGACATATCTACCAAGGTGCGCTGATAGAGCTATATTGACTGAGTTAGCTTGTCTTGGAGACTCGCTATTAGCTGTATGGTTCTGTACATTATGTTACTTAGGATTCTCTCTACAAACATGGGTTCCGTCTTTTTAGCATGTTATTCAGGCTTGAGTATCGGATGAGACTTAATTTATTAGGAGGGCTTCAGTTTTGGTCAGTTGAGACTTCATTTTCAGTAATAATAATCGACCAAATGTTGCCTTTGGTTTCCAAGTAATGGAGGCTATTGTATTTGCATTCATTCTGTAAATTTAAGTAAATATCAGAAAATATATATCTCCAACCTAATTGAAGTGGTCAGGAAAAGCAACTGATACTTTAGCAAAAGATCAAGCAACTTGCCAACAATGAAACTGATGTTAGTAAAAAAAATGGAAGATAGAGAGGATTGATGATATTGGATTTTGAATATCTATCTTCAACAATTTGTGGTTTTGAGTTTCTGATAGGCTTGCTTGCTGGCTAAGCCACAAAGGCATCTCTGAAGATGCATTTTTGTTCCTTTGGTTTCTGGTTGTTCCTCAACCTCACAATATTTCGACTACTTCTACCAAAAGATGCATGCTCAAAGAAGTATAGTGGTCAACTAATTTGAACAGATTACCTGTCATCTTGATGTTTGTCATCTGAGGTTATGAAATAAAATTTATCATTTGCTTTCCTATGAAATTTGTTCTACCCGATATTTTTATTCTACTTGATATATCGTAATACATTGCCTATTTTCTGCAAATTGATATACAAGACCTGCAACAGCTCTAGACATAGACCAAAGACATGCTATTCTTCTATCATTGTCTTCTATAGTTTTGTCTTGGATTAGTTTTTTCTAGCACCGCACATGTAAATAATTCTGGTTTGGGAAAAAAACGCCTGCGGACATAGATCCTATGCAGTCACTACTGTCACTGCAATCTTTTCACCTAGGCCATCCATACAAGGAGCGGCTTGGATGAGCATTCTCATTTTGCATGTTTATTGTGCATTTGTTACTACAATCTGTGCATTTATTACTGAGCACAATACCATTGCTAATGATGTATTTGTTCCTAACCATCTCTCTCCTCTTTCTTGCAAATAAACTTTTTTGCAGGTTTGAAACATATGGAAGGAAAGTTCTAGTATGTGCTCAACCTGAGGCATAAGGCATAAATAAGGCTTGGTCAGTGCCTCTATTTTTTTCTGATATAGTATGGCAAAATAAATGACAATTTCAGTTATTCTTATATAGCTTTGAGTTTGTTTTTTGCTGTGTACTTGACTATTTCTTAAATCTGGATAAGTTCTTAGTTCTCGCATGCCTATTTGCTTTGCAGTAATAAAGGATTAATCATTACATCTTACATATTAGCTTATCACCTTGCTGTAAAGGAACTGGCTACTTTCTTTAATTGCTGGTGTGTGTGCAATTTCATTCTAGAAATCTACAAAAAGGAAGCCATTTCTTTTTTTTTGAAAATACATAACTCCTCCCAGTGCCTCCTAATTCTTTTCCATGGATATGAAAGATAGAGTTGTTTCCTAAACTCAGAACAATGCTCTTAGCAAAATTGCTTTGAAAGCATTATAGTTTCCTGTTGTGAATTCTGCACCTTCCAGCAAAGCAGTTGCAGAAAGTATTAGCATTTATAAGCAGTTTCAGAATAAGCTTTTCTATATTTCTATTAGAATCTTTCACACTTTTTCGCAATTGATATGTGATGCATCACTAACATTTACGGTATTTGCCAAATATACAGGGTAATGATCTCTCGAATATTTAGGTGGACTTAACATCCATGGGCTTGGATAAATGGTTAGCTATCTAAAGGAATCTCAGGTATAATCTTTCCCTACATAGGATTATCGAAGGCTCCCATATTAATTGTCCTCCTGCATTTAGCCCTTAAAAATCGATTTTAGACTCAATGCTGCAAAAGGTACCCCCAACTATATTAGCTGAAACCATCGTTGCTACTCATTTTTTCCCTACTAATATTGCCAAGAAAACTACACTATATATCTTAAGCGAGAAAAGTAAAGGGATTCTCAACTGTCATAGCATTTTATAGGACTATATATATATATGCCATCGTGTCACTCTTTTAGCATATCCAATAATCCTGTAGGACTATATATGCCATCGTGTAACTCTTGCCTTCATCAATGGCTCAAAAGTTAGCTGACCCAAACATGGATCTGGCTTCCTATCGAAAACGGGTTTCGCTATGACATTCTTTACAGGTATCTTCCAGTCTGCATTTTGTCTGTTCAGGTAAAGCCTCTCCAGTCGTCTGATTATAGTGAGTCCATGCTTTCACTAATTAATCCTTTGCATCAATTCTTTTTTAGATTGGGCTTCCTTGTTGATTTTCTCTCTCTGCAATCATTGGATTCTTCGGAGGAGCTGCCGGTGTTATTGGACTGCAACAGTTGAAGGGCCTGCACTTTTCTTCACCATCTCATTATATTTGCCTATGCGTTGTAGCTAATGCTTGAGTAGAGCATGCAAGGTACCATGGTCATGCATCGGACAGCGCCACCTCCGCTTTCACCAATTCTTCAGACGGAAGCTTGGACTATTCTTAACCAACATAATAGAATATTCAACTAACAATTTCAACCAATAGAAGATTCAACTAACAATTTCAATTTGCAGACTATTCTTCTGATTGTAGCTTGGACTCCGATAGAAGCTAGCGCCTCCGCTAAGCCTTCGACAACCTGCCTCTGGAACTAGCACAGCCTTGCTCCGCCAGTCTCCATGAAGATCCACTTCTATGCATTATGTTGTAGCTGTCCTGTTCTGTTAGCCTACCAACTGATCCTTTGTATGAGATTGTTCCCACTGTGTTTGCTATTTCCTAAACTCTCCATGTAATGTTCTGTGAACCTTCGGGTGGTATTTGAACAAACAGCTAATATTGTAATATTTACCTTATATCTAGCCAACTAATAGGTACTTTGAGTTCTGTTTTCAAGTGCTCCTCTGGCCACCCCTTTGCCCAGTATGTTCCAGGCCAACTGTTACTTCATTTACTGAATGATAAAAACATGACTATCACTCGCGCGCATGGGCGCGCGCAAATCACTAGTATATACTAATGGCACAACCATGACAGTGATCTAGCGGCATTCCCCTTCTTTTACATTACACCGTCAGAACCTCAAAAACATTATCAGGAAATACTATGCTAAAGAAAGAGGCACCGTCACAGATATCGATCCTATTGGGAATTGACCTGTATAATCATTTAGAAGGTAATTTTTTGTCGCACACTTGACACCCTTTTTCTGACCATCTATTTGGTGGACTAGCAAATGAAAGAGGATGAAGAGAGAGATGGACTTTTTGGATGGGTGTTGGAAATTTTTCTTGAAGTTTTCTAGGATGCCCTACCTACTGAAATATTTTGAGAGCACGGGTAAGAAACTCCTCCTGGCAAATATTTCTAGGAATCCCGGCGGTTTAGTTGCCGACTTTGTGGTGTCCACGGGTGCGTATGTTGACTGCTTGGTGCTGCACTTTTCATATTATATGGTAAAAAAAAGATATTAACTTTGAATGAAAAAGAGCCCTCGTTCATTTTTCCTTCTATTGCTTATTCTCTCCTTTGAAATAAATAGTGAGATAGATTAAATTCATGCCAAAAGAAATTTATGATGAGTTATCATATTGTCTTAAATATATTTGGAAACAGATGCTTCTCCTTATCCCCTTTTTAGTTGCGAGATGACGAAACATATCTTCAATAAGCAGATGTTCATAAATAGCTGGAGGAGTGGCTCAGATTCTTAATTTAAACATCAAATATGTCATGATGAAATTATATCAAAGAAGCATAGTCTAAACTAAGCTTAGAAGACCATAATTAAAATCTTAATGTACTAGATAGATACATGCCCCTGATGCGTTGCACTGGATCTCTTTCTCTCTCATACCGACATCGATAATTGTGGTCATTTTGGTAAATAATATGTCCGCCTAGTGCTTTGCACCAGGCAAGGCAATGGATTTTTTGCCCACACAGCAACGGTTATTGATCAATTTTAGATAATAATTAAATTATAATTGTAACGAGAACCTTAAACGATTCCCAAATCTATTGAGAAATTCCTTTTCCCTCTTTAGTTACTGCAGCCAAGACTCAACTTGATCTGAAGTGGTTACTGACAGTGATACACACTAAAGTTGTGAAGAAAACTTGTTGCTCAAACAATTTGTGTAAGCATTACTACACCAGACCATTTAAGAACAACTTCATCTGAAGTTTGCAGTCATCATCATCCTTCAGTATCTGCGATACCTGAGAACACAGCTCCTTGTCCTGTGACACTCATTGTCGAGTCAGTTGATGGATTTGCCGAGGTTCGGTGTCTATGGCAAAAGCTATGTAGGGAAAACAGAAACAATAACAATATTGGCTAGCATGTGATCCCAAGGTGACTTTGCTATCTTGCTAGGACTTAGGAGAGCACATGTCAGCAGTTTATCACTGATTTGTTTTAGATGCAAAATAACCATGCTTATAAATTATTAACCCTCACCTATTGGATCAGGACCTTTACTCGTGTAAGTAAAGAAAATACCGCCATGCAAAGATCAATAAAGAATGATCTAGCAAGTAAGAATGTTATCTGACTGTAATTTAGGTTAAGGAACTTTGGGCATACTTCAGTTGCAAGAGTAATAATGAAATGGTCAGTACGAGACATGTATAGTTTAAGTCAAGCCAAGTGCAAGCACCAAAAGTACAACCAGTCTTAATTGTGACCTAATTACAAAAGAAACTAAACAGAAACATGATAAAACAAGCAAAACAACAAGGATACATTGCTGCCATCATAACTGGTTGAGACATCTGCATGGAACAGAGAAAATTTTGACTGAGATTTTATATGATATTAAGTTGGGAAAAGTATGAAATCTCACTTTGAGCCTACCAATCGCACCAAAGCTCAACAAGCACAAAACACACCTGGGATAACAAACGGGCAACACCCAAAAGCCTGCCATGATGGCTATGCTCTGCACCATGTTTCTTCTTAGTCTGCCTATATCAGAATTCAGAAAAAAGAAAGGTTTAAGTAAAAATCCAAATATGCCAAGTATAATCAGATAATAGCAAGTGAAATTTGTAACAGTAAATACAACAACAGACTTGGTGGCCATGAGGATCGTGTTGGCCGGCCTGCGGCATGTGAGAACCGGGAACACTGCGTCGAGGACCTCAGTGAAGCCGGCGCCGAGCAGCAGCGTCAGGTCCCTCCGTAACTGCGCGCACAGGAACTCGCTACCATTCGCTCATTGGGATCATCAGGAGGTGTGTGGAGGAGCAGCCGGGCGCCGGGGCCTCACCTTGAGGAGGTACTGGAAGTAGGCGGCGCGGCGGTGCTGGTTCTGGTGCTTGTACACCAGGCGCTCCAGCACTCCCACCTCTGCCTGCAGGTGACGCAGCGCCGCCCGCAGCCGCTCCTCCTCGCCGTCGTCCCCTGCTGTAGTACCCGCCCCCGACCTCTGCGACATGGTTGACGGCGTGTGGGACTGTGGGAGCGTGGTGGCGGGGAGCCGGGGACTGCTGGGTGGGGTCGGGACTCGGGATCGGGCTTCAGGGATGCGCACTGCCTGGGAGATTGGGCTGGTTGGGAGACTCGAGGGATTTTGGCCCAATGTCTGTGGAGATTTTTAGGCCAACAGGGCCACTCATTTTGGCCCAATGCCTTATGAGATTTTTGGGCCCCTTGCCCTTTTTTTTTTGTTTTTCTTTTCACGACCGGGCCTTCACCCGTTTTTTTTTTTTTTTGTCGAACACACAATTGCTCATCTCAGTGCCTCTTTTTTATTTATTTATTTTTTGATAAAATGTCCACAACAAAAAATGAGTAGAAGTCTAATTTGAGCTTATATTTAGTCTCAGGCTCAGATAATTACTAACCCTAGCTAATCAGCTGATGTAGTCGTATTATTGGAGTAGAGCAGACGGGGCAAAAGACCAAGGAACGGCAAATAGATTACTGATCGATGGGTCTTTTTTGGGTTTCGAACTGTATCTAGGCGGCCTAGGAAGGAAGCCGTTGGCGTTCCTAGTCCATGCCAGCCGTTGACTATTTCAAGCGGGGCCCTTAAATCGGAGGTCTCCCCTTGTTAGTGAAAAACCCACTGTTTTCTGATTTAAGAGTTCCTCCAATTTTGAAGGTCTACTTCGTCCTGTCTATTTCAACAAATCCTTCGAGACAAGGCTCTCGAATCCATTCTACTAACATACAAGACCACTCGTTATTTCATTTCCTTATTCCTTCCCTCTTTTCTATTTTCATCGACAAAATTACGTGCTCCGCGTGCTCAGGGGAGGACGACTACGGGGAAGTGGATATGCGCCCTATGGTAGCGGCCAGGTGAGGCTGGGAGCCAGCACCATGAGATGGGAGCCGCACCGGCGACTGTTGCCAGGCTGGCGGCGGAGCGTCACATATTTTCGCATAATAAAAAAGAAGATTTATTAACTCTTCGAAGTGTGAGATAAAAGACGGTTATTTTCCAACAACAACAGACACCACGACCACGCACGCGTGCTTAATTGGGTAGTCGCTTTCATTCCAGGCCCTGGAGGCGGAGGCGCCCGGCCGGAACACCACACGGTCTCTCCTCGATCCCCCGCACCACTGGCACGGAGCTGGACATGCATCGGCTGATCGTCGGCAGCCGACGCGGCGGCGGCCGAGCTGAGGAACGTCGCGAGCTGCCGAGCTGTACTGTACTGTACCTGTACCGTCGTACGACGATTGGCGGCGTTGCTTGGCCAGGACGACGGCACAAAGGACAGGACGACGGCACAAGGGACACTACATATCCTTTCAGTTCGGTCGCCGGCGACGGCGAGAATTTGACTCTGGTGCACACCTGGCGCGGCACGCCGCACGCGCGCGCGCGTGCGCGACTCGATCCTCCCTTGACCTACACGCTGCATGCATGCGCATGGTCGCTTTTGCCATCGTTAATTCTGTTGAAAAAATAAGGTCATGGCTTTAATATTTGTCAGAAAAGGTTTTGACTTTGGTTAGGGCCGAGACGAAAATGCCTTCCTGCCACAGAAAGACCACGACACAGTTTGGATCGACGGCGACCTTTGCTTGTCTTCCATGGCCGACTACTGCAAGCAGCGTTTGCATTGATTTTGACCATCTGTCTGTAGCTGGATCAGCCTTTAATTAGTTTATTGATTTGATTTTGACCATCTAGCTGTGGTCAAAAGGGAAAGTTTTTATCCTTTATCTCGTCGCCTCATTTTTGTACACACGCGTGTAGGCTGCTCGTCAGTAGGCCTGGATATCGAGGCAGCTCGGCTCGTTACGGCTCGGCTCGTTATAGCTCGGCTCGTTAGCGTTCTGACTCGGCTCGGCTCGTTATACTAACGAGCTAGAAGAGCAGCTCGGCTCGGCTCGTTAACCAGCTCGAGCCAGCTCGTTTGGCCATGAGCCAAACCATAAAAACACAATTTCTTAAAGTACATGTAAATTTAACAAAGGAAAATATATACTTGTAAACATCATTCCATCAATTGATCCACCGTTCTTCAATTTTTATCCAGATAGCAACCATGACCATGATTTTGAGTACATGATAGTCATACACATCATCCATACATAATTTGAGTTTGTTGGCTTGTGAATTGACTGGCTCGTTATAAAACGAGCTGGCTTGTTATAAAACGAGCTGGCTCATTATAAAACGAGTCGAGGTCGAGCCGAGCTATTAACGAGCGAGTCGAGCGAGCTAGCGAGTTTCGAGTTTTTCGTCGGCCTTACTCGTCAGCCTTCCAATTTAACCTCACTAACCGATAGTTACTGAAGTTTGTTTTTAAAGGAACATGTATTGATAAGTCCAGAGAGGGATAGATCAGAGATTGGTGTAGTTATCGCGGAGGCCAAGGGCCTTACCCAGCTATTGGGTGATTGGAGAGTTTCCCAAGTAAAGAGGGATGGCAATCAAGTGGCAAATGCTTTGGCTTGTTTAGCTAGGCAGTGCAAACTATCCGAAGCTAGGTGGGAAGAAGCACCTGCGTGTGCGCTAGACTTCCTCAGAAACGACTGTAACTTTGTTTTGCCTAGTTAATTGAAGGCCCTCTTTACTCGCAAAAAAAAAAGGAACATGTATTGATCTTAGTGCATTACATCGACCCTCTTACAGATATGATCCCAAAGAAAAGAAAAATTATAAAAAGTTTGAAATTCCTATTCATCTTCTTCAAAGCCTTTAGAGATCCATCATCACTTTGCCATCGAAGCCGCATCCCAATGCACGAGCCAAACTTCACGGGGTGGAGGCCACGAGGAGGACTTATTTCTAGGCAAATCGCCCGACACCGCCTCCCAAGCGCATCGGCCAACTCCCGTACCCAAGACGCATCCTTCGATTCCAACGCCGGCAACCCGAGCAAAGCTCGATTTTCACCGAGAAAACATCTTCCTCGAGATTAACGGGGTCACAACATCATCACCTAAAGAAGACAACGATGTGCCGGCCCTCGACTCATGAACAGTCTCCCCGGCCTCTCCGTTGACGTCGTAGATCGCCATCGGAGAACGGAAGAGGCCGGAAGAAATTATTCCGTTGCGCCGCTGCTTCCGCATCACCGGCATCGCCGGGAAAAGCAAGCCGCAAAGGAGCCACACTCCTCCGGCAGAACCTAACTCCGGCGCCGAACATCGACGACGAGCAAACCCTAGACCTAGGTGGACTCGACTAAGACTCTACGAAGACATACGATCGTTAACGGACAGACCCCGCTCCTCGTCACCACGCGGTGTGACGCCGGAGACGAGGGAACGGGGGCCGCAAGCGATGGCGGCGGCGGCGGCGCCCTCGGCTCTCTCGCGAGAGGAAACCCTAGAGGCGGCAACTCTCTCCAACAGCCCAAACTTTAGTCCCTATCAGAGAGACTAATTAGACTAATGACCATTGAAACTACGATGCAAGGACCAGAATACCCCTAGTCCAACTCCTCCTTCCCCAGCACGCCAGCGACCGTGGCTCCTCCGGCGGCCATGGCTTCTTCCTCGCAGTGGTGCCGCACCCCCTCCTTTAATCCCGGCGGCGCCCACCCCACCCCCAACACGTAGGCGGCAAGCGGCGCCCCTCCCCCACACCCACAGCAACCATGCCAAAGGCACAGGGGAGGGAGGGCAGGTGCAGGGGCATTAATGTGGCGGCAAGGGGTGTCTTTTGCTGGTTTAGTCTCCTTTGGTCACCCAATGGGACTAATGGACTAATTGATTTAGTTACCGATTTAGCCACCCTGTTTGGGTCTTTAGGGACTAAAAGGCATATGCGGAGCTAGCTAGGTGGACATGTGGTCCATGGACCCCGCTAATTTTTTTGTTCAAGGTTAAACTATAGTAGATCAGCTCTCTAAAATCATGAAAATTGCACATAAACCTTGCTTTAGAGCTTAGCTACACCACTGTAAAAGGGGACTAAAAGGGGTGACTAAAGTCACCCATATTCAACACGCCCTTAATTTGACTGCTGATCAGGATCACTTCCTTCCATTCTTTGCAGTCCAGTTTTCTTACTAGTAATACTTATGCACGCGCTGCGCGAGGACTTCAACAAATTGTGTCACCAGCAGCTAGCAGCTTCAGCTGATGCAAGTTGTGCCTTTTCTGTGGTTGTTGCAGCTAGGCTTCCAGTACATACCAGATCTCTTTGTATAGCCGTGCCAATCTCTTGCTGACATCGGAGTGTGACACATTGCATTGGTCTACGTAGGTAGCTAGCTAGGTGCCTGCTTAAATTTATCATCAGCACGTATATAGTGCCACTACCATGGAGCGAGCACACCTAACCGATCTTTCGTATCTCATAAAATACAAAAGCGATGAGATTGCATATGACCCCAATGCAAAAGGAGCTCGATGGATCGGGATTTGATGCCGTGCACTACAGTTGGATGCTGGCTTGGCACCATCATTTGGAACTAGCTAGCCTCACCTACCAGACGCCATGTTTAATTTGATTTGATTCCCGTTCTGAGGCAGCAGTGCTGTGTGTTAGCTAGTTCTTCTCTATATCTTCAGGGATAGCTTATTAGCCGAAGAATTGATGTCTGATCCCTTGCAAATCCACGTCCTCATGATCCTAAAACGCACGCACAAATATCCGCCGAAAAGCTGCCCTCGATCTCCCTTTGAATAAACTACGATCTCTCCTACGACCACGTTCAAGATAACCTCAACGCAATTAAGGCATTCAGATGATGATTATGCAGTTAGTTGACCTATACGGAGTACAGTACCTTGTTTTGTGGCCTACTCATTCAGTTGGTAATTATGCAATTGACATTTTCAGTCTGCTCTAATCAAAGACTAGATAACGCAGTTTTAAACAACAACAACAAATGAATTAAACAAAAAGAATATCAAGTGGACTGTCCAACCTGTATTTTATTTTCTGAACCTATAGCGGTTGTAGTATGCACAACATGAATTAAACAAAAAAAAACAAGTGGATTATCCAACTGGTATTTTACTTCACTGAACCTATAGCGGTGTACGTGGTAGTGTAGTACGCATGCCGTTCCCTCTCTCTTTTTTTAATAGCTAACAAATATGTCTGAACGTTGCAACAGGAGAAAAGACACCTAGTGTACATAAGCCCAATGAATTCTGCCTAAAACTTTTTATATATAAAAAATTACACATCATTGGTATTTTGTTAGGAAATAGTTGTATTGTTCTAATTAAGTTGAAACACACTTTAGTTTTGTCCTAATTTAATTTTTTGCAGTTTTGACTATAAGTTCATAGAAAATACACAAGTATTTATAACACCAAACAAGGTTCCTTAGATACATTTATTTGAATATTATAAATGATTCTATATATATTTTTATAAACTTGATCAAAGCCATTTATGGTTTAGAACATAACTAGAATGACTTACGGTTTAGAACGGAGGATGTAATATTCATTTGCTTATATTAAGTATTCTAAAAGCTATACAACTAAGCTTATATGTAACTCAAATTTAGTTTGCCGATGTGTAGTATGCGCAATGATTAAATGTTTTAAATCAAAATCATAAACTGGCCCAGCCCGATTTAGCAATATTGTACGTGTCTTCAAACGGACCTTAGGTTCAAAAATCAAGACCTATCTACAAACCTTTTCGAGAATTATATGGTACAACATAGACGCTCACACTACTCACCCCCTATGAACACACCAAATTTGCCATGGCCAAATGAACTAGCTATGGATGACCCTCGGCCGCTCAGCGAGATAACACCATATATATAGTCGGATTCTATCGTATTTTTCACAAAATTTTTAAATTAATCTAGACCAATAGATGATCATAAATCCAAAGGTGTTTGTGTGGAGTCCTGGCTGACAATTGGAGAGACGCAGGCTGAGGCTACCTATCATTGGATGGTAGTTAACCTACTGAATAATCTACGTATGTACTCTCAAATAATACTCCATCCCTTTTTTCTTTATTACAAGAAAAGACGTATTTTCTTCTGTTAGGAGAAGGCCAAAAGCTATCATCTACAATCATGACCAAGCGAAATCGACCTTGTCATTTGAAATAGTACGAGTAGTAGTATAAGGCCGGGCAGCCATTCATTCCTTGATATAGCACGACTACTGTAGGGATTTGGAGCCGGTCAAAATACGCCCTTTTGGTGCTTTCCATAGCTGTGATGTTGACGTTGCTGATGCACTGGTAGGGATCGCCGCTAAAGCCAAGCCTTATCTGACTCACTCGCTCCGTGCTGAATGCGAAGCAAGCAACGACGACGACGCGATTAAAAATGCTTCCCGCCGCTCAGCCGAGTGCCGAAAACCGTCGAAGCGCCTCCGTGGTTTCTCCTGGCTTTCCGCAAAGCTGATTGGCAAAACCACAGCAGAGTTCGTTCCCACTCTCGCGCGCGTCCATGGATTTCCAGCGGCAGCGACTATATCTATTTCTGGTTTGCTGCGCTTCCGTCGCTTACGCACGCAGGCAGGCATGTTGGGTAGCGTAGAACCAGCATACTTTTGGGGTCACCCATGCCATGCCTCTCCTTCGTTGCAAAACACACATCGGTTTGTCAATCAGAAATAAGGACTGATGCCGTCATTGAGCAGCAGCAGAGAAAACCACACGCATAATTTTAGTGCAAATGTTGATCTAAACCCGTACTCCTACTTGCCACTTGCCAGTATGATTACTCTAGTTTAAATGTTTAATGAAGCAAGCTGACGTTCCAGAGGGCCTATTTGGGCGTCGAATTAAGCTGCAGCTTCGTCCAGTGATCCGACGACCCTGATATCATAGTCCCTTCGTGGATCATGAGGAGGATAATCAAATGGCCGGCCGGTCTTGCGATCGGTGAGCAGGGACCATCACAGCCGCCATTGTTAATGGCTTAATGCCCCGCGATGGCGTCTCGAAAAGGTACCGCCATTGTTTATGGTATAAGGGTGTTGGGATTTGGGGGCAGGCGGGGGCAGCTAGAGTGAGCTAGACAAGCCGTCCATGGTTAAAGTCCTCTCCTCGCCCTTGTTTAGTCGCGAGGTCAAACAAACACGTCGACTAGCTAGTTGCTTAATTGTCGTAATCAGACTAATCGCCGGCAAGTCCATGATCCGCTCTGTCTCCAGGTACCTCACACATGCACCACTCCGATCCCCCACAATTGAGGCAAAACGGAGTTGTAAAACCCAACAGGGCAACGGAGATAGCGCTAGCGAAATCTTTAGCTTTCGTTCAGACAGATGTTGGGATGATCTCAATCCCGAGTTGGGCCCAACGGCCCAACTCGGGCCCCTTGACCTATGCGCCCTGATCGGGGGCGCCCAGCCCACTATGGCTGGAGGGCCCCTGTCACCCTGCGCCATAAATAGAAGGTGAGGGCCGGCGGCTCAAGGCACGAGGTTCGCCTTGAGCTCACCAGACCCACCGACAAACCCTAAACCCGATCCGAGGGGCGCAGCCAGTGACGGGAAGCTCCTCCGCGCCGCCGCCACTGCACTGCGCCGATCTTCTTCGTCGCATGCGCTGCAACTTCGACGACTACATCGCCGGTCTCTTCACCAGCCTCTCCCTCGACGCGATGGCCGATCCCAGCAGCGCCGCCGCCGGATCGTCCTCCTCTGCCCCCATCAAGCCCGCTGGTAATACCTACCCGTCTTCTCCTCTCTCTCGACTTCACTGCCTATCGATTCCCAAAGTTTGTACCCGCTAGATCCCACTGCTAGTGATCCTAGGGTTTAACAATGGTATCAGACGCCTAATAGCACGTGGATCTAGTGTTTTGGGTTAGAAAATGTTGATCCAATCGGATCAAGAAAGACAGATCACACCGATTTCAAATCGGCAAGGGAAAACCCTAACCCTAACGGGTCAAAGAAAAGGATCCGGTGCGTGGGGAGGAAAGATCACCTGTCTTGCTCACCTGATCCACGCCGTCGCCGGTTTCCCGGCGCGAGGGAAGGAGACCCCAAGCCGCCGGCTGGAGAGGCTTCGCCAACGCGGGTCCTCCGCCTCGGGCTCGGGTCAAAGAGCACCACCGCGGTACCGCTCGACGGCGCCGCGCGCGGTTCCGGCCGCACGCGCGCACCGGCGAGAGGTGCCACGGCGGCGCTACCGTCGTTCCTCCTTCGGCCCGCCAAAGGAGGCCGCCGCTCTGCTGCTCGGCGCAGAAGGAGAAGAAGAGAGCGCTGCGGCGCAAGAGAGAAGGGAAGGAGGAAGGAGAGCAAGGGGAGACCCGGCACCTGCTCCGGCCGGGCCGCCGGCAAGCCGGGCGGCGGCGAACCGCAGCCGCGCCATGGCTGCTCTCGGCTGCTGCTCGCGGCTGGACAGGAGCTGGGGCTGCGCGCTGGAGAGGAGAAATCAGAATGGGAGTTAGGGTTTTCGGGTGAACCGGCTCGCTGGGTTTTGATCTGGCCGAAAACGGCGCGCCACCGTCGGATCACCATACCCTAAGATCGACGGCCAGCGAGCTCTGGGCTGCTTTAGGCCCAGGCGGGAAACCAAATTCCCGGCCCAGGCCCACGTTAAGGCCTGGGCGCGGGCGGGCGGCCGCTGCGCCGCAACAAGGCCGCTGGGCCGAGCCGCTGCACTAGTGGGCTGGGCCGCCGGCGCGCGCGCGCGCCCGCGCAAGGGAAAAGGCCGCGCGAGGAAATGGGCCGCGCTGCGAATTTGGGCCAGATTGGCCAACAGAATAGGAAAAGCAATTTAATTTTGTTTTTCAATTTCCGTAACCGCATAGAGGCATATTTTGCTCATTTTGAATCGATTTTGATGCTAATTTTCGTACAAATGTTTATCCAACGATAACTTTGTTCGAGAGATTAGTAAAGTATATTTATGTTTCTGGAAATTGATTATAAAAAGTTAAAGTTTCCATTGCGTATTATCGTTTTCATTATTAAATTCGAACCAACGGGAGAGTTTAATATTTGAAAATAGATAATTTTTGTGATTATAATGTTGCTATTATTCGACCAACGTTGATTAATAGCAATATTATGATGTTGATTAATAGTTGTTGCCTACATTAATTCTATTTTCGCCCAACGGTGATTTAGAATTATTGCAAAGTAAATTTTATATTTTGTTCTCACCCCATATGAATTGTAATTTCAGGTAGTTCCTCCCTGATGTCTGCCCTTAGAGAGATTCCACCACTGAGGGGAGACAACTACCTTGAGTGGAAGAGGAAGATTGACTTCACTTTCACTATTGCTGAGGTTGACTGGGTGCTCACTGAACCGTGTCCCACAGTGCCTGTGGAACCGGTGCGGGAGACCAGTGAAAGTGATGATGCATGGGAGAAAAGAAAGAAAGATCATGGCCCCATAAGGATGGCCTATGATATAAAGCATGCTCGATGGGTCAGTGACAACAAGAAATGTTGTGCTGTCATTGAGAATACAATTGACCCAGCTCTTACAGGGTCAATTGAAAAGTGTGAAACTGCTATTGCTTACTTTGAGAGGATCAAGAACCAGTTCACTGGTTCCTCCAAAGTGTATGCTACCCATTTGTTCGGGCAACGACAAATGAAAAGTTCAAAGGAGGTAGCATACGTGACCATATTTTGAAAATGAGTCACTTGGCAAATAAGCTAAAAGGAATGGATCTGGAAATACAACCACAGCTACTTATCCATTTTGTTTTAGCTTCCTTGCCTAGAGAGTATGAGAACTTTGTCATCAACTACAACATGCAGCCTGAGAAATGGGACTTAGACAAGCTCATTGCTCAGTGTGTTGATGAGGAGCTCAGGATCAATGGCCAACCTGGTGGCCAGGCGAACATGATCAAAGGGAAGGGCAAAAGGTCCTTCAATGCCCTTCAAGGCTCCCCAGCAAAGAAAGGCCCTATGCAGGGCAAGCCTCGGGCCAAAGGCAAGCCACGGGCGGTGACAACTCATGCCTTTGTGGTAAGGAGGGGCACAAGAAGACCGACCGCCCCGATTGGCTTAGAGAGCTCATGAGGAAAAGGGTGAGAACGTTATTTCATTTGTAAATGAATCTCTGTATGCAAAGTTTTCTAAGTCAACATGGTTTATTGACTCGGTGCAACTATTCATGTTGCAAATTCTTTGAGGATTCATTTCGACGAGAACTACGCTAAAAAGAGAAGAGGCCATTAGCGTTGCGAATGGCGTACAAAGCAAGATAGAGGCAATAGGAGATGTAGCATTAGATTTACCTAATGGCTATAGTCTTACTTTGAGAGATGTTTTTTATGTTCCTACACCGCAGCGGCGTAATTTGATAAGTGTAATAAAGTTGGATGATTCAGGTTTTTGTAATTTTGGACATGGCAAATGTGCCATTTGGTTTAAAGATATTTGTGTTGGTCTTGCCTTCCGACAAGACGAATTATATATGTTATCACTGTGTGAAAGTGTGAATTCCATATGTAATGTGAATGATAGCGTTTCCTCGTCTACAAATGAGAAAAGAAAAAAAAGCGAACTACAACGCAACGGCGAAATTATGGCACCGTCGTTTAGGCCATATTTCGAGGGGAGAATAGAAAGACTAGTAAAGAATGAAATTCTTCCTCCTTTGGAGTTATTTGAATTAGAGCAATGCATCGATTGCATAAAAGGAAAATATGTAAAGCAAATTAAAAAGAATGCCAAACGAAGCACGGGAATATTAGAGATCATTCACACCGACATATGTGGTCCTTTTCCCGTAAAGAGTGTGGATGGCTATGATTCGTTCATTACATTCACGTACGATTACTCCCGGTTTGGCTATATTTATCCAATTAAAGGAAGAGATGAAGCATTGGATAAATTTAAAATATTTAAGGTGAAGTAGAAAATCAGCATAGTTTAAAGATAAAGCTAGTCCGGTCCGACCGTGGGGAGTACTATGGTCGGCATACCCCATATGGTCAAGTTCCCGGACCTTTCGCAAGGTTTCTACGGGAAAATGGTATAGTTGCCCAAAGTATTCCATGCCGGGTGAACCTCAGCAAAATGGAGTAGCCGAAAGGCGTAATCGTACCCGATGGATATGGTGCGCAAGTATGATGAGTTACTCGATTTACCATTGAGTTTATGGATAGAGGCATTAAAAACCTCCATTCATATTCTCAATAGAGTGCCAAGTAAATCGGTGCCCAAAACACCGTATGAATTATGGACAGAAGGGTACCTTCACTAGACCACTTGCGTGTGTGGGGGTGTCCTCGAGGCTAAAGTCTTTAACCCAAATATTGGGAAACTTGATCCCAAAAATGGTGAGTTGCCATTTCATTGGCTACCCCGAAAGGTCAAAAGGTTATCGTTTCTACCGTCCCGATAGACTCACAAAGTTTGTGGAAACGAGACATGCTATTTTTCTAGAGGATGAAATGATGAGGGGGAGTATGGCTGCTCGGAAAATTGATCTTGAAGAGAAGCGGGTGTGTGCACCCAATCCCGTGATTCAGAGCCATTTTTCGAAGCCGCCTATTGTTCCCGCACCAATAGTGCAAGACACCGTGGAGCAAGAACCCGTTGTTGTTCCTCCCGTGGTAACGACAGAGGAAAATGAGGAACCTGTTCAGCAGAACCTGTTGAAAATGTTGCCACAAATGAGGGGAGCAAACTCAGCCTCCAACAAAGTAGATGTGCCAAATGTAGAGGCCCCTAGAAGGTCTCAAAGAGAAAGAAGGCCAGCTATCTCCAAAGTGATATATATGAGTTAAACAATATCACCGAAGAGTATCAAATGGAGGGTGATCCCACCTCATTTGAACAAGCCATGAGAAGCGATCATTCATCCAAGTGGTTTGAAGCCATGGAAGATGAAATGAGATCGATGAGTGCCAACGATGTTTGGGACTTGGAAGAAATTCCCAAAGGAGCCAAAACAAGAGGCTGTAAATGGGTCTACAAAATAAAATATGACTCCCAAGGGAACATAGAGAGATTTAAAGCGCGACTTGTGGCTAAAGGTTTCACACAAAGGGAGGGAATTGATTACACCGAGACCTTTTCTCCAGTCTCATGTAAAGATTCTCTCGAATAATAATGGCATTGGTGGCACACTATGATTTAGAGTTGCATCGATGGATGTGAAGACGGCATTCCTAAATGGGGATTTGGAGGAAAATGTATACATGGCACAACCGAAAGGTTTTGTCGTGGAAGGCAAAGAAAAGATGGGATGTCGCCTAAAGAAATCGATTTATGGGTTAAAGCAAGCTTCAAGGCAATGGAACTTGAAGTTTGATAAACCGTAAAGAATTTTGGGTTTAAAGCAAATGTCGAGGACAATTGTGTTTATACAAAGTTTAAGAATGGGAAATACATTTTCCTAGTCCCGTACGTAGACGACATTTTACTTGCAAGTAACGATATGAGTCTACTACAGAAACAAAAAGATTTTTGTCCTCAAAGTTTGAGATGAAAGATCTTGGTGAAGCTTCCTATGTTTTGGGCATAGAAATTCACCGTGATAGAAGAAAGGGGGTATTAGGACTGTCTCAAAAGGCATACATTGAAAGGGTCTTGGAGAAATTCCAGATGCACAAATGTAGTCCATCACCCGCACCTATAGTCAAGGGCGATAAGTATGGGGATTTTCGGTGTCCCAAGAATGAGTATGAGCTCAACCAAATGAAAAGTGTGCCATATGCTTCGCAGTTGGACATTTACAAGTATGCTCAAGTATGCACACGCCCGACTTGGCTTATGTAACCGGGCTGCTTGGCGTGTTCCAAAGTAATCCAGGTGTTGAACACGGAAATTGGTAAAGAAAGTTTTGCGATATTTACAAGGAACAAAAGACCCGATGCTAACGTACGTAAGATCGATTCCCTAAAGATTTTAGGATACTCGATTCGATTATGCGGGAGATGACGGGAAAGTCCACATCCGGATATGTGTTCACCCTCGCAAAAGGAGCTATATCATGGAAAAGCTCAAAACAAACAGTTACTACAAACTCTACTATGTATGCCGAGTTTGTAGCATGTTATGAGGCATCGGGTAAGGTGAATTGGCTAAAGAAATTCATACCCGGTTTAAAAGTGGTCGATGACATCAATGGACCAATGACTCTATACCGTGATAATAATCCAGCTATAGAGTATGCTCACAACAATAGGTCAAGTGGTGCTGCCAAACACATTGACATAAAGTACTATGTTGTGAAGGAGAAAATCCAGGATCATGTTATAAATCTTGAGCACATAAGCACTGAAAAGATGCTCGCGGATCCGCTTACAAAAGGCTTGCCACCCAAAGTGTTCATTGAACACGTAGCCGGCATGGGTTTAAGGCGAAGCCTATGACTCCTGGATGATAACAATAAGGGCCCAAAGATAGAGTATTTATTTGTTTCAAACCAGAGACGTGTATTGTAGCTGTGAAATCCAACGGCAATAGACCGTGACGATGAAGCATGTTCTATGCACAAATCTGAGATGGAATAAGTAAAATGAAAAGGTTAAAGTGAAAGAGTAAAGTTAAAGATAAAGTTAAAGATGAGATCAAGGGGAGAATGTTGGGATGATCTCAATCCCGAGTTGGGCCCAACGGCCCAACTCGGGCCCTTGACCTATGCGCCCGATCGGGGGCGCCCAGCCCACTATGGCTGGAGGGCCCCTGTCACCCTGCGCCATAAATAGAAGGTGAGGGCCGGCGGCTCAAGGCACGAGGTTCGCCTTGAGCTCACCAGACCCACCGACAAACCCTAAACCCGATCCGAGGGGCGCAGCCAGTGACGGGAAGCTCCTCCGCGCCGCCGCCACTGCACTGCGCCGATCTTCTTCGTCGCATGCGCTGCAACTTCGACGACTACATCGCCGGTCTCTTCACCAGCCTCTCCCTCGACGCGATGGCCGATCCCAGCAGCGCCGCCGCCGGATCGTCCTCCTCTGCCCCCATCAAGCCCGCTGGTAATACCTACCCGTCTTCTCCTCTCTCTCGACTTCACTGCCTATCGATTCCCAAAGTTTGTACCCGCTAGATCCCACTGCTAGTGATCCTAGGGTTTAACAACAGAGACTCATGGATATATTACTAGCGACGAAGGAAAAGGTGATCTTGATCCTGTGAGAGAACTCCCAGACATGCCAAGCTGTGAAGCTCTCGGCTAGCCTACCTGTTCAGCTCGTCCCGTCCCTTGGCAGGCTGACACTACATGCTGTGAAACGAAACCGGCAGGCAAATATTCCTCTGGGGATTTCGCTGGCGCCAAACCCACCAGCAACGGCATCAGCGACGGCGTCGGCGCGCGCGCGCAGGGCCATGACCTCCGATCCCGTCGCGGGATTAATAAACGAACATCACGGCTGGCTAGCTACGAGATAAGGCGCCCATCTGTCTGCACGATTGCAGGAAGCTCGCCATGCCTGCATCAGCTAGCCGGCCGGCGAAAGGCGACAGCAGGAGCTGCCCTGCTCTTGTTGCCGCGGGAAAACAGCTGGACTCCGCCGTGCATATTCCGTAGTATCCGTAGAAGGGCTCCCTCCTGCAGTCCTGCTGCTGCCCATCGCTGAAGCTCACACGGACACGGCTCAATCATTGACCGGGAGCCCAATTAGCAAAGCGTTGAGAAGGTTGAGCACTGGCGCTTAACCAAAAGCTCCCTGCTTTATTATATCACTAGTAAGTTGCGCGCGCCATTGCGCGCGGCGGCAGGCAGGCAGGTAGGTAAAAAAAAAAATACTGTTCATATATACGGTACTGTTCATGCATATGGTACTGTTCATGTATATGATCACTGTTCATACATACAGTACTGTTTATACATACGTCACTGTTTTATACGGGGCGACGTGGCCTGGCCGGTTGGCCAGGGACCCTCGCCGGATGAATGAGAGTAGATTTGATTTGCAGCTGACAGTCTGGTCGCCTCCCTCTGCTCTGATGAGCCCTCCCTTTCTAACTCCTTTTGACATTTTTGGGTGGTTTCACACGAGTATATATACTCGACTTGCCTATATATGCCACCCCTCACACTTGGCCGAATCCATCATCATCGCAGCAGCCTTCCTTGCTTGTCCTCCTCTGCCTTGCCTAGCTGCTCATTCCTTCCTCGAGCAGCTGCCACTCCACTGCAAATCCATCCATCTTGCAGGCATCGTCGGCAGAGTGTCCTGTCTGCACTTGCACGGTTGCACTACTTGTGTGTGCGTGATCTAAGTGCAGAAAGGGACCATGGGTGGCAAGCTGTTGCTGGGCGCGAGCCAGAGCCACACGGCGTCGCCGCCGCTGTCGAAGGTGGCCACGTCGGGCCTCCACGGCGAGGACTCGCCCTACTTCGCGGGGTGGAAAGCCTACGACGAGAACCCCTACGACGCCGCCTCCAACCCGGACGGCGTCATCCAGATGGGCCTCGCCGAGAACCAGGTCTCCTTCGACCTCCTGGAAGGGTACCTCAGGGACCACCCGGAGGCCGCGGGCTGGAGCGGTGCCGCCGCCGCTACCGGATCCGGCGTTGCCAGCTTCAGGGACAACGCGCTGTTCCAGGACTACCACGGCCTCAAGGCCTTCAGAAAGGTACGTGCGTGACCGAGCGCTGCATGCTCTGCTAGTCTTCGATCGGTCTTCTGTATGAGCCGTGGACAAGTGCAACGTACTGACGGCGCCATTTGCTTGCAGGCGATGGCGAGCTTCATGGAGAAGATTAGGGGCGGCAAGGCCAGGTTTGACCCCGACCGCATCGTGCTGACCGCCGGCGCGACCGCGGCTAACGAGCTGCTCACGTTCATCCTGGCCAACCCGGGAGACGCGCTGCTGATCCCTACTCCGTACTACCCTGGGTAAGCAAGCTGCATCTCTGCATGCATGCACCGACGAGTGCTATATGCTACTGTTACATACACTGCCACAGTGCTCTCGTTCTGACATGGCGGCTCTGCTTGGTTTGCAGTTTCGACAGAGACCTGAGGTGGAGGACGGGGGTGAACATCGTGCCGGTGCACTGCGACAGCGCCAACGGGTTCCAGGTCACGGTGGCCGCGCTCCAGGCGGCGTACGAGGAGGCCGAGGCCGCGGGGATGCGAGTCCGCTCCGTCCTGCTCACCAACCCGTCCAACCCGCTCGGCACCACCGTGAAGCGGCGCGTCCTCGAGGACGTGCTCGACTTCGTGGTCCGCCACAACATCCACCTCATCTCCGACGAGATCTACTCCGGCTCCGTCTTCGCGGCGCCGGACCTGGTCAGCGTGGCGGAGCTCGTCGAGTCCCGCGAGCGCCGCGGCGACACCGGTGTCGCCGAGCGCGTCCACATCGTGTACAGCCTGTCCAAGGACCTAGGTCTCCCAGGGTTCCGCGTTGGCGTGGTGTACTCGTACAACGACGCCGTCATCACCACGGCGCGACGCATGTCCAGCTTCACGCTCGTGTCTTCGCAAACGCAGAAGACGCTCGCCGCCATGCTCTCCGACGCGGACTTCGCCGACGCCTACATCCGCACCAACCGCCAGTCCCTCCGGGCGCGGCACGACCACATCGTAGCCGGGCTGGAACGCGCCGGCGTGCCGTGCCTGCGCAGCAATGCCGGGCTGTTCGTGTGGATGGACATGAGGCGGCTGCTCGGCGGCGACGCGACCGTCGCCGGCGAGCTCAGGCTGTGGGACCGGATGCTGCGGGAGGTGAAGCTCAACATCTCGCCAGGATCGTCGTGCCATTGCTCGGAGCCGGGCTGGTTCAGGGTGTGCTTCGCTAACATGAGCTTGGACACGCTGGATGTTGCACTCGCGAGGATGAGCCGATTCATGGACAGGTGGAACAAGGAAACGGCAGTGTCGACGCAGCAGCAATAGAGATGTAACAAAGTAAAATTTTGAGGGTAAATTACATTATTGGACAAACTAAATCACAGAAGAGTAGTTAATCAAGGGGATTCTTTCATAATGATTTTTCGATTGATGGTAACATCAATTTTGTAACAATCATTTTTCCTCTCTAATGGAGGGAGGGACACATATATACTTATGTATAAGAATTTTTACTTGGCTCATGCAAAGCGTCTTCAATACTTGCTCGCTAAAAAAAGAAACCTCCTATACTCATTCAGAGGTGTTTAGGACTGCTCCACTCCGTCAGCCAAAAAAAAAATGATTTTAACTTCAGGCACCCTGTTTAAGGAAAAATTGTGGAATTGTGAGAGCAGCTAAAGAGGTGCTCCACAAACTCCAGGTTTGTTTACGTGCTCGATGGTGGAGTTTGTGGAGCAGAGTTCGTAGAGCAATCCCAAACACCCCTCAATATCGTTTTGCTTTGTTTTTTCCTCCTCAATTGTGGTAACCTCTGATCATGTGCTCCCAATTTGTTCATTTTCTAACATCATGTTTTGTCTATATTTTTTGAAAATGTTTTATTGAGGTATTCGATGTGGTAAATTACTGATTGACTTCTTGTGATTGTAAAACATGTTTTTAATAGAACTAAAAAACATGTTATTGACCGGAGGTTTACTGCTATATAGTACACTTTTTACAAAAATGCAAGTCTTGAATAGATAGCGGACGTATTATTGATTAAAGAAAAAGAAATCGAGTTCCAAATGTCAACCCTTCCTTAAGTTGGTAAGCTTTGTCAACCAGCTAAATAAGGGAACACACGTATCCAGGATAACAAATTTTATGTAGCTGAGCTCATCTCTCTTTGATGTAGCTTGTGGAGATGCACAACAGAGTTATTCTAGAGACCTGGCTGGGTAGAAGAACACCTGGCAATGGTGATATTTGTACCAGCCGGTAGCTCGTTGCAGCATATAACATGTAAATTCTGGATTTTTTTTTTAAAAAAAGAAGCAGCATGAGAGGTACCCGTTATATATTCTTAGTAGAAGCGAAATATCAGGCGAACGCTATACAAACATAGCGACAAGAAGACAGAAATAATCTGGCATGCATTGGTCTAGGAAGAGGCTAAGAACTAAGTGTAGGGAAAAAATGAGAGAGTTACTATATTTTAGGTGTCTGAATTTCTAGAAATTTTTAGACAATAGCTTACACGATGATATAGTACAAGAACAACTCATGAGGAATAATTTATACTTTTCTATATAATCAAACAATAACAAAAGTGTATTACCTTACACGATGATGTAGTACAAGAACAACTCATGAGGAATAATTTATACTTTTCTATATAACCAAACAATAACAAAAGTGTATCTTGACGACGACGACGACAACAACAACAACAGACACATAAGACATAGGATAAATGAAAAAATTGTCTAACTTTTGCACCAAGAATACAAACTAAAGAGACAATGCAGCCATCAACCATATGTCGCTGCTCTATATAAGCTAAGTCAGTTCACTTGAGAATAGTCACGATGAACTTTGCTTCCTGGGCACCAAATGTGCAATCCAATTATTTTTTCCTAAAATAAAACTACCAACTACATCTTATATTAGACAAAATATATTAGAATCAATGATCTTTGAGCAAGTATTGGATCAAATTATTATTATTGTTGTTGGATATGCTAACTAGAGTGTAGCCAATCTATAAAATGAGAGAGTATACCTAGTTAATGGTCAAGTTTTTTTCTATTTTTTTTTTTGTTTGTAAGAATTTCTAGAAATAATCAATTTTACCACATATCCTAAGAATTAACATGGAGACTTCAAACCATTTAGTGATAGTAAGACGACCATATTTTAATGTTGTACCCAATTTTTCTCTCTCCAAAAATTAGTTAGTTTTGATGGGGAGTTTCACGAAACAGTTACCAAGACTGTTATGTCAACTTTTATGTTGATAACTGTCACAATGTCGAAACTCTCATTAGCTCTCTTTATAGTTAACCTAACAATTCCAAAAAATTGCAGATGCGTTATAAACTTATAACATTAAACGATGAAACTCTTTTGAATAAACCCCATTGAGGCATTCTTAGATACGTTTTATCTCCAGCTAGCAGTGCATGGCCTTTTTATCTATTTAGAAAAAAAAAACAAAAAAACAAAGCAGCGCATGAGTTGGGCAAGTGTTCGACGGCTTGCCGCTGCGTTTGCGTTGCCGGGCTTCGATTTTGTCAGCTTGCTGTGGAGCCAGACAGGAAATGCGGCGAATCGCCTCGACGGCGGACAAGCTCCGCGCTTTTGAGCTGGACACCGACACGGGAAGAGAGGCGAGAGCAGCACGGGAACCGAGAGAGATCCCCTGGTCCAGAGTTCCAGACTAAACACACGGTGTGGCGGTGGCCTGGTGGCATCAAATATTCCCGTCACCCTCCGACTCGGGCCGAGTCGGCCACTCGCGCCCCGCATGGCCCCATCAGCAAAGGCATCGTGTGTCCGCGTCCGCGCGTGTGTGGCCAGGTGGCCGAGGGAAAGGCCGGCGGCGTCCCTGCAGCTCGCGGCGCGTCTGCTGAACGCGTCCCGAACGACGAGGCCGCCTCAATTACATTAGGAGATGCTGTTGGCGAGCGCAGGGGCAACGCGTTGGGTAGGCCCCGGAGGTTGCCGCCGGATTGCCGCGCCCGCCACGAGCACGAGCACGGACGGGGCTTCGATTTTGTCAGCTTGCCTAGGAGCCAGCCAGCCGAGGAAATGCGGCGAATCGGCTCGACGGCGGACAAGCTCGCGCTTTTGAGCTGGACACCGACACCGGAAGAAAAGGGGAGAGCAGCACGGGAACCGAGAGAGATCCCCTGGTCCAGAGTTCCAGGCTAAACACACGGTGTGGCGGTGGCCTGGTGGCATCAAATATTCCCGTCGCCCTCCGACTCGGGCCGAGTCGGCCACTCGCGCCCCGCATGGCCGCATCAGCAAGGCAGCGTGTGTCCGCGTCCGCGCGCGCGCGCACCAGGGTGTGTGGGTGGCCAGGTGGCCGAGGGAACGGCCGGCGGCCTTCCTGCAGCTGCAGCTCGCGCCGCGTCAGCTGAACGCGTCCCGAACGACAAGGCCTGCCCAATTACATTAGGAGATGCTGTTGGCGAGCGCAGGGGCAACGCGTTGGGTAGGCCCCGGAGGTTGCCGCCGGATTGCCGCGCCCGCCACTAGCACGAGCACGGACGGCACGCGCTGCCGAACATGGATGGATGGATGGAGACCTCACGCCTGGTCCCCGCGGGTGTCCTGATGCTGCGCCGCGGGGACGGACGAACACTTGGCCGTTCTGGAGCGGCAGCCGGCAGGATCATCGGAGTGGACCTCCGCGTCATGCAGGATCGGAATTCGGAATCCATCCATCTTTTGCGCTGCACGGTTGGCAAGCTGGGTGCCCAGTGTCTTGTTCTTGTCTCGCCAGTCGCCACTTGTATGCCCGCGGCAGCCGCACCATCCTGGATTAACGAATCCCGAGTTCATATTCATATATGTGCCTGCCAGTCAGGCATCAGGCACGCATGCTGCATCGCAAGAATCGAAGCTTTTCCTATTCCTGGTTCTGGTTCGGGAAGTTGCAGTTGCTTCAGCTTTGGCCGAGCCGCCGCTTTTTTCTCGACGGCCGACTTGCAAAGCAAAGGATGCAATTGCACGGCTTCTAATGCACGCGCCGGCGCGTCAATCGCAATCCGGAAATCATTTGTTTCTGATAGTACGCTGTTAGTACGCGCTATTTTGTCATGGTTTTAATTTGCGCATTTGGTAGAGCAAGTTGCTCATGGGATCCCTGTGACCGATCTTCTTTGGTTGTTGTGAAGCAAATTGATGCTCGTTAACGTAGAGATCGGCGCAAGTGCGAGTCACTAGTCTTTGTTGTCGTCGGCACTTTGCAAATGGACAACAGACGACACATCTGAGAACCAACTTGCCATATCATAGAATATTTGTCACCATTTGGCTGGCGAGATCTTTTCCATCGTGTGTATATATACGCACAGTTTCTTAACCTTTGAGCTAACTCTTTTTATAAATTAAAGGCAGAAGATGTACATCATCACTTGTTCTAATACAACAGTTACGTACTGCCCAATATTTTTATAGTTGCGCCTACCGACTCGATATTTTATATTCGAAAAAAAACAGAGGTCCTTGCTAGCACTACATTTGTCGACGGACGGAACACAAATCGCTACACAGTATTGTCATGAATGTTTCAACACATAGCTACTAGCCGTGGTGTGTTCTTGATTGGCTTTCAAGTCTGGCCGATGCCTTTTGTTTGGCACCATTATCCATTGAAAAATTCAACCAAAGAAAATGACATTAGTTATCGCGAAAGTTCAGGAACAGAACGCCGCTAATTGAATAAAACCTGCTAATTTATCATCATCACAATACAAAAACGGTAACGGCGCCACGTAGGCTATATATAGGATGGGGTGGAACTAGTCAAGTCTCAGCATGGACCAGATCAATGAACAGGTGCATGATACAGTATCTCTCCCAGAAGGATCTCTTGACTTCTCTGCAAGCAAGCAAGCCATATATACCAAGCAAGCGCGCATGCTTACAAAATGCTTTTATTTTTAGCAAGTGGGTTTGACATGAGATCGATGAAGTTAACAGATGTGGTCATCTTGCAAGTCAACCCCCCAAGATAAACATCGCAGGTCGTAGGGCGTTGAGTTTGGTTTCACTTGTAGCAATAATAGCAATAGCAAACTGTGTTTGTCATCCTCCGGCCCGGCTGGAGTTTTAAGGGTTGACATTTGGCGTCGCTGACTCCACAAAGGAAATAGTAATAATAGTAAGAGAGTTCATGTCATCCAGGTCACATTCATCGGTCTCTGACGAGGGATATGTATGATGGAGATCGAGCGATCAGCCCAGGCCTCAGGCTAAGCCAGCAAGAAAACAAAACATGCTGACTTCATCTCCTGTATTTCGGGTTCGGCGCTGACATTCGTCCACCCATTTCTGGTTTGTGGTTTGTTCGTTTTCGCCGGCGGCGGCGGGTGAGGAAAGTCGACGCGCGACGGCGGCGGCTCTCTAAATATCTGCATGCGGACAAGATATGTGAAAATGATGGAGTACTAGCTAGGTTTGTTGGTTATTACCTAGTTTGACTAGAAATATAGAGGATATAATTAATTAATAATATTTATATCTCCAAAAAAATTATAATAAAAATGGATTCAGTGGTCTATTTAGTGATAACAATTATACTTCATAAACATTATTAGATATTCTTACCGATGGTCAAGTTTTTGACTCTTCAAAACGTGTATGTAGGGCAGAACGAGTAGACAAGATGCCATGGCCCATGGGGAATGAGACGAAAGAGTGCTTTGTGCAGTTTTTGTGTTGCATTTGGATGTCCTCCTCGGGGACGGTGAAGCTAGTTGTGCGCATGGGCAGTTCAAGATGGCACGAAGACGAGTGTGTGGCTCCATACTTCATGATGGATTGAGGAGAGATAAACACAAACAGAATTCTCAGAAGCCAAGGAACTGGTATGGGTGAGGAGATAAGGTCGTACGGAGAGAGGGCGAACGGGCGACCGTCGGGCGCCGCCGCGGCCCCCCGCCGCCGGTGAGCCCCGCGGGCCTCCGCGCCCCGCCACCCCCCTCGGCCGGGCGGCGCGGGTTCGCCTTTCCCGTCTTCCTCTTCTTTCCTCCTCCCCTCCCCCCCTCTCCCATCCTTTCCTCCAGCCTTCCTCCCTCAGATCCGGCCACCATGGAGCCTCCGTCGCCATCCCCATCCCTCGCGCGCCCGCCTGAGGTCGAGGCGGCGCTCGAGTTGGGTTCCCCTGGGAGACTGCTGGAGGCCATCTCCAAGCTCCAAGCCCAAGCGAGCTGCCGCACCCCCGAGCGGAACCCTAAGCGCCGCTGGGCCGATGCCGACGACCGCGTGCCTCCGCCCGGTGAGCTCTTCTCCGACTCGCCCGAGCTGCTGCGGATCCTCCTCGACCGAGGTCCTGATGCGTCCCCTGCCATCAGTGACCCGGAGGACGTCGATCCGGCGCTCGGCGCGGTAGGCGAGGAGCTCGTGCCCCAGGCGGCGGGCCCGACCAGGCGCCAGCATCGGAATCGCCGCCGCCGCCGCCAGGCCACCGGGCCGGCCCCCTCCTCGGGCTCGCCGGACCGCTGGCGACCCTCCTGGAGTCCTTCCCGACGGAGGCCGCCCAGCCTTCTCGCCCTGTGCGCCTCTCCAGCGTCCTTGAACGCCCCGCCGCCGCCGTGGAAGGTGAAGATGTTGGCCGCCCTGGCTCCCCGCGTCCGGCTCGCGCTGGGGACCGCTCGACGTGACGCGCTGGCCGCGGCTCCCCGCACTCGGTGCGGGATGGTGCCCGGCCACAGCGCGGTCGCTCCCCAGGGCCGGCGGACGCGACGACACACGCTCGGCGCTCCTCCCCGATAGAGGCCAACCAGCCCCGAACGTCTCCGGGGCGCGCGGACGTCCGCCCGTTGCGGCGCGCCACCGGACAGCCAATGGGTGGCGAGCGCCTTGGCCGTGGCTCCCCGCACCCGGTGCGGGATGCTGCCCGGCCGACGCGCAGCCGCCCCGCGCCGGCGAACGCGCCCCAGCGTGCGCGACGCCGCTCTCCTGCCCGCCAAGCCCCTCGCAAGACGCCTCCCGGAAGACGCTCTCCTGCACGCCAAACTCCTCGCAGGACGCCGCCGGCCTCACACCCAGCGCGCGCCCGGGGACACCCGGACCAGGATGGGTTCTTCCCGGTCCACAGCCGCCACTTTGGGAAGATGCGCCCGCGGCCGCCCTCGCCGCGTTCCCCTCGCCCCGTGCCGCCGGAGTTGAACGGGCTCTGCTTCAACTGTTTGCTGCCCGGACACGTTCGCGCGCAGTGCCGCAACGCCTCCAAGTGCCTCGCTTGTTGGAGGGAGGGTCATAGGGCCGAGGACTGCCCCAGCCAGGGGCGCCCGGGCGCCAAGCGCCGCCGCTCACCACAGCTTGATGTGGAACGCAGCGTGCGCCGCGCTGCAACACCTTCCCCTCCTCGCCGGCAGGGAGCGCCGCGGCCACAAGCACCTCGCCGCCCCGGGCGGGCGGTCCAGCCACCTCCTCCACCACCCCCTCCTCCACGCCAGGACCCGCCTCCTCCACCACCACCTCCGCCGCGACGCGACCCGCCTCGCCACCATCCGCGGCGTGGTGTGCGGCGCGACTGCTCGACGGTGGGCGACCGACGGGGCCAGGCCGGGTGCGAGGAGCCCCGGGACCCAGAACGTCCACGTGACCCCGAGAGCCCGCCGCGCCAGCAGCGCCGTGTGTCGCAGCATGCGCGCGGTCAGCCCCCGCCGCCTCCGGACCAATCGTCTGCGCCCAGTGGTCCTGCTGGCGCCGACGGTCCGTCCGCGGAGGCCGGGGAGACCTCCGCAGCCGCTGCTCAAAGGGCGCAGCAGGGATTCGCCTCTATGGTGGTGGTGCCGCGATCTGGGGAGATCGACATCGCAGAGAATGCGCTCGCCTGCGCTCTGGTGGCCACGGTGGGGGGGACTAGGCCGGTGGTCTCTCGTGGGACTGTGCGGGACGCCCTGATCGACCAGTTCGGGATCAACCCCGCTGACCTTGACGTCAAGATGCACGAGCCGGAAGATTTCCTTGTTCGATTCGCCAACAACGCCGACCGCGACCGTGTCCTCGCGTCCACTCCTTGGGGCCCCATCCTCCCTCTGCGTTGGTCGCCCTGGAGTAGGGCGCGAGGGGGTGACGCGGAGTCCTTCCGCCACCGTGTCCTGTTGGCTCTCAGGAACGTTCCGGCCCACGCCCGGAATGTGGACACGGCGCAGCGTGTGCTCGGACGCTGCTGCTCCGCGGTGGACCTCACGGAGTTACGGGACAGGCGCCCGGAGGACGACCGTGAGTTCTTCGTCACGGCGTGGTGCAGACATCCGGCGCTCATTGACCCCCTCAAAACAATCTTCGTCCCGGAGCCGCTCGTCGGCGGCCTGCTGCCCGAGGACCGCACGGACGTGCCCGGCATGACCTACAAAGTCCAGGTGCGCCTGGTGCGGCACTATGACCCGGACGCCCCCGACGAGGACGATGATGATGACCTCGACGGCGGCGATCCGCCGGACGCGGGCGAAGACGCGGGTGGCACACACCACGACTGGGATGACTTTGATGACTACGACCCTGGCCGCAGCTCCGACAATAGCTCTGAGGCAACTGACCCGCGCCACCGCAACCACCACCCAACCTCCCCGTACCCCCCAGACTTGTTCGACGCAGCAGCGAAGGTGGCACGTATGCCGACATCCATCCTGGTCGGTGGCCTCCAGTGCCCCCTTGGGCATGCTGTTGAGGACCCCAGGGGTGCCCGTGCTTCCTCGACTGTCGCTTCGCCCGGCCGCTGGGAGCCCCTCTCGGCCCCGGAAGCGCCGATGCTGGACTTTGGGGCGGTCCAGGTGGCTGCTGCGCACTCACCAACGCCGGGCTGCTCCACCCCGCCGCGGGACTCCCTGCCTTCTACGCCGCGCATGCTGCTGCACCAGCTCATGGACTGCTCGCCACCGCTCATAGTCCACCGTGTCACGCCGATGACGGGGGTGGTCGGCCGGTTCTTGGCTCTTGCGCCCCAGCTTCTCCACGGCGGCAAGAGCGTCCAGACCCCGCCACCGTCGTCCCCTCAAGACTGGTGGGCTTCCTGTGCGACCACCGAGCTACTCTTCGTCAACCAAGACGCGGGCACCAAGCACACACCGCCAGCTTCTCCTCTCACTGTGAGTGGGGCAGCGGACGAACCCACTGTGAGGGCCTTCGCCTCACCACGGGAGGAGCCGGCCGCCCCTGCTCCTGTGGCCGTGGAGGCGCCCGGCGACACGCTGGCAGCCCCCGGTCGGTGCGCCCGCTGATGTTGCCGCGCCGGTTGTCCAGCCACGGCCCCCCAGCGCCGCGGACCTGGCCTCTGCTCCGCCACCTGGGCAGGCCGCCCCCCAGCCCGCGGACCAGCCTGTGGCCGTGGAGGGACCGGCCCAGGACCCTGCATCGCCCCTTGTGCAGGCCCCCGCGCCGTCGGTCCCTTCAATCACTGCCTTCGTGGACTCCATCAGGTTGCCGCTCCAGCAGCCGCTCGTCTTCTCGCCTCCACGCGTTCGCGTCGCGGGGTTGGCGCGGACTGGGAGCCCAGACGCAGCACCCGCCTCGCCGCTAAGTACCCCTACCGCGACCCTGTGCCCGAGCGCCAGGCGAGACGCGTGCTGACGAGCAAGTGGACGGGCAAGCCGTCCATCCTCACTTCTGCGGACACGGACGCGGCAGTCCAGCACCAGTTCAGCCAGGCCTTCAGGGATACCTCGCCGACCTCACGGCGCGAGATGATGCGCGTCCTCTTCCACCAGCGCGTCGAGATTGCTTCGCCTGAGCTGCGCACAAGTCGCCCATTGGTTTCCCCATGAGTGCTGATCACCTCCTCATCTGGAACGCGCGGGGACTCAACTCCCCCGCCCGACGCAGCGTCGTTCGCAACATTGTCGCCAATCATCGTGCATCGCTAGTTTGTCTCCAGGAAACCAAGATGGCAGCTTATGATGTAACCGTGAACAATGATGTGGTAGGGATGGACTTTGATTACACGTGTCTCCCTACTGTGGGTGCGGCTGGCGGCGCCGTCACGGCTTGGCGCCGCGACCAGTGGCGCGCAGCTGCGCAGTTCACCAGGCGCTTCTCAGTGTCGATCCTCCTAGAGCCGTTGGATGGCTCCAGCCAACCGTGGTGGCTGTGCAACGTGTATGGACCGACACTGGATGCCGACAAGCCGGATTTTCTGCAGGAGTTACGTGATGTAAGGGCCGCTTGCAACGGCCCCTGGCTCGTCTGCGGGGACTTCAACATCATCTACATGGCGGCGGACAAGAACAATGGCCGCCTCCACCGAGGACAGATGCGCGCATTCCGCCGGGTCATCGACGACTTGAGCTTGGTAGAGGTCCACCTAACGGGCAGGCTTTACACCTGGTCGAACGGACGTGATCTCCCAACCCTCGAGCGCCTTGACCGCGCTTTCGGCGACCAAGACTGGATCTCGCACTTTGCCTCGCACCACCTGCGCTGCCTCTCCTTCGACTCTTCCGACCACGCGCCACTCCTCCTGCTACTGCTGTCGGCCGCTTGGGGGCCTCCCCGTTTCCGGTTCGAGCTGTGCTGGGTGAAGGTCAGGGGCTTCACGGAGGTCGTCCGGGAGGCCTGGGGACCGTGGCTCCCAAACCTGGACGCCTGCCGCGCGCTGGACCAGAAGCTGCGCTTCCTGGCCAGGGTGCTGCGCAGCTGGAGAGCTTCCTGCGTTGGGAATGTGCCTATGCGTCTGGCCGCCTCTCGAGTCGTCATCTATGAGCTGGAGATGCTTCAGGAGTCAGCACCCCTTGCCCCGGCCGACCTGGAGTGGTTGCGTGAGCTCAAGGGGAACGTGCTGGGGCTTGCCTCTCTTACGCGCACGATGGCAAGGCAGCGTGCGAGGACGCGCTTCCTAGCTGAAGGGGACGCTTGCACGAAGTTCTTCCACCTGCAGGCCTGTCACAGGCGGCGCAAGAACCACATCCTCGCCATTAATCACGATGGGCACACTTTCACCGATGAGGAGGCCAAGGCCGGCATTGTTTACACGTTCTACAACAACCTCATCGGAAAGCCGTTCCCCCGCCTGCACGGTATTGACCTCCACCAGCTGGGGCTCCCTCACCTGGACCTCTCTGAGCAGGCTGCACCCTTCACGCCGGAGGAGGTCCTCGCGGCGATCCGGGAGACACCGTCCGACCGTGCGCCCGGACCTGACGGCTTCTGTGGTGGTTTCTACAAGGCCGCGTGGGAAATCGTGAGCCCAGACATCCTGTGTTTCTTTGAGGCCCTTTGGGATCAGGACTTCAGGAGCTTTCACCTTGTGAATGAGGCCGTCATGATCCTGCTCCACAAGACACAGTCGCCGGAGGGCCTCACAGACTACCGCCCCATCAGCCTCATCCACTCCATGGGTAAGCTGTTCTCCAAGGCGTTGGCGCTGCGCTTGGTGACCAGGATGCCCGAGCTGGTTTGCAACAACCAGTCGGCCTTCATCAGGGGGAGGATGATTCTTGAGAACTTCAGGACGGTACAGTTGGCGTGCCGTTGGCTGCACGCGCACCGACGCCCAACCGTACTGCTGAAGGTGGACCTGGCCAAGGCTTTCGATACTGTGGCCTGGCCCTTCCTGCTTGAGGTGCTGGAGCACTTGGGCTTCCCCCTTCGGTGGCGCGACTGGGTTTCAGCGATGCTGTCCTCGGCCAGCACGAGAGTGTTGGTCAACGGCCGCCCCGGACGCCGCATCTGCCACCACCGCGGCCTCCGTCAGGGGGACCCCCTGTCTCCATCACTATTTGTCATTGTCATGGAGGTCCTCAACGCCCTAATCTCGACCGCTGACAGGCGTGGTCAGCTGCTGCCCCTACCGGGACACGTCGCACGTTGTCGTGCTTCTGTCTACGCTGACGACCTCGTCGTCTTCCTCAGCCCAGCGACAATTGACCTGGAATGCATGCGCCAGATGCTCGAGCTCTTCGCAGGGGCGTCAGGTCTAGAGACCAATATCCACAAGTGCTCCATCATGCCCATTCGCTGCTCCGAGGAGGAGGTCGCTCTGGTGTTGCAGACCTTCCCTTGCAAGGTGCAGCCCTTCCCCTGCCGCTACCTTGGGGCGCCCCTGTCTGTCTCCCGGCTTAGACGACAGGACGAGCAACCCCTCATTGATGCGGTGGCCTCGCGCATCCCAACTTGGAAGGCGAACCTCCTGAACGCGGCAGGCCGCAAGACGTTGGTACAGAGCAGTTTATCGGCCATACCCGTGCACGTGTCCATCTCCTGCTCCCTATCGCCGTGGGCAATTAGGGAGATCGACAAGCGCCGTCGGGGCTTCCTCTGGGCAGGCAAAGACTCGGTGGCAGGTGAAAGGCCCTTGTTTGGTTTTGATAATTGAGTGACAACTTTAGGTGAACTAACATGTGTGATGATTGAGATACACAGGAGTTAGTTCACAAGCACATGTGTGTGAGCAACATATGCCATGGTGGAGATGGTTTGGGGATGTTGTGAGGCTCAACACATGAGTTGATGAAGGAGCTCATTGCAAATGAGACATGACATGGAGTCATGTGACCAAGAGGTGAAGATCAAGATGAGGCTTGGCTTGATGGACCGGTTGCAAGTGTGAAGGGCAAGTTGAGGCTGCAAAGCGAAGGACCATGCGATGGTGAAGCTTGGGCAAGACTTGGCGCCGATGGACCGACGCAACGGTGAAGAGCAAGTGAGGTCAAGATCGATGGACCAAGAGTGTCACATGATGATATGAAGTGGATCATATCATTTGATGATCGTGTCATGCATGCGGTGCATTGGCACAATGGAGGATGACGGTGGAGATGGAAATGCGCAAGGCAAAGGTATAACCTAGGGCATTTCATTTCACCGGTCTAAGGTTGAGTAGAGAAGTACTTGACCGGATTTAGGATAGATGGCCGTACTATCAAGAGGGGTAATCTTGTTTGCATATCGGTCATCTAGTGCCACTTGAGCGATCTAACATTGCGATGTGCTAGGATCGAGTGGTGTTGTGAGATGAAGAGAAAATCCTTTGAAAATGATTGTAAAAATGCTAACACACAAGCACATGGAGAAAATTGGAGGCATATTTTCCATTGCGCTGGATGCAAATTGTTGTTAGAAACATGCTATCTATGGTGGTCAAGTTGGTATACTTGTGGGATAGCATGGTGGAGAAGATTGCGTTTTCGACGGGTTGTAAATCATGGATTTACAAGCGCCGGACGCGGCGGTCGGACGCGTTAGCCAAGCGGGGCGGACGCGTCCGCGCGTGGAAGGTTGGCGTGGGCGGCTGGCTCGGGCGCTGCTGAGCGCCGGACACCGAGGAGGCGCGTCCGGCGCACGCCGGACTCGGACCAGAAACTTCTGGTGCCGAGTGCCGCGTGAGCGCGTTCGCCAGACGCGCGCCGGACGCAGGCGGCGGACTCGGGCGAGTCACTGTTTGGCGTCCGGCGGTTCTCTGTGCGCGCGGGCGGTGCTGGTGGATGCACTGGCCGGACGCGTCCAGCGGTGGTCACCAGGCGCGTCCGGCGTAGGGTTTCTGAGCAGATCGTGAGGTAGCCGTTGGGGATCAACGGTCGACTTCAAACGGTTGGTACACGTGGCATGACGAGGAGCGCCGGACGCGGCTTGGAGTGTCCGGCGGTGGAGGCCGGACGCATCCGGCGCTCGTGTTTCGGTTGCCCGAGGTGGCAACGGCTAGTTTCAGCCCTTGGGGCTATATATACGTGGTTTGGCCGGCTGTGGCCGGTTGCTGAGCACGCCCTGGCTATGTTGCCTTGTGTGGTGGTGCTTGGAAGCCCTCTAACTCACATATGCTTGGTAGTGACCATCCGATAGTGTGAGAAGAGCGATTCTAGTGCGAGTGCTTTGTGAGATTGCATTTGTGGCACTAGGTGGTTGTGTTGCAAGCCGGAGAGCTTGTTACTCTTGGAGGATTGTCACCTCCTAGACGGCTTGGTGGCAAGTGGCTCCGTGGTAGCACGCGTGGAGATACGGTGCTCCGGAGAAGAGATTGTGAGAGGTTCGGTGCTCACCTCGCGGGGATCGCGAAGAGTAGCCTTATTGGATTGCGCGTGTCATTGAGTTACCACCCTTGCGTGTGTGGGTTTGCTCGGTGCCTTGAGGGGCTCACTTGAGAGTGGTGTCTTGCGGTGCCTTGCGGGGCGTGCCTTGAGGGGCAAGTGACTTGAGGGTCACACCGGAGAACCATCTAGGTGAAAAAAACCGGAGGAACCACCGAAGGTGTTGGTCGACACAACAGGACGTAGCTTGGGGGCAACCAAGTGAACCTGGTGAAAAATCGCCGAGTCATCTTGTGTCCACACTTCGCGGTGGTTTGCAATCTCTTTCACAAGCTTTGTATTTACTTTCCTTACATTCTTATATAGCTTGTGTAGTTGCTCTTGTGGTTAGTTAGCTTGAGTAGCTTGTTAATCACCTTCTTGCTTGTGTAGCTAGAAGTAGAGTATTTTGCCTTGCTTAGTTTGTGTAGTTAAGTAAGTTTGAGCTCTTGGGTTTGGCTTGTATAGCTTTGTCCTTGAGCATCTAGTGAGCTTAGGTTGGCTTTGTGCTGTTGCTCATTAGAATTGTGTAGGTGCACCCCCGGTTGCTAAAGTACTAGTTGCTTAGGTTTGTGCGACCTTGCAAGCTAGACTTGTTTAGTGTGCACTAGCTAGATTGGCACCTTGTCTTCTTGTTTAGGATCCTTTATAAGGTGCATCTAGAGACATAGATAGAGGGGTGAAGTCTTGGCTAGGCCGATAGATTTAATTCCGCACTTATATCGGTTAGCCGGAGCGATTAGTTTTAAAAAGGACTATTCACCCCCCCCTCTAGTCCGCCATCTCGACCTTACAAGTGGTATCAGAGCTAGGTCTCTCATTTTAGTGGTCTTAACCGACCCGAGATGATGGCGGCTTATGGGCTAGATGTTGAGTGTCCACACATTTTTGATGGCACACACTTTGCACGGTGGAGAAATTGGATGTCATGCAATTTTAAGTTTATTTCTCCTCAAATGTGGTGGATTGTAGATGTGGGCTTCTCTTGTGCAATTGAAAGGAAAACTCAAGCACAAAAGAAATGCTTCACTCTCAATTGCCAAGCTACTAACATCTTCTATAGATCTTTGGATGATAGCATATTTGAGGAGATCATGGATTTTGAGTCCGCCCATGAGATTTGGGTATATCTCAATGAGAAGTATGGAGCGGCCTCCGATGTTGTTGATGAGGAGTCCATGTTGGTGGCACATGAGGTTGTTGAGCATGACCATAACAAGGTTGTTGTGGAGGATTGCTCCACCTCATGGTCAAGTGAGGAAGATGATCGATCTACCTCAAGCTCACTTGACAAGATGGAGGATGATGCCTCAAGTGATGCAAGTAATGATTCTACCCCAAGCACACTTGATGGCGATGATGGTTCATGCTCCAATGATGATGCTACTACAAGCTCTCCGACATCATCATATTGCTTCATGTCACAAGGTGACACTAAGGTATCAAGTTGCAATGTGATTGATCATGCCTCTTATGATGAGCTTGTTAGTAGACTTGCTAGCATGACCATGTATTTAGAAAATGAGAAAGCAAAAACAATGAATCTTGAAAGTGAAAACTCTTTTCTAAAGATAACATGTGAACAACAAAAGCATCTACTTTATGTTACTACTTGTTCACATGATGTGCTAAAATTGACTCATGAGCAACTTTGTGTTACTCATGAAAACTTGTTGAAAGATCATGCTTTTCTCACTAAGAAGTTTTCCTTTGAAGAAATTAAAACTAGTGAGAGCTCATCACTTGGGTTGAATGATCAATCACATATGACTAACCTTTGTGATGTAGGGAAGAAGCATGTATCCACCTCTCATAATGATTTACTTGATATACCATGTTCTTCACAATTAGATGCTTGTTCTACTTCTATGTCTTGTGAGACTAATCTTTTGAAGGAGAACAATAGACTCAAAAGCAAAGTGAAGAATTTGAACAACAAGCTAGAGAGGTGCTACAACTCTCAAGTCACCTTTGAACACATGTTGAAGAACAAGAGAAGATATGGTGACAAGAGTGGCCTTGGTTTCAACAAGGACAATGTTGGGGTGAGTGAAGTGCCAAACATCACACATTCTCAACTCTTGAAGAGCTACAAGAGATTTGGCAACATGAATGGCATCCGCTACAACAACACCAACATTAAGGGAAAGAAATGGGGCAAGAGAAAGTATGAGAAAGAAATGAAGAAGCTAGAAGAAGAAAGGCTCTCTCATTTCATGTGCTTTCAATGCAATGAAATGGGACATCTAGCAAGAACTTGCCCAAACAAAGAGGAGTCTCAACCAAAGCCACAAGATGAGCAAGAAAAGAAACCCCAAGATCAAGTCAAGATCAATCATGAAGATATAATTGATGACTTGAAGATGAAGAAGAAAAAGAAAACAAGAAGGGGTGGAAGAGCAAGGCATTCAACTCCTATTCAAGATGCCAAGATGATGATGAGCAAGAATCAAGAGAAGAAAGATTTGGCTCACATCAAGTGCTTCAAGTGTGAAGATATGGGACACTATGCCTGGGGTGTTCCATCAAGCTTGAGAAGAAGGCTCAAGCAACTCATAAGAGGCAAGGCAATGAAGAGCATCACATGAGCAATGAAGAAAAGGCTCAACTAAAGAGAAGATGCTATTCATGCCGGGAAAGGGGACACATGGCTCATTCATGTCCCCTAGGTAACAATTCTAAGCCTATTTCAATTGATGCAAATAATATGCTTAGAAAGGATGACAATGGTACATGGTTTCTATTGAAAAACATCCCGCTACTCATACTAAGGCTTTGCCTAAGTATGTTGCTCCTAACTTGAGAGGACCCAAACATGTTTGGGTACCATCAAAAAGTGGATGATTGTGTGTAGGTACCATGGCATTGGAGACTTGATTCAATTGAGTTCATTTCATTCATCATTTGATTGAATCAAGTATTGAAGCTTAGTACTATTTCTTTCCCAATGCCAAGTCATGACTAGTGAAGTCCAATGTGCTACAACATACAAGTGCAATAATCAAGTTGTGGTAATCAATTGGTATTCGAAGGCTTGCAAATTATTTGAGTTGAAGCTTGCTAATGGATGATCATGAGTTATCAAAGGTATATTCCTAGTTGATCTATTCATTTGGGTGCATATGAGTTGATTGAATTGGATATATGCATATGTTGCTTGCTATGAGGAGTTTGAATGGATTAATTGCTTAGTAGTCAATTTTGAATTAGTTTGGTTGGATATGATCACAAGATGACTCTTAATAAGTGGTTTGAATGGATATATGTCTTGTGTTGGTATTCAAACAAATTGATATCAAGTTTGACTCAATTTGAAGAGGCATAGCTCAATTGCTTAAAATCTGTTCAAATATTTAGAATCTAAGCTAGCTGAAAAGACGGCCATGATTGAGTGATCAAATTTATTTGGATTGGCTTGAAATTTGGTATGAATGCTCTACACTTATGGTACAATATGCTGTACAAACTTCATGAAGATTGGATAAGAATTGCTTCGGTTTTGGAGTATATCTTGTCAGCATTAGTGCATCAGTTTTCAGCATGCAACAGTAAGTGAAGATGTGAAATCTGGTAGCAATCTAGAAGGCCAATGAAGCTCAAATTTTTATAGCTGCTGGTATACTAAATGTTGCACATCTCCACCAAATTTCATGGCATTTGGAGCTGTACATTGTGAGATATGAATTATTCTTTGAAGAGTACAGAATCTGCCAGAAAAGTGACTATCATTGGTTATATCAAGAGTCACTCAAATTGAAAGGTCCTCAAGTTGGTTTCATGTTTACAAGTGGTTGAGGAACCTAAGTTTGGGTTTGAATTGGTCTAGAAGCATGAAGAATAATGAGTACAAGGTCATTTGATTGTGAAGTGTATTTGTTACACAGTTGGGTACTCAAATCGAAGATCAAGATCAAACTCAAGATGAAGATGAAGTTTAAGTTCTAGTGACAAATTGAAGATCATTTGGTAGAAAGAAAAGAACTTAAACAAGAAAGAAAAGGACTTAAGGAAGATTTCAAGTGATTCATCATATCAAGTCCAAAGGATCAATCAAAGAAAGGCAATTCAAGTGAGTGTCAAGGATAGTTCTTGGTGATCCAAGAGATATTGGAGATGCTCGGTTGAAGCAATCAAAAGGGTTGATAAAGTAAGCAAGCAACACCTAAGATAGAGAGCAATACATGACAAGTCAAGAAATAATATAAGTGGTGCACAAGTGGTACCCATTCAAGTGGTATTCTCTCATGCAAGCAAGAATCACAAGAAGAAGCGGGCCAACCACAACAAGAAAGTGCACTTGATCTCAAGTGGGTTTTCATCTCATATGGGTGAAGCATGGTATTCAATCATGGTATCTATTGGCTTCATCAAGCTTATAAATGGACTTCACATTGCTATTGGAGTAATAAAATTGGAATCTATGTGACTATCCTCTACTCCAACATAGCAAAGGTATCATTGTATTGTGCATGATCATTTCATCCCTTACTAGTATGCGGTTAGTGCATATAGTACATGCTTATTAGGATCATGCATAACAATGAAATGTTTTAAATTCATAGTCTATCACTGTTGCTTGATTGTTTGATTTATCTAGTGGTATGAGTATGAGTTTGTTCATGAGCTAGTGAACCCAAGTACTTGATCTAGTTTGAATTGCATATAAGTTTCAAGTACAACATTGACAAGATAACCCTTCTAGTGAGGTGTGAAGAAGCTTGTCATTGGTTCAAACCGGACTTGGATGTTTATAAGTGATTCATATTGGCTCAAGTCAAAGAAATAGAAGCTCATGAAGACTATCAAGTTCAAGAATTGGTTATTCATGATAAATCCAACAAGTGGTTACCATAATGATAGTTCTTGCAAGAAATGTCTAGTCTATCACTATCTTCAAGTGGTGTTCCTGCAAGTGGTATGGTACACATGGTTTTCATTCAAGTGGTATCTAGTACATCAAGAAGATGGTTCCACAAGTGATCCTCAACTTTAAAGTGATCAATTCAAATCAAGAGAAGCTACCCTCACCGACAAGAAAGTGTTTTCTGATTGGTTTGACTCATGCTTTGTCATAGGGGAGGAGCCCCACTTCATCGGTATTAGAGACAAAGAAACTTCAAGTGACCTAAATGTAGTATCTTTGGTGCTATGACAAAGGGGGAGTGCCCAATGCATAGTTACAAGTGGATTCCTTGCAACTACATGTGGATTTTACAAGTGGTGTCATTCCAACATATGGTGTTGTCCATCAAAAATGAAGATTCAAGACTCAACCATCAACCCCTAGTTCCAATCCTTTGCATCAAGAGAATTTTTCTTACATGTGGTATCTTCAAGTGGTATTGCTTGCATACCTTTATGGTCATTGATGACAAAGGGGAGAGAATTGTACAAAGATATGCGAAGAAGCATACAAAGGGGAGAATGCGAAGAAGCATACAAAGGGGAGAAATATGGAACAAAAGAAGCATACAAAGGGGAGTAGAAAATGGACATGGATCAAGAGGGAGCAACATTAAAGAATGGAGGAGGATAAAAAATTCCCGATTAAGAGAAGCACACAAGTAGGGGGAGCAAGCTCATGAACTTGTTTGATTGCATTTGATATGTGCATATTCATGTGCTTGCTTGCATTCGCATAAGTTCTTATATTTCAATATGCAATGCTTGTGTGGTGAATGCTAGTTATAGAACTTGATTGATGATTTGAAAAACTAGCACGTATAGGATGGTTTAGCTAGTCACATGTGCTTTACAAGTGGTATTAGAACCTTGCTTATAATGTTGATCTCATGAGGGATCTAGTGTTTTGTTTCATGTGATATCTAGCTAACCATGATGCTAAGGATGAACTTCAATGGTGCAACTCCGTTTGGTATCACGCTTCAAAGGTTTATCTCATACACCTTAGCATCACTTAGTAGTGTTAACTCTCCCAAAATTTTCATATTTATGCATGTGTGCAAGCTTGAAACCAAACCATTTGAGCACACATGTAGGGGGAGCTATCACTACCAAGTTGACTTTGTGGTACTTATCCAAATCATAACATTGAGCTTAAATGTTGGATAAGTGACATAAAGTCCAAATATTCTTAAATTTCAGATCTTTGTAGAGTTGTCATCAATTACCAAAAAGGGGGAGATTGAAAGGCCCTTGTTTGGTTTTGATAATTGAGTGACAACTTTAGGTGGACTAACATGTGTGATGATTGAGATACACGGGAGTTAGTTCACAAGCACATGTGTGTGAGCAACATATGCCATGGTGGAGATGGTTTGGAGATGTTGTGAGGCTCAACACATGAGTTGATGAAGGAGCTCATTGCAAATGAGACATGACATGGAGTCATGTGACCAAGAGGTGAAGATCAAGATGAGGCTTGGCTTGATGGACCGGTTGCAAGTGTGAAGGGCAAGTTGAGGCCGCAAAGCGAAGGACCATGCGATGGTGAAGCTTGGGCAAGACTTGGCGCCGATGGACCGACGCAACGGTGAAGAGCAAGTGAGGTCAAGATCGATGGACCAAGAGTGTCACATGATGATATGAAGTGGATCATATCATTTGATGATCGTGTCGTGCATGCGGTGCATTGGCACAATGGAGGATGACGGTGGAGATGGAAATGCGCAAGGCAAAGGTATAACCTAGGGCATTTCATTTCACCGGTCTAAGGTTGAGTAGAGAAGTACTTGACCGGATTTAGGATAGATGGCCGTACTATCAAGAGGGGTAATCTTGTTTGCATATCGGTCATCTAGTGCCACTTGAGCGATCTAACATTGCGATGTGCTAGGATCGAGTGGTGTTGTGAGATGAAGAGAAAATCCTTTGAAAATGATTGTAAAAATGCTAACACACAAGCACATGGAGAAAATTGGAGGCATATTTTCCATTGCATTTGGATGCAAATTGTTGTTAGAAACATGCTATCTATGGTGGTCAAGTTGGTATACTTGTGGGATAGCATGGTGGAGAAGATTATGCGTTTTCGACGGGTTGTAAATCATGGATTTACAAGCGCCGGACGCTTGCGTCGGACGCGCTGGCCGAGCGGGCGGACGCGTCCGGCGCGTGGAAGGTTGGCGTGGGCGGCCGGGCTCGGCGCCGTTGAGCGCCGGACGCCGAGGAGGCGCGTCCGCGCGCACCGGACTCGGACCGAAACTTCGGTGCCGAGTGCCGCGTGAGCGCGTTCGCCCGACGCGCCGGACGCGACGGCGGACTCGGGCGAAGTCACCGTTTGGCGTCCGGCGGTTCTGCGGCGCGGCGGCGGGGCTGGTGGATGCACCGGCCGGACGCGTCCGGGCCGGTGGTCACCAGCGCGCGTCCGGCGGGGTTTCGCGAGCGATCGTGAGGTAGCCGTTGGGGATCAACGGTCGACTTCGAACGGTCGGTACACGTGGCGTGACGAGGAGCGCCGGACGCGGCTTGGAGCGTCCGGGCGGTGGGCCGGACGCGTCCGGCGCTCGTGTTTCGGTTGCCCGAGGTGGCAACGGCTAGTTTCAGCCCTTGGGGCTATATATACGTGGTTTGGCCGGTTTGGGCGATTCTTGCCGAGCACGCCCGGCTTTGTTGCCTTGTGTGGTGGTGCTTGGAAGCCCTCTAACTCACATATGCTTGGTAGTGACTATCCGATAGTGTGAGAAGAGCGATTCTAGTGCGAGTGCTTTGTGAGATTGCATTTGTGGCACTAGGTGGTTGTGTTGCAAGCCGGAGAGCTTGTTACTCTTGGAGGATTGTCACCTCCTAGACGGCTTGGTGGCAAGTGGCTCCGTGGTAGCACGCGTGGAGATACGGTGCTCCGGAGAAGAGATTGTGAGAGGTTCGGTGCTCACCTCGCGGGGATCGCGAAGAGTAGCCTTATTGGATTGCGCGTGTCATTGAGTTACCACCCTTGCGTGTGTGGGTTTGCTCGGTGCCTTGAGGGGCTCACTTGAGAGTGGTGTCTTGCGGTGCCTTGCGGGCGTGCCTTGAGGGGCAAGTGACTTGAGGGTCACACCGGAGAACCATCTAGGTGAAAAAAACCGGAGGAACCACCGAAGGTGTTGGTCGACACAACAGGACGTAGCTTGGGGGCAACCAAGTGAACCTGGTGAAAAATCGCCGAGTCATCTTGTGTCCACACTTCGCGGTGGTTTGCAATCTCTTTCACAAGCTTTGTATTTACTTTCCTTACATTCTTATATAGCTTGTGTAGTTGCTCTTGTGGTTAGTTAGTTTGAGTAGCTTGTTAATCACCTTCTTGCTTGTGTAGCTAGAAGTAGAGTATTTTGCCTTGCTTAGCTTGTGTAGTTAAGTAAGTTTGAGCTCTTGGGTTTGGCTTGTGTAGCTTTGTCCTTGAGCATCTAGTGAGCTTAGGTTGGCTTTGTGCTGTTGCTCATTAGAATTGTGTAGGTGCACACCCGGTTGCTAAAGTACTAGTTGCTTAGGTTTGTGCGACCTTGCAAGCTAGACTTGTTTAGTGTGCACTAGCTAGATTGGCACCTTGTCTTCTTGTTTAGGATCCTTTACAAGGTGCATCTAGAGACATAGATAGAGGGGTGGAGTCTTGGCTAGGCCGATAGATTTAATTCCGCACTTATATCGGTTAGCCGGAGCGATTAGTTTTAAAAAGGACTATTCACCCCCCCTCTAGTCCGCCATCTCGACCTTACAGCAGGCGGCAAGTGCAAGGTGGCGTGGCAGACGGCGTGCGCGCCTAGGGACCTCGGCGGCCTTGGCCTCCCGGACCTGCGGATTCAGGGCTTCGCGCTACGTCTGCGCTGGGAGTGGCTGAGGCGGACCAGGCCAGACTCCGCTTGGGCGTCCTTGCCACACACCTCGGAGAGGGCTGTTCAGCAGATGTTTGCCTCCTCCTTTCACTCGGTGGTTGGCAATGGGGAGACCACCCTATTCTGGACAGACTGCTGGCTGCCATGCGGCCCCCTGTGCGCCGTCGCCCCTTTGCTGTTCGGCCATGTCGGCCCACGGAGACGGAGGCGTACAGTCAGAGATGCGCTGCACAACCGCACTTGGACACAGGACGCGCGTGGCGCGCTGTCCGCGGCGTACGTCGACCAGTTCGCGCGCGTCTGGAACCTCACGGAGCCTGTCCAGTTAGACCCACTCACGCCGGACCGCTTCGTGTGGCACTGGACGACCAGTGGTGTCTACTCCAGCGCCTCGGCTTACCAGGCTTTCTTTCTGGGACGGACGCGACTAGCAGGGGCGAATGAGCTTTGGGGGGCTTCCGCGCCACCAAAGGTGAAATTCTTCTTCTGGCTCGCCTTGCTAGGCCGCTTGTGGACCGCGGAGCGCAGGAAGCGGCACGGACTGCAACAGCTGGACGCCTGCGCGTTCTGCGACCAGCTGCCCGAGACCACTGACCACCTGCTCGCCGGGTGCGTACTCACCAGGGAGGTTTGGTTCCGCACGCTGCTGCGCACGGGCCGCTCCGACCTTGTACCTCCCCCGGACGCGGTGCTCTCCGACTGGTGGCTTCAGATGCGGGAGCGAATACCTCGCCAGTATCAAAGGGGATTCGACTCCGCTGTCCTCCTCGTCTCCTGGGTGCTGTGGAAGGAACGCAACAGGAGGACCTTCGATGGCGCCCGCAGGACTTTGCTGCAGATCTTGGGGAACATTAATGAAGAAGCGGACGCTTGGCTGGCGGCATGCTTTCGTAGCATTGCCCCGCTTTTCGCGTCTTAGAGCTCGCACTCTTCTGTCCGACCTGTCGCAAATTGGTTTAGCTTTGAAAGTCACATCTCCTAGCACCACCGTTCAACCCGGTGACTTGTGTAAGTGTGTGCGCGTCCGCCCCATGGCAGCTCGCTGCTGGGTGAACGCTATGTATAACTCTAACTTCCCTTAATGAAAAACGTGCCATTGCACGGTTTCGAAAAAAAAAAAGGAGAGATAAACAAGTAGCCGATCACTCGTAATGGTATAAAGGTCTCGGTTGAACATGCTGTATTTTTTGAAGGAACTGAACATGCTGCCCTAGACAAAACCTGGAGTATAAATGTATAATAACAAATCGGCCAGTGGGCTTAGACTTGACCGTTCGATATTTTCTATAGCTGTGTGCATAATTGAAGACACTTGCGTTTAGTGATATGATAATATATAGGATATTCTTTTTGTTGCCGTTGTTCTCGGTTCTCCAAAGACAAGCGTTTGAATTTGCAGGTCAGGGATATCTGAATCCCAAATCTTGATTTGCGGTTGTTCGCGAGGGGCGAACGCGTCCCCGCCGCGGCACCCATGTATTAATTTATTGGCACAAATTTCATTTTCATTCCTTCACTTTTCTTTTTTATTGTTCATAATAATGTAACGATTTTTCTTCTATATAATATTGACATATTTTAAAATTTAGAAGTTTATAGGGAACAAGTTAGCAAAATTATTATTACGCATAAAATGTGCCAAAAAATTATGGTGAGAAATCGTTATGACAAATTTGTCCACTAAAAGTTAAGAATAAAAATTGAGTTCTGTAATGTAGAAAACTTGTCATGATAAGTTGTCTAGTAAAAAACTATATTTAAAAAGTTGTGATAATACATTGTGATGATAAGTTTGTTCTACAAAGATGTTATAAACAAAGGTTATTTGTATAACTTTGTAACTTTATATGGTGATATTGATAAGTTTTGTACCCCAAATATTATACACACAAAAAAAGTTATGAGTATAACTTTGGAACTTTGTAAGAAACCGTTGTGATAAGTTTTGTCAGTAAAAAGTTATACATAAAAGCTGTGAGTGTAACTTTACAACCTTAAAAAAAATAAAAAATAAAGTTTTTCTAAATAAAAAGAAATGTTGAGGCTTACCTGATTGTTCGTTTTTTTTTATCCCGCGGTCATTCGCTGATCAGTGGCTCCGTGGACTCCATCCAGGTCTCTGTTGCGGATCGCTAAAGCCCAATCATTCCTCTCGACAATGGGAGCTTTGTTCGGGCCCATTAACAAGGAATAGATGGATTGGGCCCTTAAAGAAACGAACGACGGACCGTCCTCACGTCCTACCAAAAAAAAACCAACACGGCGCATAAACCCGTCGAAGCCCAATGATTGGTGGGCCGTGGGCCACCAAGTGTTGCCCATGAGCCGCACGGGTGACCCGGGCGATCCTGCCCGTCAGAATGATGGAGCCAGAAATGTGGTTACTCTTCTTTTTTTTAGGGCCAGCAATATATTTTTTTAAAAAAAAATAGCCAAAGATATGAAATTTTTTCTGCCAAAAGAATTGAATAGGCTGCATGGTGCCATGTCCGTGTCCATCCCTGCAGTATACTCCGTACACCGCAACTGTTGAGTTGTCAGGATTAACTAACGACGAGGCGTCCATATGTAGCAGGTGCCTGCTGCCATGCATATTTGGCCGTGGCCGGAATACGAGCGCCCGGCGCACCTACCTGCGTGTTGAACTGTCGATACATTCATACTACAATATACAATATACTCGTGCGTGCATGCATGGTATGGTACGTGTACGTACCATGCAGTATGCTGATGCGTCACATACTGGGGCTACCACGACGACGGAGACGGACGACCACGAGCTAGCAGCATGCATGCATGAGTGCGTGACCGCGTAAGTGCGTAAGCATGCGTAAGCTTTGGTGTCGGTGAATCCGCCGTCGAGCCGTCGATCTCATGCATGCATGCCGCGCCGTCCCGGCCGGACAGGAAGAAACAATAATCGTGGGCTACCCATCACCTGTCATGTGCAGTGCGGTGCCGGTGCAGGCATGTACACTGACATGCATCTCCATCTCCATCGTGGCATGTACAGTCATCTTCATTTGAAAAGAAAACGAAGTGTGGTGGATTATGGATGATGGATGGGCAACACGTACCATCGATGAGCTTTACGTGCGCCGTGGACCATGAATATAGAGCTAAACAAATATGGTCAATCATTGTTTTCTATCTAACTCTCACTACAGTCATTGTAGAATCACTGCTTCTTGTCACAACATAGGTTACATCCTTAGTTTAAACTTTTTGTAGCGTCGTTAGAACCGGTGACTTGTGTTAGTATGTAACCGGTGATGGCCAATGGTAGCTCGCCGACGGGATCACTTGGTCGTGTAAATTGAAACTCCTTTTTCCCTCAATGAAGTATGTGGCAAGCACGTTTTTGAAAAAAAAAACATTGCAGAATCATTGCAGAATCACTGCCTCTACATGCTCACCACTAGAATCACTTCATTAGTATTAGTATTAGAGCAGTGTCAACTCAATCATAACCCACGAGAAAATTCAAAATTTTTATACTTGCGATAAATATCATTTAGACAATAGACATTATAGAGAAGTCATATCCTTAGCGACTAGTGTCTTCAAAATAAAGTTTTGTCCAATCACTTGTCTTCTCTCTAACTCATCTTCCAATCACATCTCTCTCATATCTTGGTCCCCATGTTTATGTATAGTTTCGTGTCTAAGAAAATCATTTCCTCCTCCTCTCTCTCTTCTCTAATTCTATACCATGTCTCACCATTTTATTTAATTTAGTCAACGTTTTAATTAATGAATATAGAACATACTAATTTTTGGTTGATGCTGCCGGCGGTTAAAGATTCAGACATTCAGAGCAAAGAATCTCGAGCGGAGCTCCGATCCACCGCGGTTGTATATGCATCGATCATCAAGGGGCCGGACGGCCGGCCGTACGGGCGGTTGAGTTAACGTGCTGTTGTTGCTGTTTTGTTTTTGGCGAAGAATCCATCAAAAACAATAATGCCGCATGCAAGGCCAAGCACCAGCAGTACTGACTGAGGGTATGGCGTGCCCACCGGCTGGTTGCTTTCCAGGATGCTGGCCCATGCATTGCTCGAGTACTGTGCGTTAACCCTTTTAATGAGATAATTTATTTGGATCCTAGTTATCAGTTCTCGACTATAATATTAGCATATAGGACAGCTAGATTTTACACTCGACGGAACGAGAAGTTGGACAAAACGTGCATATACAAAATTTTCAGCTGTTGATTGAAGACTAACTACGGGAGACTACCTTTTATTTTAAGTCGAAAGTAATCATGTCAGGATCCTTGTGAAATCTCAGGATCGTCTCTTCCATAGTTCCATGTGCTATGCAATCATTTAGTAGGTAGCTACAAGAAGGTAAGAGGACACGGCACACTTGTGCGCTGCAACACCCGGCAGGTTACTGTAACAGTATTATTAAAGTCATGCATCAATCTGTATCTCTACAGGATCGGAAGAGGAAAAATGATGTACGGTGGAAATAGACATATGAAATGTTAGAGATTACAACTATTGGAGATTTTTCTCTAAGCATATATGGATGCTTGTCTTCTAATAGGCCTAGCACTACGCTGTAGTTTGCTGGTCTTCATACGAGCTAGGTTAGAATTGATGGATTCGTTAGGTACAAAACCCTTAGAAATACTAGATTAAGTTTTCTTTAAAAAAAATGGCCATGTGCCATGTGTGTAGGAGTATATTATTAGTTCCATCCCAGTTCCCAAACCCGTACGTCTATGGATTACTCTCGATCATTTTCATTTCATCGATCACATGCATGTTACTCTGCTTATATCACACAATGTATTGTGCTTTAAATGAAGAATCTCTTCCGCTCTTGTTGAACAGAGATAATAACGAACTTTGGGACACGCGGAGTGACCGACCTGATCAGGAGAGCTCTCGATCAACCCTTAGATCTCGAGTGCCCACATCGTTTTATTTGATCCGGCATGCATGCATGCGCTTCTCCGAGGCTGCATTCACCATCGGATGATCGTAAGGGCGAATGAACCGCCGTGCGCGCGCTGCCGTGGCGTGCCCGACGCCCCGACCGCATGATCTCCTAATGACGGGGCGAGCAGCAAGCTAGGACACGCCGTCCAGCCGGCCGGAGCAGAGGTAGCAGTAGCAGCGTCCGTCGGTGGAGTGGAGCTAGCGCTAGCGCCACGACACACGAGCGCACAGCACCGTAGTGGCCGGGGTCCGGTTCGTGTGGCTTGGCTTGCATTATTGTCACTTGTCATCATCGCAAGACGCAGGTGCAGTGTGCTCTGCTCGATCGATCGATCGGCCAGGAAGCCACGCCGGCCCACGCTTGCATTATTGGCATATGGTACGCGCATAACTGGTGGTGGCGAAGAATGGGCAGGCAATCTACTGAGGGCTTCTTCAACGCTACACTGTGGCGTACTGCCTCAGTATCCACGTTGGCGTCTGGGCTCCGTGTCATCAGAAATAGTCGCCTCGCAGTGGTTGTCAGTCTCCTGCAGAGGAGCCGGCTGCCCCAACTGAGAAAAAGCAAAGACCACCACTGAAACACGCGATGGAGAGGGAAAATAGCTGCTCCAAGAGCAGAGAAAGCAAGAAAGGCTGCTGCTTGTACTGTCCGAAGCCTCTGACCAAAAAGCATCTAGCTCCCTGCTCGCGATGGGAAATAAACCTCCCTAGTGGTGGCTTGCATGCGTGGACGGATAAATTCGCTAGGGCAGTACGCTGCTGTATGCTAGCGTTGGCCTTGCCCTGATGCTTCCTCGCCGCATCAGTTGCAGTGACCGACGTGCTCCGTCCGTACCGCCTCGCTTTCATTCAGCTGCAGCGCTGCACTGTGCAGTGTGCTGTGTGCAGTGCACTGCTGCTGATTGATGTACTCCATGTCTCTCCATGCATCATGATGAAATGGCGCTGATGCTGGGGGCCCGCCGGCGCGGCCCATGGGCCATGGGCCATGTCCGCTTCAAGCGACACGTTCCACTACCCTTAGCTACCAACCACCATCCATGCGTAACGTTAAGTGCTAGCATCACTAGCTTAGCATGCCGAGCGGCGTCGCCGCCCGCCACCGACAGTTTCGATGGATTTTATAAAATAAAATAAAATGGGCTACATATATACGCCACGTCCACGTGCACTAATTCAATTGTCGGGTTCTGCAAGCAGCTTGGCCTGGCTTGCAGGCAGACCTTGTATTTTAGTCGATCGTCGCCTCGTCGGGTTATCACCATTATTCTGATTAATTTGTTGTGATCATAGAATACGTACAAATTTTGCACAGGCGAACAAAATGATATGTCTGCATGGTGATCCAACACAATAACAGTGCTGGACAAATTTAGCAGAGCAAAAGTCTCGTCCGGCTTTATACGGGTTGATGCTGTTTTTGTATTGCATGGAAAAAAAAACTATAATTAATAAGCCAGGCTGATAAATTTGAGCAAACATGGCATATCAACAGACTGCTGGCCGCCCCGTCCATTATTACATAAATCAGTAGCTTTAAGTTGGGCTCAAGCATGAGATAGATGACAAGTATGCTACCAACTAACAACGTTAGGAAGCTACCAAACTAGTACGAGTATTAAGCTTTCACTTTTGACTTGCCGATGGGATGTCATTATTCTTGTGTCGTCAGCTTGCATAGTTGCATTGTAGTCGCGGTGACTGGTCCTCGTTGCGTTCCTCAATCATGCATGAACACAGTCGTCGTCTGTTCATCTCCTTGTAGTTTCTGTATTACTACGACGTTCAGTGCCAGTACAGTGAAAAAAGGAGTATGTACATACAATACACAGATCAGTAATTGTGCTCCCATGTACTGTATTGTACTCCACTACTCCATATATACGGCGTCCTGTTGAGCCGGTTGAAAAGCCGGCATATTTCAGTACATTTGATAGTGGTTTGTGAGAAAAAATATGTGAAAATGTATGAATTTTTAACCGGCTGAATCGGTAGGCATACAAAATGTGACGGATGCTTTGGTGCTCATGCATCGCGGTTGCCGACAAACTGAAGAAGGGCGATGGCAGCCGAGGCTGCTGAACCGAACCGGGAGTCCGGGACGCCGTCACACGACTCCTTTTTCACACGCACGTGCCCGGCCCGGCTCTCCAGTCCCGGTCTCCATCGCTGAAGCAGTCAGCTGTCTATGCCACGAGGCACACGAGGCCACGAGGAAACTGATGGAGGCAAACAAGACTGCAACTGCACGCACTGACGCACATACGAATTGGCCGGGCACCGGCGCGTGCAAGTCATCATCTCAGCATGACGGCACAGCACAGAGCATCTTTTCTTAATTCGATCAGAGATGCTTCTTCTGACACTTTGAGTAGTATAATAAGATAGTCCTAAAATCAAAGTAGACTTAACAATATTACTAAAGGAGGTTTTGACCTCCATTTATATATCGATGATGACACCAATGCAATGCAAGCTAGCCTGTTGTAAAAAAAAAAAAAATGCAAGCTGGGTTTTTTTTTTGTGACTTGATGCAAGCTGCGTGTCAGTGCCGGGAGTACGTGTACGTGCGAGCATATGCGCTGCAGGTCAGTCAAGTCAACCCGCAAATGCTGCCGATTTATATGAATGCTAGCTCTTTTTCCCCCTTTTTCTTTCATATATTTTTTTATACGGATATGATGCATTTGATGCTAGAGTTTGAAAAAATGAAATGGAGCTCTATATACAAGGATATTTGCACGACCGACGCACGCATCCTCCTATCCTACTCCCCCTCGACCAGTCCTCCGATGATGCACATAAACCCTAAGAGCAAACGCGTGCACACGTACACACACAAGTTTTCGGGAACAAAACTATACAGATCCATAACATCTACAGATCTACATTGTCATAGAATGTGAGATTTAGGGTCAATTAGAAAAACAAAAATCATATGTGAATAATAAATTTTTCATAACTTTTTGTCTTTTAGTGCATATATGTTTTTTCACATTCTCTTTTCATAGATATTTTTACAAAAATAGTTTAAATTGAACCTCATTTTTTTTGGTAAATATACATCCGCAGATAACCCTGTGGATGTGTATAGTTTCAGCTTTTTGAGAACTCCTGAATATGTATTTCTAAAGGGTCTCCACGATTTCAATGAGTGAACGGGTTTGTAATTTGTATTGAATATTTCTCCAATATATTAGGGTGTGAGATAAACATGTTTTTCCCCTCTTTGATTGAAACCGTGTGCACTTACGGACTACAAATCAAGATTTGAACAAGGCAGGAGAGATGAGAGACTGCAATGCTTGATTCTTAAATAATGCGGATAGATCAGATGGTCAGATGATGCACGAGAGCGCGCATATGCCAAATCTTACATGGCCGTGTGTGAGATCCAGGAGCCTTGTTGCTTCACGTGGATCGCATTAATTAGCTTACTTACATGGGCGCTTAGTTTAAGGTACTTCACATTTCGCATTTTCGTTAAATTAAGTACGACGCGAGCCATCAAGTGATGGAGATCTTCCGCACATGCACCAGTACCAACCCTAACGTTGCGATTTCATTTTACCAACCAATAGGGAAGAGAAAGACATCTGCAGCCAACATCACCGGGTAGGCGAGACGTTGCTTAATTTGCTTTGGATGGGTGGCATGCCAAGTTAGTCAACTCGACCGACGACACGTCTAGCCCTAAATTTAATTGTCAAAACAACCTTTGGTTGATGGTTTACTTCTTGTAAAAAAAAATGCTGGTTTACTTGATTTTTTTCTCTAGTAATCCATGTGAGCGTTAGCAATAAGACAAGTCATCTTGCAACTGCACTTTTCCGTATTCAGTTTCTACTGTTTTAAAATAAATTGTAAAAAATATTCATATTATATATCTCGATGAAAGATACCACTCCTATTTTAAAAATATATACAATCTTGATTAAAAATGTTATTTAGAAAACAACACTTGGTTAAACAATCTTAAATTTAACTAAATATATTAATGTTTACCGTACTAATTAGTAAGTACTTATCATTTAGATTCCTATAGAAATAGATTTTCATACTAAATAACTAAATATATTATTTAATAAATCATTTGATTACTATAACTATTTAAAAAATGAAAAGTCAGTCAAACTTAAACTAATTTGATTCTTACCAAACTTATAATTATGTTCTGTCATACAAGAACGGATGTAGTGGCAAGTCATATATCAGCGTCCACACACTAACAAAAATATCAAAATGAAAGCAAAGTCAGCAAATACCCTTTTGAGTTTGCATCCAAGAAAATCAAATCACATTAAATTGACTCTGCCACGAGTCACGAGAGGGCAAGCATGGGTCTCAATTACTCCCCACTGGACGCCGGGACCCACACGGTTCGGCCAATCAGGAGGAGCCCATGACGCGCGTCCGGCGGATCAGCTTTCACGGACTGATGCGCGGGGCCCTCTGTCCAGCTGGCCGCAGCGGCGGTCACGCCACTCATCTGAGTTGGCACTCGGCAGCCGTTCACACTAGGCGCACCCTGTTCTTCAATGCTTCTCGATCTATGGTATGTGGGGCCACCGGTCCACATGCTCTAGTGTAACTTGGAGGCATAGGATGCCGTATTGAAGAAACAAAACAAGCACACATTTTTCTTATGTAGCTATTCTGTCCCTAAGAAGAACTAAAATCAAAAAAAATGTACTAATTCTAAGTCTATTGTTGAAGCTATGGAAATATCTTAAATTTAACTGAGATTCTAATAGATATTTATTAATTAGTAGGTCAAATATTTAATACCTTTTTTATCTTAGTTTGATCAAACTTATTGTTTGACCTAGCACTGTTTTGTAACTATGTTTTTTTAAAAAATATTTTTGGGACGATGAGAGTATGTGAATATACTAATCTACCATGGTGATTCATTTATTTCCGGCGACAGAGCGTATCTAGAACAAGGAGTTCATGGCCTCATCATCATGTCATCTTCATCTTGGAGCTCCTCGTTTCTCTCTTTTTTGGCATGAACAAAAATATAAGGGTTCTGTCGTGCCATGGAAATTAGTGGCATGAGACCCACTACTCTTGCCTAGCGACACATAATAGAGATGAAGTGGTTCCATATATAGCAAGAGTATTTTATGACGCTCCAAATCATTTGTACATACATCATTTAGTTGTTCACTAGTTTGGAGCACATTTTAGAACCAACACCATGGTCATGATTATCATGGCACTAATACCACTTGTCTCATGTTTGTTTGCTTGCTATGGCACGAGCAAGGCCATAGTGTTTTAGTTGATGAAATATAAAACATACACTAAGTTGTTCTTTATCTCATGGGATTTAGTAGAAAATTTTGAGTCATGATGGGACATGACCCCTCATATTACCTATTGTAGGATCTATTATGGGTTTGTTTCCATTGTTAAATTACGTGAATGATAGACAACAAACTGTTCATCAAGCTTCATTGATCTTGTTCTATTTCTAAAAGAACAAACTAGAAACTAATGGTTAAATGCATTTATTTTCATTCGTGTAATTCCTAATGGATGACCAAATGTTCTGAAATGTGTGGTCGACTAAATATGGAAAGAGTTAATTAACTACTACACATTTTTCATAAAACAACATAATCAAAACCTAGTGGCACGAACCAATTTTAGAGCGCATTCAGAACCATCGTTGCTGGCGATGTCACATTTTACAAAACTTCAAAACTCTTCATCAACCCATAAAAAGACCATCCCCACGGTTACCACGAGCGTAAACGCCTTCCACGAGGGGGCGGGGGTGCCCTAGCAAAGGCCTCCCGTCCGAGCTGTCATCTGTGGCCCCACGCCGAGCAATGCAAAAAACCAAAAAAAACGCCAGGCCCACAGGTTAGTCAAACGCGTAAACACGGAACGGTCGGTGACAGGTGGGACCCGCAGGCGCATTGTTTTTTTTTTTTTTTTCGTTTCGGCGCCGTTGGGTGGTGGCCACCGTGGGCGGTGAGCTGACCGCCGCGCCGTCGGTGGGTGTGGGTGCTTATTCTGGGCGCCCCGCCTCCGCGTATATATACACGCGCACGCAATGTACGCGAGGAATTTGGGGGGGAAGGAGAAGCCAGCGAAGCCAAGGCAAGGCAAGCCACAGCGGCGGAGGCGAGAGAGAGACAGAGGCGGGAGGAGGAAGGAGAGAGGGTTAAGGGAGGCGACCACCGGCCATGGGGGACTCCAGCGGCTCCGTGTCGGTCGACGTCGAGCGGCTCTTCTTCGGCGGCAAGGTCCGTGCGCCGCCGCCTCTTGATTTTTTTTTTCTCCCATTTCCGTTTGGGCTAGGCGCATTCGTGTGGAGAGGTTTGAGTTTGGCTCGTCGCCATGGGGTTTGTGCTTTGCTCTTTCTCGGCTACCTCTTGCGGGTCGGTAGGGATGCTTGTCATTACAAATCCCTGTTCCCTCTTTTCCCCATGTTCTCTATTATTAGCGGCAATGCTTGTAAATTGGGGATAAGTGGATTAGCTATTGTGTGATGTTTTTTTTTGTCATTCCTTTGTGGTGTGTGGCATTACTTTCAATCTGTACCAATGATTTGGGCATATGGCTGTTATTGAGAGAACCCTCAACTGTCTATATGGTTGATGATGTTCAAAGAACAGGGAGACCGACAAGTTAGGTGGCACCGATTTTAGTTGTTTATTGTTAATGCAACTCCTAATGCTCCCTTGTGGTGTTTGGGGATTATTAGTAGCAAGGGGAAGATGGTTGGGTCAACTGATGATGAATTAGATGTAATATGGCAACTAGAAACATGTCTGATTGTGTTATTCCTCTGTACGGTACTGAATTCTGATGATCCTGAACATGTGCATGTGGCTTGTGTTTCCTCAGGAGCATCGAGTAAGCACGAGGCATGGCCCTCTATCGGTTTCTGTATATGGAGACGAGGACAAGCCCGCGCTCGTAACTTATCCGGATGTAGGCTTAAATCGTGAGTGCCTTTGTTTTCTCTAGTGTGTGTAAACATAGCAGGCTTTGCCATCGATACAACTCATTACATTGGGGAAATTCTTCCTGTTTGGTAGACATGTCTTGCTTCCAAGGATTGTTCTTCTGTCCAGAGGCTGTGTCGCTGTTGCTTCACAATTTCTGCGTGTACCACATCACACCTCAAGGACACGAGGTCAGTTATGATGTGTTCTTTTTCTTTCTTGCATTGATTTGTTCAGGCAACCAACCACTTACCATTCTTTTCATGTTAGGTTGGGTTCTTACATGGTGGTTTTTTATTGTTTGTGTTAAGTATTGCAGTTAGGAGCAGCTCCAATTTCAGCTGATGTGCCTCTGCCATCTGTTGATGACCTTGCAGATCAGGTTGCTGATGTCCTCGATTTTTTCAGGTAGCGTAAAAGGACATTTGCTGAATTCCGTATTACTACTTTGGTTTCATATAAGGGCCCCCCCCCCCCCCCCCCCCCCTGACGTTGTAATATCGGTTTCCTGTTTGCAGTTTGGGCTCTGTCATGTGCTTAGGTGTCACTGCTGGTGCCTATGTTCTCACCCTCTTTGCAGTAAGTGTGACCATGAGATGACTAGTTTTTGGTTGCTTTCCTGTTGAGTGCTTGCTAAGAATGTTATGTGTACACCATCACAGACGAAGTATCGGGAGAGGGTTCTTGGCTTAATGTTGGTTTCACCTGTATGCAAAGCCCCCTCTTGGAGCGAGTGGTTGTATAATAAGGTTATAACCAGCAGCTTTATTTCAGTTATTTCAGATGCCTTATGTCCTGTCAATTATTCATTTCATTATGCAGTACTTTAGTATGTTAACATCAGAATCTCATGTCCCAGGTATTATTAAACTTGCTTTATTACTATGGATCACGTGGGTTAGTCAAGGAAAGTTTGCTTCAGCGATATTTCAGCATGGTACTTTTGATCCCCTTCAGCTTTGTTTTCCCCTTTCTCAAGTTATCACCCATCTATAGGTGCTTATTATCCGGATTTACTCAGGGCTGATGCTTTGTGCAGGATGTTCGTGGTAATGGGCAAGATCCTGAATCAGAGATTGTCCAAGCCTGCAGAAGTGTTAGTATTTACCTCCTTTACTTTGTCTGGTGTTGTTACAATGGGATGGACTATTACCTCATCTTCTATTTGAACATGAAATTAAAAACATGATAATCTTTTGTGCAGTTACTTGATGAGAGGCAGGGAACTAATGTCTGGCGGTTTCTTCAGGCAATTAACAGGTAACAAGAATATATCCTTGTAGTGCATGACCTGAACAGACAAAGAAATGGAGATCTGAAATTCTGAATCATCTAAATTTGGCTACTCTGTCCATCAGGCGACATGATTTAACGGAATCATTGATGAAGCTTCAGTGTCGGACGCTGATTTTTGTTGGGGACAACTCACAATTCCATGCTGATGCCGTCCACATGACCACAAAGCTAGATCGGAGATACTGCGCCCTAGTCGAGGTATAACATACAGTTCAAAACTTTGACTGTCCAAACTGAGCTCTACGCTACGCAGAGGAGTAAGGCGGATGGCTGATGTAGTCTTTTGTGGTCAAAATCGTGCAGGTTCAGGCTTGTGGTTCACTTGTCACAGAAGAGCAACCCCATGCGATGGTGATCCCGATGGAGTACTTCCTTATGGGATACGGGCTTTACAGGCCATCCCAGCAGGAAAGCAGCCCCCGGAGCACACTGAACCCGTTCTGCATATCGCCCGAGCTTCTATCGCCGGAGAGCATGGGAGTGAAGCTGAAGCCCATCAAGACACGCATCTCGCTTAACGTTTAGCATGGTTGTTGGGTGAAAGACTCAGTCATGGCCTGACAACCACAGCTCATGAAAGTGAAGACTCCTTGGGCTGTGTTGTGCAGCCACAAAGTTTTGATGCCTTTCGGCACCTGGCGTGCGAAGATCTACAGGTTGAACGCAGTTTTTGTTGATGCGGAGAGGTTGTAGGCGAGGGAGTAATGGGCTAATGGCTGTTTGTTCATATATATAATCTGTATATGTAGTCAGTACACATGTATATCTCAACACGGCATCGTTTCATACGGTACAGAGAAAGAAAATGGGAAACCCCCGTCCAATTCTCACATACTCTCAAGCCCGAGGATTATGTTAACACAGCTTTTGGAGCTTCAAACCAAATAACAAAAAAAAAAAAAACAAAACAAGCTTTGCATCTTTCAGATTTATAATTAATTCATGGCCCTCAGTGTCCAGCATCCATTCAATAACAGCAGGTACACAAGGCCAACGGTCGTAGACTCTGGTGTTATGTTCTACCAGCAAGCCATGGGAGTCATGCCTTAACACATACCAACAGGATATGCTGCGAACACTCTCAAAAGAAAATGTGCTCTGTCAATCATACATTCATTGTGCTTCATATGCTCAAAACCGGGCAAGCGAGCAGCAAGTGCTAAACTTACATAAACAACAATGGACACCTTCTGCATCTGTTACACAGCGTCCATAATACATGTTGCAAGCACTCTCAACACAGAGTTGATGAGAGAATAAATATGTTACAAACACAGTTAATCAACTATACCATGCTGCTCTGCAATTAAGTCAAACCTGCAGCGGCAACTGATAACTTAGCCTCACCTACTGTCATAGCAGGGCGTGTTGGAACTTCAATTTTCAGCACATCAGACTACACTGGCCAGTGGTTTCAAACTTTCAGGGAGGAGTTGAGGGTCTTCAACCTGGGAGCGGTGAAAGTTGGCGGGAGGAGCATAGGTGACACAGTGTAACATCTCAGGTTACCCTGTATGTGGTGACAACATACTATCAGCACAACTGATTATAAAGGAATAGACATGAGAAAGCCAGTGCACATATATGGCGCATTTTGAGCACCATAAATCAGGGCTACATGAATAAAAGGTAAAAACTCAAAAACAAAAGACCAAAGTGCGGGTCCAACAAGAGTGTATAACAGCTTAAGAAATACTCCATCCATTTCAATTGATAAGCCGTTTTGGTTTTTTCGATACATTACTTTTACTATGTATTTAGACATAGTGTATATCTAAGTGCATAGCAAAAGCTACGTATCTAAAAAAGCTAAAACATCTTATAATTTGGAGCGGAGGGAGTATAGAATATTTTCCACCCATTCCAAATTACAAGACATTTTTGCTATCTAAGTGCATAGCAAAAGATGTGTATCTAGAAAAGCCAAAACGTCTTATAATTTGGAATGGAAGGAGTAGCTCTTTGCTAAAGAGTACAAAGACATTGAGCAAGGGACTGCACATGTTCACAATAGATCTAAAATACCAATCTAGTTCAGTTGATCAGTTGAATGCAAAGCAATATGAAATTATGAATCAGAAAACTACCAACAAACTATTTCACAGATCCTTCGCCAATCAGAATTAAGAGAACACTACCTAGTTTCGATCGACTTAACTATGTGTGATGGTGCGTGTTCGAGGAAAAAAATAACTGTGTGATGGTCCTTTATGAGCACCTATGACTTGCATAGCGCTCACCTAAATTTCATCAACTTCATTGTTTGTCCATATTTACAGCAGGACGCAACTCATGCGGTCTACCAAGAATTAGGACATTGTAGAAACCATATAAAATATAGGAAAATCATATGGCGCCCAAGGGGATGGCACCCTCATTAGCTAAAATACCATGTTGCAATGCTTCAAAAATCATCTATGTACTACACCTAAAGTTAAGTGTAGCGGCGTAACCACAACAATTCAGTTTGAAATACATCTTTTTGATGCTGAGATTAAAAATAAACAGAAGTGTCACTGACTCACTGTCAGCACATGAAGAAAAGTGCTAGGTTGACTGCTTGTCTATTTTGTTTCTTAGCATCTAGGATGAATTTCAAACTGAATGTTGCATGTGTAATACATACATGATTTTTGCGATGATTTTTGAAACATTGCATCATTTTATTTTAGCAAACGAGTGCGCCAGCTCCCGTGGGAACCAAAATATGCACTCTAAAATATAATATTTTACTCATCACACTATGTTTCTGTAAATATATAATCGTATCAGCAATAAGGCTACCAGAACTACAAGCACTTACAAATCATTTAATAATCAACTAAATTCCATCAACCTTATTCTTTGTCCATATATTTACAGAAAGACGCAACTCATGAAGCCTGCCAAGAATTAGGAGATTAAGTTAAGACTTAAGAGCAAACAGAGGTACATATTTACTATTTGTAGACTACAATTGTAGAACATGTTGATTAATCCACAGTTCCACACTCCAGCACATTTTAGCACTTTTAGAAATGATACAAAGCAAACCTAATTTCTCCATTTCTTACCAATCCATATATGCAGCAAGACAACTCATACAAAAAGCCTACTAGAGTCTTTTAGATAAACACTAGGTCAGCTAAAACAATTAGTACATTTGTTTATGCATATTAGAAAAACAGATCATGTGTTGGCAATGCAATATGAGACTGCTATATACCAGTAAGCGGAATACTTACACGAGACAGGGAGGACTTGACGGAGCTACGCTTGCGCTTCTGATTAGTCTCGGATGCACGTGTTCTTGGAGACTTCACTTCTCGCCTATCAGGTGTGACCTGGGAAGTTCCTGATATGATCTCGTTAGTTCTTGCAGACATAGCTTTTCTGTTTGCCTTATTAGTACCCTTCTTCGACGTCCTACTAGTTTCTGGTTGACCATCTTCATTTTTATCAGTTTCAAGATCCTTGCCCTTGACCAAGCGCAATTTTTGCAGCTCATCCTCAAGAATTGACATCCTCTCTTTGGCATTTGTCACCTCTACCTGTAGTCTAAGGATTTCATCATCCTTCTTTTGGGATGCCACTTGCAGCTCATCCACATTCCGCAGAAGCTTTTCTGCTGCTTCAGTAGCCTGCATGACCTCTATTTTCTTGCTCTTAATGGTCCCACTGTAATCATCTTCCATTCTCTTAAGCTGGTTCCACACAAAATCCTTTTCTGCTTGTAATGCTGAAATTTCCTTGTCCTTCTCTGATCTCAGGGTCTTGTAAGCTTTCTTTAGTTTCCTTATCTCTTCCCTAATGTCTTTCCCACTTTTGCTAACCTCCACCTGATTTTCAAACTTCTTCAGTTTTTCCTGGCATTATGAGAGAAGGTAAAAAATTACTGAAATGGACTATGAAGTCCACAATGGTCCAGGCAAACTAAACTCATGTATTTGTAGTTACCTTTAACTCAGTATTTTCAGCAGCCAAATCGAAGACACAACTTTTGAAGTCCTCCAAGTCAGCCTCAGTCATCTCTGATTTGAGCACACAAGGGAAAGTTTTGACTTTTACTTCCAAAATAATAAGTTGGAATCTCAAAATGCAACATGGAGATGCAGTGAACAACTGAATATACAAGGTGATAGCATATTCTTTGTCTTTTCAACAGAAATTGTAAACCATATGGAATATGCTGCACAAATCCAACTGTACTGAGTTACTGACACAACTGTTTGCCCAATTAGGTGAGAAAAATAACCGACATTCAAGTTGTTGACAAACAAACTGTTTTCTAGGCTGCTGTAAGATCCAAAAGTAAATAAAATAATTCGCATGGCATAGTCAACAACAGTTGAAATCTCAAACTGCAACGTGGAGATGTAGTTAACATACAAGGTGTCAACTTCTACTGTGGTGACTGTTTTATACCAATGTTTTCCACAATGGCCATAGCCGAATTTCATTATTGATGTAACGAAATTACAAGGTTCCACAGTTTTAACAAGAACGGATTTTTATACCAATTGTAACCTTAAGAGACAACTCCAAGCTACACAATGCACAGCAGATACTCATAGAGACGAAGCTTGGCAAAGATATGCAATGCCTAACAAAGTTCCTCTCTTTTCTTACCTAGAAGCTTCTTGTAGCAGTGAATCTGAGCCTCCTTGCTGCCAAGACCCACCACCGTCTCAGCCTCAAGGACTCTCTTGAGGCGCACCGAGTCCTTAGAGATCTGGAAATAGAGATGGCGGAAAGAAAAAAAATTAACCTTGCGCGTCAGCAGCGGCGGAGAGATGGCCTTCCCCGAGAATCCAATCGCAAAGAGGAACACAACCCGCAGACCGGGACCCGAACTCGTTCCTACCTGGTGGATGCGGGTCTGGGAGATCTCCTCGCGCGCGCGGCGGCCGCTCCGCAGGAACTGGATCTCCATGATGAAGCGCTCGCGCTCGGCGGAGAGCTCATCGGCCTGCTCGCACGCCTCGCGCAGCATCTTCACCAGGCGGTCGTAGACGCGGCCCCACGCCGGCAGGTAGACCTGGGTCGGACCGGGACCGGGAGAGGGCGCGCCGCCGGCGTCCCTGGCCATGGAATCCGCTCGAATCGGAGACCAGAGGGAGGCGGAGGCGCGGAAGGGAGGGCGCGCCGCGAGGAGGGAAGCGGTGGCGGCGGCGGGCGGGGGAGCGGAGGGGGGATGACCGTTGGATGCGGATGCGGATGCGGGGGCCGAGCGAGGAGCCGACAGCCGAGGACGAGGCCAGATCAGGCCGCTCCTTTGGTGGGCCCCGCTTGACAATCACGGGGATTTGAACTGAGCCGCTGGTTTGGGTTGCGATGGGGGCGGGGATTTGGGTTGGGTTTCTATACTCGAAGGGGAAAGCCCCACGTAACACAAACGCATTGCAATGTGGAGTTGAATGCGTTGCTAAAAGAAAAAAAAAAAAGTGAAGGTGACTGTCAACTTCCAATAATTTTGTGTGCTTAGACTTGCAACGTGATTAGGATGTGGCAACATGCTACGTGCATGCTTGCTGCAACGGATTTTTCAAGTTTTTCATACAAGCATTCTCTTATTAAATATATTTCTCTACAGAAACGGCTATAGAAAACCATGCATTGTAAAGATTAGTCTATATTAGAATTTTTTTGCTTTTGAAAAAAACCATTTGATTATTTGGCATTGCAGCGCTCATGTGTATTGTGATGCCAACAACAGCACCCGTTTTAGCCATTCGAAAGTTGCAGCGAATAGAGCCTTGAAACTAACCTAATTGATGTTTTTTGGGAGCCAAACTCCAGCGATGCGAGGTGTGAAGCTAGGTGCGCTCATAACTATACAACATAAAGAATAGGGATTTCAGTGTTTCTACCTCTATTCCAAAGTCCAATGATGATTTTGCCTCTCTTTTTCTAATTTTGTGATTTTACCCTCGTTTTTTTCTCAATAAAGCTCCGTTTACCCCTGGTATGTAACAGCGTCTGAGATAGATTAATTAAATAGCCAAAAAAAAAAAAAAAACACGCGCAAAAAAGACAAGGATACACTTATGTCACTCTCCTACCGCTTGGATACAATAATTCAAGCATCTGTGTGATAGTAAATTGTGTTTAGTGGATTGGTAACTAAAATGTTGTTAGTTTTTTTAAAAAAAAAATATGTGCAAAAAAAATGAGAGTTTGTTGTCTGAAAATTAGGGTAAAAACACAGCATAATAAAACAAGAGTAAAAAGTAAGGGCCAAGTCATTATTGTGTCCAAAAGTTAACACCGTTAGAGGAATTTAACAAACTAGGGGCAAAGTCTTCGTTAGTTTAAAAATTACAGGATACAATCACAAAGTTAAAAATCATGAAAAAAATCATAAACGGACTTTAAAACCTAGATAGAAAATGGTCAAACCCTAAAAAATAGGTAGTCGATATAGTCTCGTGGAAGCCAAGGTAAACAAAGACACGACCTAAACAAAGTCATTGAACATGCACTGAGCCGAGCCATCGAAGCCCTGTCTCGCATGTATGAGCCAAGCTCGGTCCATAGACACAAGAATAAATCGTGTCTTATAATTCTTCTGTCACCCACATCCATCACCCCCCATGTTGGGTAAAAAAAGGCCTCAGATTCGTGAGTCGGTGGGGTAACGGGGACCCATCAAGCAACGCACACATGTTCAAGCTTAGCAATGAAATGCAAGGTACAATCGATCCTCAATTCAATCGTGTAGAAAACGAAAAGCAATCTAAGGACGAAGATGGCTCAAACAAATAAGCACCGCATGGGAATGGAAGACATGCTTATCGTGCATCATCCAAGCTAGGCATTTCTAGAGCCTAGTTGGATGTGCTCGCTTGGTGGGCTTTGCTCAAAATATATTCATTAGCATAAATAAATCCAAAGTTAAAACAGGCTACCACATTTCAACTTCACATTGCCCAAGTATCACATGAAAACAATGGGAGAAGCGTAGGAGGTTATTTGATCACAATTTCTAAGGCTCGCAGGTGTAGATATGACTAAAGTTCCATTAGATAAATTATGAAATACATTTACATAGTTTATATCTTTTGATGTGGTAGCCTACTAATTGTTAAGTAACGCTGCTATTCCGGATCCCTGATCCGGTTCCCTTCCCTCCCGTAGTAGATCAGACGCGAGGAAGTTGAAGATGATCTCCCGTGTCCCTTCCCAATAGCACTCCAGATGAACAAGGAGAGACAAATATCGTGGAACTAGTATCTCTTATTCTTAATAGAGGGGGTACAGGTTCCTTTATATATATAGTACCCTTCAGGGGTATATTTGGTATGAGCCCATAATTATGTTAGAGTTCTGTTTCCTAACACTCCCCCTTGGGCGAATACCGCGACCAACTCATGCCTCATTAAAACTCCTAAAACCCAGTGGGAAAATATGGAGAAAGAGTGCATAGTGCCGCTAGATGTATTGCACTTGTTGCCTCGTTAAAAACCATTATGAGAAACTTCTGGAAAACTCATTTATGAAAAAGAGTACAACAATTGTCTTCAGGACATTTTATAATCTTCAGGATTATAGTTTTAAGATCTTCCGGACTCAGTACTAAGGGCAATTCAGGAATGATCTCCCCCTGAACTCTGCAGGTCTCTCAGTCCTCTTATACCAATGTTACGTATACATTTGCCAAATGTAGAAGCTGGTAAAGACTTAGTGAACAAATCTGCTACATTGTCACATGACTGGACTTTTAAGATATTCACCTCACCCTGCTTCTGGAGTTCGTGAGTATAGAAAAATTTAGGAGATATATGCTTAGTCATATTATTCTTAATATAGCCCGTTTGCATTTGTGCAACACATGCTGCATTATCTTCATAGATAATAGTAGGGGTCTCAACGGTACTAAGACCACATGACTTCTGGATATGGTTAGTCATCCATCGTAGCCAAGCACATTCTCGTGTGGCTTCGTATAGCGCAATAATCTCTGAGTGGTTTGTAGACGTTGCTACCAAGGTTTGTTTGCAAGATGTCCAAGATATAGCCGTACCACCACAGAGAAACACAAAACCAGTTTGAGATCTTGCATTATGCGGGCCAGACAGGTATCCAGCATCAGCATAGCCAACCAATTTTAGGTCCTGATTCTTTGGGAAATACAGGCCAAGATCTTGGGTGCCGTTCAGGTATCTAAGTAGTATTGACTTAACGCCTACCCAATGTCTTCTAGTTGGGTCCGCACTATGGCGAGCTAGCAAATTTACCGCGAATGCAATATCAGGCCTTGTGCAATTTGCGAGATACATTAATGCTCCAATAGCGCTCAAATAGGGAACTTCAGGTCCTAAAAGCTTCTCGTTATCACTTCTTGGTCGAAATGGGTCCTTTTCAACCTCAAGTGATCTAACAACCATCGGTGTTTTCACAGGATGGGCCTTTGACATATTAAACCTTTCTAAAACCTTTTTCGTATAGGTAGATTGGTGTACAAAAATTCCTCCAGGGAGATGCTCGATCTGCAGGCCCAAGCAAAACTTGGTTCTACCCAAGTCTTTCATTTCAAACTCCGCCTTAAGGTAGGCACATGCCTCCTTAATATCATCTTCATAGCCGATGATATTTAAGTCATCAACATAGACGAAATAATACAAAAACCCTTATGTGATTTTCTAATAAATACACAGGGAGAATCGTATCATTAACATATCCCTTCTTCGGGAGGAAGTCACTTAGCCGGTTGTACCACATCCGACCTGATGTTTAAGCCCATACAAGTGCCCTCTGCAATTTAACACTGTACATGTTGCGATTTGTTTTAGAATCCGGAATTTTCAGTCCATCGGGACTTTCATATATATATCCGAATCTAGTGATCCATACGGGTATGCGGTCACTACGTCCATCATCTGCATTTCAAGTTTAAACCTGCTACCATAGATATTAAATATCGGAACGTTATGCCACTCATAACTGGAGAATATGTTTCATCATAATCAATGCCGGGTCTCTGCGTGAACCCTTGTGCTACGAGCCTCGCTTTGTATCTCACCACCACATTGTTCTCATCTCTCTTTCGAACAACACCCATTTGTATCCTACGGGGAATACTTTGGGGGCGTGTGGGCGACTGGCCCGAATACTTGCCTCTTAGAAAGCGAGCGCAATTCTGTCTCTATTGCTTCTTTCCATTTGACCCAATCTGAGCGCTTCCGGCACTCTGCCATGGACTTTGGTTCAGGATCCTCATTAATCGATTCAACGATTTTAGAGACAAAATTAATGTCGACATTTGTAGTCTTTCTATTATATAATTCTCCAGATTCAACATAATTGATGGCAATTTCTTCAATTGAATTATCCAGCTCATCATGATTTCTCAAATTACTTGAGCTTGGTTGTTCCGTTGTCCTTGTGCTATTATCTATATTTGTGCGCACATTTGCACTAGGACTTGCATCTTCAGGATGTGTCACTGCTGGGACGACTGAATGGGAGCGTATTGCTTTCTCTCTAGCATTTTGCCTTTGCGGGCGTCCCCGCTTGACTCGTGCCAAGTCATCCGAATCTCTCCCCCTTTTCCTAGGATTGGGGACTTGGGTAGAGTTCATGCCCTCCAGGGGTATTTCCACTCTCTCCGGTGCATTAGCCGCAGGAATATACGACTTTGACACTCCTCTTATATCAGTAAAAGCATCTGGTAGATTATTTGCTAATTGTTGCAGGTTTATAATTCTTTGAACTTCAAGTTCAGTATCTTTAGTGCGTGGATCAAGTGATTGAATGCTACTGGCAGTCCAATCTATTTCTCGGCATTCCTTAGTATTAAGGTACAATCCTCCCCCTAATGCCGGGAAATTATCTTCATCGAAGATACTATCAGCGTATCGAGCCGTAAACAAATCCCCAGTTTTAGGCTCTAAATATTTGATTATGGACGGAGAATCATAACCAACATATATCCCCAACTTCCGGTGAGGTCCCATAGTTGTACGCTGGGGTGGTGATATCGGCACATATACAGCACAGCCGAATTTTCGCAGATGGGAAATCATCGGTTGTTGTCCACGCGCTAACTGGTGGGGAGAAGCAGAGTGAGATGCAGATGGCCTATACTGGATTAAGGCGGCAACATGCAGCACTGCGCGCCCCCAACAACTGGTGGGAAGTCTGCTATCTTGTAGAAGTGGTCTGGCAATTAATTTTATTCTTTTTATCAAAGATTCAGCAAGCCCATTTTGTGTGTGAACATGGGGCATAGAATGCTCTACATTTATGCCCAAAGCAAGACAATAATCATTAAATGCTTTTGAGGTAAACTCTCCAGCATTATCCATCCTGATTGTTTTTATGCGGTTCTCCGGGAAGCTAGCACGCAATCGGATGATTTGGGCAATAAGTTTTGCAAAAGCGTGGTTCCGCGTAGACAACAGGCATACGTGGCTCCACCGAGTAGAAGCATCTATAAGCACCATGAAGTATCTAAAAGGTCCCGACAGGGGATGAATAGGGCCACAAATGTCACCTTGGATTCTCTCCAGAAAGCCTAGGGACTCAACATTTACCTTCAGGTACGAGGGCTTAGTTATTAATTTTCCTTTAGCACAAGACACACATAAAAATTCTTTAGGAATTTGTGTGGTTTTTATGCCACGACCAGCAGATGCTTTGATGATGTTCCGCATCATCCTTAATCCAGGGTGTCCGAGTCTTTCATGCCAGATCGTAAAAGGCTCGGGATTTTTAAATATAGTGGACATCGCAACATATTCTTTAAGTGGCTTAATTTTTGTATAATATATTCCAGAGGAGGTGCCCAATGCTTTCTCTACCACTTTTGTCTCACATCCATCCAATGCCGTGATATATAGGTATTCAGCACCATTTTCACAAGCAGTTGCAACGTGATATCCACTACGACGGATATCTTTGAATGTGAGGAGAGTACGCACATCTCCTGGGTACAAAAATGCTTCTTCTATGAAGATGCTAGTTTTATTAGGGAGTACGACCACAGCTCTACCGGAGCCTACGATATGGCTATTGCGGCCAGCAATTGTGGTAATATTTTCAGTCTTTTTCTGCAGTGTCTGAAAATATTTTGTCTCTCAAAGTATTGAATTTGTGGCAGCGCTATCAACAAGGTAAAATTCTTCTTCAGGCTCCATGGAAAGAACGGCTCTTGTTCTATATTAAATAAGGTACTTATTTAATTCAACTTCATAATCAATAGCAAGCCGTTAAAACAGTAGCACGTAATAGCATAAATAAATGGCAAAATTTGCCACAGGACACAAAAAGTGACGTGCATTTGCCACAGCACACCAAAAGTGAAGCAGTTTGCTGAGACACACAATCTCGACTTTGAAATTGCCAAAACACACCGTGCTCCATATTTTATTATATCCAGCTGGCCGGGAGAGAGAGAGTACGGGATTGGACAATTTTGCCCTTGGGTACATTCGCACTGAGACTTGGTTAATCGGGTCGGTTTGGACCAACTATTTGCGACCCGGTCATTTGGGACTACCGACGTCCCCTCTCACTCCTAATTGTACTGTAATGTTGGGTTTTTTTTTTTTATTTTTGGAAGATAGGAATGGGGATTGTAATGTTGTCTTATGAATGGAATGATGAGATCCAGTTATCTATCTCAATTAATAAAGGCAGCCATTAATAAATGCATGAACAGATTATGATCAACACTTTGTTCAAATCCACAGTACTAAATTCGAATCCACTTAGTTCATTACATCACAGCAAGCACTTAGTTCATTACAATAGCAAGCACGTAGTTCAAATCCACGTAATTACATTAATGTCTTCCATCGCAAACCGTATTGCCACTAGGGCACAAAATATAGAACATGGTTCACTACATTGCAGGTTTCATGAGCCACAGATTTGCCACAAAAGCACAAAAGGAAAGCGCCCGCCGTTCCTCCTACATGTCCAAAGAAGGGCCTCTTGCTTCTAGTGCAAGCGCCGGGCTGGATGTCAACCGTGATGAAGCCAAGCTCCTAGTCACGCCCTCGGGCTAGATGTCACCATGGTCCTGCAGAATACAACATCTTCTTAGTTGTTACATAACAAAATGGCATAGAATTATAAGGGACAGAAATAAGATGCATGAGCACTTACCGTGTAGCTTTCTCAGTGAGGCAAGTTCCCTTGCTTTCTTAGTGGGTCCCTTTCCCTTGGAGTTTGCCCTCCTTTTCTTCTCGCTTGGAGGGATCAGTTGTGGTTTCTATGATCTCTACCACTTTTGGCTTGTAAGTTCTCTTCTTCTTTGGTGGTGGTGCAACAGGTGGTGCATCGGGATCATGTCTTGTCTCATTGCAAGTTTTCCTTCGGAGGTGGCCGAACCCACAACACCTTAGGCACCTTCTCTTGCCTTCTTGCTAGAACCACCTTCTTCCACCCCAACAATCCTCCTCTTCCTTGGCCTTCCCGTCGCTCTCTTGCACATAGGAGGAAGCAACTTGAAACCAAGGTCCACTTTTTCCCGTCTTCTCGCACGGCATTGGAGGCACAGGAGTTGCATAGGCAGCTTTGAACTTGTCTACAGAGTAGTAATGGTCAACATAATCCTCAAGTTCAAATTCCCTCCTAGTGCCTATGAAAGCAATTGCATGCACACAGGGCAAACCAGTCACCTGCCAGTGCCTACAGGTGCACTCCCTCTTCTCCAGGTCCACAATGAATTTCCATGGAACAAGCTCCTTATTCACTCCTCCTACTTCTCCAACCATTGGCCCACTCCCGTGAATGTTGTATCTCAAATTCCGCTTTTGATGTGAAGATGCTTCATCACATGGGGCAAAGACCTTACATTTCAGCTTTGCAGCAAGTTCCCTTCTGATGTAGAACCTTTCCATGATGAGTTGCCTTATCTTGTCCATCAGTTCAGCAACTGGTAAGGATTTCTCATTCCTGATCCAGCTGTTGAAGGTCTCAGCTATGTTATTGGTTACATAGTCACATTTGCTTTCAGTGCTAAACTTAGCCCTTGTCCATAGCTGCTTATGGTTGTCCTCCGACCATTTAGTTGCTCTTGGGCATGCCTTCATCATCTCATTCCAATGCCTATTATGAGTAGTTATCCCGTAGCACCTTGATGCAGGCCACAAATTCTTTTCAAACACTTCACCCCGAACCTCTTCTCGGAAATTTTTCACAAGATGTCTCATACATTCCCTATGCTCTACACCATTAGAGAACACTGAGGTAACTGCCTTGTCTATTCCTTTACCTGCATCAGTGGAAATGACAAGACCAGTAGGTGAACCAATGGCTTTGTGTAACATCTTCATGAACCATTCCCAATTGTCCTTGCTTTCACTGTCAAAAACACCATATGCCACAGGGAACATCCAACTATGGCCATCAACAGCCACTGCAGATGCTAGCTGGCCCTTCCACTTTGCTGTCAAAACTGTGGAGTCAATTCCTAAGTATGGCCTACAACCATTGAGGAAGCCATCTATGCAAGGCTTCAATGCTACAAACATCCTACGAACCTTCTTTTGTTATTCACATTCTCGCCACTCAATCTCTACAATGCTTCCCGGACTCCTTTTCGAAGCTCAAGTTTCCAAGAGAACACATGAACAAAACTATCTTGACCTCCAAAAATCTCATCCAAGGCCATCTCGTCGACCGTCCCACACAACGTAATAACTTAGTTCAATAACGTACTTCCCGTAACTTCTCCTTCAAAGCAATTGCACCTATAGTTGGATCTTTTCTAAGCCAATTAATCACTCGTCTTTGACCCAATGATTGGTAGCCATGCAGTTTTTTTTTCAAGTCCGCAGTGCCCTACAATTATGTTCATGTGGTAGCTTCCTAATCGCAAAAAAAATATACAAACGAGTTAGTAATTTAGATGCACGAAGCATATAATGCATAAATAACAACATAGTAAGAGGCCGCAAGTTGAACTTCATACCGCCATGTCCCGCCATCCCGCACCGAGATGCATAAATGGTCCACTTACACCTCTTTGCCTTGCAATAGGCTCTGTACCTCCTTGTTTCATTGTAGGGGCCGCAAGTTCAACTTCATTAATGACAAGATACTTTGCCTAATACATCTTTTAAAGCAAAAACCATCTTCAAATGTAACACCAAGAGCTATCTTAGGGTTATCTATGTCAGTGACATGTACCACACTCTCACATCCCTCTTCATCATCAACAACAAGTGGATCATCATCATCTATATCTGAGCCAGGATAGTAATCATTGTCCTCCTTCTGCTCATTCTGCAACAAATCCTTGTACTTTTCTGTCTCATCATCTACTCCAACATACTCAACCTCATCTGATTCTCCCCAGTCATCAGCAGGGTCATCACCAGCAAGGGCTTCGCCAAGAGCAGCAGGAGGGGCATCACCAGCAGGAGGTACATCAGCAGCAGAAGGTACATCACTAGCAGGAGAGACATCACTAGCAGGAGGGGCTTCACAAGCAAGAGGGGCACCTTCAGCGGGGAGAATGATAGATAATGGCAAACACATTACCTGACTCCCTTGTGTGCCAATCTGATATTGGGGTTCAACAGATTCACTGATATGACAAACTTGAGAATTCATTAAGCGAGGACCAGTGTCAACAACATCTACAACCAATGGCGCCTTACGCAATCCCAAAGTATGCTTCAAATGCAGCAAGCAAAGCAAAGTCAGAATCTATACGCACTGTCTCACTCTTGGTTTTGTCTAAGAAGGTGACTTCAAGTGCTTGATCCTTGCCATAAACTATCTCCTTATCAAGCATAGCAGAGAAATCCATCCAATTGATGGTATCCTTGTCCACCACCCGCACGAAATTAGCAGTAACATGATAGTCATCACGGCCATCCAGTCTCTGCTCTACATACGCAGGAACCCTAATCGCCACCCTACAAAACCCGACGGATCCATCCTAAAAAAAATGAAACAATAGATCGAAACTAAACAAGCTCAAAACGACTGTGTTTCTATCGCAATCGACCGGTTAAACCAGCGAAATCGAACCACTCAAGATTAGGGTTAGAACTTACCCTTTTGGGATCCTGAATCGCGGAGCCTTCAGTGGAGAACCCATGGTTGGAGACTTCATCTTCGTCGTCGTGTTCTTCATCAGCCCTTCATGGCGCACAGTGAGCGGGGTCGAGGCTACAGCGGCGGCGCGGGGCAGAGGAATCGACGAGGGCGAGCGGCGGCGCGGGGCGGAGGAGTACGCGAGGACGAGGGCGAGCGAGCGATGCGGGGCGAATGGCTGCGGGTCCAGTCGGTCCGGTCGAGCGATGCGGGGCGAGCGAAGCGGGGCGGACGGACGGGGCGAGCGGACGGTGCGACCGAGGAGCCAGCCAGTCCGGTCCAGTCCGATCCCTGCGACCTGGTCGAGCCTAACCAAGTCCGGTGCAAATCGACCCAAGGGCAAAATTGTCCCTTCCCCTACTCTCTCTCTCCAGGCCAGGCTGGATATAATAAAATATGAAGCACGGTGTGTTTTGGCAATTTTAAAGTCGAGATTGTGTGTCTCAGCAAACTGCTTCACTTTTGGTGTGCTGTGGCAAATGCACATCACTTTTTGTGTCCTGTGGCAAATTTTGCCTAAATAAATCCGATTAAAATAATGCTATCATTGAAAACATGCATGACGAGGTTTATCCTAATAAAATAATATAGTTGCTCAACAGGAGCATTATTACATGCATCACGATCACACAAACTTCAATTGTTTTGCTAAAAATAAATCACCGGCTAAATAAGTAATTGTAGATAATTTAGACTACTCCGTATCAAGGAGATCCTCGTCCTCGAGGTCATAATCATCATCACCAGTATAGGCAGTACCCTTTTCAGCAGTACGATCAACATCCATAGCTGCTGATTCAAGCTTCTCTTTAGGCTCTGATGGCTCCGGGAAGTGTAGTCCAGTGGTGGCATCAATAGATGCCTGGATGAAGTGTGCCTCCGGGTTTTGACGCTTCTTCCACTCTTGATATATCTCAATCAAGTGTGGCTCAGCAGTGCAAGTTCGGGACCAATGCTTCTGGGATCCACAGTGGAAACAACCCCCATTAGAGTGTGTACCTTCATTTGCATTGCCTTTTGAGCCCTTCAGGGACTTGCCTTTGCCATTGTCATTGGGCTTCTTGCCCCCGTTCGTGTGCTTCTTAAACTTTCCCCCTTTTGGCCCGTGGTGACCATGAAACTTTTGTCCCTTGTTTCTAAAAGGACCTTTACCCTTGCTGTTATGGAAACTGGCATGTGCTTCAGGAGGTGCCTGTGTACCAGCAGGGTGCATGTGAAAATTCTTCATCAAGAGTTCATTCTGAGCCTCGGCAGCCGGCAACACATTGATGAGATCACAAGTACTTCATGTACTTGTTGTTGCGGTACTGCTGCTGGAGTACCATGTTGGTAGGGTGGAAAGTCTCGAGAGTTTTCTCAATCATCTCGAGTTCAGTGACAATTTGTCCACAAAAGCAAAGCTGAGCCACGATACGGTGAATCGCAGTATTATATGCCTCAACTGTCTTAAAGTCGAGGAAGCGGAGTTGTGCCCAATCACGCCTAGCCTGTGGAAGAAGCACTTCCTTCTGTTTGCCAAAGCGTTCCTGAAGCTTTGTCCATAGTACCAGAGGATCTTCCACCTCTAGATACTCCATCTTCAGGTCTTCATGAATGTGATGCCTCAGGAAGATGCAAGCTTTTGCCTTATCGTGAGGTGGCGGAGCAGGGGCACCGGCTGCAGGCCTGACGAGCGTGTAAGATAACTGCATTGCTATCAGATGGAATTTGCAGTCTTGTGCCCAGGTTTGATAGTTCTTGCCATTCAGCGCAAGAACCTTGAACTCTGTCTTGTTGACCGAAGACATTGCCTATTCATGCAAATTAACTTCGGGTAAATAAGCATATAGTATATATAGCCATGGATGAAATATTAATGTAAAAAAAAATATAATACATATACGGTCGGTCGCCGCCGACGATGGCCATCAGGACCATGATGTGTCGTAAGTTTCTCAGTAGCCAGCAAGACTACGATGCATGCATGGGTAATGTGCAGCTTCAGGTAGCACAATGTGTGGAAATCGGCGTACCCGTATCTTAAACGTGTTGTGTTAGCCGGCGGTAAACTAGCAAAAAAAAAATACGCTAGCTTCCCTGCATGGTAGTTGAATACACCGGCTTACATGCATAGCATGATGTGTTAGCCGATATCAGGTGCTAATTAACAGACCGATGGTAAACAAACATGCATGTATCATCGGTAGAACATGGTCCAATCTAATACGGAAAACTAGTCATAAACAAAACCAATCTACTGGGGTTCTAAAAAATTTAAACTAGTATCCAAAGATTGAATCTGACATACTGAAAGAAAAAGATCTAGCAGAACAACAAATCTCCGAGATTGTGTAGATATATCAGAACAAGTCTATGAGATTTATTTCTATAATATACCATAATCTAGTAGCTAGTAAAAAAAAAATCTATTAATCTAGCATATACTAGCTCACGTGGCTACCATAAGAGCAGCGGCAAAGGGATTACGTGACTGAACCGTAAAGATGAATCTAGAACATGTCGTTACAGATTTAGCATGCTAGGTATATTCTTGAGAAACCGATCTAGATTGAAAAACAAAAATCGATCTACGAGCACATGGATTCGAGAGGAATCAAGAACAGCATACCGTCGTTGATGAGTAGCGGCAGAGCGTGCTGATAACGTGTTAAGTAACGGTGCTATTCCGGATCCCTGATCCGGTTCCCTTCCCTCCCGTAGTAGATCAGACGCGAGGAAGTTGAAGATGATCTCTCGTGTCCCTTCCCAATAGCACTCCAGATGAACAAGGAGAGACAAATATCGTGGAACTAGTATCTCTTATTCTTAACAGAGGGGGTACAGGTTCCTTTATATATATAGTACCCTTCATGGGTATATTTGGTATGAGCCCATAATTATGTTAGAGTTCTATTTCTTAACACTAATAACCTATCTACAAACTACAAACTCAACCAAACATTCATGTTTCAAGACAAGTGCAAAAACCTTATACTGTGATTGCACAACAGAATACACATGTATCAGTCTGTCAGTCCGTTTGCTTTTGTCAATCAACATGCAACTACAGCTGCCGCCGGCATCAAGCCATTTGCAAGGTTAAATATTCCCATGGGTCTTCTGTATGCTTTTTTCGAGTCTTTGAATTCGTTATCTGTAATAACCTATACTAAACCTAGCAGGATGTAAACAACACATGCTGCCGGCATTGTTTGGTTTAGCTTCAGCTTCACGCCGTGGCCACCGCGAATCGTCTTGGCAGGCACTGAACCGGAGGTGCCCACCGTCCATTCCAGCATCCCCTGCAGCGTCCGATTCAATTCAAACAACTGGATGCTAAATCTTTTCAAACAACTGGATGCTAAATCTTATTAGTTGATTCGGTATTTCGTTCCGAGACACTTGATTCAGTTAATTTACGAGCACACCAGTCCAAGTCTCATTCAGATATAAATTACGAGTTATGGTGGTATTGATTATCTATCGTCAGCGGCCAGTGTGGTTCAAACCAATACGGTCGCAAGGAAGAAAAAAGGCAACAAAAAATTTGCTTGTACTTGTACGGCTGAAAATATTGCAGACACAAATGATAACAGCAAGAAGCAGGGCATGTCTGGTGAGTTACTAATGAAGCACCTCCACGAGGGAGAAGGCGCTATCAGCGAAACTCCCAGGGATCATCGATCTCGGCCTCCCATGAATCGGAAGAACAGCTAAGCGAGTTAATCCGGGATTATGAAGGCCATGGATGCAAACCAGCAGCAAACTTGAAAATCATCAAGCAATGCAGACCAAACAATAACAATAACAATATGCGGAGAGCCGCACAGCTCCGCCTCGATCGAAGCCGATCCAAGAGAGGCGGCGGCGAATCGACGGGCGGCTCCAAAGGAACTCTAGGCCTCGCGTGTATCAGACGAGCACGGGTCGCTCGTCTGGGATTGTCGATGGCCACGCCCAATCTCATCTCGCTCGCTTGGAAAGGGAAAGAAAAAGGAAAAGTGCGGCTCTGCTCAGTGATTGATCACTCGAAAGAGACGAATCTGAATCTGAAACGAAAAAGATCTGTTCAGGAACCAATCTGCCATCTCGAGACGGGATTTGACGCGAAGGATGGGACGGAGCAGACGGAGATCCGGAACCGATGAAGGTTTTCTCTACGCCCGCAACGGAACCCAGATGGCACGAGCAGCCATCAGGTTCTCTCAAGGCGACGGCTTTTCTTCAATCTTAGGCACATATTCAAACGAAAACGAGAAAAAAAAAATACAGAGCGACGGCGAGAAAAGACGAAGAAACAAGAGGGAAGCATCGAAAGCTGGGCGATAACGGCGGCTGCCGCGGCGGCGCCGTGGCCAGGAAAGGCCCGGAGCGGGACGACGAGCTAGCTAGGGTTGAAGTGGCGGCGGCGCGGGTGATGACCGATGGGCACCTCATATAGACGGCGGAGCGGAAGGATGGGCTGTGGGCTGGCTCTTGAGGCCCGTGAAACAGGCAGGAGGAAGAGAAGGAACCTGATGGGTTCATGGGCCGGTAGAGAATGCCACTATCTTTTGTTTCCTGATGGGCTTCGTCTTTCGAGGCTCGCTCAGTTTCGGGCTGGCTGCTTGTTTCCGCAGGGGCCGGGCCGCCAGCCTGCCGAACCAGCAAAACTCGTCGTGGGCCTTTAGACACATGGGGTACCCACCGTCTTGTTGGACGCCGGCCAGACAGGACGACGACGACCCGTGTGGTTATTCCGTCGATGCTCCGGCCAGCGCGACCAGGCGTCACCAGCCTGCGTGCTGCTGACCACACTTCTTGGATGCGGCCTGTCACCTGTGGCCGCAACAGGCAGCCGATCGAGGACACCATATCTGACCATATGTTACACGCGGCTCAGATCCCTCCTCCCTGGGTTTCGTTTCGTTTGAAACTTGCGTTTACCACATACAGCCACTGGTCCCGGCACTCCCAGGGCGCGACAGCATGCGTTCCTTGTGCCTCCGTGCCAGCCGCCGGCGGCGACGCACGAGCTGAGGAGCAAGCAGCTGGTACCACCGCGCTCCGCCGGACCACCCTACCAGCGCAGCACACAACCAACCGGGTGGTCCGACCGGCACACCTGTGGGCTGTGGCACCTTATCAGCAGCGGCCAGCAGAGCGGCCACTGAACATGCATGCATGCATGAATGCTCGGTGTTTGCTGATGATTCTTCGATTCCTTCATCTGTGTAAACGAGAGTTGATACTTTCTCCTCAGCTAGACAGCTAGTCTTTCGTTCATCGGTCGCCCGTGTTCAGACTTGCCTCTTTCAGACCATTTCATTCGGTTTCCGATCTCCCTGAGACAGACAGGGCCCAAGCCAATGTTAGGTCAGTCAGGTTCTGCTCCGGTCCGTCATGGCCGGCAGCCGGTAGTTCCGACTTCTCTCCTTTTTTTCTCCCTCTCTGAAAGAGAACGTTCTCTGTCTGTCACGTCTGCCATCCATCAGGGAGCAGAACACAAACCAAATCTGCTCTTGGATTCAGTCAGTCTGACTGACTGCCAGTCCGATGCAATCCAAGCCACAGGATGTCGCAAGGATAAGCAGCTGGACGTCCTGGTCTTGTCCCCTGCGCAGTGGTCACCCTACACAGTTTACACTACACGCCGCGGGTTGGGTTCGGTGGCCGTAGACTCCACGGTCGCCACTCCATCGCATGCCATACATGTGTGCGTACGTGCACGCCGCCTGTCGCGCTCTGGAGTCTGGTCTCCACGGCAGCCGTCCGGACTGAATTCATCTGTTGCCCAATAACAGCGAAATTCGGCCGGAGTTCTGGTGATATTTTGAGCCCTGTGTTATGCCCGTACCGCATCGTTTTCGCTTCACTTGAGTGCATGGTGTACGTGCCTGTGCCTCCCGCCTCATCTGACCGGCCGGGTGCCCCCCGCCTCATCTCGTTTTCTACGTGTGCCGACCCACAACGCCGGCCAGCCAGCACGACAGTTTTTCCGCGGTCCGCCGCCACACAAAAACGCTGCCCGTCATGCAGAAGGAACTCGTGGCAATGGCGACGGCGCAGCCGGCCACACCGTTGGTTTGCTGGCCGTCAGAACTCGGACTGACTGGGCATCTAATGCACAGTGGGACGAAGCCGTCTGAAAGGTGAAGGCAGTTCTCTGCCTGCTGCCTCTGCCTGCCCGGTTTATGTCACGGACAGGACGGATGACGAGACGTCCTGATGTAATCAATCGTCGATGCAATTGCTCGTCTTGCAAATCAAACGCGAGACTTCGAGGACCGGGCATATGACATGATTTTCTTCGTCAGAGATGGCGACGTGCATTGCATGCCCTTGGCCCCTTGAGACTGATGAATCGCATATTTCCAAGCATGCATTGGCATGGACGAGCCAACGAACGGACGAACAGTGTGTTTGGATTGGATGGCGCGAAATGCATGCGTATGGGGTGACGCGGACCTCGGCTGCACGGTATGTAGCGGTCGCTCAGACATCGCATTCCGACCTAAACAGAGGACTGACTGCTCAGAATATACAGATGCTAAGGATCATTGGTGACATACCATTAATCCGGATGACGCGACCGGATCAAATGCCCGATCTTCTTCTCTGACGTTTCGTTTTGTTTTGTTTCAGTGCTTCTGAGTTCTTGGATTCAGACGCAGAAATTTTATATAAATCAGTTCGATATCACATCGCTCAGGAATAGGAATAGGAATAGGAATAGGAATAGGAATAGGAACCTGCATTCCAAAGTCGAAACAGGACCTGAAGGAGAAATGGGGATAGGAACAACAGAAAGGAGCTAAAAACAAAGGTGCAGTAGAAGGGGATGTGTCACGTGCAGACGTGCTTGCTAGCTATCCAAACCTTGATGTTCATCCTGCTCAAAGTGCAGCGGATATGATTCCAGATCTCTCTCTTTACCCATAAAGATAAAGAATGGATAGGACGGGGCAAGAGATTCGTCAGAACTGCGAGAACCAGAATGCATTCATCCATGCTTCAGGATAAGCCGGTCACAAAAGACGACGATGCAGCCAGCACCAGCAGCAGTATTCTGTTACTGGATATCTATCTGAATTGTACTGGTTTTGGTTCCTTTGCGATCAATCCACCAAGATTCCCCCATCCGATTTTTTTTTTTTTTGAAAGAACCCCCCATCCGATTTTGGATCTCGATGCCCCTCCTACTGCCCCTGTCCCGGCTTTCCTTTTTCACGTGTCACTCATCGCAGGTCGCTAAGGGCAGACAGAATAATCACCACAGGAGGAGACATGGCATTGTTGATCGAGGCCCTAGCGAAACCTTTGGAACACAGACAACGTTGGTGGCGAAGCGATGGATGTTGCATCAAATCACTATTATGTTATTTCCCTTCGAACAATTAATATATCTAACTAGAATTTTTCAAGTCCTTGCCTTAGCACGTTGTTCAAATCTATCTAAGGCCCTGACCAGCAGTGTCTTAGGCTTTTAGCTCAAAAAAAGTTGCCTTTTTAACTTCTGGCTGTTGGTTTTTAGTTATTTCTTTGAAATTTTTCCTTTTTGACAAAGTGAAAAGTGCTTTCTCAAAATTCTCCAAACGAGAAACCTTCTTCTTTATCAAATATATACATCGACAGACAGTATCACAAATACATTACAGGTGCACCAATGGGATCCAAAAGGCATCTCAGCTAATGTGAATAGATAAGGATGTTTTCATACAAAGTTTTTTCTTTCTTTCTAGTAGAGTTATTGTCAAACACCTAACGTGCCAAAGTTATTCGAGTTGTAGTACCGCTTGTGCCACTACATATCATTGGAAGGGTTTCCCTTTCACATGGGTACTATATAGCATTATGCATGATGCTTGAGAAACTGAAAGATGAACAAAGATAATGTACAAGTGGCGACATTTTTCCATTCGGAGTAAACCAAAAGCCTCCAATCGTGCAAATGTGGTTAGTAAAGCACAATGCAGTGTAAACAAATAGAAGGGGTTTGGTTCATATGTATCTAGCTACTCTGAACTTTCATAACTTTTATATATAATAAATATATGCAACTGCAAGTATGTTAATCTGGATGAGACACCTTTTAATTTGGAGCCTTCTTTAGTTTACTTTGGTGTAGTGGGAGTTAAAACAAACAAACGTCACTCTCCACTTGTGGCTGCAGTCATCTGTCTATCTAATCACTAAAGAGAGACCTGCGATTTGGGGGTCTACAAATGAGTGAGGAGGAGAAAGATGAAGCTCATAAAAAACACAGGATAATGCCACTACCAAAAGTTGGAATTTTACGGCACATAGGTGCAAAGTAGGCTGGTAGAGTAATACTCTATCCAGTTCATACTATAAGTCATCCGAAAACGAAATACAAGTAGATGGGGTAGAGAGGAGAAGCCCTAAAAAATACTAGTCTGAGAGACTCTGACCTCTTCCTGAGAGACTCTGACCTTTTCCCTCTCACTGAATCAATCCATAAACAAATAAGCAATGTTGAAGGGTAACAGATATCATAGAAAAGAAAATCCGGTATGATTTTTCTACAAGCTATATGTGATAAGTCTAGTAGAAGGTACAAAGTACTAGATATTTCCCTGTTGTGGTTGTTATGGTGATGACCTTTTTGTCGATGGTGTACCTTGGCACCTAACCTTGATAACAATGCTTGCTTGCATAATAAGGGCTCCTTTGGTTCTCTATTCCTTTGGCCACTTATTTGGCCAATGCTGGTAATCTTTGGTACAACAGAAGCCACAGATGACTAGATATATATACACATGATATCTTCAACGATCACACCAACCACTTTATATTGTCGTTTAGTTTATCACATCCTATCACATTACATTTCTTATCGTTTTGTTCATCCAATTTCTTATCGTTGAACTTGAATATTCTAGTCCAAACTCGATCGGCACACACTTGTATAGTATCTAGCTTGTTCAATATACGTTTCAAGTGAATCTCGTTTTACTATTCTTTTTTCGGAGTTGTTGGGTTAGTTGAGATGTACTGGTTGCTGAACTAGTGAGTCGTCACTGATTCAAAAACTTGACGCCATAATCCCGTTTTGACTACTACTTTGCCATCCTATTTCAAATGAAGCTTGAAGATTATGTTAAATATGAATTTACATGGGAATTCAAAATAGACTTGATTAAATATTATCCAGCTTAGTATCTACATGATTTAGGGGGTGTTTGACATGGCTTCTCTTGAGAGGGCTCCTCCAAAACAACTCCAATTCTTCTGTATTTTACTGAAAAACGGCTCCTCCAAAAAAATAAAATTTGGCAGACCTTATCCTATTTTCACCAGGAACTACTTTAAGGGCAGTTTGCTACTGCTGATTGATCCGTTGCCCCTGAACCCTTTCATCCCCTGCCTGTCTGGTAAAAAGAAAGAACCATGGAGTGAATTTACTTTTTGGATGATGCATCAAGCTACAGCCCAAACACTGTAATCCACCTTCAAGTAGAACAGCTACATCATCCTAAAACGGGACGGGACACCTTCCATTCAATCAAGCACAGTAGGATCAGTAGGATATTCAGCAGATAATGACACTTCTAATTACCGTATTCATCAGACCAACTGGCGCAGTCCACCTCGTGTGCCGTACACGTTTTTACCTTGCTGGCCGCACATCATGATATACTAAATATATAATATACTAGATAGAAGATAGAGAATATATCTTGTCCAGTTCTGTCTATCGATTTTCTTTTTATATATGCCACAATAATGGTAAACAGGAAAACATGCGCTCGCACAGCCTTTTTCCCATTCAGGCATTCAGTTGACCCTGTCTGTCGGAATAAAAATCAGCGGCAAAATATGCACGCAAGATGGCAACGAGATTCCTGATATGAACCACACAATAAACATATGCACAGCCTGACAGCGACCGCCACATTATTGGAGCAGCACACCCACACCCAGGTTTGGGTTGGTTTGCAGATTCCTGCGGATTCTATCTAAACCGCAGTTTAACTAGGCCAGCATCTGGATTGAATTGTCAATACGATAGCTTGGGCATGATGCATGATGCCAATGCGTCGCCGTCATGGGGTGTCCAGGTGTGCGCTCCCAGCGATTCGCTAGTCCCAGCCAAAGCCAAAGGCCACATCTTTCTTGCTGCCATTCCCATATTAAGCCGAGCCGAGGCGAGATGCAATGCAACCATCCTCTTCTCCTCACAGACATCTTATCCCTCCCGGGCGAGAACGATCGAGGCCATAGAATTCGATTCCTCGTCCGTTTCCTAGCTAGCTAGCGTTCTTTTCGTTCGCCGCCGTGTGCCGTGCCGTGCCGTGCTGCGCCCAACCATGGCTAGGAAGTGCTCTAGCTGTGGGAACAATGGCCACAACTCGAGGACCTGCAGCGGGCACCCCGGCAGGACGACGCTCTTCGACAACAGCATCAGCGGCGGCGGGGGAGGCGGAGGAGTAGCCGGCGGCGTTAGGCTGTTCGGGGTGCAGCTGCACGTGGGGTCCTCGCCGCCTATGGCCATGAAGAAGTGCTTAAGCATGGAGTGCCTGTCGTCGTCAGCCGTGGCGCCACCGGCGTACTACGCGGCCGCTATCGCCGCCACCAACAGCAACTCGCCGTCGGCGTCCTCCTCGTCGTCGCTCGTCTCGGTGGAGGAGGCCCCCGAGAAGATGGCCAGCGGGTACCTCTCCGACGGGCTCATGGGCAGGGCGCAGGAAAGGAAGAAGGGTGAGTTACTTCCACTGCCCGGAATTTCATTCTCTAGCTTTTTCGGTCGTCCAATCCAATCCAACTTAGTTCGTGACAAAACCTCAAAAAAAAAAAAACATAGTTCGTGATGTGAGTTTTCTGAAGAATCAGATTGTTGTTTCAAATTTCGCAACTTCCTACGCCATAAATAGAATAGAATAATACTCCTATTTCGGCAGCTTGTTTGAGTTGAGACAAGTCTGAAAATAGTAAATACTCTGTTTTTGTTTTCTAATCTCTCTATGTGCTGGGTTCGATCCGGGCATGAGCAGGCGTTCCATGGACGGAGGACGAGCACCGGCGGTTCCTGGCGGGGCTGGAGAAGCTCGGCAAGGGCGACTGGCGAGGCATCTCCCGGCACTTTGTGACGACGCGGACACCGACGCAGGTGGCCAGCCACGCCCAGAAGTACTTCCTCCGGCAGAGCAGCCTGGCGCACAAGAAGCGCCGGTCCAGCCTCTTCGACGTGGTACGTCCCGTCCATCGCCATTTTCACCATGCTTCATCCATGCAACACCGTGCCCAGGCGTGTCTGAATCGCAAGAAATGTTCTGTTTCAGGTGGAGAACGCTGACAGGGCGGCGGCGACGAGCTCCATTAAGGACAGGGAGCATCGCCTGAGGCTCAAGGACGCGATCGCGACGACCGCCTCTGCAGGAGCAGCAGCAGCGCCCGGAACGCCGACGCCGACAGAGCTCCCGGCGTTGTCGCTCGGCATGGTCAGCCGGCCAGCGAGGAGGCCCGACCACGTCGCGCTGCCACCAACAACCAGCCTGTCGCTGCAGCTGCCGCGGTGCTCGGCGGCAATGGGCAGCCTGGCGCTGGCGGCGCCGAAGCACAAACACGCTTCGTCGTCGACCCTGCTGACCCCGGCAACGGCTAGTAGTAGCGGCCAGGTGATGCCGGACCTGGAGCTAAAGATCTCGACCGCCAGGCAGAGCGACGTCCACCATCAAGTCCAGACGACCTCCTTGCCGCCGCCGCCGCCGAGGACGCCCTTTCTGGGCACCATCAGGGTCACATAACCGGAAACACGAAGTCGACGACGACGGTGTGATGGTCAGAGTGGAATATCCTGCTGGTATGGTTGGAGAAGAGCTTTTACCTCCTCATCGTGTTGAAACATGGCGAAGGAAAGTTTGTTCAAAGACGGGGTGGGAAAACTGGAAAGGAAAAGCTTTTGGCAGTGGTGTACGTGGCAGTGGCTGCAGCCGAGACGACGACGGCGACGACGATGCCGTCGTCGTTTATCATGTGGGTGGTAGTGTAATATCATCATCAGAAAGATGGAAACTTTACTGGCCTAATTTAGTCTCTGTTTGTTCGTTTGTTTTCTTGCAAATAAAGAACGGCTGCCATTCATATGCTCTACTGCTCGCTCTCTCTCCCGTCACGGTCCCGTCTCGCTCGAGCTCTTTATGTTGACACAAAGGGGTTGATGCTCGATGGTGAGAGATGAGCTCACCAGATTCAGCTCAGTTGCTTGCTTACCTTCTATTAATATGCTATAGGACTATGATAGTGGCACTAGTACGTATGAAAAGTTTGGTTTGCAGATGGAGAGTTAGAAGGGTACGCAACCAAGATGCCTGTGCCAAGTGCCAAGAGCTCCTGTTCCTTGTTCCTGCACGATGCAATGATGCGGAGGCGAAATATCCTCTGCAATCGCAAGTGTAGATCGTTCGTTGAGCTGGAATCTTGATAGGCACGAATTGAGTGACGAGGATCTCTATGGTCGTCCGAAGCAACGCCACGTCGAACAGGATCTGCTGCTGATGTATGCTGTTACCGACTAGGAGCGGTAACAGTTGTTGGAGATCAGTGGTGGGCAAAAAATAGCACCTGCTGACCAACTACTAAGCGCGACCAAATTAAACTTGGACCACATCTCGCGATTATTTTGATTTTGACCGTGCTGTGTGTATGCAGCACATTGCATATATATCCACCACGACCACGCTGCAGTCGTGTCGAATTGTCGATGCTACTACATGCGTCGACAGTTCCGCGTGTCAAACAAGGGTGTAAAACTGGCCGTCCCGTCGAATCCGTGGCCGATATTGAAATGCGCGCAACGACGTCGTCTTGAAAAAAAAAATCCGTGGCCGATACTAGCAGTCAATCAGTCTATCTGACGCAAGAGGCAAGATCGTGGAGTACAGAACCACAGGATCTGACGACGATCCGTGGCCTTGGCCTGGACTGAGCAAAACATCATCAGTGATAATTGGCCGAACGTGCAATGCGCGACCGAACGCCCGCCGCCGGAGCTGGGACAGGTGGCCGCGGCGCGTTGGCGCCTGGTGGCGTGGCGTGGCGCCGCACGGCGGCAGCAGCAGGACACGCGGGGACGCGACGGGAGAGCCGAGCTGGGCGATGCCGAGCGGTGGTTGCAGCAGCCATGATGCGTACGCGTCGCTTTCTTCGTCGTGCCGGACCAGGAAGGAACAAATCAGATGGTCAGCATGGGCACTCCATCCTGCAGAGATTTTTACGAGTACCCGTACCTAACATGACAACAGCACTCCTCTGGTTTTAGATTTCGAGCAATCAGAGGAGAACGAGCTCGATCCGTTGATGGATCTGCCAGTACATAATACACTATCATTATTGTTATTATCTAGAAAGTATTATATATTATCGTTATGGTGGATTAGCTAGGACATGTCGTGCAGATTACTTAGAAGATCTCGAGGGGGCTGCGATGGAAATAGATTTACAGACGTTTCCATTCAAAAAAGACTAAAAACACCCTCCGATGGTTTTACGAATAAGGTTTGCGATTTGATAAACTTTCGGAAATAGAGGTTGAGCAGATATATGCAAACCTCCTCCGCGCTTTGCATCTGGGCCTCGCGACGATTTCGGCCGGCCACGTAGGACTCGCGCGTGCGCGGACTTCCCTCCACTCGGCGCGAAAATTGTGGGGACTTGATCAAAATGCAAAATGGTTGGAAATCACACCTTTGGAAACTTTGCAAATTCATTTGAAACTTTGCAAATACCCTCAAATGCAAAACTGAAAATGCAAAGCCCTTGAAGATGCGCTTATGTTGTTAACGTAGAGTGGCTAGGGTGCCGATCTCTCGGAAGCACGTAGTAGGGGTAGGGCCATGTGCAACTGTGCATGGTGAGAAAGCCGTGTGCGCGCGTGTTGCGGCCTTTGCCGCCGTTGATCGGTTAATAGCGTGAGAAACGGGGATTTGGAACCTGGAAGGAAGAGAGATAAAGAGAAAAGGGATGGGACAAGAAAGAATAATCAGCGGACAAAGCTGGTGCGCAATCTTATCTCTGATCATTCCATCCGCTGATCGGACCCAGGATATGGTAGGATAATACTCCGTACTCCCGATAACAAAGCTCTCACTTCTCGCTGGTCTTTTTCTGACCAATCCAGTTTGTTTATGTCAAAGACAATTCCAACACGGGGACGGAGTTTCGTTAGGTACGTTGTACTATACTAGTAGTAGTAGGTAGCACTAGCACTAGCTGCACCGTGACTACTTTTCCAACTTAAAGAAAAACTGTGCTAGGATTATCCGGGGGCATTGGAAACGTTCCGTTGGATTGGATAAACGAAGTTCCGACGATCTTTCTTATCCGAATTTCCATCCAATGTCCATTTTGGAGTTCCTTTTTTCGTTTCAGAACAAGAAGAATCCAACCCCACATCTGCTCCAGCTCCTGTGGTGGTGGTGGGCAGTGGCCACGCGCCGCCCACGGCCACGCAGGTGTCCTGGTCCAGCAAAAGGCACGGGCCGGCGGGTGGGGGACGGCGACCCGTGCGCCGCGCCGCGCCCAACCACGTCGCCGGGGCGGAGCATGGCGTCAAATCACGGCTCCCAATAATGGCGATGGAGGCCAAGCAGTTAGCACCACCCGCATCCGCATCTGGGTCTGGCCATCTCATTGAGTCTGGGCTCTTGTTCATCTGGTCCCTTTTTTTTTTTTGACCGAAGAGAACGTTCATCTGGTCCCTGGCAATGGCTGATGTTACAGGATCCATCCGCTCACCGACCGACTAGCTGAATGGAGTGGGATGGATGGATGGCAATGGCAAGGGAAGAAGCTGCCAAGCAGACCAATCAGGCAAACTGATATTTTGTGCCGCGCACGTCAACCTTCCAATCCAGGTCTTTTCATACTTTCTTCATCATTGAACAGGACCGTACTACTGCTCCTAGGATCGGGCACTGAATCGAGTACTAATGCGGTGCGGCATCTGAAAATCATCGTCCTGAAGACGTGAACAGAAACCTAATTTTCGGCGAAACAGGGGCTCAGGGCATAGTACCCATAACGCTAATCCAGATCATTCTGCGTGTGTGTGTGACTCTTCCCCTCTGCGTAATACGTACGCACAGTACGATGATTGCTTGGCCAACCGGCAGAGGATTTATAAACACCAGAGGCATACGGTTCGTGGTGATTTATTTATAAACATGCGCTAAACAAGAGCCGTGTGTGGTGTCTCGTTCGTGGTGATTATAATGAGAACGAGACTGAACTAGCACGATAGAGTAGGTGAGATTGAATCGGAGCTCAAACAAATAAACTGCGGTTAAAATAACAAGCACAAGAAATATTGGCAATTTTAGACAAGGGAGACTACTTGACTGAATATGGCGCTAGAACCATCACCAAGTTCAGAACACATGGCACTGACCTCTATTCACTTCCTGGACGGAGGCTCGAAACAAAAGTCACAAACTGAAAGAGAAAACGATCAAGCACAAAGAGCAAGCTGGTGCTGCTAGAAATCGATCAGCTCTCACAAACACATAAAAACAGCAGCTACTTGCTTTTGGACTGAACCTGCAAGAATCAAAACCCACGAGCCACTGGAGCTAGTGCACAGAGCTGCTGCAATCTCAAACACAGGGCAGTAGTGGCTTCACCAATGATCATGGAATTTACCAAAGACAAACACTGAAAAACAGCTGTAGCAAAGGTACTGCACTTCACTGAGCTTATTGTTCAAGCAAGAATGAACCAATCAGGGTAGAGTAACATTCTGAACAAGAGAACTCAATACGTGAACTAATATTTGAAGCTTTGGTAAATTACGGTTGCAAGAACAAGCTTTCTAGCCAATTGAAAAAAACAATGAGCTGCTGTGCACTTGCTTCACGAAATCTGAAAGCCAACTGCTCTCTGAGTATTGAACGGATTGCCTGTGCAAGCAAATGAAATGGCAGCCAGCGCTCTGCTTACCTCCTTACCTGCCGAAGTGCAGCTGCTGCTCTGCTTATATGAAACAGATGGACGATCAGCTGCTCAGTGCTTTGCTCGGCTGCTGAACCTGCAGAAGATGGATGGAGCAACCAGTTGCTCACTGTCGAACTGGACAGAGAGATGTGGACCAAGCTGCTGCTGGCTTCTGGATCAAAGAAACACAAGGCCAATTGCTAGGCACATGCAACAACAGGGAGCAGCGCTATTGGGAGCCCAAAACAATTACACGCACGTCATTGGCAAGAAAAAGATTTTGCAAGCAATTAATGCTCCTGTAGCTTGAAAGTGACAATTTAGGCTTTGGAGAAACAAAACACGTTCAAGCTACGGACTTGGCGCTAAACAAGAACTGCCTCCTGTAGTCGATCTGCAATAGAGAAATCTTAGGCACTCGATATCATTGTTTCATTAGCTGATCAAAGCTGCCTGCAAGCTGCTAACATGGTGCTGCAGAAAATGGATCAGAGAGCCGGTGAAACAAACTGACGAACACCTTGTGTGCGGCGCAGAAAAGAATGGAGGGCAGCTCCAATCTGCTGGAGAACTGACGCACGCACAAGAAACAGTACAGAGGGAGGAAATCGTCCACGCTCGGGAGCTGATTCCTGAAGATCAACGTGCGGGCCACTGGAGCCTGATGGGCCAGCACCGCAAGGAGCACGAGCACACAACGCTAGGCAGAGCTGCAGCAGAGTCCAACGCACGGCCGAGCAGAACGGAGGGAGCGGAGCAGCTTCAGGTCCTGTGACGAGCGCCGCTCTGTAGAGCACGCACGACGCAAACGCCGGCGTTGGTAGCGCTGCCCTGGAATCCGACTCCTTATACCGGAGGAACACAGAGCGAACAGACTCAAGAACAGAACAAGGGCACCTTAAAAAATCCCTCGAAAACCAGACCAAATCGAAACCCATCGCTCCCAAACTTTGCACTGGGGATCTCCATGATGTTGGTGAGCTATCCCGAGAGAATCATGGCTCCAACCCAACTCAATTCTCAGATCGAAAAATTCCCCCAAAAATAGCTCCGAAAATCACACAAAAAGATAATCTTCAGATTTGAGAAGGGAGATAAGTGGAGCACGAAATTGATCCTTGGATTAATTGCAGAGGTAAGGTTACAAGCCAATCCTAGCCAAATCAAAGGTAGGATGACAAAAAGCTCAAGAACAAGAGCCACTCCTCTCTCTAACCCTAGCCTTCTCTCAACACAACACAAGTGAGAGTGACCCTCCGAGGACGGGCCGCCCAATGTGACCCCCTTCACATATATAGGCGCGCATGTCAAAGCACCAAAACGCCCTTCAAAGGTCAGCGGCGATGATTCTTGCAGCCTTGCAAAGAGGATCCAAAGAACCGAGGGCGACGCTAGGGGAAAGAAATGTAAAACAATGGACCAATCTCCACTACGTCTCTACTGCGTTAGGATCCTTCAAAGATTCTCATGCGTACTGTACTATCCTAAGAAGAACAAGTCTCACTTTGCATACGCATTGCAGTAACCAGTAAGTTTGATTTGCTTCAGCAATCAGCAATTCAGCATAGAGACGACCTGCCCGGCAAGTCAGCAGATATACTAGTACTCCGCCAAGTCCAGAAATCGACTGCCACCGTAGCGAATGGGGGGAAGAGTCGTCCGGCTAAAACTTAGTAGGGGTGGATTGGTGGATCCATAGAGTTTGCACGGAGCAAACGGACGAAACACAGCGACTTTTCAGTGATCCGAACGTCTCAACTTGTGTTGACGTCAGGGAAGGTACGTACTGTACGTTAATTGTTGCTGCAGCCTGGAGGCAACAGAAGCTGGAGGCTGCAGACCAGCAGCACATTGCATAAGGTTGGGCATGGCATAATTGATTGCACAACACCGTCAATATCTGCGACAGTAAATAGATTGACCCCGATCACTAAGTACTGTCTCAAGGTCAATTACAGCAGCCGCACCGTACATGCATGCGCGCAGCCAATGCCGGCCAGAAGGACAAAGTTACAGCTTTGTTGATTTGGCTCTAATCATCCTTGAAAAGCCAAGCTGAGAAGTATTGTTCGCTAATTTATCGTGACAGAAAAACACTCACATGAGAGCAGAACTGTTTTGAGCACCTAGTTCACATTTCTTTGTCTCAAATGGATCGGTCTGTTTCATTTTCGGATAGCTGTTTTAGTGTCAAAACTCTTGAGTCTACAATAGGCTTTTGTGTTGTCATAAATATAGACTGATGTCTCATCACTGAAGATCAGAGCTGAAGCTAGAGCCTTCATTCCATTTTCAGGAAAAGAAACAGCTCTTAGTAAGGAGAATGAAAGACCACATACATGTAATAGTTTAATTATTAATTACTGTTTATTGATACAAATACATGCTATGGAGATTTTTTTTTGAGAGAGAGAGTGGACAATTTATATTTGAAACAGCGTGCACACAGCTTCATCTGAATGAAATCCCTTCAACACTTCATTGATTCCTTGCTTACAGCAAAGAAAAAAACAACACTGCACACAATTTAGCGCGGAACTAACTTTCATTGACTGAACGGGGAAAAAGCCCATTGCCATATCGAACTTCGTGGGCCATTGCCAACCTATAATACTTGCTGCATAAAAACAGTATGGGCCCAAAAAGAAGGCGTCCATTAACAAACAGTCGGGCCCAAATCAAACGGAAAAGCTGCGAGTTTTACCTGGGCCGGATCCTTGCCCATGGAAATACCCCGGTCGGCCCAAACGAAGAAATGATAACGCAATTTTCTCCTAATTTTCTTCGCAAAACACGGCCTAACTCCAACTTATCCTTCCTTTTTTTTTTTTTTGACAAGATATCCTTCCTGGGTTAGTCAATCTCTTTGGCACAAAGTACTTTACGAGTAGTTCAGATTGCCTTCACCGACACGAGCCGTCGCGTTGCAATGGAACCACTGTGCCGTGCCACGACCGGAGCCGTAAATAGATGGACATTTGCTGCGGTGCCACCCGGCGTTCTGGCTGCCATGATTGAACCTCCGCGGCGTGGTACACGATCGGGGAGCAGCAGCAAGTGGCTGGCACAGTAAAGCAACAGGCCCACCCACGGCTCGTCGTTAGGGCAAGCGCAACGCTGGCAGCACTAGCGTACGCCTCAGAAGAAAATACGTTCCACGTATGAATAGTGCAAGTAAAATCAACATTTTCTCCATCGGGAGCCACACAACTTCATCTTCAGCTTTTTCCTGCTCCGTGCTCTTGCTTTGTCCTTATCTAGTGGTCCCGTGCTTTCTTGCTATGTGGTAAAGTAACTTTTGCTCCGCCCACATCGCTCTCCGCATGCCGCAGCTCCGGCTTCACAACGCGCACCACATCGCTTTCGTTCGCTCTTTTCGCAGATGAGGCCGTCGACTCCTCTGCAGGAGTCTACGCACACTCGCGGGCAAAGACTTCCTCGTGACCTGGACATCTAGTGCAGACGTGTATATTGGGGCAGCACGCCATGCTGTAGGTTGGACAAGCCCTTACTCCTCCACGCTGGCCGTCCGGTCTCCGTGTCGCCAGCCGGGGAGCAGGCCGCCGCCCCTACGGCCGCCACCATCGCCCCACCCTCACCCCACGGCTACTCCTCCGGCCGAGGACTTCCTGCCCTGCTACGCTACGGCCTACGGCTGCGGGCAGCCACCCAACTGTGCGGTGCAGCCGGCGGCCCGGCGCTGCTGTCCAGTCCATTGATTCTCGACCGCGAACCGAGAGATCTTTTCTTGCCTCGCCGTCCCCTCCGCCCGCCGCGCGCGCGCGACGTGTCCGGCCGCTCCACGTGCCACGGCCACCCACGACGCACCCACCCCTCGCGTCGCCGTCGTGTCCGTTCCCTCGCGCGCGCTTGGCGAGTGCCCAACTGCCCATGCCGGCGTGCCCTGCCGCCGCGCCCCGCGCGCACCACGTCGCCGCCCGGGACACGCACGCTCCAAAGCCCGCGTGGGCGCGGGCGACGTGGTCCGCCTGCGCGGCCTCGCACATGAGCGCGCATGTGGGCGCTGCCCCCGCAGACCCGCACCACGTACGGCCCCGGTCGGGCTCCTCGTCGCTTTTGGCCTACCTTACCCGCCCACGCGGCGGAGCTGCCGCCGTTACGACGAGCTGCTGGCCAACCGCCACCGCGGCTCCTCGAATCTTGGACCAGATGCTACAGTGTCATTGGTCAAATCAAAACCGTCGTGATGGTATCCAATCCACCGGTGGATTCACTGATGACCCGTCTTTGCTTTGTTTATCACGCTTCCTGCTACACTGTGCGTGCCTACGTGGTTGGATCAGGAGTTCACAGTACTTACTGATTAATAATAACACGGCCTGAATTTTTTTTCGTCTCGTCGTGGAGTCGTCATAAAGCTGAAGATTGAAGAGAGGCTGAAAAGGCGTAAACATTCCATAAGCAGGTAGGCATGTGAGCTTGAGCATGTAGCTGGGCAAAAAGTACAGGCGAAGGCGAGTATTGTTTGCCGTTCGGTTTCGTGTCACTTATGGGTGATTTAGAAGGTAGTTTTTTTTTTTTTTTTCATGTTAGTTGCCCGTAGACAGACGAGATGGCTATTGATGCCATTCCAACGGTTTGGATCTTATCCGTCCGAGACCAGTTCATCAGGGGTCTCCGTCGTCGTCTCTGCTTTACTAGTCAGCCTGCCGGACGACGATTTGCGTGCTAACCCTAACAGCCTAACTGACCCTTCCTTTTGGTCTAGCTCCGACGCCCGCCGGACCACCACCTTTGCGTGGATTACAATCCATAACGACGCTTTGTCCGTGCCTTAGCGTTAGCGTTACCCAGGCTTTGGTCTCTGTGGTTCTTATTACCTTCTCTGAATATCTGTGTTACACAAACTGACAAACAACACAAACTCATGCTTACCATGACACATCGCCCTGCATGCCCTTGTTGCTCTCAATGGTGTGGTGTGTAGGCAGAGCAGTGCTTGTCGGATGCGGCCAACAGAATCCGACAGAAAAAGATCGTTCTGGATAAGGGCCGCTGCTGACGAGGATTGAGCCCGAGCTTGACGATTGCCCTGGGGGCACATTTCCTTTTGACACTTGACACAGTACGTGCTCCTGGACCATAAACTGTCGCCGGCTTGATTATATGCCCGCTTAGGAAAGCATATGAGCATATCGCCGTCGGTCAGTCACGTGGTGGGGCGAGCTCTGCGAGATGGTACGTCAAATGACCTCCAGATCGACCGAATTCGATCCACTGCAACCACGATGGATGGAAATGCTTCAACGAACCATGCAAATCCTTTACCAATTTACTAACACCATCCATTCGTCCACCCATGATATGGATCAGAATGTATGGTTTGAGCCTATCTGCATCGACCCAGCTCCATGATTCTTCGTTTGCATTGCCTTGTCACCATATCGCCGATCAGATATGTGCTGCAACTGCAAAGGGCAGCCTGGGGTCCCGACTACAGATTTTGGCTTCACTGCTACTTCTCCTTGGACTGCTTCCTGTTTCTTTCTCCCAGTGCTAAGGCCTTGTTTAGATCCCAAAATTTACCTCTAAATTTCACTATGCAGAATTCCTATTCCCCATCACATCAAAACGTCTTAAAATCATGGATCACTAAATGTAGATTAAATCAAAAACTAATCGCTTGACAGTTTTTATTGCATATCATGGCATCTAACATTTAGAGTATAATTAATCAATATTTGAATGACAATTTTTCGCGATAAAAACAAAAGCTCGCTACAGGAAATACGCAGCAAAGAGCAGGCGCCGATTCGGGATGGATCTAAACGAGGCCTAAGGCAGATTGGTTCTGATTCAAAGCAACGCTATGGGACCAATTATTGTGACCAAATTGACCGCTTCATCAGTTGAACAACACTGCTGTCGCCTTCTACAATAGGAGTACAGTATAGCTAGATGCTACATTACACTATACTAGTACAGTATAGCTAGATGCTAATCTTGGCACACAAGGAGTAGGCTCGGCAGAGCTATGGTTTTACTCCTACACAACTCTAGTTGACGTTGTGCCTGTCTGCTTCGTATAGAACAGCAGGGAGGCGTAGTAGACGCGTAGCCGCTTAGCCATGTCTCCATCGACCAACCGCCAGTGTGAACATCGCTAATCGCGTGTCGCTGTTACTTGCTCCATAATTTCTTCCAGTTACAATAATCCCGACCAGGGGTGAAAGTTGAAACTGGAACAGCTCTATCCCTTCATGCGCCATATAATTGCGGCCACGGACCGAAACGGCCATTGGCCGAAATCCAGGAGCTTGGACTCTTCTTCGCGTCCTCGATATTGACGGCGCTAAAACTATGCGAAACCTTGGCCCATTATGCTGGGACTTGGGTTTGGGCAGAGATACGGGAGTTGTTAGAAAGGTGAGATACGGAGTATGTTGACATCTCGATCTGTGTTGTGTCACTGTCATGTGTGTTCTTAGTACTCCCACTCTGAAACAAGTTGCAGCTGCTGCGACCGATGTTCAGAGCCCATAGCCAATTGGCCGTTGTTCAGAGTGCATCTGAAACCTGCATTCATTCTTTCTTAACACAGCAATGATGAAGCTTTAGTTTGTTGTCGAGCAAGATAAAGATAACAACAACGGGTTGGCTTTCCATTAAGCTACCGTATCATCCAATCCAATGCAATCCAAATATCTTAACTTAATGACAGGAGCTTTTGCATTTGCATGACGGGGCGGGCCACGACGACCACGACTCCACGAGAGAGGCAGATCGATGTGGCGAAGAAGATAGAAGCAGGGATAAGGAAGAATCTGCTGCCTGGGCTCGAGTAATCTCTCTCACCTGCGGGCAGTAACCTAACCGCTATACCTCCCACTTGGCGGGTGCACACGTGCAGTCATGCTCCATCAGAATCTCAAAGCGGGGGGGAGCAATTAAGCAAACGGCCACTGGTCTGGTCGCTTTTGCGACGTGGAATGGACGACCAGCATGCAGCAAACTGCTGGTTAGACTATTAGCACCAGCGGCGGCAGCCGCGGTACTTAGCATACTAAATAAGGTAGTAGCCTTGCTTTTCTATTGAGCGACTAGTGGCTGCTACTGCATTCTAATGGTATCGTATCTATCTATCCATCCGTGTTGCCTCTGTGTACATAAACTAAGCTGCACAGGGTACATGGCCATGTGATGGGGGTGGACTGGGAACAGGACAAAGCTTAGCCACGCTGCTGCAGAGGACGCCTAGGCCTAGACTAGGGAGAGGATAGAGATAGACCTGCCGAGCTGGTTGGTCTTGTTGGGTGTTTTGTGCTGGAGAAGGACGACGACCCGGTCAAACCTTGGGCTCTAAGCACCTTGCCAAATCTTGTAATTGAATCCTCCGGTGCCCTGTTTCCATTACCTTTTGCATCCTAAAATATGGCACTTCGTTTCGTTATCAGAGCCTACCCTAAGGGCTTAGGGGACAGGAAGAGAAAGATTAACATTAGATTACGCTAGTGTCCACGCTGATCCAAAGTCCCTGAATTGTGACGAAGAAGAAAATGGTTTGTACGAGCACACGCGATGCACATTTCGCGAACGGCTATTCCGATCTTTCGCCGGTGGGTTAGGCCCACTATCTTCCGTACGTACGTGCCAGACGCCCCGGCCCGCGGTGCATGCACTGACACAGCTCCGTGCGCCGTGTGGCCGGCGAGGCGATGGACCTGGACCGCTCCCCGACCCAACTTGGCGGCCGGCGGGCCGTCGGCGGCATCATTGCCTGCCGCGTTTGGCGTCCGAAAGCGGAAAGCGAATTTGGGACCGGAACAGGGGAGGGCGGGAGGCGATGCCAGAACTTTCCTGAAACGTCCGAGGCAGGGGCACCCAACGTTCGCGAAGGTCCGGTCCGGAGTCCGCACGAAGCAAAGGCCAGCCCGGGCGCACGCTGCCGTGCATATGCCTCTGCTACGAGTCCCTCATACCGACGGCGTGTTTGCGGTCCATGAGGGAGCATCACGAGTCTTGGCTCTCACTCAAGCGCCTGCTGCCTGGCACAATGGCGCGTGCCGCGGGCATGGTGTAAGATGAAAGGCACTGAGAACCACTGGGGATAAGACCGGCCGGGCGAGCCGAATTGATGCAAAGCTGCTGGCAGGTTAGGAATGATGAGCTCTACTAGTTCTAGTCAGGCACACTGGTTTACTGTTGGTTAGCTTTAGGCAAGCAGGCCTTGGGTAGGGAACGAGGGAACAAGAACCTAGCCAAGGGAGCAGAGCAAGCAAAGGCGCTCAAGGCAAGCAAAGGTGCCTTGCTTGACCGTGACACGGCTCGTCGATCAGTCGGCAGTAGGGGCAGCATTTACTAGGACGCACATTTAAGGAGCAGTGCCAGTAGCAAAGCCAGCCCGGCACGCCGGTACGGGGCAGGCCGCTATGGCGAGGGCATTCTGGACACCTCAGACTTTGCTCCTCGAATGTACTCGGTCACTCCATAGTCCAAACATACTGATGATGATTCCAATCTTGTTAATATGGTCGTCACAAAAAAAAAACTTGTTATTGTGGTCAAACTTTGCCTAATAGTCCCAGAGAGCGTGGAGCAGTCAGCCATTGCGGCTCAGGGTTCACGTGACACGGCCACGCGATGCGGTTCCGCGAGTTCAATGGACGGACCGACGGCACACCAAATTGGACAAGGGCGTCAAGCGTCACGCATGTGGAGGCAGTGGAGCACTGGTCCTGTACAGCATGGGCCATCTTAACGTGCGTGCAACGTACTGTACGTATTCCGTACTGCCCTATATAGTGGCCGGCTGCTCCCCGGTGTTGGTCAGCATTTATCTCCACCGGTCCGGTCCGGTGCATTCCATCCTATGGCAGCACGCACGGTGCGCCCATTCAAAGCACCGATGCAAACGGCGCCACGGGATTCAACAATCGCAACTGTAGCGCTGTAAGTACCGTACCGTGCTACAGTACCACGGAGCACGACTATTAAGAGCAGCGGCCGCATCGGTATCTCGTGCACGTACTCATTCGTTCGTTGTTTTTGCTAAAAATCCTGCCTGCCACGATAGCTTCTTGGACCATGATGAAGCTCTTGTCGTCAAGTCTTGAGCGCGACGGCTCGCACACAACACAACACGACCGTAAGCCCTGGATCATCTCATCATGGTATCAAGCTTTCAAGATACTTAAACGCCGAGAGAGAGAGAGCAGAAGGATTTGATTTCAGTTCATTCGCCACTGGGGATCAGATCACAGGACTTCCCTGCACGCGGACGGCTAGACTCGCACAGCCGGCAGCGCTCGGTGCGGTCGCCGCGTCTGCGGCGGCGCCGGGACCGGGACCGGGGCGACTACGCCGGGACGTGTCGGTGTCGGTTTGTGGGGGAGTGCTGTGCTGTCCAAAGGGGAGCAAGGGCATGCGGACCGCGGACCGTGGGCATGGGACCCCGCGACGGTTCCAGCGCAGCCCGGCCGCCGTAGGCGCGCGCGCCACGCCGCCGCCCCTCGTGATTGCCCCTGCTGGCCGCGTGGAGCGCCGTCGTACGCCGGCCGGCTTCTGCTCATCGCCTCATCTGGCCGGCGGCGGCCGTTTCCTTTTTCTGTTTCGCTTTCGTCGGCTCTCCCGTCCGCTTTTGTCGTCCCCTCGCCGCCATCGATCGTAACCGACGCCGCGAGTCACGACAAAGCCGCAAGCGTAGCGCGCGCCGTCGTCCTACAGGAGCTCTACAACTACTGTAGGCCTCTAGCGTGTCGGTCACGTAGGATAGTGGTATCTACCGGCATCGGATTGATGATGATTGCGCAGGCCCAGCTGATCGCCGGACGACCGGACGTCGTTGCAAATTGCAACGAGGGGCGTTGCCACACAAGGCTGCACCTTGCCACCATCAGTGTCACACGCACGCACCAGGTCCTCCCGTGGTTTGCTTTCGTTGTTTCGTCCGTTTCCGCCGCGGACGTCGCCGCGTTCGCGTCGACGCTAAAGACCCGCGTGTCGTGGCGGGGACTTCAGGCCGTGCCACAGCCACTTGCGTTGCACAATCGCGTGTCTTATGTCTGTTTTGTTTGTAACAGTAACTTCATAACACACTAACACACGTCTCATTTTACGGGTTTTCACATATATAATCGGATTATCTGTAAAAACAAGAATCTCAGTGAACGCTTTGGTTGCATTTGATTCTACTGACAGCCGCTTGAGAAGAACAACCAAGTTCATGAAGTCTATGGGCATGCACCCGGCCTACTGAGATTTAGTGTAGGTGACGATGGGGTACCTATAAACAAAAACAAGCCCGTCCACCGTCTAAATTCTCCCACTTGCGCTTCTACTGGTACTATAAAATATCACACCAGTCCAAACAAATTTAGGTGACGATGGGGCACTGGCTCTGGTTTTGCCGGCGAGACCTTAAGGCCAGCTGCAGCGGCGTACGCAAGCGTACGCAATAGCTTCCTGCATGCAAAGATAGCGTTAGAAAATGCTGCAGCGGTGTACGCAATATCTTCCTGCATGCTTGCGGACGCCGCTAGTTCCTGCATGCATGGCGTTTGTGCGGGGGGACGCAAAACAGGCCAGGCGCGGGACCCAGGCAGCACTGCACGCCAGAAGGGAGAGAGGGAGCGCACTGCCAACCACTGCGCATGTGGGCCCCACTGTTCCAATTAACTAAAAAACGTTATAACGGGCAAACCAAAACTCCAAATTAAATTCGATTGCGACCATTAAATTTGTTTCAATAAATACTTCAAAACAAGATCTCACATGGATATATTTAGATAAAGTAATAAGTGGCCACAAATGGATGGATAGAGGAAGTTTATAGAGGTTGTATGAGTGCGGGGGAATATGGTATAGAGGAGAGAATCTTGATGACCAGGATGGATAGAGCGAAACAAATAGAGTTCCATGAGTGCGGGTAGTCTAACCATGGACGCACCTCACTTCACAGTTTCCACGGGATGCCATTGCCACGGCGGCACCACCGGAGTAGAGCCCCTGGTCTTATCCCCAAAACGCCAAAGCTTTCCCAACAAGAAGAGTTTGCCCCTGGACAAAAATCACGAGCAGGTAAGTCAGGTGTGGTCCGGCCGGCCAGGGCCCGCGCGCGCGCCGCGCCCCGCCCACGTCCACGACTACCAACTGGTGTGGCGGGTCACGCGCGGGGGCGTGGGTTCCGGTACGGCCGCCGCGCCGACGTGGCACGTGGCCTCCGCCGCGGCCCGAGAGGAGAGAAGAGGACCAGCGTCGGGTGGCGCCACGGCCCACGGAGGACAGATCTTCGAGGCTGCTGGGATCGTGCCATTCCATTTGCCGCTTTCCAACAGCTCGATTAACAAGCTTGGTATTATTCCAGAAGTTTCCAGAACTAACAGGGCTGTTCCAGTAGTACTAGTACTTAGTAGTAACAAGCCAAACGATCGAAGGGGAGAAAACTAGGCCAGCTCATCACTTGTACAAACCATATACCGAGTAGTAGGGTATTTTATTGAATCATGTCACTATTTCACATACCGCTCGCTTACATTTAGGAGTCAGAGCAACGGATATACGTACGTTGGTTTTTTAGATTGATAATAATGGCAAAATATTCCTCTAAAACCATCTAAACGAGTCAAGGTATTGCAACAACAACACATGCTACTCCCTCCGTCCACGAATAAGCGCTTTTCTTTTTTTATCTTTCACCATTCTTGTTCGACCATTCGTCTTATTTAAAAAATTTTAATAAATATTGCTTATTTTGTTGTGATTTAATTATTATTAGATATATTTTTTATAATATTTTTATTATTTATATAAAAATTAAATAAGATGAATGATCAAATAATAATAATAGAAGTCAAAGAAGTACGCATATTTGTGGATGGAGTGAGAAAGTTAAATCTAGAATGGGTACGACCAAAGCTTGCAATATACTCCCTCAATTCAATTAAGGCACTCTATTTTTTCTTCCATATGGGTAGTACATGTACATACTCTCTCCATTCCAAAAAAAAAAATGCAAATCTAGCACAGTGTCAAGTTTTAATTCACCAAGTTTGACAAATTATCGATAAAACATTATAAATAATTACAATATGAAACCTATATCACTAGAATAATTACGAAATATATTTTTATTAAAAAATAATTTGGAGTCATAAATATAAATATTATTCGCTAGAAACTTGGTCAAATGTGAGCTACTTTATATGGCCCGCAACCCCTAGTTGCATGTTTTCTTGAACAGAGGGAGTAATTGAAATTTCGTATATAAAAGCCATAACAAATCATAATTTTGTTTTAGAATGAAGTGAATGAACAACTCACATATGATGAAAAGTTCGTACAATAGCATAATAGTTCACATGGTACTTACATTGGCACTCATACTAGGTTATTAGACATTAACAAATAAAAGAGAGTAGAAAAGAAAGAAAAAAAAATGTGTGCAGTATCTCAAACTGAATCACAAAACCTCAAATTATATGTATTTGTTTTAAGATACTCATGTCTCCTAAAATTGTTAGCAAGTTACTACTGCTTCCTCTTGTTGCTTCTTCTTAAAATATTAAGGCAACCTGTATGTCGCCTAAAACTGTTAGCATGTAACAGGCCCAAAGTTTGTAAAAAAAATTTGTGTGTTCGATATACAGTAGAGCTCAAAATTTATCTTGACAAATATGTTGTAGTGTTCAATGCCACAAATTGACTCGTCGCCACAAATTAGAAACACAAAAAATATCAACAAGGAAACTGCCCTTAACATTAGTTAATTAGTTATAAATCAGCTAATTAATCAATAATTAAAGAAAAGCGGTGGATATAGGAGTACTAGAATTGCCCACCCTCCCGTATCCAAAAGCAGTATACCGCCAAAGCAAAGCAGCGGCAGGACAGGCCTGCCTAGATTTGGGGAGGCCACACCCGCCACCGAACCCAACAGCTCGGTGGAGGCCTCCCTCCCTCTCTGGCCCCTGGGCCCGGCACCCGCCATCCGCATGTGTCCAAAACACAGGCGCCAGCCTGCAGCGCTCCCCAGCCTCCACCCCAGGTTTCCAGAAGCTACAGGAATATCTTAACCCTCCGAGCCTGACGGACCCGTCCCAATCCAACCCACGGCGGCACCCCTATCCGCTCCGGTCCGCCCGGCGCGGAGGCGGAAAGGTCAGCCGCGTCTTGCCGGGGCGCCAAGTATCCGTAGGGCAGTCCCCCCACACCTCCCGACGTGTCCCGAAGCGGGCGCCCCCGTCCTCCACCTCGCCCCCCACATGCCTGACACCTTCCCCCTTCCACGCCCACCACGCGTCCGCCCCTCACGCGATCCTCCACCCTTTCCCCTACCCCACCCCGCAGATCCAGCCCTCACTGACCGTGGGCCACCCCGAAATCGTGGGCCGCCGGGGACTCCGCCTTGTACCTTAACCCCGGTAAGGTAACCGTGGTCAGCTCGCGAACCGAGGCCGCGACCGCGGTTACTGCCCTGCTTTATAAGCACCGCCTGCCCCCGCTCTCTCTACACACCCAGTCCACAAGATCTCCCGTAGACCAGAGAAGAACCCAGAGCCCGGCGATCCTCCGACCTAGCAGCCATGATGATGATGGGCGAGGGCGTGAGCGTGCCGCCGTGGTCGCCGTCCCACCACGGCCCCGTGAGCGGCGTCGACGGCTACGGCGACGAGATGACGCCGTACGAGCTGGCGGCGCTGCTGCAGTACCTGCCGTGCAACGAGGCCGCCCGCGACGACGAGGAGGACGCGGCGGCGGTGGCGGCCATGAAGGCGGGCGTGGACGGGTACGGCTGCGACGAGTTCCGCATGTACGAGTTCAAGGTCCGCCGCTGCGCGCGCGCGCGCAGCCACGACTGGACCGAGTGCCCCTTCGCGCACCCGGGGGAGAAGGCGCGCCGCCGCGACCCGCGCAAGTACCACTACTCCGGCACCGCCTGCCCGGACTTCCGCAAGGGCGGGTGCAAGCGCGGCGACGCCTGCGACTTCGCGCACGGCGTCTTCGAGTGCTGGCTCCACCCGGCGCGCTACCGCACCCAGCCCTGCAAGGACGGCACGGCGTGCCGCCGCCGGGTGTGCTTCTTCGCGCACAGGCCCGACCAGCTCCGCGTGCTCCCGTCGTCCGCGCAGCAGCACCACCACCACGGGCAGTCCAGCCCGCGCGGCGTCGGCGGGTTGAGCTCCCCGCTCGCCGAGTCCTACGACGGGTCCCCGCTGCGGCGCCAGGCGTTCGAGAGCTACCTCACCGAGAGCGGCATCATGTCCTCGTCGCCGACAAGCACCCTCACGTCGCCGCCCAAGTCGCCGCCGTCCGAGTCCCCGCCATTGTCGCCGGACGGCGCGTACCGGCGCGGGTCCTGGCCGGGCGTCGGCTCCCCCGTCAACGACGTCATCGCGACGCTCCACCAGCTCCGCCTCAGCAAGGCCAACTCGTCCCCGGCGGGCGGCTGGGGCGGCGGCGGGTACCCTGCATCATCCGCGGTGGCGTACGGATCGCCGACTGCGGGCGGCGGGCTGTACAGCCTGCCCTCCACGCCGACTACGCTGGGCACCGCCTCCGGATACAACATGGCGGCCAGCCACCCCGAGCCGCTTGACGTCAGCAGCTTCGGTGGCGGCGACGAGGAGCCCTACGAGAGGGTGGAGTCCGGGCGGGCCCTCCGCGCCAAGGTGTTCGAGCGGCTCAGCGGCCCCGACGTCGGCTGGGTCTCCGACCTCATCAACTGAGGCGGCGGCCGGCGTTCTTGGTTCGCATTGGGCGTGGAGAAAGGTGGTGGTGGTACGCCGTAACAGTGAAGGATGGCATCAAGAAAATGGTTCGCTTTTGTTTGGTTCCAGTTAATTCCACTAATAACCCCCCTGTACATATCTATCGCGATGTGAATATTCTCCGGTTGGTTGGTAGACGGAGGATGCTAGGTGAAGGTGATGGTGGTGGAAGGTGGGGTGGATTTGTTTTGGGGTTCTTGAGGTAGCGGAAGATATCCATCCAAGAAAAATAGAAAAAAAACGTAGATGTAGTATGCAGTGGTGGTGGCTGTGTCACTCTTCTGTGCATAGGGTGTTGGAAGGAGGTGAAAGCATGGGTGACGGCGACGAGGAAGACGGCCGGAGTTGGAGCGGGCACGGCGGCCGCTGCTTGGTGGCGATTTCTGTGATTCCGGAGCATGCATGCTAGTTTGATGTTATTTCAAGTTTGTGCATTAGGCATCGGCTAGTTGGCGATTGCAACCTGCTTGTGGATTACTACCCCCATTTTGTTCATGTAATCTTCTGTTTATTCAGACCCAGCAAGCGTTCCCTACAGTATTTTGTATTTACGTAAGTATCGTAGTTGTAGTAAGAAATCTCATTCACCCGCTATTGGAGGTGAATTTCCCTTGTAATCTTTTACCCCAGTACTAAATGGTTTATTAATGAAAATCGATGTTTATTATGCCGCCCTAATGAGCAATGCGTTTTGTCTTCTTTTGTGGAGCATTGTGCTTTCTCTGTGTGCCTTTGTGGTGTTGTGACTTGGGCGGCCTCGGATTGGCGATACCGGGGGACGGGCGAGAGTGAGACCACCGCGTGTGTGGTTCTTGTGAACTGTTGAGTGGCGCAGGGCAGCAAGTGCTGATGGTTGGAACAGTGTCGGCGATGTGCCCGTCGAAACTTCCGCGAGCGCGACCGGGCGCGGCACGGGAGTCGCCGAGTCGTCGCCCGGTCGTTTTCCGTCTGCGGCGGAGGAGGAAAGAGCCGGTGTCGCACGGCCGCTGGTCTCGTCGCTGTCGGGCCGCCGATGCACATGCGCCGCGCTACGCTGCTGCTGGTCCTTCGGTGCACAGATGGCCTCCCCCGGACGTCCGCCTCCCATCCGCCTCCGCCTCCGCCTCCCATCGGGCCCTCCGACAGCTCCGATCGCCATGGAAACGAGTGGCTCGTCGCCAGTGACTAGTGAGTTTAGCACAGCATCGTACTGTACACGATTTTGAGGTGTCCACGCGTCCATGTTCGCGGCCAGAACCAGTGCGGTCGTGCAGTAGAGCGGCAGTGCGCAGTAGTACAGGAGTACGGCGATGGCGCGGCGCAGAGTTGTCGCCGTCGTCGGAGGCCGGAATCGGTGGGACCCCGGCGATGGGGACGAAGCCGGGGTGGGGTGATGGACCATGGACGTCGTGTTGCCCGCCCAAGATCTAAAACGTGGCAGCATTGGGCAAGGCCGAGAGGAGCAATAATGGGATGGCCAACAACGAGGCGCAACGCTCCCGGTCCGGACGACCCGGCCGGACCTGCTCGGCTACGTCTGGATCGCGGCGACTTTTCTCCCGTTATCCGGCACGCACGCCGGCCGCACAGCGCGTCCACTGTTGGGTGGCGTGGCCACTGGCCATCTCCCCCGTCACTAGCCGTACGGAGTAGGACGGAGGCCTACCCTATTAGCCGTAGGACTGAGGCCTACTACCCTATTGGGCCTGGGGCAGGGCAATATGCGTGCAACCTGTTTTGGTTCACTGCATCATCTCATCTGCTGATTCGATCGATCTGCGCTGCCTGGCTGGAGTGGAGCAGGGTGTGTGGGCCTGGGGCTCGACCTCTGCTCGGTGGTGGTGGTGTGTCATGTGTGGAGCAGCCTGTCTGGTTCCACGAGACAGGAGCTCGCGTTTGTTTTACCCTTACCCAGTTCTCTACAATTCCTTTTGAAAAATGTACTTGTAGTGCTACTCGCTTGTCACTTTTTAATGAGCCAATCTTTAGATCAGGAGTTTAAATGAATGTTATATAAACACTGACGTTTATGATGGTATAATTAGGCTACTCAAATTTATTTTCATATAAAACCTATTTATAGATATTGGTTATAAAATTTGATACTAGTTTGTATAAGTTCAGCTATATTTTGGAGTGTCTGTAGTGTTCTTTTGGAGCCTTGGTGTTCAAGAGAAGATTGTTTTTGCAGTTTCCTTTCGTCATTCTCTAAAACCGACTCATTCAATGTATTTGCAGTTTCCTTTCGTCATTCTCTAAAACCGTCTCATTCAGAGCCTTGAGCGAATGCCTACAGTTCTCTTTCATCTTCAGGTCCCTGGCACAACTTCTTTTTTTCTTCTCTTTCCCTTTTTCCCCAGCCGATTGTCTCTGCCTATTTATTTACTGACCGAAGTTGACAGTCATTACTTTCCCTCTGATCTCTGACGGGCCCGGTAGTGTGATGGAGTACAGAGCGCCGGTGTGATGAAGGGGAAGGGATCGGATCGGTGTAAAGAGCAGAGGCACGCATGAACCATGAGATCTACTGACACTAGTGCCATCTTTGCTGCATGCCTGCATCCTTGGTCCTCCGATTTCGTGACCAGATGCAGGCACAGATCGAGCGGCAGAGGATATCATCGATGCAAGCAGCAGAGGCCCTACCCGGCCGGCTACAACTAGAACCCCCAGCACTCAACGTTAATCACCTGTATAAGTCGACAGTAATCCAACCCGCACAGGAGAAAGCGCAGCGAAGCCAAAAGCGACTGGTGGTTGTGTGTGGATCGTCTCATCCAGTCATATCCGATCATGGATGGACGGATGAGAAAGCGACAGACGGGAGAGGGTACACAGTTTGCTACGCCATGGAGATGGGCCGAGCACCGACGGGCGACGGGCGACGGCGACGGCGACGGGCGGGATATGCCTGTGTCAAACGGCAGCCACGGCCGCGAGTGCTTGGAACGATTGCTCTTTCGCGCCACAGATGTTTGGCATTGGCCTCGACGAGAAACTCTTGCCGCCGGGGCCTCTGCCTGCACCTCCGCCTCAGGTAAGCCGGACGGACGAGCAAGCAATTCTCTCGTCCAGTTCTAGAGCAGCAGCACCTTGACTCCCCACTTGAGGTTGAGGGCGTCAACTGAACCGGCTCGCTTGCCCCTAGATATCCGACAAACTGCACGCGGCACGCCTTGGGTCTCTCCGGCTCTGCAACTGGGGTCGCTGGGCGAGTGGGCGAGCAGGCAGCAGGACCGCGTCTAGCGAGGCGATGCGTGCACCGGCCTGAGTCACGGTGGTTATCCACATGCATGAGCATTGGCTGATCCGCGGTCGGATATTTTGCAGCTTGCAGCTTGCAGCTTGCAGCGACACGACAGGCATGTCGCCGTCACGCGAGGAAATGAAAATCTTTCCACCTCCCCGCGCTGGCAGGGGCCAGCAGTGGGCTTTCCTTCTTGAGGCTACAGGACAACCGCGCTTTCCGGGCCGCCACGTCGCGAAATGCCTGGACCCCTCCCGTGTTCCCGGACAAAATCACAAGAGCCACCGCCGGCCGCTCGCTCAGCAACTTCCGCCGGCCGCTCGCTGAGTAACTTCAGTCGTGCTCAGTTCATCATTTCCTTGCAACAGGCAGTTTGTACCCGAGTATGGAAAATGGATAGCCTCTCTGCTTAGCAGAGGCGACGGGACGGCGACAGGCCATGAATCGAAATGTCCCCGACTGATCGCGGGCGAGTTCAATGGATGGCGCTGCGGGTGGTTGGCGTTGCCGTTGCGAGCGAAAAAGGGACGGGGCCGCCGCGCCGGCGAGCGAGAGCGAGAGCGAGAGCGAGGTGGACCAACGGGCAACGGCACGATGGAAAGTGGGACGCGCAATTTGGGCCTTGTTTAGATCCCCAAATTTGCCACCAAATTTGACTATGCAGAATTTCTATTTCCGTCACATCAAAAACGTCGACACACGATCGAAGATCTTAAACGTAGATTTAAATCAAAAACTAATCGCGACAAGTTTGATCAGACCATGGCATCTAACATTTTGACTAATTAGTCAAAAATTTGACAATTTTTACCAAATACAAACGAAATCATAAGTATGACACTAAGACTACGCAAACTCCCAATTTGGGCCGGAACTAAACAAGGCTCGGCCACTTGCGACGGAATCAGGGAACGGGTTAGGCCGCCACGTTGGCGCCTGGAAATATCTCTTTTGCTGCGGGTGGCCTTGCGACGGAATCAGGGAACGGGTTAGGCCGCCACGTTGGCGCCTGGAAATATCTCTTTTGCTGCGGGTGGCGTGGCACGCGCTGCGCTTGCCCGACGGCGACCCGGCAGGAGGTACAGTACTGCCCTGGCGCTGGTGGGGCCGGCCGGTCTACTGTGGACTGTAGCGGAGCACGGCGAGGACGCCCACCGTACGGAGTTGCATGCATGGCCGGCATGGCCCTCGGGCCTCGGCTCGGCGTCGTCCTCGGCAAAAAATCTCTGTGGGGGAGTGGGGCCAGTGGTGTACGAGCGGATAAGGTTGCGTGGCCTGGCGTTTAGCGGACGACGGCGAGCACTGGACGCTGGTCGCTGGTGCGTCTCTTGTTGCTGCGTGGGTTACGTGTGGTGCGCCGCACCGGGGGTCCGGGTCACGTGGCTGTGGCCGCGTACGGCGTCCGTAACGGACGGACGGTACCCGGTACGGGCCGGAGCGGCTGGATGCATGCATGCATGGTGGCGTTGTGGGAACGCAGTGCTGCGCGCCCAGCGATTGGTACAGTACATGCCGGCCTGGTATGCCTGCTGCTCTCCACTGTGAGTCTGTGACCAGGGATCGCGCACAGAGACAAATGACACATGGCCGTGGCCCCTCCCAACGAGTATTTATTATATAAATGTTCGTGTTATAACTATTTGCAATTCTCAAGTACTAGAAGAGTGTTAATCAGCTGCTTAATTACTAAACATTCAGTTAGCTGCCTGTATACATCTGACCAATTTTTACCAAGTTGGTACAGTAGTTAGAAGCACCACTACTCGTACCGCACAAGTCTTTGCTATTCTGATCTCTCGATAGCACACTACAGTGCTGTCATTTCGAGTACTCTGCTACGTGATCTGGATACAGAGATTGTACTGCATGGATGAGCAGAACTCTTGCTTGCTTGCCCCCGGTTGCCCCAGTTGCCACGCCAAGTGATCAGTGTCCAACTCACATGCCGTGCAGTCGCGTTCCATCAAATCCAGATCTGTGGTCCGTCCCTTTCTCGGAACTGCACCCGAACCAAAAACAGGTCGTCGTCAGCTTGTAGCGTCGCGTCGGATCGGAATACTACGTCTGCGCAGCTGTGTACTCGTATCCTTACTCAGTTACTCTACTGTCAACTCACCGTGCTCAGCTGTACAGCAAATTCACCGTGCTCAGCTGTATAGCAACGAGCACTGGCTGAGCTATTTACCCTCCACCCGCTTTTTCAACACAAGTACAGTACACACAGATATATGGATGATTTTTTTAAAAAAAATTATCAAATAATATTACACAAAACATTTTATGATGCATACGAGTATGATATTTTACTTTTTTTTTTTTGAAAGGAAAATTTTTCCATTACTCAGACAACGCTGAATCGTCAGCAATTACAGACTGAATATATCCCGGTATATGAGCTAACAACAACTCATCTTCCGGAGCACAAGAGTTACCAAGACTAGCTAAAGCATGAGCTACCCTATTACAAGATTGGGATCGGTGTTGGAATTTCCAGGAAATAAAATTCCCCGTCAACAGATTGCGCAATTCTTCGACAAGGTTTGACACATCACCGAGAGCATAGTCGTCCGAATAAACTGCCTGCACAAGCTCTAGGGCATCGGGTCTCAAAGATAGCATGACCAATTCCGGTATCGATAGCCGCTTGAACACCGTGTATACCGGCAATCAACTCCCCTTGTAAAGCATGCAGTAGATGCCCCGTCGCCCTCTATATGCACCAATGACATCACCAGCCGAGTCTCCGAGTATACACCCCCACCCTCCATTGCCGAATTTGGATCAAACGACGTGTCACGCTTGATTTTCACACCGTCCCCGATGGCTTCTCCCATCTTGGAGCTCGCTCGGTTCTTAAATTGGTATGCCGTACTTCGTGCTTCGCCACTCAGAAGAATGGCTTGTATCCCGTGTGCAAGACTAGCCGGATCACTTAAATTCTCTCCTTCACGTCTTCTATTTCTCTCAGCCCAGCCCATCCACGAGCAATGCAAAGCATAAGGTCCTCAAATTATCTTCCAGATTCATCACAAATTCAGTCACCTCCCGTGCCGATGCTTTGGCTGCCATTAAATCCCTCTCGCTACTAAGTGATAGACACTCCCACACTTTCTTCATATACTTGCATTTGAAAAATAAATGAGCACCATCTTCATCAAAACGATTGCATAACACGCAACTAGTATCAATATCCATCCCCTTCCTTCTCGACTTGATCGAAGAGGGTGGCTATTATGACAGAAAGCGCCACATAAAATGCTTAACCTTATTTGCACATTTTGTCTTCCATATTTTGCTCCACACAGAGTCGAGATCCGGGTCCGGAGAGGATGATGAAGCACCCCCGATCGGCTATTATTGACTTGGTTAGCTCAAGACTTTATAAGCGCTCTTCACGAAAATCTGCCTTATCGTCAAAATGCCGGCCCACTTTGTTTTGCATAGCAAAGCATGAATTGGGATAGCTAAGATCGCCTCGCATCCACCTCCCGAACGTGTCGCAGACTAAAAGCTCGTCCCAATTTCCGTAGAATCGGATCGACTAGTTCAGCAACGTTAGTCATCGATTTGATCCCCTTGGTGTGATCGGCCGGCGTGACATACTTCTCGGTACCTAGGGATCGACCACATGTTAATTCCTCTCCATCTCCAACACGCCAAATCATGCCTTTTTTCAATGGCTCCAAGCCTTTGAGTATGCTTCTCCATGTATATGACATACCCCGCCGGCACCGCTTCCGCACACGATCGGCCATTATAGTACTTAGCCCCGAGAATACGAGCACATAACGACTCCGGATCATTCAATAGTCTCCACGCTTGCTTGCAAAGCATTGCCATATTAAAACCATGTATATCCCGAAAACCCAAACCACCCTCGTTCTTTGGTCGTATCATTTTCTCCCAACTAAGCCAATGTATTTTATGTTTGCCCTCTTGCCGATTCCACCAATAGCGACACATCATTGTGCTAATCGATCACACATTGTCTTCGTAATATCAAAACATCCCATAGCAAACGTTGGGATAGCTTGGGCTATAGCCTTAATCAGAATTTCTTTTCCCGCCCAAGATAAGAATTTTTCCTTCCAAATTTCGCATTCTTTTCCGCACTCTATCCTTAAGGTAGGCAAATAATTTGGTTCTTGACGACCAATGTGAACAGGTAGGCCTAAGTATTTCTCATTCATGGTTTCCTTTTCAATGCTCAATGTATCTTTCACCACACTCCTCAAATTATCCTGTGTTGGGACTAAACAAGACGGCAGACTTGGATTTGTTGATCATCCGACCGGAGCATTGTTCATACAACCCGAATACTCCGAGCCGATTAGCATCCTCCCCTTTGCTTGAATCAAAATCAAAGAATCATCAAGAAAAAGTAGGTGAGAAATGCTAGAGCATCTCTCGAGATTTTCACACCCGTTATCAAGCCATCCTCCTCGGCTCTTGTTAACAACCCCGAAAAAACCTCTCGCACATATTAAAAATAAATAAGGGGATAGCGGGTCTCCCCGTTCGAGTCCCCTCTTCCGGCACAAAAGGATTTGAAAGGGCACCATTCACCTTAATCCGATAGCTAACGGTGGAGACACATTTCATCATCAAGTTGATCCACTCGGACAAAAACCAAGTTTTTCCATCATCCGAGCCAAGAAACTCCATTCAACACGATCATAAGCCTTACTCATATCAAGTTTAATTGCCGCATATCCGCAATTCCCTTTCCTTTTATTCAAGCATGTGATGTGTCAATTCATATGCAATGAGAATATTATCGTAAATTAATCTTCCCGGCACAAAAGCACTCGAGATGGGGATATAATCTCGGCAATATGAGCTTCAATCTATTCGCTAAAACCTTAGAAATCAGCTTGTACACAACGTTACACAAGCTAATTGGCCTCGAGATCGATTACCTCTTCAAGGTTGCACCACCTTTGGAATCAGCGCAATGACGGTGTCATTCCAATGCTCCGCATCTCTCCCCATTCGTAACGTTAAGCACTTCCATGGTCACTTGATCCCCGACCGTATCCCGAAATTTTTATAGAAAACCGCCGCATCCCGTCAGTCCCGAGCTTTGAGGTCCCCAATAGAATCCAACGCTTGCTTAATCTCCTCCGTGAGAAGGTTTTAATGAGGTCCTCGTTCATCGCCAATGTGACCTTGGGCGACACCGCTGAAGAAGTTGTTGTGTGTCGCCCAAAGCCCCGGATTTAAAAAGCCGCATAAAATGGTTAGCAATAAAATCCTTCTTCTCTACTTCATCTTCCACCCAAACCCCTCCTCCTTTCTAAGTCCGCCTATTTTATTTCTCCTCCTCCTCTCCGAGCACCAACTATGAAAAAATTTTGTATTACGGTCCCCTTATCTAACCAATCAAGCATGGGCTCTTTGCTTCCAAAAAATCTCCAATTGTTCTTCTAATTTATCTAGTCTATAGCTTAAAACCGCCTCACGATGAATAGAGGCCCCATCAAAAGGCAATCCTCGACAATGTTCTAACTCCCTCCTCGATTCTTTATTCTTTTTCAAGATCTCCTAGAACATTTTTATCCCCGAAACTCAGCCCGCAAAGAACACTCCTTAGTCCATCTACCACTTTTCCAAGCACTCCAAAGCACTCCCAGCCGACCACGCCTCCTGAACTATAGCCTTACAATTCTCCTCACGCAGCCAACTTGCTTCAAAAGAAAAAGCACGCTCCCTCCTACAATTATTATTCACACTCTGTCTGCCCTCCGTCTGGATCACCACAGGCCGATGATCAGAGTGGAAATAATCTCCGTTTCGCACATGCACCAAAGGAAACATTTGCCTCCACTCGTTATTTGCAACTGCTCTATCCAGTCTCTCCCTGATGTAATTTTCACCTCCACCTCCAAACTGTTTATTTCTCCATGTAAACACGTCGCCAACAAAGCCCAAATCATCAAGTCCACCATATTCTAAAGCTTCCTTAAATCGATCAAGACATCCTTGTGATCTAGGGGCACCCCCCTCCTTCTCATGATGGAACAAAATTTCATTGAAATCGCCAGAACACATCCACGGCATTGGGTTATTCACATGCTGATCAAACAATATACGAAGCAATGACCAAGTCTCATGCTTCAGCTCGGCCCGTGACTCACCGTAAACACCGTGAATCGCCAAACTCTACCATCAACTTCTTTTATTTCCAAATCAATATGATATTTCGATTTATCGCAAATCATCACATCGATTCCACCCCGCCAAAACACAAAGAATTCCCCCCCCCTTTTCCTACCGAGTCCACCGCCACCATGTTTCCCAAATTCAACTTTTGCTTAAAATGCAACATCTTCTTCTCTGTCTTTTTGTCTCCGACAGAAAAGGATGTCCACCTTCTCGGACTTCCGAAAATTCAGAGTCCCCGAACCGCCCGAGAGTTTCCCAACCCCTAGCCTAAGCCGCAAGTTTCATTGCGATTCGCAGGACCGGTTCCGCGGTCCCGCCATCATATTATCCACACCGCCGCCTCCTTCATCACCGTGTCTCCCTTTTTTGCTTTTTTCGCACCCTCTACCGCCATCTCAACTTCATCTCGCCACCATCTCCTCCCTCTCCCACGTTTCTTCTCAGCACCACTTAACAAGTAATATGAGAACTTGTATTCATCTTTGCAACTCCGTTCGTTAGATTCAAGATGGCCTCTCTCCATTCGTTTCCATCCTCTCGTCTTCCGTTTATCGCATCCGTACCGATGGAAACTCCCGCAAAGACTCATCGCCATCCCGGTCCAAATAGATTATTTTTAAAAGTTCTCTCTGCTGAGTTTCCCGCTGGGTCAACCATCTTCTCCTCCGCAACTGGAGCCATCAAAAGACTCGTCGTTTCCTTGTCCACACCGGCACTCAAACCCTCCTTCTTATTCTCTTCACTAGATGAGACGTTCTTGCGCCATGAGGGCAAATTGCTCCGGTGATCATCTGCAGACTTTCCAAAGGGACTACTCAGACTACCCCGACTGCCACTTCCACCGAGTTATAACGCCAGGCAGCATAGAATTAGACGATTTCTTGCCTCCGCCCCCCGACAATCCCTTCTTATTTGGAGGAAGAGCTCTCAAACTCCGGTCATACGGCATTGGCGTACCCTCTCTCCCTTGATACAAAGCAAACTTTGTCGTGTGACCAAGGATGCCGCACATATAGCAGAAATCAGGAAGGTGCTCGTAAGCTATCGGACACCACTTTTCTCTCCCTTTATCATCCACTATCACAAGTAACACCTCGCATCGTTGGCTTCCTTACATCAAGTTTCACTTTCAACCTCAAAAACGACCCACCGCATTATTCCCATCGTCCGTATCCGCCACCAAAAATTCTCCAACCTCGTCTCCAATGGCTTGAGCTTTGCTCATCATCCCCAACGGCAGATGGGAAACTTGGATCCAGATCGGCACAAAATTGAACTCCAATTCCTCAAAAGTTTTAGATTCATCCAAATCATCAACAACAAGCAATTCCTTGGAGAGATTCCAAGGTCCCTCCTCCCAGCTTTTTTTCTTCCCCTCCGCCCGATGGAAAGTGATCACAAACTTATTTTCACCCAACCCCTTATGCTCAATGCCCCTTAGGGGACACCAGATTCGCAGCTTGTTCCAGCCGAGTCGGGATGCGCCAACTTCTCCGAGAACAACTTCGCGCACTCGGATCACGGCGGCGAGATTTTGCGATCTCCTTGCCGCGGCCACCATCCTTCACCCTCACACCCTCTGTGGCGTAACCTCCTAAGTAATGTGGCCCACATGCACTAATCCTCGTCTTTGGAGACCTCGATTACTATGCATGTGTTCCACACGACTTATGAAGCCCCGTCGATGTTCTTAACGAACACCGATTGAACCACTTTTTACATTCATACCCGGATCAACAATGGAGTAACCACAACATTACAACATTTGTTATAAAATATTTATCGAGTGCGGAAGAATAATAACATTAATTTTTCAAATAATGAATAGGATAATATTTTACAAACTTAACTTTATATTGCGGAAGTAGAGTGGAGTTACGAGAAGACAACTTAGGTAGGACACCTAAGTTGCGAGAGGCAACCAAATCATGTCGAGCCCAAGCGACACAATCGGCTAGTAGCAACGGTCCGTACACTGCAACAGGTAGAACAAACTCGAGTACATGAAGGTACTCCGCAAGACTTACCCGACTAAAAGAAAAGACTCTCAAGGATATGCTGGCTTTTGAGTAGTTGAGCTAGAAAAGGAGAGTTTTGCGGAAATCCATTACTAATCTTGAAACCTTACTTTCAATATTTTAAACGGAATAAAAGCATCAGTTTAATTCAACCTACTAAAGCTAGATTAGCACCTGTTCTATTTCCAGCAATCATATTAAGCATTACACTTGAGATTATCTTTCCAGCTGCCTTCTTCTCGAAACCAAGAGCCACCAAGAACCAATTCTTTCATATTTCGCTTGATTGCTACGATGTATGGTCGGAGGATCAAGTCTCCATAACCGAGGAGCACGATGATTCGAACCGATTTACTCAGCTGAGGATCCCTAAACACACGATATAAGTGGGACTCTAACCCACAATTATATCAACAATACCGTCGGACATTCTAGAACTAGGCTCAGCTTCCGCGCCACCCGAGAGTACACTTACACCTCCAATCCGGGGGACACGGCCCACGAGGGTATTGTACTCCCGCCATCTCGCCACTCCCTGCACGGGCTCACCGTACTAGTCCTTAGATTATCCTAGGGTAAAGCTTTTCCGTAGATATGTGAGTAGTTGCAAAGTCTTGTCCAGCCGGCCAAACAACGGCCGGTCCTTAATCGACAAGTCGGAAACACTACATCAAGACTCCATTCCCGATGCAAGTTACCCGACCGGTCTCAATTTAATATAACCATATTCTTATGCCCTCGTGACCCATCTTTAGGTCTAGAGAAGCAAAGATACAATGGTAAATCATGATAAAAAAATAACATGACCTACAACTTCTACCGAAGTCTAAGCATGGCTAAGCATAAGAAATCGACCTACACATACTAGTGGGATATCATGATGTAAAAGTAGATCAAGGTAGTCATGCGGCAACGGTATCAACCAAATCCTATTAACTTAATGCACAATACACTAGACTTATAGTGTAAAATATTTGCGTAAATAGAAATGGGTTGCATGCTCTCGGGCTTGCTCGTTGGGTGTTGAAGTTAGATTCCATTATCGAGTTGACATCAACACCATGGATGACACCTTCTCGAGTACCACTGTCGGACAACATCTTTCCGAACGTCGATCAACACAATCCACCTCACTCTCGAAACAACTACACGTAATTAATGAAGCGTGCTTTAGAACGATGAGCTCATGGCATGATGCATGAAGATACATGATGAAAGCATAACAACTAGATTAACTTGAGTACAACTTTCCTTCGCGATACAGTTGTACTCTAACAACATTAATTAAACAAAACCTATGGTTACATAGGTGAAGCCACTCTAGTTACGACAAGCAGCAGATCAAGATAATTCATACAAGAACACATCAACTAAACCCTAATGACTTGATCAAGAGAGCACAAACAACTAATTAAAGTGCCAAAGGCCATTAAGATCAATGACCTAAGGTCTTCAATCACTCTCAAAGTCACTCAAGAAAATCCTAAGTCATAAAGAACTAAATAAGCAATTAAAGATCTATTAAAAACTAAATATAAAATAAAGACTAAATAAAAAGTTGTCAAATAAATCTCACAAATTAAACTCAAGCTTCTCATGGCCCGAGAAGACTACCAAATAATTTTCAATATTTTTGAAACAATAAATAAATAACTAAAAATAGAGGAAGGAGAATTTTTCAATTAAAAGGGCTAATTTTAAAACATATAAAACATAACCAAAATAGGCATCTAATATTTTTCTAAAATCAAGTTTTAGTTGCAATTAACATCTAGGATGTTACATCCGCGCCGACAAAGTCATCTTCTTCAAGGCTCCCTCGATCGTCTCCATGATTATTCTGAACAAACTAGAACCACCGGAGTAGTAGAATCTGGCAAAGGACTAGCAAGTTAGGGTTTAGGCTGCACCCGTAGAATTTTGACGTGGACTCTTTGTGGCTGAGATGTAGATGCCAAGATCACCTGGAATAGTGATTCTGGCTAGATTGGATGAGATGATGACGATCAGGGGTGGAGAGATCAAGGTCACGAGAAAAGAATAGACGGAATTCACGAACGATGGAAAAATCGCCCCGAGTCGTCTAGGACAGCCCTAGACGCCGAGGAATTTTGCGGGTCTACGATATTTTACTTTTTATTAAAACATATTTTAAGTACAAATATTGACAATATTTTTATATAACCAATCAACGTCAAGTCCGCATGGCCCTTATGGGCTGGGCCACACACATGCTACAATGGCAATGACAACGGGCAGACTAAATCGCGCACGCGCGCCAGGAGCGTTTTGAGCGAACGATCTTAGACATGAGCAGACTTCCTTTTTTTTAAAAAAAAAATCCCACAACTTTCTTTTTTTTTTAAGAAAATTTTCTATTTTTAGCAAAAAAATACAAAATTAAAGCACACAACTTCCATTCTATAACTTATACGTCTAACTTAGAATTTTACTTATACACGTAACTTACATGATTTTCGACGCTTATAAGTTATGTTTCTAACTTACACATTTAACTTATTACGTGAAAACAAAGATCTGACAAATTGCAAAAGTTAGAATCTAAATTATATGCAATAACTTATGTGATTTTCAACGTTTTAAGTTAGTCTCATAACTTATATGTTTAACTTATCACGTGAAAACACATATCTTGCAACGTTCCGAGGTTAGAATCTAACTTATAGACATAACTTTTTACGTATAACTCAGTACTGAAACATAGGGGAAAAACTTATAAACACAATGACTACAGTAAAAAACTTATAAAAACAATGACTTCTAAAAAGATGAAAAAAATCTTTGAAACATATCTAAGTGGGATTTAGTTTTATTCATCTCGTTATGTACAATACATCGGTGTAAACGGAATTAGAAATGGATGCGCGGTTCAGAAATTGTCGCAATTTAAAATAAATATTATCTTTTTGCCTGATGCCAGCTCTTAGTGCCACGTAAACGACAAAAAACATGCGGTCCTACTCCTACTCCCACACATGCGGAACGTTCGCTGGAAGAGCGACCGCGTGGGCGACCGCTGAAGGGGAATTTCCCACACCAGGCGTATAAAAGTGTTCGCCTTCTAGCAAAATAAAACACACATTTATTTTTGGATAGAAGAAGTATATCCTAGGAGTAGCATTTGAGTGTATGTTTAGAGCATATGCTAACAAGTACATTTAGATTTTAGGCTATGTATATGCCGCTAATAAAAATAAGTGAGGATAATTTGTTTAGAACCCACTACCTTTTTGTCTCAAAAAAACTGTCAGTTCTTGTTTTCTTAAGTAGTTGAAAATAGTTTTTTTTATTTTTTTTTTTCAGGAGTTTAAATTTTTCATTTTTATTTCATCAGGTTTTCCACTTGTTATGCGTGGTAAATGTCACTGGCTATATGATTTAATATATTTTTATACTAACCAAGTTAAATTTAAGAATTCAATTTACAATTAGAATAACAATTTTTTAAAACCGAGAGAGTAGTCTACTACTGTATCTGTATGATTGATAGGTCTATCGTCACAGAAAGACCTATAGGAGGATTCTAACATACGGAGTAGTCTACTCCTAAAAACAGGCAGCGGCGGCCAACAGCTAAACTTGGCGTAGCCAAACCTTGGTCATTGCTCTGCTTTTTTCCTCTCATCGTGAACTATGCAAAGCTTGGGCGACTTCTGGACAACGTTTGCCATCCATGGTGGTCTTTTGACTCTTTGGGCCATTTTTTTTTTCAATTGATGCTGTTCTAGGTTTCTACTGGTAGCTACTTCGTATGTACTACTTCTAAGTGCTATTAGTTTCATCTACTTTTTTTAAAGAAGGATTCGTTTCAATTTTTTTTTTATTTTCAGGGGAATGAGCCAGGTCTAGCTCATGCTCAGTGTGATCGCTAAATTTCCCAAGCCCAAACACGGAGCAGGCCTGTAACAAAATGTAGGGGGCAGCGTAGGGCCCAATGTTGACGACCCTTACCAGTTTCCCGGCCCAACTATACACGATGACAGCATGTCTGGGCCCAACATGTCTCCTCCTCCTCAAAGGCTCAAAGGAAAAAGTCTACTTTTGGTCCTCCAACTTTCACGAAAGTTCACTTTTAATCCCTCAACTCCAAAACCGGATAAAACTGGTCTCCCAACTTTTGATGGAAAACTTTCGTGAAAGTTGAAGGACCAAAATAGACTTTTTTTTCAAAGCTCAAACGATCTGGTGTGTAGTTGGGCCAAGATATAAAAGTTGAACGGGAATGCCTACCATCCTAAAAAGGCCTTCTAACGTTCGGGCCTATGTTCACCTGCGTCCTTCGAAAGTCGTCGGGCCTTGTGACCGCCTTTGTCTACACTAATGCTCTGGGTCGTAATATCGGTGCTCTTACCTATAAATTCAGTTAAATGAAAAATGATCTGTGACAACGGAGGTTCAGAGTAGTAAGAGTAAATCACTAAATCCCACGACTCAATGTCAGCAATGGTCGGTGCAAAACTAAATGATTACAGCCTACGCCGAGTCTTAGGTTAACACCTTTTCTCCTTTCGTTTCCACGTATTCATGTTAACAGCTTCGCGTTAATTGTGTTCAAAAAAAAAGGTTCGCGTTAATTCTCTCAAATTAAAAAAAAGCTTCGCGTTAACGCGTTTATATATACAGATTCACAAATGAACGAGAAGAATTGTGACCGCGCGAAGAACAGAACAGAAAAAGACTGCTTCGCGTTTATGGTACTGTGCAGTGCAAGCAAAAAGCAAATGACATGCCTCTGGTCAGGCGGTCAGACCATGACAACCCGGTACGAATACTGTGTACTTGCAGCAGTGCCTGCAGGCCGGTTGAGGCGCAGAAACTGAGCAGCCTGCAGGCGGCAAGCACTTGGGCCGTGCCACGGTCCGGTCCCCATGTATGCATGCACCGATCTTTATTTAACCTTGTTGTTTGTTGGCCAAAAAAAACCTCTTGTTCTCCCACAAAACATACGATGTCAAATTGTAAAGATCTATAATAAAACAAGTATATCCTTAAAAAGTTTGATTAAAACATAGAACTAGAATTGCATTTTTATAGAACGGATGTAGCTTCCCTCAAGTAACCATCAATGTGATAGCTCGTCTTTTGCACCAAAGTTTACATAGTCAGCCGGAAATGTACATCATTCCTGGAGCTGGAGTGCTTTTGATTAAAAAAAGATCTGCAGGTGTTCTCTCGCTTTATTTAACCAAACACGGTTTGTCAAGGCTTGAAGAAAGTAAAAACCCAAGTTGTCAATTACTCTGAAATAGAGTCTAGCACTTTATTTGATTCCGTACCCTAAAACCATCCTTCCTTTTTTAAAAATTTTATAAAAGATTAGCATCGTCAAGACGTGCCGTGACAACACTCTATCTCCTCTTTGTAGTATAAAAGGTTCACAGCCCCTACCATTTTCTCTTTCATCAAAACAAAAGGGCTCAAGCACTTTTCCTCTTGGCACTCGCGCTTGTATTGTGATTTGTGTTTTGTGATGCATCCATAATCAACTGTGGGTCCTGAAAGCTGATCCGGTGAAGGTGAAATGTGAGCAGCAGCAGCATCAGATCGACAGTTGTACTACTAACGTGCAGCTCTTGCCTCTTGGTGTCTTGTGAAGTCCAGTCCAGCCCCTTCTCCCTTGTGGGCCGTGTGTGATAATGGTGCAGTGGTACCAAAACGGCAAAACGCAAAGAACTGATGGGTGAATCCTGAATTCCTGATCACCCTGCACCTGCGAGAGCCAAGAGGAGGATGTGTCTGAAACTGGCAGAAACAGAAACAGCCCAGGCAAGCAGACAGGGGAGAGAGAAGGGAACGGAATCCATTTCGAAACGGGAAACCACGGTGTGTGAGATCGGCCAGTCCACACCTCTTTTCCCCGACACGTCCTCTTCTTCCTTTTCACCGAACGCTCCGGCCCGCTTGCGTTTTGTCCACAAACCGTGTCATTTCTTAAAGACTCACTCTGCACGACTAAAAATGTGCTGCTGCTTTGGCAGAGAGAAAAGAGAGAGGGACCGACGGATCGGCTCCATCGAACGCAGGACTGGTACAAGTACTGCCTGCAGCACAACTGCCAGTCACCCTCTAGTCTTCTTGCCGTGTGTCTGTCCCTCTTGGCCTCTCTGCTCTCTTCCTTCCTCTTGCCTAGCAGATAGAGATAGGAGGAGCACGAAGAGGAGCGAAGCCGGTTGGTGTGTGTCGACTGTCGTCCATGGGGCGGACGCCGTGCTGCGACAGGGCGAACGTGAAGCGGGGCCCGTGGTCGCCGGAGGAGGACGAGGCGCTGCGGAGCTACATCCAGCGCCACGGCAGCGGCGGCAACTGGATCGCCATGCCCAAGAAAGCCGGTGAGCAATCGATCGAACATGTGCTCCCCCTTCCTCCTCCTCCATCCTTTCTCCTGTTGGTACCTGCGTGCACACTGCCGTGCATGTGCCATATTACCATGCACAGAAGACGCACTGACGAGTGACGACGGGTCGTCGCGTTGCCGGCCGGCCGGGTCGCGTCGCATGCAGGGCTCAAGAGGTGCGGCAAGAGCTGTCGGCTGCGCTGGCTCAACTACCTCCGCCCGGACATCCGCCACGGCGGCTTCACCGCCGAGGAGGACGCCATCATCATGTCCCTCTACACCCAGCTCGGGAGCAAGTGAGTCGCCGTCGATCCTTCAATTTCTTGTTGCCATGCCATGCATCTCTCTGTTTTGACTGATCGACGCGCCCGCCCTCGTTCGAACGCAGGTGGTCGCTGATAGCCTCGCAGATGGAGGGGAGGACGGACAACGACGTCAAGAACCACTGGAACACCAAACTCAAGAAGCGCTTCCTCACCACCGCGGCCACCTCCTCCTCCGCCCCGTCCCCGTCATCCCACGCCCGGCTGCCGGCGCCCAGCACGGCGCAGTACGCGTCCGCGTCGCCGCTGTTCCCGTCGCTCAGCATACCCACCGTGAAGACCGAGACGTACACCTGCGACGACTTCCTGGCGCCGGCGTTCGGTGACCCGTTCGCCGCCACCACCACCGACGGCTCCACCTCGGCCGCCTCCGCGGCGTCGTCGGCGTCCAACTGGTCGACGGGAGACAACGGCACCAGCGAAGCGTCCTTGTTCCTGCTGGACTTCTGCGCGTCCGGCCCCGACCAGCTCCAGCTCCCCGGCGGCTACTACTACCCTCTCGACTCGAGCTTGTCGCTGGTATAGCATCTTCATGTGGATGTCTTCGTCGTCGTCGTTCCAGCGTCAGAGTAGCGGTAGGATCGGTAGTACCATGGTGCATGTTCTCGGGAGTCGGGGTCGTGGCTTCGTGGTCAGACGCTGCATGAAAGCAAAACCAAAGCAAAAGCTCTACCTGCGCGCGTTTTGTCTTCACGGCAAATCTCTGCCGAAATTGACATTTCCAGTCGCCATAGGTGATCGGTGAAAGAAGAAAACTATCTGTGATTGATTCAAAATGTGCTAATCATAGTTGCTTAATTGTGTTGTCGCATACATGCAGATGCAGTGCTCTAGTCTTCTTTCTTCAAATTTTCTTTTAAAAAGACATGATGTTCTTGCGTGCCTATTAACTAGTTTGGTTTGAAAAGATTTCAGTGCGACTCCATAACATTGGGGAAGCTTTTTAGAATTTCATTTTTGGTTCTTTAAGCCAGGAACGAAGACTGTACCACTTTTTATTTCTAGATATATTTGTCGTTCTCCAAAAGACAGTAATCCATAACTTTCCGTGTCCCTTCCCGTCTGAAAATGATGGCGTCTAGTTTGCCAGTCGGAGCGATGGCCCGGAGCAAGCAAGGCAAGCAAACTTCAGTTTCCGGGCATCATCATGGTTCATGGACGCTCAAGTTCACCTCCTCGTTGAGTCGTTCTTCTTCCCAGAGTGTAGCTGTCAGTTACCAAGGAAATCCACTTGCACTTTCACAGTCCATCTTGTGATTCTTGGTGTCCTGCAGAACGGTTAGTCCTTTCTAGTGTTGTGTGATGCTGATGCATGCCTGGCATACTGGCGCGTGAACTAATCAGATATTCGGATCACTGCATCAGTGATGAATGGCGGTGTCAATTCCTTTGGTTAGAACGGAATTCGCATGCCCGACGGTGCAGTACCTGCTCATACTACTACTCCATGTCCCTGGGCTGGTGGTGAAAAATGATCACGGTCCATAATGGGTACGGAGATTCGCTTTCCTGCCTGAAGATAAAGAGATCACAAGGCGTCGTCCGTCTCTGTCCTCCTAGGGCCTGAAAGGAAACTGAAAAATCAGACATGGTCGGGGGTGGGGCCCGCGCGATTGCAAAGGGACAGATGAAGCGCATGTGGCTGATTAAGCAATGCAACAGCGAGCGAGATGGTGAGGGCTCTACTGTACATATCCTAATGACCTGCATTTGGCTTGATCCGCCAGGGGGAATTATATGGTCGCATCAGCTGACATGAGCAGGCAAGAAACAGAGCAAAGGACTCTGAATAATTAAGCACGGTCATTTGCTTACTCCTCCAAGTTTGAATTTTTCTATTATAAAAAAAAAGTTTGAATTTTTCTTACTCCAAAGGACTCTGAATATAGTCTTGGATAAACATCAACAGCCAACTTGAGAGAAGCATCATTAGGCAAGGGCGCAAACAGTTCGTGAATCATGTGGATTGGTCCGTCGCGTAGATAAACAAGAGATGACGACGATGACAAGATGAGGTGCCCTGCCGCAGCCCGCAGCCCGCAGCCCGCAGCCCTGTTCCTACTGCTGTCTGCAGGTACTGCTCCTCTGAAAACAGTACTGCGGATGCTTTTGTGCTGTGGCCGGCCGTTGCCCGTTGCGCCAGCATGGCAGTCTGGCAGTCCGGCAAGCGGCAGAGAATCGGTTGCGCCGGCCGGTGCTCCGCCAGACGCGATCCTGGCCCTCGTGCAGTTCTGCACTCCTGCCTGCTGGCTGCCTGGGCGCGGTGGCCACTGGCTTAGGCCAGTCCTCGCCGGAGCCAAAGGAAAGCGATCGAATGCTGCTGCTGCTTTTCATTTCTTTCTTGGCAATGTGGAGAAACAGAACTGGGACACTCGGTCACTGTATTTTTTGTTAAAAAATGCTCAGTCTCTTAAATTCGTAATTATACATCTCTTTTGTCCAGAACAAGCACCCCAGCTTCTTCAATCTTAGGAGTATGCAGTTTGGTGTCATTCGTTCCATCCAAAACCCCATCCGGAATAAGTGACGATAATACACTCGAACACCAGACTCTGCTGTTAAGCTAGACAGGTCATGTCAATCAAATGCCCGGAGCAGGGAAGCCAACAAAAGGCGCCTAGCTAGCTCCTTTTTAGATTTGCCCTAATAATATTTTCCTATGCTTGCCAAGTGCCATGTCACAACATATTATTCTCCTATGCTTAAATAAACTAAGCAAGACTGCAAAGGGACTGGACTTGGCGGGTCGGTCGACAGCGAGGTTCCACCGCCCGGCTCTTTGTCATGAGGCATGACGCTCGCCTCTCTCAATATTCCGGCACGACAAAGCGACGTGTCATGCCTTTTTTTCATCGTAGCAACTTGCATCGCCGAGCAGTAGAAGAGTAAATACTACCGTCCTTTACGCATGGACAGTCGACATGGACGTAGATGCAGGTTTCGCTGAGACAGTGAATCGCCGTACCGATCGTGGACCATGTTTTGTGGCGGCTTGGTGTGCCGTACCAAAACGACCGAGGCTAATTCCTGTGTTCCAACCGTCAGCGCTCACAATTGAATCTGTCCAGAAAACACACAAACAAATCGGAGTTCCGGCCACAGAAAACAAAACTGAAACACAAGATGTTCACTGTCTCTGCATAAGACTTAAGAGACTAAGACGTTAATCAAGTCAATCATCAATGTCAGAAATGTTCCAAAACTTAGAGGGCGAATGAAACTCTCGGTTCGGCCGTTAGTCGCCACCAGGAATTTAGTATAAGTCAGCCGGAACCTTTGCTAGCTGTCTGACTTGGCCTCTTCTTCTTCTTTCTCCTCCTCGCCTCCAAAATGACAAAGACGCAAGCGATTTCTCAATCCATTTTGCTATGTCATTATGCGCGGGATTACTGGTGGACTATTAGCGTCTTGTGGCGTCTAACAATGTATATATTTGCATATAATTCTAGGCCTGCTCAGTTTGAGTATACAAAATACCGCATGTAGAGGCACGTGCTGTGGACTTGTTAATGCCTGTGGATACTTGTTTTTGGGGTGGTGCCGGATAGGTACAGTGTACGTACCTTACAATCTGACGATATGTTGCTCCCCATCCACATGTTTATCTTGAAAATGGTATAGTTTTCCGAAGGATGACGTAGTCGAGCTACGTGTCAATGATTGACCGATTTTTTTAGCCAAAAGTACAACAGTATTAATTACAAATAGTATGTACAAAATTAATCTTTCAGAAAATAGCTCTCTTATGACTAGAATAAATAGTGCCGCATAATTGCATACAACGCGTGATAGGAAGAGTCACGCCACGCCATGGGCAATGGCATACCATAGTCACAATTCACAAACATAGATATAATATAAGCTATGTCTAGAACTCTAGATACATAATACTTACTTCTTCTATCCAAGTTATTAGTCGCTTTGATTTTTTTTTTTATCGATTTTGCTATATATATATCTAGATGTAAATGTGTCTACATAAATAGCAAAATAGTTGTACCAAAAAAAACTCAAAGCTACTTATAATTTTGAGCTGAGGGAGTATTATAATTTAAATAGAGAGAATATACTATATATTTGGATTATTTGTCCTCCCTAGGTCTGCATGCATAACTGAGTATACAAACGCTGAGGCAGAGGTTGCATTTTTGTGAATGTGTCTGCACATATTAGTTTGCCGGGTCGTGCCGGATGAATAATCCATTGTACATAGTTTACGCTCCGATGACATGTTGTTGTCTGCCCACTTGTTTTATCTTGCGTAGTATACTCCTTGCCAAGGATGACTTGAGCTACTAATGATTGAGCTATGTTCCAAACAAAGTAGTATTCAAGTAGCAATGGCGAGAGGTCAAAAGGGAAATACTTCACCGTGCAAGTGTATTTTGGTGTTCCCCAGGAGCATGTTTTTTACATCGTCTGAAATTTCCGAGTCCCACGAAATGCACTTCCGAAATTGCTCTAAGCGAAACGTTGGTTAGGTTGTTGTAAAAAAAAACGTTTGTTAGGTTTAACTAAATTTATCAGAAAAAAATTAAAAATGTCTAATACACCAAATGAACATCATTAGATCAATGAAATAAAATTATCACCATTAATTATTTGGTATTTATAGATACTATTGTAATCTTGATCAATTGAGAGACAGAGTAGGAGTTTCTTTTTTTTTTAAGAAAAAAACGACGCAATCTAAGGAAAAGGGGCTTAGCCCAGCAGTGTTCTTTTAAGCAAACGGCCCACCAAAGCAGCAATGCCCAGCCCATCATCAATTTCGGCCTCAGGATACCGCAACCCCGGGAGCCCAATCCAGTCCCACCTCAACGCCGGCGAGGCCGTTGACTCCAAACGGCTCGCGGCGCGGCGCTGCACGTGAGCGGCACGGGCATCCAGCGTGGGCGAGGCGAGCTGCCAAGGATTCGACCGTTGCGTTCTCCGCCCAAAAGCCCTCCCCATCCCAGATCGGGAAGCCCCGCAATTCCAAACTTCTCCTCGCCTGGTCTCGCCGCTCCCCCGCTTCCTCCCCCTCCGCGCCGCGCCCTCCTCCAGGCTCCAGCCATGGCGATCGCCACCGAGTCGCGCGGCAGCGAGGACAGGGTATGCTACTGCTCCCTCTCCCCCCTCCCTCCCCCTGGTCGGATCCACCCGCGGATGATTTTGGGTGGCCTCGGTGCGTAGCGGTGGATTCGTGGGGTTCGACGAGCGATTGGCTTGCCAGTAGCCTTGGTGTGCTTGATTGTTGTCGTCTCCGTGGTCAAATTGGTGCGGGTCCTCTCCCCGTTTCATCGGATCTGGGGGATTTTGCTCCTCCTCTTCTGTGGGTACGGCTCGTCTGCTCGTGGCGGCGACAGGGTCAAACGGGTTCCTGCGTGTGGCATTACTATATCGTTGCTTTATTAGCTGCGTTTCCCTAGTGGGTTCCCTGTGTTTGGAGGGTTAGTCAACGAGGATTCATGGCTGATTAAGCTTCTAATGATGGTTTGTGGCTTCAGGGGTACTGTGTGGTAGTGCTTGCGAGCTTGGTACCTTGACCCCTGTCCATTTTCTCAGTATCCTTTTGCAGAGTTGATAATTAGGTTTGAGTTTGGCCTCTATGTGTGCAAAAGCTGGGCGTCCCCTTTGCTTGTCTGGTTACACATTTTGGCCGTGTACCTTACTCCGTGAACTCATATGGGGTTTACGACATCATTCCCTGGGGATTTTTAACTCAGCATTCTGCTCCTAGTCTGGTTATCCCTGAACTTTGCTCCATTTGAGTGTTTTCCTTGTGTTTATTGGGCTAGTGAACGAGGATTCATGGCTGATTAAGCTTCTATGATGGTTTGCGGTACTGTGGTAGTGCTTGCAAGCTTGGTCTCTTGGCTGCAGTGTAATGAAAATATAACGATGCATTTTTTTTTTCACTTTGCAGGCTTCAGCCCATGGAAACGAGGAGAGACGGTGGGTGCTGAACGATTTCGAGGTTGGGAAGCCTCTTGGGAGGGGCAAGTTTGGCCATGTTTATCTGGCCAGAGAAAAGAGGGTAAATAATAACTTGTTTGAGCTTATTTGCACTGATTATTTTGTCCCTAACTTTACGCTACTGTGATTGCTTGGAGTTGACTACTTCAATACTGTACAATGCCCATATATATTAAGTGAACTTCTTATATTATGGTATACTCGGCATTTATACTACTGTAACTACTGTTAATTGTCAGGAAATATTGCACTGGTTATTTCTAGTCTCTAGCTTAGCTGAATGGATACTGTACCGAGATTGCTGGGATTTGACTAATTCACTATTTGCACCCTGTTTCATTTCTACCAACTCAACCTTTTTATATTATGGTACAGTCAATAACTATAGTAATGTAACTAATGCTATATTAGCCAACAAATATACCACTCCAACTAACAGAAAACATGTTGAATGAAAACACTGGAAACATCTTATAAGAGTGTTTTTCTTTTCCATTTATGCTTGAATTAATCATCCTAGTGAGCAGCTAAGGCTTACAGTACTTCTTTTTGTGGAAACAGAGTAGTCAGATTGTGGCTTTGAAAGTTCTTTTCAAGAGCCAGCTCAAGCAATCACAGGTCGAGCATCAACTGCGACGCGAAGTGGAGATTCAGAGTCATCTTCGACATCCTAATATTCTTCGCCTGTATGGGTACTTTTATGATCAGGTAAAAAATATCCACATTTCTAATATAGATAGAATTACCATTGCTTTATTTATATGCCAAGAGTGGTCATCATTTCTTTGTCATTTGAAATTCTCAGACCCGGGTTTACCTAATCCTGGAATATGCTGCCAAGGGTGAACTATACAAGGAATTGACAAGGTGCAAACATTTTTCAGAGCGGCGTTCAGCAACTGTAAGTTGATGCTCTATACATGTATTTGGTGAATTTATCTGCAGCTCATTTTTGAACAAAGTATTAATGGAGTTTTCCTTTTATTTTTAGTATATTGCATCATTGGCTAGAGCTTTGATATACCTTCATGGAAAGCATGTTATCCACCGGGACATTAAACCAGAGAATCTTTTGATTGGAGCCCAGGTACTTGAATTGTGTTTTTTTGGTATCCCTTATCTGGAACACTGGAACTCTATGCTTACTTTCATTGTTGTATGTTTCCTTGGAACAGGGCGAGATCAAAATTGCTGACTTTGGCTGGTCAGTGCATACCTTCAACAGAAGACGGACTATGTGTGGAACTCTGGATTACTTGCCACCTGAAATGGGTACTTTGCTAACCATTTACCTCCAGTTATCAACTAGTTCAATGATTTTTGAAAAATCACACAGCTGTTCCAGTTCTGTATTGGCCTAGCTGCTTTCCTTGGCTCTGAATCCTGTTGTGGTTTTGTCCAGTGGAGAAGACAGAACATGATTACAATGTCGACATATGGAGCTTGGGTATTCTGTGCTATGAGTTCCTTTATGGCTTCCCACCTTTTGAAGCTAAGGAGCACTCAGAGACATACAGAAGGTAACTCCACAACTCTGGGATCTTAGTATGCGGCAATTTTGTCACTAATTTGCCCATATGAGTTCTAGATTATTTCTTGTGACTTTTGAGCTATTCTCTGATAATTGTGAGGAGACTTTTGAAGTTGCATATAGTGCTAGTGTAGCAAAGAGAATGCACTATATTGATCACCACAGCTCCACATGTTTTAAGATCCATAATTTTTTCTATCTATCATTAGTATTTATGTAATAGCATACTGAATATTTATCCTTGTGGTTGTGAAACTCGAATCTTTGACTTGCTTGTTTTATGGCTTCGAAAACAACTGCTGTTTCTGAAAGTAACTATGGGATCTTAGTATGCAGCAATTTTGTCCCTAACTTGCCTATATGAGTTCTAGATTATTTCTTGCAACTTTTGAAGCTGCATAAAGTGCTAGTGTAGCAAAGAGGAAGCACACCACAGCTTCACATGTTTTAGATTGATGAATTCTTTCTATCTATCGTTAGTAATATATGCATAGTGAATATCAATCCTCGTGGTTGTGAAACTCTAGAGCAACTGCTGTTTCTGAATCTGTCGTTTTTACTTGGATACAGGATAATGAAAGTTGACTTGAAGTTCCCACTGAAACCATTCGTTTCACCCGCTGCTAAGGATTTGATTTCTCAGGTAAGAAGTCTTCAGTTTTTCCCTTATCTTGTAAAGAAAATGGCTGTTCAGATTCAGATAGTCATATCCCTGAACCTCATCAATTGTTGTACACAGATGCTGGTAAAGAACTCGGCACACCGGCTGCCTCTCCACAAGGTACTTGAGCACCCGTGGATCGTCCAGAACGCCGACCCTTCCGGCGTGTACAGAGTGTAGATCCATCATCGACTAAAGGGGGCTATCTCTCTCCTCCACTCCCCCCAATTCGAGGGGAGTGCGATTCTTTCCACTGTTGTTTATTTATTGTGCCCAACCCCGAACTGTATCTTGTAGCACCGTCTCAACGGGGAGATAAGCAGGCAATGTGGATTAGCGTCTGTGCGATGGGGCCGTGACCTTGTACGGCAAATTGCCCTGTATTGATGTAGCGTTCCTGTTGAACAACCTTCTTACTCATCGAAATGAATATAATATCTGTTCTAAGTCTCTCTGAAGACTGATCTTAATATTTCATTTGTTAGCCCACATGATCCATGAATTCTTGAAGAATCACGGTCGTCCAATTATGAACTAACTGACGATGGTTGAGGGAAGTCTGTGACGTTCATAATCTGCATAGCTCATGTCGTGAGCTCGATTTTGCCCTCACCTGACGAAACTAATGCACGTAGGAACGCTATTATTCCGTTCACAACCAAAAGTGAGCTTACTTCAGCGAAGCATATATTATTACCAAATGCTCACATTATCCAACCCTATCTATAGTAGTGCTCGCTAGTTACTCTCTACAACGCCAGCACCCAAAAAGCAAAAAAAAAAAAAAAAAAAAAAAAAAAAAAGGAAGGGGGGCAAAGCCCCCCATCTATAGTTACATGCTTAATACTAGTATATCCTTGCGTATTCTTGTGCCCTTCACACTGTCCCATTGCATTTGGATGCGTCCTTCACCGGCGAGCTCTCGCCTTCCAGGAGCTGCGTATTGTGCAGGTGGTGCTCGTCGTCGTCGTGCTTCATGTTCTCCACGTCCTCGTGGCTCAGGAAGCAGGGCTGGTTCGTCGAGCACAGCACCCTCGCCCACATCCGGTCGGTGATCACCACCTTGTTCTGCTTCTCGGTGATCCTCTGCAACAATAGATTGTCCAGGTTTTAGACCATCAGAACAACCGGGGATGTTAAGGAATCTGAGCCTCAGTCGCACAACATGAGACCCTGGACTTACATAGAACGGGATGTAGGCGTGTCTGCCATTGACTGGAGCGACGGTGAAGCCAGTGTACCCCGCCATGGCACCATGGAGGGCGCTGTGGGCTAGCAGAGTACAGTAGACGTTGTCAGAAGCATTTGACCTGACAGCACGGATCATGTAAGTCGGATCAATGTACTTGAGAGTTATTGGGAAGCTGGGCTTCTTCTTGAAATGATCCTGCATGACAAAGAAATGCGACAAAATTCAGTATTGGAATGAGACCAGAGGCACCATTGTTCCAGCTAATGATAAGGACAGGAAGAAGAGAAGACATAATTCATTCTATATAGGATGGCTTGATTTTACATTAAGTTCAGCTACCAGAGAATTATCCATTTATGATAACAGAGCTAGGAGAATGGCAGATGAGGCATATCACGTAGAGCTAGAAGAATGGTAGATGAGGCACACCATGTTCTCTGTCCCCACTTGACAAGGAAATGAAAATTTGGACCACAAGTTTACCTTTATCTTCTGGGATAGCCAAAGGCCAACATCCAGAAGCAGCTTATTTCCCGAAGCATCTTGAGTGTCCACCAAATTCATGCTTTGCGCAATGAGATCCTGTCCAGCACCCTCAGCCACCACAATGACCATGTGACCGTTGTCCTTAAGCCGTCTCTCAACGAACTCAAGGAGTCCTCCCTTCCCTTCAAGGTAGAAGGGTGACTCTGGGATTAAACAACAATCCTGAGGTAGCAAGTAGAATGAAGTGGTCAGTCATTTGGCTCAATAATTTCTTCTTATGTTGAACATGAAATGAATTAGCACAGTATTAAGAGCATACCACATCACGGCTAGCTAGAGTAGCGTACATTGCAATAAAACCTGCATCAGATTAGAAGAATTTGAAGCTTATTAGTTACTTATAATCATCATAATGCTGCAAAATATGCAGGAATTGACACCAGAGGTTGCAGCAAGTTTGAATAGGGAGATAAACATACCACTATTGCGACCCATTAGCTTCACGACACCAATGCCATTCTCTGCACTTTCAGCCTCGACATGAGCAGCATTGATGGCCCTCTGGGCCGCCTCCACAGCAGTGTCAAATCCAAATGACTTGTCAATCACCTGCATTAACAGTTTGAGATGAAGCTATAATCAGGAATGAACAATATTTTGCTCCTTTTCAAAGATGCAGGAGGAGAAGAAAGCACAAAGTACCGCAATGTCATTATCAATGGTCTTTGGGATACCAACAACAGAACATTTGAGGCCCCGTCTACGGACTTCCTGAAATCATGTTTAAAAAAATTGGAGTCACACATTGTATTTGCATAGAAAAACAATTTCTAGAAATAGAATCATCTGGATGCATGTATTACCTCATAAATTACAGAAGCACCTTTCTGAGTACCATCACCTCCAATAATGTAAACCTGGTTAATACCACGGTCCTGAAGACAATCAACAATTTTGCCAGTGTCATGCCCTCCTCTTGAAGTTCCAAGGACAGTCCCGCCTCTCTTATGGATGTCGTTCACTGATTTTGGTGTCAATGCAATAGTATTTTTAGAGTAGAAACCCTTGTATCCACCCTACACAATACACATACATAATTAGTCCAGAAGTGAAACAAGGTGGCTCAAATTGTTTTATAAGTATTATCCTCATACCATTAGACAATATCATGTGGCTAGGCGGCAACAGGTAAAGTTTATCATTGTTTGCTATCAATAATTGTAATCTTAACTAATGAAATTAAATAAGCAGTTCAGAAACGGTTCTCGGTTTTTTTTTTTTTTAAAAAAAAAACTGTACCTACTCCCTCTGCTCCGATTACAAGGGGTTTTGGCATTTCTAAGACATTATTAGTACACTGCTTACATGCTAATGACGATGCTCATGACTTTTTTTATTCTCGGATTGTGAGTAAACATTGTTAGCATCGTCATGAGCATTGTAACCTACACATGCAGAAGGATAAAAATCGTTTTCACAAAACGAACACTGTGAAACTCCTCGGTCCTCACCTCTATGCCAACAACGCTGGTGACGCCATACATATCATACAATCCGCAAACAAGCTCGCGGATGACTGTGTTCAATCCCGGGCAGAGGCCTCCACAGGTGACAATGGCGGCGTTCACCTCATCAGACTGGAAGTACACCCGCTGCCGAGGCCCGGCACGCCGGAAGTGGGTGCCCCTGGCACTGGTCTTATGAACAACAATCTGCAGCCAATCAGGTCACAGGATTAGCACCAAGCAAGGCCACTACGAAGTCTCCAATTCCTTGTTTGCAGCAGGGAAGAAAGCCTCACCTTTTGCGTGACGGTGTCGTCTGGGTTGACGAAATACTGCCTGAGAGAAACACGTGTTGGGAAGAAAGGTCAGCTTTGGAACATCCGTGTCTGGATGGATAAGAATCAAGTTGGAATAGAAATACAGTACTGAAATGGAAGCACGAAATGAGGAGAATTCATACTTGACGACTGAATACGCCGGGTTGTCTTGAAGGGGATTCGGGTATGTCTGCAGATTGACAGCACCAATGAAATCAGTAATCAGTCAAAGTAACAATACAGTAATAATTAAAGTTCATATCATATTTTGCTGTTTGTCTTTCAGATGCTGATTCCCCTTTACCACAGACTCTATCGGATCAACCAAACACTTTTTACTGTAACTGTAAGATAGATACTGAGATCAATATGTGAAAACTCAAATCCAGACTAGAATTCGCATGCTCTCAACCTAAGATAGACCAAAAGGGGGAGAAAAAAAGCGGCAGAAACCAAAAATCCCAAAAAAAAAAAAAGCCAAGAACTTTCCAGTCCACGCCGGGAACTAACCGTCAAGAAACCGGCTGTCCCCAACGTGAGACACCAAGAAGATGGGGGGAGACTCGCGCACGCACCGGGAGCTGGGGCAAGTAATCCGTGAGGTGCGGCACGTCCTCGAGCACGTAGCCGGCGTCGCCGCCCACCAGCTTCTTCTTCATCGCCCACTTCCCCGCCGGGGACGCCTTGGCGCTGCCGCCGTTGGCGGCGGCGGGGAAGGCGTCCTTCTTGAGGTCAAGCAGCTTCTTCGTCTCCGGCGCCGCCACGGGCGCAGGAGCCACGCCGACGGCTTCCATCGCAGGGTGCCGCCCGTGCCGCCGATGAACACGAGGCAAGCTTTCTTGTCCGCTCGCCCTGTGCGCACGCGCGCGCGATCAAGAGTCTCAGTCGGCGAGCTGAATCTTTGTGCGAGTAATCTGAGGCTGTTCTTGGCACCTGCGGAAGGCGCGGGCCGTTATATATCGGGTTTGGGCGGGATTAGCGCGCTGCGCCGCCGTTAAACGTCGCGTTTGACGACGGCGACGGAGGACCACCGAGAAGGGGGCAGGGGGAGAAGAGAAGGTTCGCGGCTGTGGAACTAGGGCTGGGGTTTCTGTTTATTTACTGTTCTGCCATTTCGTGCGTGCCGTACGGTTTGGAGAGGAAGAAATGCCGCTCGGCCGGCGTGTATAGAAAGTGGAATATTCCCCAAGACATTGGCGTCAAGATTTTTATTTTTTATTTTTATTATCCTTCCTTGTTTGAATTGGGGTCACCGGTCACGAGAGGGTGAGTAAAGTTTGACAGCGTGCAAAATGACATCATATACTCACTTTGTTCTAGAATAATTAACACTTTAACTAGATTCGTAACTAAATATTTAATTACTTTTGAGAGGAGGAAGTACATTAGATCATTTTTACATATGTGATTGGTTGTTTTTTATTGAGAACTAGCAAATATGCACGTGCGTTGCCACGGGAAACAAATAAATGGTGTATATGAGAGTTGTGTTAAAAAGAAAAGAAATCATTGATTGTGTAAATATGGTTTTAAATTTTTTCCACTTAATTTATATGTTAGAATCCAGGGGATAGCGGATCGAACACGTTGAGACTTTTAATTTATTTTATTTTGATTCGTACCAGTGTCACAATGTTCTAGATAAGAAGACCATGAGAAATAGGTACGTGGATCAAAAAGTTTAAGTTACTGGTACGTGAGGGTATATCCTTTGGGATGATTAATTGGAATGTGGAACATAGTCCCTAAATAAATTGGACGCTATGCATGGAATATAGATATGAAACCAGAACATGATTCCAATGTATTTATTTGCATAAATATTTATTAGTACTAAGAAACAGATTGCACGGAGAATACTAATGCTAATTGTTTACATAAATATTTATTATTAGTAATAAAAAAGAAATCCGATATGAAACGGAAAAACGTAAACTGTAACCAAGTCGATGCATTGGGAAAACGATGTCACTCAGGATTTATATTCGTAACACGTCCTTGGTTTTTTTTTCTTTTGTGTATTTGCTCCTCAGTCAACCGTAACTGAGTCAATCTCTTAGTTGGATGAAAAAAGGTGGACTGAAATTTTGCCAATTTATTATTAGGTATAGACTTGGTTGGCTGCATTTCCTACATATTGAAGTGTAAAAATAGTTTTTTTTGCCCCATCCTCTCCAATACACATAGATTAGGGTGAGTAAAGTGTGGTCAAACAAATTATGAATGTAACTAGCGGTGGAAAACGGGAATATAGGTGAATATGATTGAATAGGGTGTCAAGTAAAGTGGATCATCTATATTATGTATAAAATGTAGTAACATGTCAATTATGATATGACAAAAAGTAGTGCAAACTTAAGTACAAACATCAAACTCTAAAATTCTTTAGTTTGAAAGTTGAGTTGTCAAACCGCATTCAAATACGTAAAAAAATCTTATAAATTGGAATGAATTAAGAATATATTTGAGAATAAACAATTGGCTGAGTATATGCATTAAAGACCATATAGAGTCAAATATGATGAATATCTCACCAGATAGAGCTATTGGATATTTCAATTGCTATTATACCTAGAATGCAAATAGTATGAAACTCATTTCCCACCCTAAGGCCCGACAAAGCGTTTATGGCTAGGTAAACGACCTAGAATGAACACATTTGGTCCGATTAAAATTTTGTTTCGCTTTTACACATGTGAGACATGTGTTTTGTGAAACTTTGATTCAACAATCTTGTTAATTCACATGTAGAAAATGTTATCATGTTCAAATAATAAGCCTAGTCTCACCAAAACACCCCTACTAGGCCTTGTACAAAAGGGTGAAAGCACTAAGGATGAAAACGGTCGAAATCGGTCGAAAAACTCCTCTATTGTTTTCTACATTTATGTTTAAATACGAACGCGAAAACGAAAACGATATAGTCGGAAACGAAAACGAAAACGAACTTACGATATTTCGAAAACGAACCAATTCGAGCGTAATTATGTCGGAAACGGTCAGCGTACGAAAATTCAGTACGAAATACCAACCCACTTTGAAGATGTGCATAACCAAACTAACACGTGCATGATTTAGTTCAAGTGCACATAATACAATAAGGGTGGATGACGTAGTCGCCGACACACAAATACAAGTCTAGAACAAGGAATCAATAGGACATGAACATCTATAGTTCATCGGCATCCTCCATGATGTCATGATCATTTTCCATGTCATTTTCTTCCTCGTGGCTCCGCAATATGGAGTGGAGGACGGAGTCACTGACTCACGACCGTGCGGCGCCGCAATACGTGAGTGGAGGGAAGGCGATACGGGAGTGGTGGTGGGATACAGGAGTGGTGGTGTCTAGGGTTGTTATTGGCGCTCCTTATTGCATATAATTTGGCCGCCAAAGTAATCCAAAATGACCAAATTCATGGTGCATCATAGCAAATATATTATTTATCTAACAAGTTCCACGAGTTTTGGTTTTCAAACTTGTTTTATAGGCAACATATTATTTCATGAAATAAAAGTATCTCAAATAATGAAATAGACTGCACCATTGCGAAGCTCTCATCGCGCCTGATCAAAATGCATATATTATTTGCTATATTTGGAGCTATAAATAAAAAGATATGGGAATAGAAAATATATTTTTTGTCTGTGCGAATTTCGAATACGGTTACATACCGAATATAATGTAGAAAAGTAGAAATCGGTCGAAATAACTCCATACCGAATTCCGCACCGTTTTCGAATTTTTCTACCGAATTTCGTACCGTATTCGAATTATTCGAGAAAAGTGAAAACGATCGGATCAAATGTAGAAAACGATGCGATTCGGTCGGGGATTTTCATTTCCGTTTTCATCCCTAGAAAGCACACCCTCGTAAATATTTTTGACTCTTACAAGCCACGTTCAACAATTTCACACAATTGAGCCTGTTCGGTTCTTGACACGGAGAGAAGTGCTAGTAGACAAGATAGCACCGTTTTGGACATCTAATGCTAAGGATTGTCGGTTTGGTCAGGATTCCCAAGGCTTGGTCCAAAACACGTCCCCTGCTATCCAAGATTCAAACACCAACAATCTAGGCAATTTTTTCTTTGCTAGAGCTAAAGATTAGCCATTGTGGACCTTACTTCACCAATGAAGAAACTAGCCTAGCTCTAGCTACCACATTTGTACATACGCCACTACTCCGTATACAAGGCAGGCATGTGCCCATCTTTTTCTAACCCTTTGGTTCCATACTTCCATCCAGGGGCACAAACGGGAAGACTGCTAACACCTCTCGTCTCTCGCTGTCGATCGCTGACGGCCCCATCTTTATTTTGCAGAACTAGAACTAGCTAGGGCGGCTAACATTTGACTCGCATGCCCCTCGTGCGGGTGGGGGCCCACGAACCACACCCACCAAGTCGGAAAGAGAAGAGGGCAAAACGGTCAGTACGGAACTGCTTTAGCGTCGTCGTCAGAGGCGTCCGTCAAACAGAGCAGAGGAGGAGGGCGGCAAGACACGAGCCATGAACATGACCGTGACGTGTCACCTACAACTAGTAGGAGTAGCTAGAAGCATCGTATGTACTCCTCATCATTAGCACGGGATTCATCTTCATCCCATTGCAAAGGGAAAAAACCGACCACGGACCAGAAGTAACGCTGCATGCTCCATCCTTTTTTTTCATCAAAGAATTTACAATATATTTTATTTTTGTAAAAAAGATACTATAATAATGTATTCTAGAACTGCATGCATGCATCACTGTTAATTTCGAAAGAAAAATAGTGTTCCAGAACATGCTGATTACTGCGACTACCAGCATTATTCTAGAAAAAAATGGCACCAGGGGCAAACAGTACGTGATGACACCCGGATCAATAAGAATAAGACCATCGTCATCATCATTATTGTATTTTGACGTCGTCCATAGAGATTAGAGAATAGAGATGCAACGCCGACCATTTCTTTTCGCCGTCTCCTCTTGCATTGTCTTTTCTCTCTTTCTAGCTGCGCATCTTGCTGTCCACCGCTCATTTTCCGCTCCTCGATTTCGACCTTCTGGATCGGCCACTTTATTAATTTGCAGCAATGAGCATCGTCATGCATGGACTTTTTGCAATGCTATCAGGACCTGTAATTAGGTGAGCCGTGAGCAGCATAATAAATAAAGAATGAGTGAGTATATATTAATCGCCGCTGCTCTCGGCTTTCCACATGGGAACGATGACGCGTGTCTGTTTGGCCCTTTGTGTATGCAGTGCCGCGTGCCCATGGACGTCACGGCCTACTAGTCACGGAGGCCGGTGTGCTTTGCTTGCCTTGCCTTGCCTAGTTAGTTCCCCGGCTTCATAATACAGTATTATACTTCTATACGTACCATATATCACGATGATTACAATCACACTCCAAGATGATGTCGATCTCTTCTTGTGTAGAATAATCACGATTATATACATTTTAAAAAAGTTCTTATATACAATTAATACAATAGAATCACAAATGTCCCGAATAATATAAAAATTTTGTAGATACCATGGTCCTTGATAGTATATCTTTGGGAGATTTTTTACAATGATTGTGGAGAATTTCGACGGCTCACAGCGACCGATCCGACGGTCAGAAAGGCCGAAGGCAATGAGAGGCAATGGAGGAGAGGCAATGGGAGGCAATTGACGTGTCTATGACGGGTGGGCCATACACGCTAAATCGCCCCTCGTCGCCTCCGAAACTAAGTGGGAGGCGATTCCAAATAAAGGAGGGGTAATTGCGTTTTTGTAGTTTACTTTTTTAATCAAGGGTAAAACGGTAACTTCATAAATGCAAAAATTATATTTTAAATACTATAGTTAGGGATTATGATTCAATTACTATAGTTGATGTTTTGCTGTATTTTTAAAAAAAGAAAAGACATCTTTAGGGTTCCTTCGATGCCGCCCAGTCTTCACACTCGATCTCATCCTCGCCGCCGTGCCGCCTTCTACCGCCGCCAGCCCCCGGAGCCTGCCCACGCGTTCGTCGGGGCCTTCGTGGCGTGCATCGTGCTCACCCAGCAGTTCCACTCGTGGGCGTACGAGAAGCGGCGAAGGCTGCCCCCTGGCGTCGAGGCGTTCCGGGACGCCAGCGTGCTCGTGCCGCATGTGCAACGTCAGAGGCTCAGCATACATACACTAGTCAGTGAATTCAATTTGGTTGCTTGTGCGCCAGTGTAGCATGTCTTAGTAGAACACTAGTAAATTGGCGTCAGAGTCATGCACGGGTGCGAGGTAGAGCCAAGAGTATGGACGTGAACGGAATGGGGAACGGTACTGGAACGGAAAATGGAGTCGTTTAAGCAGTCTGTATAATTAGCAGTCTGTATATGTGAGCGTGGTTCTCGATCCTATAAATCAGGAAAGAAAAAATTAAAACGATCCTATAATTAGCAGCACGGAAAGAGAAAGTTCCCCCGATCCGCAAAGGTAAAGCCTGTCAGGATTCTTGCTTGGATCGAATAACCAAACCATGCATGCACAGGAAAGAAAAAATTAAAACGTTTCGTGGCCTGAATTCATTCCATCTCATCTCTAAAATAGCCTACCGCGAGATTGCGAGATCCACCCCTACTCAGACTAAATTACCCTTTAGAAACATAATTAGCATTTTATGGAGGCAATAAGAGGCAATAGGAGGCAATTACAATCATTGTAAAAGAACTCTATTTTTGGACGCGTGCTTATATTTTTTAGTCGTAATTAGGGGTGATGGTTTATTAATTAGGTTCTCTGATTCGCATCCGTCCTTGCCGGCCATTGCCCCCTTCCCCAATCCACGCTATAGGATACCTCGTGTGGTTGCTTTGCTTGAAAAATCGACTTTGATTCAAACTAAAGTACTTTCTATGTCTATTTATTAATTTAGGTCGACATTATAATAGAAACTATGGTTTCAATGAATGATTTCTACATAATTTTTTTAAATAACATATCTTCTCTTTTCATCCTCTACCAATCACATCTTGTCATGGCTTTCGTGTACACATGGTTTCTTAATAATTATCTAAGAAACCATTTTCTTATCTTTCTTCATTAATTACAGTTACATGATTTTTTTGCTTAGTTGGCACCATAATAATTAATAAATATGGAAATCATATATTTTATGGTTGGGAGGCCCTTATATATACACATACATACATGAGTACCTACATGAACATTATTAAAAGGGCAACGGATCCTATGCAAACTAGGTATCCCGTGCAAACTAACGATCTGGACCGCAGTATGTTAATCCAAGGGGGCGCATGAGAGAGGTGGAAGGAGATATTTGTAAAAGTGTGATTAAAAGTGGGCTGTTAAGTGTAAAATCACCCAATCTCTCCGCGCCCTTTGGATCAACATTCTGCGGTCCAGATCATTAGTTTACAAGTTTGCACAGGATGCCTAGTTTACATAGGATCCGTTGCCAGTAAAATTTATGACCAGTCCTCAAACTTGCAAGGTATATCATTCTCTCGTCCGTAAACTCAGAAACTATATGTGTTGTTTTGTTGGTCCTTAAACTTTGTGATGAGGAATGCATAGGTCGTATGCCGAAAAGCCGATCTGTAGGTACATCCGGCTGCTAACATGCCGACCAAAACGCAAGTACATATACACATATAAAGTCTTGTTATTAGCCTGCCAATATACGGAAAGAGAGGAGAATTGCGCTGCATATCTACGTACGTACTTGCATATGCTTGCATACGCCTACAGCCACACGTACGCCACAGCCGAGCTTACATGTTCTTCGGTCGCCTCTCGCCTCGATCCATCTGAAAGTTGACGGCCACTGGATGCAGGCCCTTTGACAAGAACAAGACGACGAGCACCCGCACCGGGAGTCGGGGGCCTTTTATTTTTTTTTCTTCGCTTGTTCTTTTCTTATCAAGAAAGTGTGTGCGAACTGCGATCCGACTTGGTTTCCTCAACCGCCCACCAACTTTCTTTCTTTGCTTCCTCCAATCCAAAGAATATAAAAGATGGATTTGGCTTTATATTATTCTCTAATACGATAATTACTCTAAGAAGCAAGAAGCTTGAAGCTAACAGCCACTCATAATATATGAGCATCAGAACATTATAAAAAGGTGACGACATACATATATGCATATGATCTGTGGTCACAATAAAACCAGCGGCGTTGATAAGCTTTCACACGGTTCCTGATAAGCTTATATTGCTTCAAAAGGTTATACGCTGCCTGCCCCTGGTTTTTCAGCAGGAGCATATTCCCTGGAAGATGCTTTGCTTGTAATTAAGTTGCACCTGATTCTGATTGGGAATAATATAATTGGATTGGATGGCCGGTTTCAGTATTCTTTTTTTTTGGTGACAAATCCAAAGCCATCATCCTACAAGCAACAACTACCACATGTGAATATATTATAGAACTAACTATAAGTTTATTTTCCTTGCTTCTTTTGTTTAAAAGATTATTTGATTTTCTTGGTCCTATTCATGTAAAAAAAGGAGCTTGTGTGCATGAAACCTTCATTTGATGAGATAATATATAGGATCACACTTCTGGGATTGGAAGCTAGCTTGCCAGTTGCCAATGCTCAAAAGAAGTTTTTCCTCTTGGATTCACTCGAGAAAGTGATACACGGACATTGTAAAAACAAGTAAAATAAGAATCATATTCCTCCAAAAGGAAAGGGATAAACAAGCATGAAGAGGAATAGAAGATGCTACAAACTAGCTTACTTGACTAGCTAGCTAAATTATGAGGGTACTTAACTAGAGGCAAAGTCAAGTTTGCCAATTCTCTGGCTAGCTTATCTCATTCCAACCGGAGCAAATGCAAAAGGATGCAACAAACACAACCGGAACAACCTGGTGCTAGGAATCAAAGAAAACTGCTAGCGAGCCTTAACCAACCACAAAGATGATGGATTTTAAATTCAATTTCATGTTTTGACCATTCTGAAATGAAAAACATATTGATAACATTACAAAACAAATGTGCTCTAGCATTTTGGCATATCAAGTACTCAATAACCTCCACCACCAGGAAATAATAAAAGCAAGTAATTTAGTTGCTTGTGCAGCTCCCAAACTCCAAACCAATTCAACCCATCATTTCTAAAATCACAGTTCAAATTTACCGAATAATTTATTTAGGGCTTGTTTGGCCACACTCCAAATCCATCACAATCTACATGGATTAGAGTGGATTGGAGTGTAGACAAAGAAGGCCTCACGTGGGAAGAACTCCAAGCCAAATGGAAGGAGCAAAAAACCAACTTGAAAAAGGAGTGTGCTTTGTTTAATTTATTACTCAGTGATGATGTTTGATTTAGGTTTCACACTTTTAGTTAATAGCTAGGTGCCACTCAAGCATGCCACTTTGATGGTCACCCTAATGTTTATTGGTGACAGATCAAGGTTTGACCTGTATGTGTATAAACAACCAACACGACGGTGTTACAATAAGTGACGAAGTACGCGAAAATTACATCCACCAGTACCACATACATAAGCCGCGTTTTAAAATATTCGCAGTCATCAAATAGAATTTGTGCGACATAGAAAACCCATCTAGTTGGTTAATTATTTTAGCAATGCTTACCTTTCTTTTCTTCAAGTTGCCTGTATGATGTTACCCAAAAGTGAAAGTTTGTGATAACTTTCATCTATAAGTTTAGTGCGGTCTTGTGAAATCTCACTTGTAGTAACGCGAAACGTGTTCACTTAGTAGGATGTTAACCTTTTGACGTTGGCTCAAATTTGACAGGCACACACACTAATTACATGCTGACATGGATACAGAGAGAGAACCGACAGATCTTCAAGTACGTCTTAGTAACTCTTAAGGGAGCCTCAGCAAGTGGTTGTAAACTGCATGATGACAGCTAAAATGTGGTGCTTGACAAGGAGGAAGCACCTCGGGTCCTTGTTGGCGCCTCTTCATACATAGTACTGTCATTGCCCTACTAGGCCATTTGCCTCTACATGGCTTACAAGTATCTTTGCACTAGTAAAATTCTAACACTTTTTATTAATATATATGGTTATAAAAAAATTTAGCTGGAAGTCTCCATTTTCTTATATAAAGGATAAGCATAATAAGAAGCTCTCTTTATTCAGCAATGTTTATGGATAAAGAACACTAAGGTTCGAGTGCTTATAAGGCTAGTCTCAATGCGATGTTTCATCTCACGGTTTCCAAAAACATGAAATTGTAAATGAAATAGGTATCTCTCTCAATACACCGTTTCATTACACGGTTTTACTTGCTATTTTTAGTTGCATGGGTCCCACTCTCTCTCTTCTCCATGGTTTCACTTCTTTATTTTTAGCCCATGAAACAATTCATGCGTCTCAATGGGAGTTTCACGAGTTTCACACACTTTCCGAGTGGTTGGAAACAGCGCTCCTGCGTTTCACCGGGATGAAACGTTTTCCTTCTCTCTCCTCCCCGTTTCATGCAAAGATTCTCTTTTAGCTGATGTGACGCCCTATTTAATGTGCATGATACACTCATGAAATGCCCATTGAGACTAGCCTAAAGAACACTAGAGGAAGAGTGATAGGTAAGAGAAAGCATTAATTATTAGCAAGCTACTCATTGCTCAGGTACGGAGTTCGAGAATAGTGATAAGCTTGAGCATGTATCAGCTGCCTCGAGATCTCGTGACCCTTGGTGTTGTCCTGAGGTGAAATGACCATGGGGCTCTTGGCGCCGCGGAAAAACGCCGGCGCCTCCCGTTCTCCGGCAGGCAGTGGCGGCAGTCGGCAGGCACCAACCAACCAAGCACCGGCCACAACTCTGAGGCCAGCAGAGCAGGAGCCAACAAAGAGCAGCCTCGTTTAATTTCTTCCTTCGCAGCGGCCAGCGTCCATTGGTTAGTCAAAAATGGCGACTCGGAAGAAACAAGAGGCGCGCCAATGGTGTCGCCACATCTCGAAGCTCCAATTCCAGGGGCCAACCGTTCATGACTGCAACCCGGCTCCCTCGAGAGCCTTTTCCTTGTGTGCCATTACAAAAAGATCGGCCCAGCCTTCATGTCGTTGGAAAGTTCCTTCATGTCACTGGAAAGTTTGTTCCGGTCTGTGTGTCCAACAACAACTTTGGTTTTGCCTCCATGCCATCAGTATATGCTGTGAATGCTCAAACCCTTTGTACATGTACAATGGCATGGAGGCAAAAAAAAGTTCCTGTTGGGCACATAGGCCGAAACAAACTTTTCAGTGACATGGAGGCTGGGTCAATCTTTTGTAATAGCACACAGAAAAAGGCTCAAGGAAGGGTGCCGTGAGCCGTCTCTTGGAAAACTCTTTTACGGTCTCATCAAACTTTTCAGCAGGCTTTCAATGAATGAATCATTTTGTGTGCTTAAGTTTCTGCTGGTTCGATTAAGAAACAGAAATGAGCGTTATTCAAAACTTGTTCAAAGCTCAAAACTTTTGCACTAGCAAAGCACGAGAATATTTACTGTTGTAGTAAGATTTAACAAAGAATGTTAGGCCATACTCCTTCCGTCCTACAACAGATATCATTCTCGTTTATTGAGAAATCAATTTTTAAAACTTTAATAGATTATATACTAAAGAATAATAATACTTATAATATATAATTAGAATTATTAGATAGATCGTTGAATATACTTTTATAACAAATTTATTTAGAGATATAAGTATTACATGTATTTTATAAAAAACATGATCAAATTTGAGAAAATTTGACTAGTAGTGTGTATCCTATAACGATATCTATTTTGGGATGGAGGGAGTACATGCGTAGGAATGCAAGTTTCACGACCTTTTTTTTAATACGTAAAAGATTTTTGTAATATATTATTAAGCAGAAAAGTTTAAACGAACAGACAATGTACTTCTATCAAACGTTTAATCAGGTTAACCCGAACAACTATAGCTGGACCATCCTAACAAAAGACATCTAGTTTCGATATTACATAAATAGAAAACAATCAAAACTGACGCAATAGTGCAACCTAGGAGGTAGTGGCCGCCTTAACAGCAACCTAGATGAGCCCATTTCACCGTCTTGAAAGAGTGCTTCCAGTGCTACAACGTTGAACACATTTAGGTTGCCATTGAAGATCTTGTCAAAGACCTCTAGCTCTGATGCAGATGATGCTGATGCATCCTTGGTGTAACCCATACATTGCATGATCAACACCTCACCATGCTTGGAAGCAGGTACTCAAGAGAGGCTATGAGCCACCGTCTGCCTACTCCGCCATGGCAACTCCTGAAGTTCTAGGAACTTGATCATTAAGTCAACCTAAAACCTGCTAAACCGAAATAGAATGGCATAAGATATACCATAACCATTCGCCAACACGATTTAGTCGAGCTATGTTCTATGTGTTTTTGTCCTTTACTAGGGCATCACAAATCCTCCATCCCATGTTGTTGTACCTCCTACATAGGAATATCTTTTTAATGGAAACTCACACAGGCCCGCCCCGCCTCGTTGTAGGGTCGAGATGGACTAGGGGGGGGGGGTGAATAGTCCTTACTAAAAACTTACGCACCGGCTAACCGAAACAAGTGCGGAATTAAAACTATCGGTCTAGCCAAGACTAACCCCCACTAACTACAAATCTAGTGGCACCTTGTAAAAGAACCTAAACAAGAAGCAAGGTGCTAAACTAGCTAGTGCTCACCTAAACAATTCTATCTTGCAAGGTCACACAAACCTAAGCAAATAGTACTTTGTCACACCGGGGAGCACCTACACAAATCTAATGAGCAAGAGCACAAAGCCAAACCTAAACTCACTAGATGCTCAAGGACATGGCTACACAAGCCGAACCCAAGAGCGCAAGAGCAACTACTCAAGCTAAGCAAGAATATAGCAAAGTAAAACAAGCTTGAGTAGAGGGGATGCAAACCACCGCGAAGAGTGGACACACGAAGTCGTGGCGGTGGCGAATCACCGGGCGTAGAGACCAACCACCTGCAAACAAGCTCAAGGGGGGTCGAAGCCTCACACACAAGCACAAGGAGGTCGAAGCCTCGGCAATCACAAATCGACACACGATTTTTCCCCTGGTTCACTTGGTCACCACCAAGCTACGTCCAGTTGTGGCGATGCACCGACTTGGTGATGAGATGGCCGCTCAAGTTGGCTCACTGCCAACAACCCCTCCGGGGAGCCCCAACTCCAATCAACACAAGAACGGGATTCTCCAAGCCACGCTCAACTAGAGTAGCCAATTCGCGCACCCGCGGGGAAGGCTCAAGAACCCCTCACAAATCCTCCTCCGGAGCACCGCACAATCTCCACGCGTGCTTCAACGGAGTCTCTTGCCACCAAGCCGTCTAGGAGGTGGCGACCTCCAAGAGTAACAAGCACACCGGCTTGCAACACGATCACCTAGTGCCACTCGATGCAAATCTCTCAATGCAACGCACTAGAATCGATCTCTAACTCAAGTGGATGAACACTCTCAAGCATGGATGAGTTAGAGGGCTCCCAAGCACCACAACACAAGCCACTAAGGCCCTAGTGTGCTCAGCAACCAGCCATGGCCGAGCAAGGCAAGTATTTATAGGCCAAAGCCCGAAACTAGCTGTTGCCCCCACGCTGGTAAAAGACAGACGCGCCGGACGCGTCCGGCCTCCACCGCCGGACGCTCCAAGCCGCGTCCGGCGCTCCACAATGCGCCACGTGTCCCGACCGTTTGAGGTCGACCGTTGATGCCCAACGGCTAACTCCCGATCGTGCTCAGAAACCCTGCGTCGGACGCGTCCGCCGCTGCCCGCCGGACGCGTCCGGCGCTCTTCAGCCGCGCGTCGCAGGTGACCGTTGCCTACAAAAGACACTGATGTCACGCGTCCGACGCCGCGCTCCCCGGCGCGCCCGCCGCGCGAGGCACTCCGCTCGAACTTTCGGGTGCGAGTCCGCGCCGCCGGACGCGCCTCCTCGGCGTCCGGTGCTCGCGCGCGCCCGCCCGGCCGCCGAGCCGGACCTCCACGCGCCGGACGCGTCCGCGTCCCCGCCGCGCGCGTCCGGCCGCCGCGTCCGGCGCTTGTAAATCCATGATTTACAGCCCGTCGAAAACGCGATCTTCTCCACCATGCTATCCAACAAGTATGCCAACTTGAACACCAGAGATAGCATGTTTTCAACCACATTTTGCATCCAGCGCAATAGAAAATATGCCTCCAATTTTCCCAAAAACGCCGAATCCCGCCTCGCAAGCTCGGCGGGAGGGAGAGGAAGATGATATGATCCACTTCATATTGTCAAGCAACCCTCTTGGTCCATCGATCTTGATCTCACTTGCTCTTCACCGCCTCATGGTCCATCGGAACCAAGTCTTGCCCAAGCTTCACCATGTCGTGGTCCATCGCTCCACTGCCTTGACTTGTCCTTCACACACCCTCCGGTCTCGAGCCAAGCCTCATCTTGATCTTCACCATTGGTCACATGACTCCATGTCATGTCACATATTCAATGAAGCTCCTTCATCTCACATTCACATGTGGACTAAATCCCTGTGTATTCTCATGATCACACAATTAGTCCACTTAAGTTGTCACTCAATTATCAAAACCAAACAAGGGACCTTTCACTCGTCACTGACTCGTTCGCCGACGGTAGGGGCGCGGGCGAGGATAAGCGGGGTTGGGCGTTGGTCGTGTGCTCTCCTCTTGCTCGATGGTTATGTCTCCTAACTTGAAATGATGAGTGGGCTGATTGTAGTATGTCAGGAACGTTTTGCCACCGCTGCTTCCCATGGGCGATGACTTCTCAGCAGAGAAAGGCAACACAACAGCCGAACTCCTCGCACTAAGGGGATTCGATAGCGCTAATAACACCGATGCCGCATCCATCGTCCTTGCACATATGAGTTGTAACAAAATAAAGTTTTTTGTCATATTTGTTTTTATTTGGAAAATTAACTAATCATTTTTGCTACTCAACCTAGCAAACCAAGCGAACAGTGCTAGCGAAGAAGACCCTACTTAGGGTACAAGACGTGGAGGAGGCTGTGGAGTAGATTCAGGTGGTGGTGCCTGCGGAGAAGAGTGTGGAGTAAGTTAAATATGCCCTTAGGGGCATATGCCCCTATGCACTATACCATTACCATTAGAACCCCTCTCCTTCGGTGCATACATTTCCATGATAAATAAAAATTGTAAGACAATATGTGATTTCAAAGATTTGAATCCTTTTTTAACATATGTTGGAGAAGATACACATGCAAGATGAAGACCTAGATCTATATGTTAGAAACGTACTATATAATCTGGCGGTAAGGAACTAAAAATCCAGAATAATTATGGATGTCTCTAGTAAGTATTTATGATTATAGTTGTATGAGCTTATCGAATCATATTTTTAAGTGCTACATAAGAATAATTAATTTACATCTAGTTTGTTATATTGTTTCATGTTTTAAAAAGTCAATTAATTTTCATATAATTTATTCACATCCTTCAGGTGTTAAAAAGTGCAAAAGAGCTCTACAAAATGATGATAGATTGGAAAAAATTAGAAACAGAGGCATTCATAGGTTTGGCATCACAACCTTTTGATGTTACAAATATCACCTACTTTGAGAACACCATCATATAAAATCTAGGTGAATTGAGACCTTTGCTGGTGCAATGTTTAGAGAAAAATATAAGACCAAGGGCATCACAATTGAGGCAGATCATTTAAATGACAATATAGATGTTGAAGTCTTCTTGGAAAGTAAAAAATGATTGATGCACGTATGCCTCAAGCTCTATCAGAGATATAGAAACGTACGCCTATAGTAAAAAACTATAGTCTCCACTTTGAAGATATAGTTTTGTTAGAGATGGGATATAGTCTCCACTTTGAAGATGTGGCTGTGTTAGAGACGGGATGTCTATATCTTAGCTACTTCTCGGAGCAAAAGAACTATTTGATTCTTCACCTTCACCAGGTATACATTCTTCATGCGGTGGTGGTAGTGCATGCGGAGAAGACTGTGCCGTAGAGTAAGTTAAATATATTGTGTAGTTAGAACCCTGTCTCCTCTAGTGCATATATTTCAATGTGTAAGTTGGTTCTTGGGTGTTGTCTATTTAGTGCACACATTTCGATGCGTAAGTTGGTTCTTGGGTGTTGTTTGTTCTCGAGCTATGTTCAGTCCTTTGCTGGGTCACCACAAAGCCCCGATCCTATGACATTGCAGTTCCTGCATAGGAAGGGACCTATTTGACACAAATTGAAATAGGCGACCAGCCCTGCCCCGCCTCACAGCCATCTCACTCACTAGGATCGGGGGGTACGGGCAAGGATGTCAAGGTTAGTCGTTGGTTGTGCGCTTCCTTTTTGCGCGAGGGTTATCTTCCTCCTAACTAAATGTCGAGTGGACTACAGGATGTCGAGAACGTTTCTCCATCGCTCCTTCCGTGGGTGGCAAGATCTTGGTAAAGGAGGCAGTGGAAGCAACAACGTTCCTTGCACTAAGGGGTGTCGAAAGCGACAATAATCGTGACGTCGCATCCTCCAGCGTTGTCGTCGCACAGGTGAGTTGCAATTAATACAACTTTTTATCATATTCATTTTTATTTGAAAATTGAACTAATTATTTTTGCTGTTCAATATAGCAGGCAAAGCAGGGAGTGTAGGAGCTATGCAGTTTTTCTGCCCTCAGGGACATGTGCCCCCACATTATGAACCATTGGAGTCATATCGTCTCTCCGCATATGCACACATCCCATTGAGAATAAAATGGTTCACAATGCGAGGGCACGTTCCCTTGAGGGCAAACTTTACTTTCTTAGATGATCCTGGAACAACGTTTCCAACTCTGATAGCAGCTCCCGCTAAAGCAATTGTAGCAGCTCCAGCACCTATTGATTTAGCTCTCTCTAACATGTAGAGTAGAGAGTTTGTTTCGTGTTTATCCTTCGCAACTCGCAATTTCGAGTATAGTATTTCTCGTTGATTTGATTCCTCGGACGTGGTGTAGAGTTAGGAGGTGGTGGGGCCGGGGGCCCATGAGAAAAGTGTGCTGAACTTTTATGTTCGGTGTCTTATGCGACCTTAGATGCTACAATGGTTGTTCGAGTTACGTTGGGTACTTTGAATTTATGTTTTTTGGGTAATGTATGAAAATTATACGTCATGCTAAATAAATTTTTTAAGGCCAATTTGGATCCTTATGATTCATGTTCAAGGCAAATTTTAAGATAGACTCTATACTTTCTAAAACTTTAATTAAGTTAAAAAATACAAACATAACATGGTGATCTACAAAAATCCATATCCATTGCCAATTCAAGAATATTTTCTTCATCACGCAAAAGGTTTTCGTGTATGTCTTAAAATAGAGAAAAAGTTTAATACAATATGCCCTAGAGGCACTCTAGGGAGCCAAAAAAATTTATACATGGACGCTCAGACACACCTAGTGTACTGAAATCTGATCAACAAGACACCAACTAGGAGGCCTGTCCACACAACCGAGCGGCTGCAACACTCCTTCCGCGCATCCGTGTCGCCGTCAGGCAAGAACAATTCGAGATAAGCTTATACTATGTGAACTTATCAAAGTTGAGGAGTCTCAAAATTTCAAGCCAAACGGAAAGTTGTGCTGGTTCGATTAACGGAAAATGAGCGTTCTTCTAAACTCCAAAACTTGCAAAAACGAATTAGAATGGCATGCCATGTAATTGAATTTAGGGGAGAAAAACTGACCCCAAAAACACCAATGGTAGATTACCCATTTACACCACCATAAGATATACCATAACCATTTGCCTTGAACACGAATCATGCAAACTTCAGTTCTGTAGAACCATTATTCAACACTTTTGTCAAAGGTTTACGAAAATTTTGTACACTCTTTGGGGGCCATGTCACCGAAAGCCGGGGCCAGGGTTCAGTTAAATTTACAAGCTCGTTACTGGTCTATCACCAGCATTAACCACATGAATATTCCGCAAAAGAAAGGGGAAAAAGAGTCATAGTGAAGTGATCACAGATTTAACGAACAAAACTGTGTGAGGTTCCTTATTTCTTCTGAAACTGACCAAGAATCATGGCCTAGGCGTGAATGACAAGGGACTGCTAAACTTGTCCAGGGAACAAGGTGATAAAATGAAGGGTCATGTACTACTCATTTTGAGCGGAATTTGCCACTGACCGACTCATGAGTAGGCATGTTCAGAACTGCAGAAAGAAGGTGATAGATCAGAAACATTCTAGTTGATAAAATGAAGGGTCATGTACTCCTCATTCTAGTTGATATCGCACAATGTAAAGGTGACTAGCTATCACTTACCATTTCCATGAGATGCCATTGTTAATGGCGATGAAATGATCTTTTCAGCAACAGATGTTACATCTTTGAGAGTAACACCATCAATAGCCTTGAGAAGGTGCTCAGCAGGTTTCCTGCAGGGTTTTATGAAGCCAAGATTAGGTGGACCAGTGAGCATGATAGAGATAACAAAATAGAAAAGCATCAACAGTTGAATATATCTTTCATTGACTATATACATAATAATAACATCTACAATAGCAGCAGCAAACATTTGATATATGCCCTCTCTCTGAAGCAATATCATGACAGCATCCTGTTGTGACCTCGAAGGGAATAGAACCACAGCACTACAACATTCAAAACACATTACCTTTCACCAAATGCCAAAACTTGGCGCCCGATGTCTTCTGTTAGTGATGCCTATAAGTTTCAATTATTCGAGTGAACCATCAGCAGTCACAGAAATGTATAACATTTTGTTTAGAAAAAAGAGAAAAATATTTGAAACCTTCCTATATACCTGTGATTCCAGGTTCGCCAGTATTGCTGATTTAGCTGACGCTTTAGCGCGGTCTAGTTGGCTTTGGTCAACTGTAATGAGAATAAATGAAGTTCCAGACAGGCAAGTAATCTAACAGGAGCCTAAGATAAAATAGCTGGCATACCTTGTCCAGGGGTTGCAAGGGAAGTGAGCTCTCTGGCTGCTAGGTCAATAGCTTTAGGAACAAATGATGCATCCTGATTGTGAAATAACATGTTGTTATGATTTGTATTTGAAATATAAACTATGAACACTATGTTTACTTCGGCAATTATTGTTTTAACTCCTCCAATGAGTTTGCTATGTGATGCCGTAAGCATGGTTTGAGCTTCCACAAAGAAATACTGTAACAAGTTTTAAGTGACCGTTTCCTCCCAAAAGGTACATATGATTACATGATAATTACTAAAATGATTACACTATGCATGACTAGCAAGCTTGTGGATTTAATACTTACAGTAGATGTATGGATTCCAAAGATGCCAGTATTACTGTGAATGTCCTTGAAAGCAGAGATTGACTTGATCTGATCAAATTCATTTACTAGATGGTCTGCACAAGCCACAAAGCACACCTCAAATTCAGGGATTGGTATGATCCCACCAATTATATAAAGACAAGTTGCATAAATACATCCTGACTGCTTCGATATGAGATTATTTTTGTATTTAATAGTGCTTCACATTATGGTAAAAATCTACACTAGATGAAATGAACATAATAAAAAGAACAGTTATGGTGCAATCAGAACTAAAACTAAACCTGGTGCACATGTCGATGACACTACTAGATGAATAATACTTCTGCAACAGTGTGAAACAACATATTTTAGAGTTTGTGTTGCTTTGTCCTATAAGATCTTGATAATTAATAACCAATTCAGGGTGAGCGGTATCAATCTATTACAAACAGGGAGCAAATCCTATTTGAATTATTAATCAGTCAGATTGTTGAACAATTTCAGTCCCATAATACTGATTTCATTGTCTATCCAAGTTTCTCAAAAGAACACATAGTATCTGGCATGCTAAAGGGTAAAATATAAACATCAATTCAACTTACTTAGACGCGAATGCAACCCCTTTCCTTGCCTTCCCCAAGAAAATTTGCCACCGCCACCCAAAAGTGTCTGTAAAAGATGTAGAGCTCTCAAGTTAATAAAGCATTAAATTGGCATTCCTTGTTTAGTAAAATAGTGAATCTCTCAACAAACTGCCTAATGAACCTGAAGAACTGATACGGTTGCAAAATCTTTTTCTTTGAGCCAACCACTTGGGACCTCAAATGCCAATGCAACATCTGTGTTCTATTTTGCAAGACAAAGGCGAAAGTAAGGATAGAAATCTAGGTGATGAAAGCGGTTAGATAAGTGGCTTAATGAATGGACTGAATCCTAATGCCTACCGATGAATCTGCACTTTTTCTGAACTCTCCACCAATGTAGGTAGATTTTGGCCTTGTTGTTCCAGATACACTGGGAATGTCAGACAGAAGGGGTTCAGCAATAGATACCAATTCATCATGATCAACACCCGATGCAGCTAGAACAATTCGGGGAGCAGTGTAGTTCTCCTGATACCCATGCAACAAAAGGTACAGATAACACATCAACAAGGATACCAGGACATAAAGAATACTAGACAAGTTCTGGAGATGAATCTCACAGCTATAAATTGCTCCAGGACATCAGCATTCAATCTGCTAACTGCATATTCTGATGCAATTAGTGGGTTTGCTAAAGCACCAGAATAGCCTGTACAATGAAGAGCCTCCAAAAGGAATTTTTCAGGATTACTTGATGATTTTGCAAGCTCTGCCTTTAGCTTCAAAATCTGAAAAGGAAACATGTCACTATGTCAGCAAAGAACATGATACAATAATATAAAACATACATGTGGAAGGGGATGACACCAAGATGAAATACCTGTTCCTTGACCTCCCAATCAAGAAAAGCAGGGTTGCGTACACAATCAATAAGCACCTCAACCATTTCAGGCATGTAAGTCTTCAGGGCCCCATAAGTGTAGCTCATCATCTCACGGCTAGCAGATGCTTTGGCACTGCCACCTATTGCCTCAATTTCACGCACAACCCGCAATTCGCTCCTGTTGGCAGTGGTTGCGAAGGCCATTGTCTTCAACAGTTGACTGGCGCCTGTTGTTTCAGGTGCTTCATATACAGAACCACAATCAACATAAACTCCAACAGAACAAGTTGATCCCTGTATAGAAAATAGAGAACACCTTATTATCATCAGCTGCTGGTGAGGGCATGGATGGAATGAGTAACCATATAAACACAAAGATGACATACTGCAGATGTCTCAGAGGCTATTTTAACACCATTGGGAAGTGTTGTGACTCTTGTCTTGCCAGCCTCCACATGATCAGGTAGCGGAGGAGGAATAGTCACTCCCGGAAGTGCGAAATCTGGAGGAGGTATTTCATTTGAGCGTGCACCAGTCAACCATGTCCAGAAGCCACCAGATGACCCGTGTGCAACACTTGTGCTGGAACACCTGATTGCAACATTCATCATTTGAGCATCTGCCCCATGCCTCTGAAATAAAAGGAAAGAACCTATATTACAGTTCAGTAGTCAAAGCCGTAAAGCTTCATACAAACACCCCGAGAAAACCGTGCAAACTCTATAGGAGGTTACGGTAAAGGTATGCATGCAGAGCAATATTCTTGTGTAAGGAATCAGAATGATGGAGTTTTATACATCCTCACAACCTCACAAAAAAAGGGCTGTCTGCATAAAAAATCCTGGCTCTATCTTCTGTCCATAAACAGATGTGAAAACTAGTAACATAAGTGGCAATCAATGATTGAATGAAATGAAACATTCTTCAACATCACACCGCTTGTTAACTAACACAAAACATCACAAGGGTTTCAAACGCATGCACGGAAGAAAATAAATACAGCATAAGCATGTGATCGCGAGAAGTAAACACTGATGGTTTGAGGAGATCAAGCCCCAAATTTCACTCAAGACTTGTGAGAGGTAACTAGTTTTTTTGAAATCATATATGTCAGCTCATCATCATAACCAAATAAGAAGTGTCAGTGTTGGGCAGAAACCAAGTATTAAAATGGAACCAATTCTAGCATGGATTAAAAGTGTACTATGTCTAATACACTGACAGGACGGTTCATGGATCAAGCAACTAACATGACCCCTTGAGAACAAACGATTAGCGCAGACCTTGCAGAACTCACCCTACGCAAGTTTTCATGCCTTCACAAACACCCGCAGAACCACAGATTCCACTTGCCCCACATTCACATAGCAATTCTACGAACAAGCCAGGGGCCACTAAACATCGCATCTCAAACAACCACATCCCCAATTCAACAGACGACAGGACAGGACAAACATTCAAACAACGATCGGCGCTTGCAGCGCCAGAAATGCCCCTCAGCTCCGAGCCCCACGCATCAAGCCCGCGCGCGAAGAGGTCCCCGAGAGGAAGGACCGAAGGATCCGCCGCCTCGCGACGCGGCCACAGGCGACGCCGCCGCGGATCGGCGGATCGCGCCCAGATCTACCGGAAATGGGAGGAGCCAAGGAGGTCAAAGGCGGAGCAGGGTTCCAGGCGTGGGCGGCTCACCTTGAGGGCGCCGAGGCCGGAGGCGACTCGGTACATGGTCGCCGGTTCCTGCTGCCGAGTGGGTCGATGGATTCGTCGCCGGCGGCGCGGAGGAGGCGGGGGATGAAGCGAGCAGGGAGGAAGGAGAAGATGGCGACAGGCCGTGAGACAAGTGGATGGCACCCAATCGAGCTCTCACACTCTCGAGAGGGTGTGCGCATATCGAGCGAGACTGCGAGACAGGCCGCGCATGTGTGGCCGGCCCAGTTATCTGGGCCTGAGAACGGCCCAGTTTGGCCCAAGTCTATTAGTTCTGTTGGGCTTGCCGGCCATCACATCACATCACACGTAAACCGCCGCGCCGTGCACGCTGGCATGGGGCGAGACGATCGCCGGCGCCGCTTGCTGGCTCCACCGTCATCGGTGCCGGTGGCGAGGCGAGGGCTGTGTCACCGCATGGCGGAGGACGGTCGCGGTTCGCTTGGCGCAGCGACTGATGCCGATCGCTGCCCGGAGCAAAGTGAGACGCGCAATCGCTTCGCAGCCCCGGGCTCGCGCCGAGCAGGTGAGTTGTTTGGTAGATTGCCGATTAGGGATTTCGTAGCCCGCTTTGCGCATCCGCTCTCAGCATATCAACTTTGTGGCAGAAAGTTTCTGTAACTTCTGAAGTATCTCGGTAATTTCGTTGCATTTCCTTATGTGTTTGGCGCGGGTCGGAGTAGATTGCTCTCAATTCCATCACAGAAAAGTGCAGAAATTCCTTCCGCGGGTTCGCATTCAGCGAGTTCCCAGCTGCCAATAGGTGAAGGTGAAAATGCGCTAGGCATGCGCACAGCTTCGATCACCTGCTCGATGAAATGCCGATATCAGTTCATAAATAGCAGTTGCAGCGTTGAAGCTGGCTTGCATTTTTCCCCCCGCCCCACCCCTGAAGATTTTCTCGCACAAGGCTGTCAGATGGTCCATTGTGCTTTTGTTGGGCTGTTTCTGTATGCGTTGGACAAAAGCATGATGATATGGGCCAAGTTGCCATGGGCAAATCGAGGTTTGGGCAAAGAGTTTGGTGGATGAACAGGGGTTGGTATATGCAGGTGATTGGTCGTTGTGATCGTAGGTACAGGGTCGTTGGTTGTTTGAATCGTACTTTGTGAGCAGTTAGTGCTGTTGATCAGATCACGATATCGTATCCGGTGGACGGCGCAGGTCAGGCATGCGAACTGGACGAGGCCTAATGCGCGGTAGTCGTCTGTAGCTGAAGGCGGTATGGTTTTTACTGAACTTAGAATTCAGTGTTTGTCGTTGTATAAGCGGTAGCTGGTAGCGAAAGGTTGCTAGTTAGCTAGTCTATTGGTGTTAGTGTGATAGTCAGTGAAATCACCTTTGCCAATGGTCAATTGGTTACTCCAAAGTCCAACCACACCTTTTATCACTTACAGTACGCCGTAAAGACTGACAAAATATGGTACCCAATTCTGCCACTTGCTGATTATGAGCATGTGATGCAAAACAGATAGTGTTGTTCGTTGGACTCTAGATTTCATGAATTGCTCACTCTTTTGCTAACAGTATTGGAATACAAGGACCAGTGGTCTTCATTTAGCTGTTATGTTAATTAGCTCCTTCAACAAACCTTTTCTACACTTTTTATGTCTGAATCTTAACATATACTGTACCTTGAAGAAACCTAGCTGAAGAAACCTCTGTTGTATAGGAAAAAACAAGCTGATGACACATCCAATGGCTTGATCAAACCTTCCAGATCCCCCAATTTTAGAGGTCAGATTCACAACATTCTGAAGCAGCTGATACATACACCTGGAAAAACCGCACAGCCTGTGAGATGTAACCGTTTATGACAGGCAAAATGGGTGGCACCGGTAAACTAACTATCTCTTTTTCTTCAACAATCACTTACGCCACTCACTGCATTTTCCTCTGCATGGATGTCTGTAATGTTGCTTGTTCCCATAAAGCCGCAGCTGTTTCAGCTTGATCATCTAATGATTGTTGCTGTCCCTTTTTGTCCAGTAGGTATACATATACACTTATTAAAATAACCATCAAGGGAGGGACGAAGCAATGAAGCATGTGCTTGTTGAAGCTCGTGCCTGATGATGTTGAGAAGTCCTCGATCATGGCGCATGGGAGGGGGACCTGTGCTGTCTGCTGTCTGCCCAAGTGTCGAGCACGACCTGAGCAGGTGCAGTACAAACAGAAGCACGCATGGTACTTATCATATACGACCCGGCGTCCTCTGCCCGCCTGCCTCTAATCTAATCTATACTCTATCTGATGTCGTCTTCGCGTGGCATGCAGGCTAAGCCGGCCGGTGATCAACTGTAAAAACCGCGACGCGCCAACACTCCGTTCCTGGAGCTGATGTCTGCTCCCATCTTCCTGCTGTCGCCCTGGTGGAGGGTAGGTAGGTGCATATCTGTTGTCACTGAATGTGTCGAGACTCGAGAGGTCGATAACCCGACCTGTTTGACTGACCTTGCTGTGTCTGTGTGTTGCACAGGTCGCGCCACGCAGAGAAAGCTGTGATCGATGGACCGTTGAACAACGCGACTGCTCTGCTACGTTTATTATATTGATTCAGGTGAACGGTCGGGTTTCAGAGAGATGGCTGCTCAGGTCTTACGTGGGAACGCAGCTGCTGCATCCATCGATCCACAGCGCTTCTCCAGGTACCTTTACGTGCTTCACTCTTCACTCACACCAAGAGCCTAAGCTACAGATCAGTCAAATGCATGAGTACATACATTCTGCGTTACTATCTATATAAGCCTTTTCTGGGGTGTTGCTTTCAGCAAAGCCAGAAAAATGTACACAGATACAAACACTACGGTTTACAGTGCACTGATGGCATTAGATAGGATACGTATTTGCTGCGACTTGAGCATCACAGCGTTTGCGCGCCCACCAAGCAAATGGGATGGCAATTATTGCACGGTGGCGACGGATCCGTCGGTTGGCCAGAACCGCGACTCCAAGTGTATGTACGCGCGGTCGTACACCGGTACGCAGACCTCTCCTCTCGCCCCCAGAACAACTCTCGACCGACCCGCTGATGATAGCGTTCTCCACCCTGCTAGCTGCCATGCTTAGTCAAACGTGATTGGGTTGGATTAGTCCTGACATTTATGAGCCCGGGGCCGAACGAGGTGCCACTCCTGTATCACTGTACGTGTGTCTTGGACAGACGACAGTGAGAGGGAGGGGGGCCGAGGGGCATTAAGTTAACAAACACATACAAGCCAGATGACAACGACGACGACGACGCACGGAACGATCACCGCCGGGGGGAACGCGCGGCTGCTCCGTCGACATCGTGTCGGCGTTGGGAGGGGTTGTCAGGTCATAATGGCCTGATTTGCCCATGAGAGGCACAATGCAACACACGGGGAGGTGGACTGGACTGGGGTCGACGAGATCGCTTGGATTTGCCCGGACTACCTTGGTTTTCTACTCTTGTTTCATGCGATTGGATGGAGTGAGGCGGAAGGGAAGACAAGGCCGCTGCAGCAGCAGACCAGACCAGGGCCGGGACCTGCCTGCTGCCGGTGCTGGTGTCCAGGTGTTGTTGCTGAACAACCCAGGCAGCTGGCCCTTTCGCGCGTTCTCGGACGCCGACGACGACGCCGTGGCGCCGTCGCGGTCGGGCGTCGCGCGCCCGTCCCAAGCCTACTCAAAACTAGTAGACCTCAGGCATATGATACCTGTCCGTCCGAGCAGGGTGGCCCACCCTATGGCCCTCTGCGAGTGGGGTCCAGCCCAGGTTCTTGCTCTATTCTGCCGTCTCCCATCTGGCCGCCTGGGGTCTCCATACATGACAGCAATGGGAGGGGAGCACAGGGATAGCTCAACGGTGGTGCCCGGGCAAGTGGCGCCTGGGCCCCATCTGTTCGGACTTCGGACAACCAGTCGATTGTGATCTGTGCCTTGTGCATTCAAGGTACTGATACTACCATTGAAGCAAACTAAGCCACGCATGCAGATAACGCGGCCTGCAGTGTTCCTCCCGTATTTTCTTGTGCTAATTCTGAACATCAGGATCAGCGGCCCATTACAAGTGCTATTTTCTCCGTACGATGGGATCACATTTCATCGTCGACAGTTATTATCGGATCCACTCGGCTTTATAAAAAAATATCCACTTAAAAATACATAAATTAGCCACTTCAGTTTGCATCTTATAAAACACATAAAGGAGCCCCCTAAATTTGCACCACCTATATCATTATTACGAAAAATAATAATTTAGAATAGCCCTGTAAATTTACATGTAAGTTACGCATATCTAACTATTGATAATACAAAGTAAGCCCTAAATTTGTTTAAAATTTACTACATCAAAAATATAATATAAATTAGGCCCCTTAATTTGTATCTGAATTGCCCACTTCTTCTGTAGTTTTTTTTTAACTTACCCCTTCTCTAGTTATAGAAAATAAAATAAATATCTTTTGAATCTATGTCTAGAGATACCCATATATAATCTATTGTAAAAATATCTTAATAGAATATGTTCCCAAATTGCACTCTTTTGCACCGTTAAAATGAAAGTGAGATAAATGTTCTATGATATATGTTGTGGACCAAGTAAACATGTTGCGGATTATGATCCATCGATTTACTATTATTTTTTGAACGACACATCGGGGGGACATTGAGTCTCCACCTGAATATATTTACCACAGGTACCAAATAAACAATCTGGGGGTGGAGGGGCCCTGCCCGGGGGCGGCGTGGCGCCGATTACAAGTAGTTTAGAGAAGTACAAAGAGAAGCGAGAGAGATTACAACGCCACCAACAACAGATAACACCAACACGAACAACAACATTCAACTCAAGGGTGAGCCTAGGCACAAGCTGAAAGATGCCGACCGAACATCGATTTGCGTCCTCAGCCGAACAGCGTACTCGCCATTTTCACCACGGCCATTATGCCCTCCACCACTCCTCGTAGCTACGCCGCTCTGCTGCCAAGTGGAATGGGGACTAAGAGTGACGGTGGACAAGCAAGCCTAGGATCATTGGACACGACGACCTCCCTTTGAACTGATGATGACATCCTTCAGCACATCCGGGCCCACGTACCACCATCCAACGCCGTCCACATCCTTGAAGGGGAATGCCAGCAGTGGTGGAAACACCACCCAACATTTGATATTTTGGCATCATTAGGGAGAGCGTAGACGGAGTAGAGATGCCAGAGGAGGACACTCGTCAAAGCGTTGGCAACACCCATCAGTCAGGGCCACACTCGCCCAAGAGGGGCAACAACAATGGAGAAGGGAAACAGAGGGAATCCAAGGGCGCAACAAGGGGGCTGGAGTCCATACTCCATGGTGGTACCCTCAAGAGGGTCACGACGACATCGACGCCGCCACCACCGGCTCTAGATAGCTAGAGCAAGGTTTTCACCAGGAGGAGAGGGACAAAGATACAGCCATGGATCAGGGACCTACATCATCGACGCCTCCAAGGAGGTAACGGGGTTAGAGAGCGTCGTCGTCAATCGCACAGACATGGTCGTGCAAGCCTTTCGCCTAAGGTCCCCAAACCCATGAGCTATGGTCGTTGCGCCGCCAGTCTGGCAGGGCCGTTTCGCCCCTGCCGTCATGGACGCCACCGGCGCTGGGTTGGGGCACGCGCACGCGCACGGTGCCATGCCCAACCGGCCCTGCGAGCACGCCCACCGACCGTCACTCCCCATGCGGCCGCCACACGCCAGACCCGGGACGGGGGTCGCCGGATCCGGGGCTAGGGGACGTGGATCCGGCGCCAGGTGGACGCCGCCGACCATCCTAGCTTCCAAGGAATTCGTCCGGAAAGAGGAAGAGGGGAGGAGAAGAAAGGACCGAAGGAGAAGGTGGAGCTGCTGCAGGGAGACCTTTTGGCGCCACAGCAGGTCGTCGTCGTCACACTGTTGATGGTGGCAACAGCGGCCGGGGAGGGGCTATGGCGGTGGAGCTTGGGCTGGCGGCGGCGGTCGCCCCTCCTATCGCACTGAGAGACGTCGCGGAGGGGTACGGGACCGGTTGCCTCTCCCATTGAGTTACTATTATTAAAGCAAACTCCTCTTTTTTCCCCGTGTGCAATATTTCTCCCACATTTTCTTCTGCTACTTTTGAAGATCAGAATCAGCACCCTGTTAAAAGTGCACCCTTGTCCGGGATCTAACTGATCAAATTCATGTAAAACTCCTCTTAACTTGATTATCAAAGAGGTTCCTTATCTATATAAAAAAAACATGCCAGATTTTTCTTTTTTACCACCAATAAAACTCCACATGTCATGGGGACAACCGGACAAGGAGATATGGCAAGATTCTCTTTGACAGTCTTGCTTGCTCGTGGCTTCTATCCTCATCTGGTGCTGTGCCACAACTTTTGGTAAGATAGGAAAAATTCTTAGGTCTAACCGTCCATGTAAGCATTCTCCGTTGCTTGAAAAACTATATAGGCCATGCGTCTTCTGGATGCATAGAAAATTAGATGAAGAATGTATTTTGTCTCTTTTATCCTCAGCTAGAGGTTTAACTTGAGTTTATCTCTAGCTGCCTTTAGTGTTTAATAAAAAAAAACTTACATATATCTATAAATGTTCATGAATTTTCAGGTTTGTAGGAGAAGCTAATAAGATTACTCCTTTTGTCCAGGCATGTGATGCAGCAGGCGCATATTTTTTATGTGCTCTATACCCTCTATACACAGTTTGCAGTACTACTAGTATTCGAGCTGTTGGGGTCCATCAAGTGTTGTACTGCTCCATTTGCCTTGGGTAGGAAGCAAGCTCCGGGATTCACCTCTCTCTGTGTCCAGCTCCAGCATCACACACTCTCATGGCAAAAAGGATCATCATTTGAGCACAAGGCCTCCTCCATATGCCCATGTGAGGCCTCTTATCTCTGTTATATCTTGCTCCTGCAATTTGCAAACTTCATTATTGTGCAGTGGAAAGAAATTTCCCCTTTCCATCATCCCATGCATGCAATGCAAGTTAGAGAAAAAAATAACAATAATGACAAAAGAAAAATCCCTTGACAAATGCTCACATGATTACTTTATGTGAACCGTGATTATTAGGCCCTTTTCTTACATTGTGCACTGGATAACGTAAGTGATTTACTCGTTGCTGATGTCAGATACTCAGATTTGCGTGTTTGATATATGCATGCATACTAATGCTGCAACCTTGAGCCTACTGGCTAGATAGTAGTAGATACAATCTCTCTCTCTCCGCGTGGGAGTGAGTGCAGTGCAGGGTGTGGAATCTGCAGTAACAGCTGTGGTGTGGTGTGGTGAGGCAGCAGTTCTTCATATGCCTTTTGCTTTTGCTTGTCCTAGCTTGCCAGCCGGACAATCCCTGAACTTTGAAAGTCTGAAAGCCCAATAAAAAAACACTTGCAGCAACAGTAAACCTCTAAGGCAAAGGTGCATGCCACGGCACCATCTTACCGGCAGTTTAATTATAATTAATCAAGCATAGATGAAAGGTGTCCATGTCTTATGTCGTGCTTAAGCGAGAGCGAGAGAGATAGAGAGAGCTTGGGAGGAGAGGGGCCCTTTAACTTTTCCTCAAGCGCTAGGGGGGTGGGCTTCAGTTAAAGTAGGCAGGAATTCTGCTCTCATGTATTAAACCGGTGAAAGCAGCTGCCTGCCTGCCTCGATTTTTTTATATGTACCCCTCTCCCTCACTGCTCGCTCTCTCCTTTGCACCCCTAGTACTATTGCTCCTCCGACTTGCTCTTCGGTTTGCTTCTCTTCTGTTGCCTTCGTTCACTTGCTTGTTCCGATTCGATCCATCTCGTGTTCTTGCTGAATTTTGCTTGATGACCATATATATGTTTGTTTGATTTTACTTCGCAGCGCAGCAAGACGGAGAAACAAGAATCATCCCTCCCCGACGACTACTACTCATGCGTGCGCACTGCCTCCTGGTGCCGCGTATGAACCAGACATGAACAGGGGGCACAGCAGCAGCTCCAAGCTCATCAACGAGAAGCTCGAGGAACACCGGATCTCCACCGCGAAGCACTGCCCCCACTGCGGCGAGAAAATCGACAGCAAACCGGTATGTAGTAGTTAAGTATATGTGTCAACTGTCAGGTTGACAATTTCATTTTGCCTTCGTATCTTGTGCGCACAGTTGCACCCCCTCAGCTAGCATCATTACCATACTACCATGAGACTTGGTGGTACAACTTGTTTTGATGGGATTAACTGCTGTAACTGCAAGAAGGATTGGGTGGGGCTGCCGGCAGGCGTCAAGTTCGATCCAACTGACCAGGAGCTGATCGAGCACCTTGAGGCGAAAGTGAAGGATGAAGGCTCGAGATCTCACCCTCTCATCGATGAGTTCATACCCACGATAGACGGGGAGGACGGCATATGTTACACCCACCCCGAGAAACTTCCAGGTGAGCGATGGAGCTCTATCTGATAAGCTAGGCATGAGCAGAAATATTTCTGAATCATATACTTATGCAGACATATTCCTGGCTTTTCGAGCTTTGCTTTTCATGGAGTGATATATTGTATGTTGGGATTGTTTCACCATGAATTATGTGCCGTGGTTTGGATTTGGGATATGGCATATATTCCCTTGTTCTCGATGTGCTCTACCCTCTATTCTTAGTGTTCTCTACATGTGCTCTTGGGTAGGAGTATATGCAAAGAGAATTATTGTTTATGGAAAGTTGTGCCTACCCTGATCTACCTCTCTCCTCTCTGTCATGATGGTAAGATGCTTCTGAAGTTTCCAAATAGGTTTCTCTCCTTTCTTTCTCTTATCTTTTCCAGAGGTTGGTTGCATCTTACAAGAAACATTGTTCACCCACCCAGCTCTCAGGTTCTAACACAGTTCTTGCGTCTATATGCCTTGCATGTGCTGATGAGTGATGATCATCATCAGGTGTGACGAGGGATGGCCTAAGCAAGCACTTCTTCCACCGGCCGTCCAAGGCCTACACGACGGGCACGAGGAAGAGGAGGAAGATACAGACGGAGTGTGATGTCCACAAAGGCGAGACGAGGTGGCACAAGACTGGCAAGACGCGGCCGGTAATGGTGAACGGCCGGCAGAAGGGGTGCAAGAAGATATTGGTACTGTACACCAACTTCGGCAAGCACCGCAAGCCGGAGAAGACGAACTGGGTCATGCACCAGTACCACCTCGGTGACCTAGAAGAGGAGAAGGAGGGTGAGCTCGTGGTGTGCAAGATCTTCTACCAGACACAACCACGGCAGTGCAGCTGGTCCTCCGACCGGGGCGCCACCGCCACTGCCATGGTAGCAACGACGGCAGCGGCGCAGGAGCAGCATAGGAGGGATAGTGGCAGTGGCAGCTGCTCGTCTAGGGACCACGAGGTGTCAGCGACATCGTTCCCGGCCGGATACACAGTCACCACTGCCGTCGAGATGCAGCAGCATATGAAGCATCCAGCAGACCATTTCAGCTTCGCGCCTTTCAGGAAAACCTTCGATCAGGAGGTAACAACGTAACCACCATTCTTCTTCATTAATTAGCTCTGTAAGTACATATACGACTGTTTGTTCCTGAGAAGACTAGGCGGGGAGAGAGTCAAAGTGTGTGTGAAACTGCTGCTGGTTAGGTTGGGGAGAACATCCTGCAGATCAGCATCAATCCATTCTCATGCACCCATGCATACTTCTGCCTTTTGTTTTCCTTTATTTTTCTTTTGGTATATGGCTATATTTACTTTCTGTTTGATTAGATGAGCTTCCTAGCTTCTTGCGTATATATGCATTGGTGTCTTGGTAGCTGACCAAATGTAGGACGTGCCAATCTAAAGCAAAAGATGAGCTACACATCACAGAGTATATGGACCCTTTTAAGTAGTTCGAGTCTCACATCATTTTACTCATATTTCAAGCAACCCTAGGAACCATCCAGGCATCCACCCACCGTGAAAGCAAAAACTGCCAATAAATTTCCTTTGAATAATTGGTGTGTCCTATTCTCTTATTCACGAAAAAAGATAGAGCGGAGTTAATTATGTAAATAGAAAGCAACTGTGTGTATATTCTGATCTCTAATACGATCAATACACGTGAGCAGGTTGGTATAGGTGGTGATCAGGTGCCATCTAATCAGCTTGGACGATCAGAGCCGCATCATGCCGGCCAGGGGCAGCAGCCACACGGCCCCGTGCTCGCGACGACGACGGCCGTGCCTGCTACAGCTTTCCTGATCAGTAGGCCATCGAACCCCGTCTCGACTATAGTGCCACCTGCAATGCAGCACGCATCAGTTGTTCTCGATCATGATCAGTTCCATGTGCCAGCAATCCTTCTCCATCACCATGACAAATTTCAGGTGATTAATTAATTTGTATTGGCTTGTTTTACTTCTTTCACGCGTTTGCGAGAAAATAATAATTAAGGTGGTCTTGCATATTGGGCTTGTAGTTGGATTATGCACACAAGCTAATTTGGAATGGCCAAACTACATGCATGCATGTTTTCTTAATTAGCATGTCTTAGTTCTATCTTTTTTCCATCATCCCATCTTCTTCCCATCATTGAGCGTTTTCAAAAAATCATGTTACAAGGCACCTTTTCCCCCTTCAATTGAATGGCGGTGTGTATTGCTCATTCTTCTTTTCTTTCCTTTCTTTAAAAAAGTATGTTTTGTTAACAAAATGGAAAATGTTAAGAGCCTTGGAGGCTATCTTTGCTTTCTTATATACACAATCCTAGCTAGGACAATATTTTTTCTGATAGGAAAACTAGTATTATTGTCTTATACAAAAATTCTAGATAATTTTGGTACACACCCATCAAGGTTTTCTTACAACACATAGTGTATAAAGTCACAAAAATCTTTTCAGTTCTAATATTTGCACAGATACATGTGCAATAAGTCGTAAAAATATACTAACTATTTTTGTATGTGTATTTAGTAATTTTCACCTGTGTTCTTTACTAGTACTGAAATCACCTCTGCACCATGCATGCCTGGAAAATGTATACCCGAATGGCACATTAAACTAGATCTATACATTAAGAATGTTCAAATTTTCATGTTTCACTGCCACATACGTTTTGTAGTTCAGTCCCATGATGTTTTTGTTTGAAGATAGCAACCATTTTAGTATCATATCCTCTTGGAGATTTGATTTGATTTAAGTCGACTGCAAGCATATATAGATATATTGGCCTAAGCTTGTAAAGAAAGAACTGTTGTTCCATGGCCATGTACTCTTTCCAATAGTTCCTTTAGCTTTTAGCTAGCTTGGTTCTTTACTGAAACACTGCTTTAATTATTTTGTTTACAAGAACACTGCTTTACTTATTGTTCCATTTCAACATTATCATAACAAAGAACATGCAACAACAGCCTCAACACCAACAGCAACAGCCACAACAAAAGCTTGACCGCAGGTCTGCCGGCTTGGAAGAACTGATAATGGGATGCACGTCGACCACGAGCACAAAAGGAGTAAGCAAATTTCTTTCAGTTCCATTAAACCGTGTGCAAACATGGTAGTAGTAAAATCAACATCACAATGCATCTAACGATTCGCATATATGAACATTATCTTTCATATATATTGTGTTTATGATTATGAACATTATCCAATAAATTTTGATCGTTGTATAACTCGCGTGGACAGCGAGACCAAATAGTGTGCATTCATGTTATCTTGATTATTTTGTATGTATAGGCAGCAAAGCTGCATGCATGTTCTCATGCAGGCGAGCTGGTGAGGGATAGCCTAAGAGAAGAAAGACTGTACCAGGGGGGTCCTGAGGAAACTTCACTGTGGGGTCAAGTAGTCTCTTTGTCGTTCTAGCACTGAAACTAGCCCTCACCATGACAGCTTTTTCCTCCCATTTGGCTCCCTATTTATATTGGTTATTTATTTAAGGTGCTTTTACAGCATGCATAAGAGAGAGAGAGAGGAGAGAGAGAGAGAGAGATCTGTAGACTGTAGTGTGTGTGTGTGTGTGTGTGTGTGTGAGAGAGAGAGAGAGAGAGAGAGAGAGAGAGAGAGATCTATATAGTAGACTGTAGTACTCACAGTGAGTAGAAGAAACATCATGAATATCTGCAAACAAGGACCACCCTTTGCTTTGCTTTTCGGTGCCAAAGGAGAGACCAAAGACCAGAGTAAAAACAAGACCATACTTTCCTTGCTTTCATGACCATATACGTGAAAACGAGGGCTTTTTCTCCGTGTCGGTAGCCTCCTCTCTTTTCAGACTATGAGTTTTTTTTTTTACTGTTATCGATTCAGAAAAGTGCCAACGAAAAGGGAGCAATATCATTTGTGTCTTCTCTTGCACTGTTTTTTTATGAGTGGGTTCACACGAAAACCATGCATGCACATGCTCTCATGTGACAGTCTCCCGTGATAGTCTTGTCAAGATATCAGTTTAGCTATATTATAGTATAGAACACCCTGATGATTAGAAGAAGCTACATTGCATATGGTCTCATGCATGTTGAACGTACGTAAATAATGAGGAACAAAACAGTTAGAAATGTACTACTGCTTATGTCGATCTTGATCATTCATACATGTACATATTTTGCATCGTCATACTAGCTATTCACTGCTAGCATGCATGCATATGTATCTACTGCTCTTCGCTCTCAAGCCATATTACCTTTTGCACTTGTTCGGTTGCACTCCACTGAAGCACTAGAGGTTTCTTTTTGACCCTCTTTTTCGTATTCTAATGCAGGAAACTTCAATTGCTCACCCCCAAGAGACAGAATGGCCTTACCCGTACTGGCCACCTGACAACCAAGATCATCATGGATAGTAGCAACAGGACTGGTAAATATAGTGGCGATGAATGCTAAAGGAACACTAACCACACAACCACTTTCACTGGAATGGTTTTTGTCTGCTTGAATATGCAGCGTTGCTTTCTTGGAGAATGTACTCCTACTATAGTGGGGAAAGAACGGAGAAAAAACAGATCTCTGTAGATCTTCCTCAATAAAAATATCAGGATAAATTTAGTTAACTGTGTGAGCTCTCCAAGATAGACAAAATGGCCAAAGAAAAAGAGAAGAGGAAAGATCGATGGGAGGAAAGGTATTGTTTGTGCTGACATTGAAGGGATCATGTGTGGGGCCGCTAGATGTATTATTAGAGCACCTTAATCAAGTACAACTATAGTCACTACTTCACGGTTTATCACAGTTTTTTTATTCGTACTACCTATTTTCCAATTGTAAAAAGTAGTGGTATTGTTTGCATGTACATTAACCCTATTAATTTCTTTCACTTTCTAAATTGATGTTGATTTCCCATTGGTTAATTTGTGCTAATATGGATCATGGAGAAATAAACTTAGTAACAAGCTCATAATTCCTTCCTTTCTGGAGCACAAACATTGTTTACTTATTGTTATGGTTGATTGAATGAGTTGATTGATATGATTATTGTGAATCACATAGAGAAATTTAAACAAATAATGTCATAGCATAATTGTATTAGAACATATTTGTATGATATTACTTTAAGGTCTCTCCATATAAATCATGTAATATGCTATTATTTTAAGCTCTCTCCATATAATAAAACAATTTATTTGATTTGATTTGTAGCTATATTGTTTATCATCATTTGATTCATATATTGTGCTTACATGGACAATAAAAAGGGACCATAGCTATGATGGACTGCAATGGGGGAAAAAAAAGTCGGAGTGGACTAAACTTAAAACTGAATTTTCCTTATGTAAACGAAGTGTTTCTCAAAACCATGTCTTCTACTAAAGAGCCTATGACATGGAAATTAAAAAGGACAACATGTCTCTTTTTTAAGGTTATCACTAGGTAAGGCCTAAAATCTATACCTGATATATATTTTGTTGTTGGTGCAAACATTGAACATGTTTGTGTATTCTTGTCTTAGTCTATGTGAATGTGCAAACATTTTGCACATGTTGTACATTTGTCTCAAAGTCCTTATTCTGAGTTATGGATTGCTCAAAAGAGAAACCTTGTGAAGGATGGGTGAGTTTTTAATATGTTACCAAATATGTAGTGTGGCGCACATCAAGTTTTGGTAGCAGAGAAGTGATGGATGCAAATAATTTCCAATGATGAAAAACATGCAACACGCACTTGATCGACCTAATTAATCTCTTTCGGTATGTTGAACCATGGGCACCCACTATTTAAAATGCCGATCTCTTTGGTAAAAAAAAATTATGACATTGTTGAATTTTTAGTATTTGATGCCTTGATTACACTCATTTTTATTAATATAACTATAATTCCTAATAAGTGCATACTATTATGAAAGTATTATTCAACACAAATCTATTACCCATGTCATTTCTACATCTCGAAACTATATATTTTGAGGGATACGGTTTTTAATAGACACACATCTAGTCACATAGCAAAACCTATCCTGAAAAGCCAGCACATTTTAATTTGAGACGGAGAGAAATATTTATTATTAAACTAGCAAATACAGATTCAACCTTCTGATCCATAGGTAGGAACATACGACAAGCAGCATTATCATCATATCATATACATATTCTTGATTCTCATGCCAAGCTATATATTATCTATCATTACTTCATTAGACAATGGAGATTCTTAGCTTTCATCAGATCGATTATATCGATCATACTGTGGCATGGAGGTGATCCTAGGAAGGTAGGACTTAATAACTAGCAGCTATAGGTGCCAGGGATGTGTATGCTTGGAATATGATATCTTTGTATGATGCAATGCAAATAAACAAATAAAAACTTTGCATCATCTGCATATATATGTATCGTGGAATTTGATTTGGCAGAGATGCTTATTCTCCACTTTGTCTGATCATATATGTCTACACGAGCTAATGGGGTTCTTCTTTCTAGGGGTATATTGCTACTTTTATAGTTGCTACCGAGAATCCTTGTACTAATAAGAGGACATATGCCTTACCTTTCTTCATAAAACTCTCTTGATCGATCACCATTGAGTACTATTGTACTAGTTAGGTAAAGCGAAGGTTCTCCACAGAGACGGAGCTATGTATATATCCATTTTTATTTGTATACTCCCTTCATCCTTAGTAGACTAGTTTTTAGTTATCGTAAGTCAAACTCTTTTAAGTTTGATTGAGTCTAGCTATAGAAAAGAATACCAAAATTTGTGAGAACAAATTAGCATCATTATTTGTAAATTAGTTTGCATAGCATACGTTTCCTTTTATAATATACTCATTTGATGTCACAAATACTTACGTGTTTTTGTATAAATTCAGTTAAACATATAAATACTTTGTACGAATTCAGTATATAGATCTATACATATCTGGCTGGTTTGTTGGTCAGAGTACTTTATCATCGACCTACTAGCTGATATAAACAGTCCAAACAAATTCCATATATTCAAGTCCTCTTTAATTAGGCGTAGCTAGTAGCTGGCATACATAGATTCATTTTCTAGTACATTATTAAGTTGAATTGTAGACAGAATGCGTATGCATACGCTTTAGCTTACAGGTTGCATGTACAGCATGTTTGTCGTATCTGTAGATAGATAGGTTCTGATCAGGTTTGCATAGATGATATGATTAAGCAACAGCGTAGTAGTATAAATATTAGCAGACGGGTTCAAGAAGATGCAGAGTACGTGCTACTAGCTAGTATCGTAGTGCATGGCGCATATAATAATTCAATTCCTTCTCTCTTTGTTGCCTGCCTCTGCCTGTCCCTTTCCACAGGAGATAGAAAGCAGAAAAGAAAGACATAAGGGGAAGGGAATACCGTGTCTTGCTCCCTGCCTCATCTCCACTATCTAGCTGTCCAAAAAGTTGTCTGTGTAGTGCCAACACACAGGAGGAGAAGCTGCTGCACAAGAGTTGTGTCATCCGACCAAAGATATAATCAATTTCCTCCGTTCATTTAAACTTATTAGTCTTGCTTGTTTTTCTCTCACAACAAACCATGACTGATAAGCCAGACTCCGGTCTCAACCAAATATTACGTAACTCTTTATTAATTGAAAAAATTAGATGACATCAAAAGCGGAGATCATTTGCTAGTGGACACTTCATACACATTTTTTTACTAGGAACAACAAATTTGCTCCCTTTTTAATTTAAGCAACAAAAGATAAGACCTTGGATTACCTCTCACACACACACATGCACAAAATAAATAAATATTCTCCATCAACTGGAAAACAAAAAGGAAAAAAACAAAATAAAGAAAATTAAAGTGCACATGCATTAACTTAACCTTGTATAGGTCTCCCATCCCATTCCCATGCATGTGTGGTCGATTCCGTCCCAAAAGGAAGTTGCCAGGAGAATTTGTGTAAGTGGGATTGAGCATAATCGAACATGGCCTCTTTCGCCCTTTTTGGATTCTCTCGCGATAGCACGTTGATGAGCTTGCTGCTTTAGTTTATTAGCCTGATATTTCTTTTCCCCTTTAAGCGATTGTTCTCTAATCACCATCTTGAGCTAGCTAGCTAGCTCAAAGGAGCTAATATGTGCATGAATGAAATATATGCACAGCTCCGATACGATTCTGCTCAAGTGCTCATCAAAGTTTTGCATAACTAATTTAGTGTCGGGGACTCAGGGCGCAGTTAGGTAAGTGAAAGCTATAATTAGTAATGGGAGACACGATCGAGAACAACTCATCAAAGGTTTTATGTACGGGAACAATAAATAAATTATTTATGTTGCTCGGCATGCACTTGGGCATATGCGGATGCATCGGTATATCTCGATTCCATATACATGACTCATTCCGATCCATTCTGAAATATAGCCTATTTTTATATGGAATTATAGAGGGGTCTGTACTCTATGAAAATGTATTCTTTTTACAGTAAAAAGAGGGTTACAAAACATACCGGTTGATTCACCCAGAAGTAAGTCCTCCTCTGCGGCCTCTATCCCGTGGAGTTTGGCTCTGATGGCTGACGACGATTGGTATGCGGCTTCGATGGCGGTGACGGATGGATCTCTGAAGGCTTCGAGGAAGATGAACAGGAGTTGTGAACTTCTTTGTAATTTTTCTTTTCTTTGGAGTCCTGTCTGTAATTTTTCTGTAAATTTTGGTTTGGTGGCTTTTGGTTGTATTTTCTCTTTGAACTTTGTTTTGTCTCAATGTCTTTTGTATCTTTTGAAACATGACAATTTTCAAATATATAATGGATATATGATAAATTATACTTGATTAAGGTTTGAACATATGTCTTGGTCATTTTTCAGTATAAGGATAGAACACTTTAATTTAGAACACGGCCACATAGAAATTTTTCTTTAAATGTACATTCTATGTATAATAATATTTTTTTCTAAATTTAAATCATTAGATCGTCATAAAATCCAAGAGTGCATATTTTCTATTAAATCTAGAGCGTTGGATCATCATAAAATCAAAAAATGCTTATTTCTTTATTATTTATCTCATAATTTCTAGACCTCACTTAATGTGGGGGGTCTCCTTTTAATATTATTGTATTAATGCGTGCTAGAATGTGCTTAGCTGTTGTGCTTAATTCCACAAATAAGAATAATATATATCTTAGTATGGCCTTTGCTGAAAGCATGTGTAGTGTGATGGCGTAAGGACAATATTCTCAATTCCATATTTACATAGCTGACAATCGCAAGAACGAACGGAGTAGCACATCCAAGTCCAAGGAAATAAATTCAGTCATCGTCAAAAAAAAAGGAAATAAATTCAGTGCTGTCCCCAGTCAAAAAAAAAAAATCAGTACTAGCTGGGGTGCTCGCTAGCCACCACGGCTGGTGGGCTCGCTTCCCTACCACTGCTGATGGGCCGTAACGCATAATCCGATTGGTGGGCAGTAGTGGCCTATAACCGGAAGGCCGTGGAGGCCTCGCTGAGCGCCTGAGCTGAGGCCCTTCCGGCCCAAAAGGTAAACGGATCGAATGAAACAGAAGTACAGAACAGTGAGTGGACTCCTCTCAAAAAAAAAAGGAACAGTGAGTGGACGACCACCTGCTCTGGAGCTGCGACATCGACGGACGACGGCCAGCGCCTCGCCGCCGCCGCCATACTCAGCAACGACGGCGCCGTCTGGGCCCAGTCCGACGTCTTCCCGCAGGTCGATCCTCTCATTCTCGTCCATCTGTTGCCGTTCCCCAATTTGTTGTTGTCATGCTAGGGTAACAAAACCGATTACCGATCATCCATTAGTCAGATTGGCGTCGACGCCGCGCGCTAATGGCTGCTGCCTTGACTTCGCCAACCCAGCTGGGATCCACCGTGTCTTGGCTTGCCAGATTGATTGCCATTGTGTCATTGTATTGTGTCAAGTGTCAAGGCCTCAAGTTCTCTGACGAAACTTAGGAGAGTCATGCACTGATGCACTGAACAAACTTGTGGCCGCACTGTTTCTTCAGTTCAGTCCACTTGTAGTTCTCCAATTACGGCACAGAACTTGCAGTCTTTTCCTCGAGCGCCCAGGCCCAGGAAAAGAGAGTTTTAGGTCAGGTCATGACATTAGTGGCAGAACCAAGGTCCATCAATCCACCACTGCCTACTGCAACTCATAAATCTCTATGTTGGTCTGACCCTGAGTATAATTACAGAATTTTCTTGTTCACACACTTGATACGGATTGACCTTAAATACCAAAAAAGATTATGATTTTTTTAAAAAATATATATTATGAAATTTGTGCCACAGATGTTTCTCCCTCTCTGACAAAGGCACAAATATTTCCTTTCTACTATAGATAATAAAGTTTGACTCATTAACTTTCAGTGGCTGTATACTCTGTACTTTATTATAGCTCAATACCTCAAGTTAGCTTTTAGTCATTAGTATGTCTACCATCACTGAACTTGTGGCTTTATAGAATTTGTTGTTTTAGTAGTTCAAGCAAAAGGTTAAGGGAGGTATCTTTCATTGTGATACTGATTGTCCCATGGCTTAATACACTTTCTGTATACTAATGATCATTTTCATACTTGGAGGCAAATCATATGTCTAATTTCTGGAAACAATTTTTTTCGAAAGATCTATTACTGGCTTTCATTGATAAGAGAAGAGACAATTTACAAGAGTTGTGGCGGCACAAGCTGCACCAGTAGCGATTTTGCTTGGTGTGCAGCAGTCTGTACTCCAAGCCACCCTGAGATTTACACATGGCTAATTTACATTAGGGAATAAAAATAACTTCATAATTCACCATTGCTGACTGATGAATGTGCCCGTCACCTAATCCTACAGTCCTACCTCCTGAGTCCTGAGAGATCTGCCTAGGCAGCACCTTCCACTTCAAATTTCAAAACTAGTAATACACTGGGATCTCCTGCATAGGCACACAGCAAAAATTTCTGTTAGAATTTCTGGAAACATGACTGTGAATGATTTCGATGCATTAACTTCTATAAGATGCTTCATGTTCATACCCACTTCAGTTCACATAACTATTTCCAAAAGTTTGATTTAGTTTTATTGCAACGTTGTATGAAAATTTAAAATCTTCATTTGCAGGTCAAACCTGAAGAAATCACTGCCGTAATGAATGATTTCAACGAACCAGGCTCTCTGGTACCCACTGGTTTAAACCTTGGTGTTAGCAAATACATGGTTATGCAAGGTGAACCTGGAGTTGTCATTTGAGGGAAAAAGGTTAGGAGTTTGTATTCCATTTCTCATTGCATTTCACATCCTGTTACATGTTTGTAATTTTTGAACTTCCTTTTTAATAAAATTCCTATAGGGCCCCCTCCAGTTCCCTAAAAAAATAAAAGATGCACTGTTCAGTTAATATTCATGGTCTCCTTTTCACAAGCAAATGGTCCACCACTAGCTAGTTCCCATTAAAGAAATAACTTTGTTGCAAGTTTCCATTGACAGAACAAATTCCTATTTTCCTCGCCAAAAATAAATGAATTCCCATTTGTTTTCAATTAAAATAAGCTCATAAAGAGAAATAGCAGAGGACAACAGACATTAAACCATATTCATATTATTGTATGCATATGGATTGTGGAATTAGAATGGTATCCTCTCGTTTCCCAGCAGTTGTTTTCCTGGGTCTTTACTTTTGATCTATCCTTGTGTCTTGGGCCTTCTTCTGTCCGATGATATAAGCTGAGCTTGTTGGTCATAACTTCTAAGGTAGCCAATGCTTTCCAGTTTTAATCACCTATATTTCTGTTTTTTACATTACACCTGCACAAACCTGTATACCAGAATTGCCAATGTGGTTAATGGCTTCTACTGGTACACCAATCAGTCACACTTCCCGACAGAAAAAAATATATTTACCAGCCTTGCCTAAGGCTATGAAACTGAAGGAAACATGTGCAGGAAGAGCAATAAAAAACTTCATATTTTGGTGTAAGATGAAAATATGACCCTAATTTCTTCCTGGAAATAGAATGGCTAGACTTCATTTCAAAACGTAGTAGTAGGTGTTTCCTGTACAGTGAATTCAATTATACTAACATGTAAGCTGCCTTGATTGGGGCACTCACTGTATCATGTTTTCCAGTGTTTGCAGGGACCAGGTGGGGTTACAATCAATAAGACCAATCTGGCCATCATAACTGGGATCTACGAGGAGCCAATGGCGCGGCGCCTGGCCAGTACATTCAACATGATTGTGGAGAGGTTTGGTGACTGCAATCTGAACCCAAATTCTGTGCGTGTTTACTGAATTATACCGCCTATCCCTTGAAATTTGAACAAAAAGCGTATCTTTGGATGAGTACTGAGACTGAGCACACGGTGGTTCCTCGTTGAATCTCAGTTGCATCCTTACATTTTCATGGGGATTAGATTACATAAATGTAACCTTTCAAGACACTGGTTGTGAAATGAAATGCTGATCAGTCTGTTGATCCTGGAGACCTGGAGACCCTGCAATTGCTATCCTGACGTCAGCCTGAAAGCAGTTCTTCTGAACTTACAAGCATGCCATTTCATAACATTGATAAGAACCACTCATCTGTCATCTGTACTCATTAACTGCGTGTGTTTCAGTTGCTCCAGGCGCATCATGCCTCTTACGGAGATGGAGGAGTCCCATTGCATCCTTTCTGGGAGGAGTCACATAAATCCTCTGGGGCTCTGATTCTGAATCCCTGGTCGCTGGGCTGGGCATCCCTCAATGTGTGTAATGACGTGCCCTGAGAGAGCCTGAACCTCGTGCTTTGGAGTAAATTCCTTTGGATGTGAAAGACACAGTCTGACATTCACAGAGCCAGTTGTGACGTCGTGCTTATTCAGAAACAGTGAACGGATTACATTACATACAGTACCAGCCTCTGTCTCTCTTCATTGCTTCTTTCAGTTCAACGCTACTGTATTTTTTTTCATTTCAAGGTCTTGTTTAGATCCCAAAATTGGGAGTCCAAATTTAGGCGTTCACACACTGTAGCGCACTGTAGCAATTTCGTTTATATTTGTGAAATATTGTCCAAATATTGATAAATTAGACTCAAAAGATTCGTCTCACAAAGTACAACAAAACTGTGCAATTAGTTTTTAATTTCATCTATATTTAGTACTCTATGCATATAACACAAGTTTGATGTGACGGGGAATCTTCTTTTTGCATAGTGCCAAAATTGGGAGTTTGAGTTGTATTTCGAAAAATTTCACAGCTCAAATGGACAGCGCATCTCGTCTGAATCCTGACATGTGAGAACCAGCTGTGAGAAGAGCTGAATGTTGAGACACAGCAGCAGGCACATGTTGTTTGTTCTAGATAGAAATTGAAGGCTCCCCTTTGGGAATGGCGAGCGAGGACCATGTCTGAGGAAATTTCCATACATACTGTATATAGTTGCTCTTAGGCTGTCTCCAACAGCGGACCCAGATCCTAAAATCCTACTCCCACAGTGCTTTTGGCTCATCAGAACGCCCTCCAACAGACCACCGATACACCGGAGGCACTTTGACTACAAGCCCAGACGGTAGCCAAAAATGCATCTTCTCTCTCCTCGCAAGGCAATCCTCGTCGCACTCCACGACATGCCGCGTGGGTCCGGCAGCGCTAGGTCCGGCGGGTCCAGAGGCGGGAGAGAGAAGGTCGCCCGGCCGGAGAGAGAAGGTCGCCCGGCCGGCCGCCATGGACGCCCGCCGGGCACGAGGACGAGGATGACGACGCCGCGGGCATGAGGAAGACGACGCCGCGAGCTCCATGGCCGGCGCGGGGAGAGAGGGAGGGAGGCCCGTCGGAGCAGATGAGTCGTTCGCCACTGCCGGAAGCCGCCCGCCACTCGCAAGGAGCCCGCCACCCGCGAGGACGCCGGCGCCGCTTCGCTGTTGGCTCGCCGGCGCCGCTCCGCCGTTGGCTCGCCGGCGCGCGCTCCCTCCGGCGCAGACCAACGCCGGAGCCGAGCTCGCCCGCGCCGGCCGCGTTCCCCCGCCGCAGCGTCGACCGCGCCGCCGCGAATCCGGCGCCCCCGCGCGGCTCCGCCCGCCTGCTCGCGAATCTGGCGTCGCCGCCCCCTCGATGGCCCACCTCGCCGGCACCCAGCTCCGTGGCGGCCAGTCACGAGGAGGAACATCGCTGGCAGGGGCAGGAACAACGGGCAGAGAGGCCTCGTTCTCGAGCTCCCTCCCAGCTCCTGAATCCACTACACGGTGTGCCGGCAGGAGAGCACGGCGCTCGGCGTCATCGTGCTCTCCGAGTTCGTCGGGTGCTCCCCGTCCCTCAGCGGCGCCATCCGCGTCAACCCATGGAGCGTGGAGTCCGTCGCGGAGGCCATGAACGCCGCGCTGCGGATGTCCGAGGCCTCGGCCCGGTCCTCTTGGAGGGGAAGCATCGGTGGGGCCGCCTGAGATTGGGATGGTGGTGCGTGTAGTTTTGGGTCCGCTGTTGGAGACGGTCAGTTTTGACTCCTGGACCTTTGCACTATGCAGCACCCAAACCAGCCAATGGCTCTCGTATTTTTTGGTCCGCTGTTGGAGACAACCTTGGTATACTTTTAGCAAAAAGCTGTCGTTGTAGTTCCAACCGTTTCGTTCCAACTACGGCCTTGTTTAGTTCCCCAAATTCACACCAAATTTCACTATGCAAAAAGAAGATTCCCCGTCACATCAAAATGTCGGCACATGCATGGAGTACTAAATATAGATGAAATTAAAAACTAATTGTGCAGTTTAATTGTACTCTACGAGACGAATCTTTTGAGCCTAATTAATCAATATTTGTATAATATTTTACAAATACAAACGAAATCTTCTGATCTTCTACAAGTGTAAAAGTGCCAATTTTGGCACCCCTAAGTTGGGAGAACTAAACAAGGCCTACTACATCCTTGAAGGCTTCAATTTTCATCAGTCGCAACCTACTACTCCCTGTGAGTCTGTGACGGTGTGTCCAATGTCCACAGAACACAGTCCGCTGCAAAGAATGAATGTCCTCCTGCGCCTATCCAATCAGGGACGGTTAGGAGAATCTCTCGATCCTCTCGCTCTGAATGAAACGCCTGCATCTTTTGTCCGCGGGCACCGCCTGAATCGATGAATCCTGCCTTTGGTCCATGGCTGCAGCGTGTACTAGTAGTAGTACGTGGAATTCCTCGAGCTCGGTCGCAAACCGCAGCTCGGAGCTTGAAGCTGGAGCCTCCCGTCCAGCAGTGATTCATCAATTCAAACGCTGTCCTGCGCCAGGCCGGATCTAGCAAGCCGTTTTGAAGCATTCCCGCGAAAATGTCCAGCGCTGCCTGCCGCAAGCTCTTCTTGCTAGCAATGCGGTGGTCCATCAGAGCTCGGAGCAAATGAGCCCGGGTACTGCTGGGCTGGGGCAGGTCTCCCTAGATTTTAATTGCGGATCAATGAGGTGGCTAGAGCAATGATGGAGGATCGCCGGCGCAGACGGCGCAGTTCAGGCGTCGTCCGGAGTCCGGACCCCTCCGTCTGAAGTTTGGACAGCCACTGCCGGCCCCGGCGTAGCGTAGAGCCCGATGATGCTCTCGGAATCCCACAGGTTTTCAGACGATTTCGCATGGCGTGGATTCCCTCAGACACAGGCTCAGAGCTAGCGCTGCTGGTAGTACGCGCGGCGCGGTCCGGTGGTCTGCCCGTCGGATTCATTCCCCGCCGCGCGTTCTTGCCGTGCTCTGCGCGCGCCCATGAACGATGCGCGCGGATGGATCATGGATGCGAGGGTGGCTCGGCTGCAGGGATTCGGTGTCGTCGGCACACGGCTGAAGATTGGCAAGGCATATGTTCTTCCCATCTCTGAGCTGCATCCACGCCTTTCACATGTTCCCTACTGTCCAGCCAGTGGTGGAGGACAGTAAAAAAAAAATTAAGTATGATTCAGAATTAAAAATAGTTTATATACACATAAGATTCAGTGATCTTCAGCAACAACAATGTATAGAAGTAAAAAAGTTTATACAGAATAAATAGAAAGATACAGGTGAAGTCAATAGATAGAGCGATTGAATGACAGTCCATCTTACTGTAGTACTACTCTCTATGGATTGCCAGACAGTCTAGATTGTTCTGACGCTCAGCTTCTTCATCGCTAGGCCGTCCATCCTGTATTCCTGTTCAACTGAACACTGGTCTCAGGCTCAGCACAACAGATGGGTAGACACCAACGACAATTGTCTAGCTTGTTCTGTTTCATCATAGTCGGACCATCTGAAGGAAACTTATGTTCTTTTTACTCTGTTTCTTCTTCGGTCCTCACTTTGTCTGTTTCATTTCATCCTTAGGATCTAGTAGGACATGACCGATACTCTTAGCACATGCTCCCTCCATTATAAATTGTAAGTCGTTTTGACTTTTTTGCTACATCAATTTTACTCTTCGTCTAGATCTTATGTATTTCTAAATAAATAGCAAAATAGATGTATCAAAAAAGTCAAAACAACTTACAATTTAGAACAGATGGAGTATATGTTAGTTCTAGTGATTAGGTTATTACCAAGATCACCAAAACCACAAAAATCATGGACATGGACGCATGATAGTTTACATTTGTTCTATGTCAAACTCTGACAAAGTTTATCGAGAAATGCATAAATATCTAAATAACCAATTAACCAAACTAGTTACGGTAAATGCTCCATCATTATGTGTCTTGATAGTGTATTAGTTTGAACCTATAAATGTTACTCCCTCCGCTCCAAATTATAAGACATTTAGTGATCTTGGTAATAATCTAAAGTGGCATGTAATAGTTTAAAAGAGACCAAATATACATTGTTGCATCGCAAGGACACTAAACTGCTCATAGGATTTGGTTTAGTCCACCAATTGCAGAAGAAAAAGCGCACCCTGCATCTGGATCGATCCTTCCTGCCGGTTGCAACGAATGCAAGCTCCAAGCTTTCGAATCCTCTCACTCAAAGTCAACAAGCCTGAGCTGAAATCGCATATGCAGCCGAATCATCCCAACGGTATGACGGCTACTGCCTGCGCATACTAGACTTCCTATGATTGGGGGAGATCGAATCCCGACCCGGTAGTACAAGTGGCATTTGTAAACTAGCAACAATAATTCCCCACGAACCAATGCAATTCAAGCAGAGATTAAATAAACTATACAAATATTGTCAGTCGTCCTACACTACTTCTGTTAGCAGTAGTACTAGTACTATATTCCGTTGAGATCACTAATTTACCATAGGAGTATCAACCGAGAGGATCGCGGCTCTGCTCCGATCCAAAAAAATCAACTGATCGATGACAGGCTAGGTGCCCATCTACTAATCTGAATTTGACTTAAACAAGTCAGGGGCAGACAGACGCCATGGGCATGCATTCAAACTGTTTGAAAAGAAATGCTTGTTTAACTAGCGCAGCGGTTGAGATTAGGGCACCGATAAGACGAGAGATTAATGACAAACGGCTACAAGAAACCCATGTCAAGACGGAGTACGCCCTCGTTTCTCGTGCTGATTAAATGGGATACCGTACGCACGTTACTACGTCAGGGCAGAGTACTCCGGCCGTACTGTATTCGTCACAGTACATGCATAGGAGTTTCAAATATCAACTGTGGATGAATTCAAGGCATCTAGTACTCGATACAGTTGGATAATTTACCTATGCCTCATTTTTTTTATTTTTAATAAAAAATAAGGATGTACGTAGTACACAGTTTTACTGCATTCATTTGCAAATTCTAGAAAAATACTAGAACCCTTGTTAAATCGAGGACTTAAATCGACATGGGCAGTTTCCAGCACAAGCAAGGCCGGACGACCCTAATCACCTGAGTTCGTCAGAGGCCACATCTTCGAAATGAAAATACATTTATACACTAAGAAAAACAAGAGTGAAAATACATGCTACTACTATACAAAGTGTGTGACTACCCCTTGAGTACATTGCTAAAGTAACTGGAGCTATAACTCTTAACCACAAAACGATAACTATAATGTCATGCATTTGACATAGATTAATTTCAATCGAACGCGACCAAATGGTTGCACTGCGCCGACACAGGAAACTGAATTGACGTGCCGGGCTGCCGGCACAGGGCTCGATGCAGTGTAGAGCGCATATACGGCTCACTGACATCGCTGAGCACATTTTTCGTCCGTGTCTTGCAGCTCGTCCTCGGTTTGAAAACTAATAATGTGCTTATGCGAATGTTGATTGAAATCTACTCAAACTCTCAGGGGTCAGCCGTCAGGTGAGCTTTTTAGCATTGTTTATTTGCCCCTCACAGCAAACACAAAAAGATCATGTCATGTAGTACAAATATATAGTACAGGACACGAAAAGCAAGGGCCAATACGACGAAATGAAGCAACAAAAAGACACTGCCGAATTCAGTCTGATCAATCGGAGATTTTTAAACTCCTGAAACAACAAGTGTCCTTTATTAAAAAATATTTCTTTTTATTTAACCATAAAAAATGCTAATACTTTAACAGATGCAGCTACTTAATCTGGAGCTAATCAGCCGTGTTTTTCCATTTTGAGAAGATGCATGCATTTCTGCGTGTAGAGTACGTAATAGTACAGTACAATAGCATTCTTGCAATATTGCAAAGATTGGCATTGAGAAGCTAAGGCCTTGTTTAGATTCCAGATTTCACTCCCAAATTTTAGTATGCAGAATTCCTATTCCCCGTCACATCAAAATGTCGGTTGTGCATGTAGACTAATTGTAGATGAAATTAAAAACTAATTACACAGTTTTATTGTACTTTCGAGACGAACATTTTAAACCTAATTAGTCAATATTTGGATAATTTTTACCAAATACAAACGAAATACGGTGTTGCTACAGAAATTTTGCCAAGTTCTCTTCTGTTGCATGAATGAGATTCTATTCCTCTTCCTTATTCTTCCAAAATAGAACCCCCCACCCTCACCTACCCCACAACCTAGGTGCGGAAGTAAAATAAATCCTTGTTTGTACATCGCTGAACTTACATACCCGGGCCCGGCTCAACACATTCTTTTAAAACAATCGAATAACGGCTTTTCCATGACTTGGCCATTCAATCTTGTGAACTAATCGAGACCGAAATTGGATAAAGAGATACAAAAGGAGAGGAATACCCAATCGATGAAAGAACATGAAACCCTTCTGTCCAAACTTGGGCATCTAAACAAGGCCTAAGGAAATTAACACTAGTCTTGCTGGGAGACAAGTGGTGGCCTGCGGATTCATGTGTGGCCAATTGGTAACCTGTTGTCCCAAAACGGAAAGTTCTGCCGCGAGCTAGTGTGCGCGCGCTGCATGTGACGTCACCCTGCACAGATCTCAAGGCGAGCTACGGTATCTCCTCTCTTTCTGTAACTGCAGACTTGTTGGCTGGGGAAAAAACTCATAAAAATCTTTGCTATATGCGCCTTGTGCAGGGAGATCCCATTGCATTACCAGTTTTGAAATTTGAAGTGGAAGGTCAGATAGGTTACACACGGGGCAACTGTACCTGCATCGCCCAAGAGCTCTGTGGAGTGCGGACAACGGTTGCGTCGGTGCCGTAGTATGGAGAGATGAGATCGAGAGGGACACAGGTGAGAGAGACAAGATGCGCTGCAGGGATAAAGTTTCTTGTTAATGATATCAATGAGAATACAGGACGGTATAGAATATGCCCATCATAGAATATGCCCATCATATCGCCGCAGCGTACCTTCGTCCTCGATCGCTCTCCACAGTAGAGCTACTGTATCTACGTGAGTACTGTAGTGCGGAACACCTCCGGCCTCCCGCCGGCCATTGCTCGTGAAGTACTCGTATAATGTCTGCATGCGCGGCCACTGTTCATCAATCCTTCTGATCCATGCATGAATCGAGAGCTACTAGTACGCTTTGCAGATTCGATGCGACGTGCCGGCCGGGCGAAGCACTGTGTAGGAGTCAGGGCACCGGTGTGTCTCTCGACGCCACGGCACGCACCTCACCTTCACGTTGGACAACGGTCTGTATTACGTCAGGGCCACTGTAGACATGCATGCATGCAGACCGATCGATGCAAGGAGAACGGCGGCCGGCGAGGCATGGCATGATCTCCGATCCGGGCAGCCGGTAGAGGCGCCGCGGCCGGCAAGACGATCATAGCTGAGCCCTGTGCAAAATCCGACGGACGGCAGGCAAAAAGTCCTCTTTGTAGGCTCCTAGTCCTTGCAGACCTCGCCTCGCTTCACCGTGTGCGGCGAAAAGTCCTCTTTGTAGCCTCCTCGCGGACCTCGCCTCGCTTCGCTTCGCTGGTTCATCTACGTATCCTGCTACACTGCCTCGGCTAGCGGCGTCAGCGATCACAGCCCGGCCTGTTGTTGGCTGGATCGAGGATGCAGCTGGGCCGTGGCCCCTGCCGCCTGGCTGCTGCGTGCCTGGCTAACTGCTGCCGTTGCATGCATGCGTCGCCGGGGACGACGGGGATTAACGCCTGGCTCCATCGACGGGGCGGCCGCGGCCGCGGCCGCAGCGGAAGGGACGACGATGACAGGCGGGGGCGCCGATGCGTCGTCCATGTCCGTGCATGACCTGACGAAAATCTGGACGCTAGCTCGGCAGCTGCATGTCCGCTTTCAGTCTTTCTCTGCCAAAGCCCATCGATCCTGGTCTCCTCTGGCTTGCTCTCATCCCACCCACTCGATCAACATCACCGATCACCGCAGGGCTGCGGCCCAGCGCATGCATAGCGATCCTGTGATGCTGCTTGGCCACTAGCGATCGATGCCTTTGTCCCTGGGGTTCTGCATGCGCCGGTGGGCGACGGGGCTCGAGACGCGAGCCGCCGCGGCCCGACCAGCCCGCCCCGCCTGGCCGGCCCGGCGGCCCGGCCGGCCTCCTCGTCGTACTTACTCATGCATGGATGGGCTGATGAGCATGATGGTAAAAACTGACGTGATCATGCAGAACGACGTACGGACTACATATAAAGGCAGCTGCGCTCAAGTCAGAGGGTACACGGCTCTCTACTTGAGAACAGTTTCAAAATATTTACTGTTCGAAGTTACTACAGTAGTTTCACCATCGTCATTTGTGATCTTGCATGGATATATATACTTTGCTGACACCACAACCATGATCAAGTTCGGTCCAACGGCCCAAGTGGGTATTGTTTCACAGATTAGATTTCACCCGGCTCATTGTGTGTCGCTAGCTATGTTGTACTCCTACTTATATTTGTCGCATTGACTATGTGATGATCCGGTTCAAATCCAAACTTCTACTGTACCAATTGTTTGTATTATAACAAATTGATTGTATAGTTGATGTCTCAGTCTGCTGTCACTCTTTTTCTTTCTACATCCGCCTAAGCTATCAACCATTGAGAATGTATGTGATTTTCAGTCCTATATATGAGGAAAAGCAGGGAAACATATACTTAATTTAAAGTGGCTTAACAAAATATATCCCTGAAGAATTTTGTGGAAAGCCATATTCAATAAAATTTGTATGTATAAATTGAAGGGAGTTCTTTCCTATCTTTCAAGATGCACCTTATAATATGTGGCAAAAAAAATATAAAAAAGTGGTTTACTTTTGTCACTTATAAAAATAAAATAGATTCTTGAACCTCTTTCACGTTCATGTCACCTCAAGTTACTGTAGAAAAAAAGAACCACAAATTCTCAACCAATTTTTCGTCTAATAAGAACCATTTCCACTTCAGCATCATAATGTTTGTTCTTTAAACTCATAAACCCACACTTGTTTTTTCCATTTCAGCGTCAAACACCTTAAATTTGTATGGTGCTTTTGCTTTAGTTTTACTTTACTCTTATACATCTTGTTTGTCCACTTCAAAACATTTTGATAGTATATTTTACATCAAAGATCATTCAATTGCAACTAGACTCTTAAATGCATTTTAGGTGCAAATAAGGTAGTTGCTATTTCTTTAATAATGATACAATTGATCAGTATAGTTTACTTTAGGTTATTTCTAATGATATTGGTGGATAACTTATTGGCATGTACAGGGTTACATTGTTTTTACTTTTATTCAATTAAGATGAGAACTTGTAGGTCTCGATGATGAACGATAGGGGCCTCTTCAACCAATCAAATATGGATAATAGATACTCTCACCCTGCTGACACTAGGTCGGCCTCTACCATGACACCATAGTAGCCTACCACGACATCAAATCTATTACTTTGTACTTGCCTACCACCAATAATGTTAGTTTGCGATGATTCGACCTGGTTTCACCAAAGACCCCCACCTTATAAGTTGTTGACCATCCAATTTCAACAATCTCACTATCAATCTTCTACCTCCCGATCGATAAATCCATTTCATAGCTCACATTCGATGCCAAACCCCCTTTAAAACTAGCGGGTTTGTTTGGATCGATTCCATAGGTTGCCATGTCGCACTTTTTTTCACCTATGTTCTTAGGCTCATGTGTTGCATTATTGCTTAATGCCTAGCTATTTAGCGGCACAAATATCTCTCTAGTGTTCGTTCATTTTCGATGCCTAACTCGCCCAAGGTCCTGTGCTGCCAAAATAGTTTGGTGCACTTGCATGGTGGCACGGGTGGAGTTTTGGTGTGGTATCATGTGGTGGAGTTTTGGTGTGGTATCATGTGGCTTGGGCCAAATAGGTTCCTAGGACCTGCTTAGACCACTTCATAAATCCCAAAACCCTTGCGTCCTTAGCTAGGTCCTTGTGACCCCGACAAGTGTAGATGTGCTTGGTTTTTTTTTTGAACGGAACTTTTGGGGGGGGGGGGGGGGGGTATCAATGTATCCAGAGGTGTGCTTGGTTTTCGTTGGTCAACCTAAAGGATTAGGCAATTTTAAGACTATCTCCTATAAGAGCATTTCCAACAAGTTGGCAAACATCACTTGGCAAATTTCTAGTTTTGCCAACTCTCAGACCCAAATGCCAAGTGAAAAATAGGCCTTCTCCAACAAGTTGGCATTTGGGTTTTGGCAAAAGAACTTGGCATCCTAGAAATTTTGCCAAAATCATAAAATTGAGCCTCCAATAAGTTGACAAAACTAGTTGGCAAATTGGGATACACGTGATGCCAAGTGATGGAGGACTTGGTATATTTGACAAGTGAAGGGAGAATTTTGCCAAGCTTGCCAAATTGCTAAGTGCTTTTGCCAAGTTGCTGGAGGAGGTTTTTAGTGGTTTTGGCAAAAATCATAGGATGCCAAGTGGTTTTACCAAATTGTTGGTGTTGCTCTAACAAAACGCGTGACCTTCCCTTTCCCTCTCTCTTGGCCTCGAATCCTTTGTGCAAATGCCTGACAAGTCACAGATTTATCATCATTATTCCTCTCTAGTCCGGTGGCCTAAATTTCTTCTCAAGCTTCGACTAATTCATAAACTTACTCGAGTAGTTTTAGAGGACTCATCAGCCGAATTAAGTTGCTACTTTCGAACTACCCTTTCTCGAACTTGTAATCACCCATTGTTGGACTCCAATAAGTTTTCATGGGACGATTAAATGTGAGTTCCAAGGACTTGACTGGGATCATCCACCAAAGGATTCAAATCTTGAGAGTGTATGTATTCCTCTTCTTCCGCAACCCTCATGGAGAGCCTAGCTAGATAATGCTCCAACGAGCATCGAACACATTCAAATTTACTACTCGTAGCATCATCGCAAGACAAAAGTCGGTGAGTTAGCAGCACTGACGACTGCATTGCATCCATGTCGAATAAAGCCCGATGAGAAGGAAGAAAGGTCAAGGCGGCAGCGAGCGAGCTAGCTAGTCCAACTCCACCAACACTACTGTGCCCGAGCAGGAGTGGTAGCTACTGTATGAGATTTGAGAGCAGCTAGCGCAGAGTCAGAGCACGGCCGGGCGGGGCCGCCGGCGGCCGGATCGATCGAGTGCCGCTGCTAGACATCGCACCCATCAAATCAGAGCCTAATCATTGCCGAAAAGAAATCTAGCACTAGAGAGGAACTTTCACATCACCGCCACTAGCTATGGCCCGCTCGATCGCTGTGACCGTGACCGTGACCGTGAGGCTGTTGCATGCTGCCAAGCAACTCCGGTCAGACGACGATCATGGCAATGCAAATGGCACGTTGGCCGGCCGGCCGGCCGGCTGCGCAGTGTCCAGCTGCACTCCTCTGCTGTGCCTCCCCAACCTACGACCCTAGCTGCGGGCAGGCTACGACCGCGTACCGCCGCACATGACGCATGCATGCAATGCTGCATGCGTGCGTGCAGCTCGGGGTACAGTAACGCACGCGCACCGCACCCTTGCATATGCATCCGTCCGTCGTCCCTGGTAGGCAGCGATCCAGCGGTACACTTCTCTGATCCCTCGATGCTCGCTCGCTCGGCGTTCAGCTCAGCCGCTGAGCCGCTCACATGCATGGCCACATTGGTACTGTGCGTACTTTGATTTCTTTTTTCCAATTTCCAGGACGGACGGACGGACGAGCGAGCCATGCATGCGTGAACCATGCATGATGAAAAATTGAAGAGGACGGCGGACGGAGAGTTAGGGGGGATGGGATGGGATGGGAGGTTGAGAGCTCAGTAGTAGCCCTGCTCATCACCTCTACTCCTACTCCTAGCATGCATGATATCACCCTGATTGACCTGACAACTAGACGTGCACGTCGTCTTTTATTTTGTCACCGGGTGGGTGATGATGCGAGAACGTCAATTTGATTGATCATTCGACGACGAGCCAGGTCTAGGACTAGCTGGAGCAGCCGATCGGAGGACGATGGTTGATGGATCGATATAATCAGGCAAATATTAGTAGCAGTAAGCGTGTAGCTAGGCCCTAGACTTCACATGCTAACCAGCAAGTACCATCTGGATTCCGGAAAGGACACTCCTGCTCATCCTGCAGGAGGATATACTCATTTTGTACTTCCTGCCACTGCCTACTCATATTTATTGATGATGAAGTTGAAAACCGTCGTGTGAAATTTGTCCAGCAGTAGTTGTAGTATCATCATCTTTCAAACACGCTCCTACCCCTACGCACACAGTGCTGCAGTGAACCGTGAGTGCGGGTGGTTGGATCGATCATCGATCGACGCTGATTGTGCATAACTGCATACGAGCGTACTACGGCGGTACCGGCGTGGGCACGCTCCGTGCAACACCGCGCGCGCAAGAGGGCCCTCTCCTCGCCGTGCTCCGGTGCTCCCTGCCGGACGCCCCCGGCTGTACCAGCACGCGCGCGCCGCGGCCGCGGCGCGGCCGCTCAAACTTCGATTGCCGGCCGCGGCCGCTCAAACTTCGATTGCACCCGTCGGGTTGGGTTCTTCTGGCTGTCGCCTCTCCCGTGGCTGGAATATCCGTGCGTGTCGTCCGTGCGCTCCAACCAACGGAACAGGGCGGCGTCCCATCACTCGGTTCGTTGTCGTGCGCGCCCGCCTCGCCGCAGAGTTCCACAATTGGGACGGCCAAATTGAAGAATGGCACTATAACATTTTTGTTTTTTATTTGATAATAATTATATAAACATTGATTAATTAGGTTTAAAATATTCGTCTCACAAAATACAACGAAACTATATTTAACACTCCATTTATATGCCAGGATTTTAATGTAACGGAAAATTTTCTTTTTGCATAAAGAAATTTGGCCCATAATTTGGGGAACAAGGCCTAGGACCGCTGCGGCGCGCCGTGGAGACGGCCATGGGCCTCGGCATGCATGGAGATGGTGCCGTGGACCACCGCGCAATACATGCTGCTTGCATCGGCTTTTAAATTCCTGGCGACAGACCATCGTTTCGGCCAAGCTTGTGATTTTTATTTTTGAATGTTTTGTTGAAATAAATTTTAAAACTAATCCTAGTCCTCTTTTCCAAACCTAACTCATTTATTTGGCCACGTCAAACTCCTAGGTGTGGAGGCATGTTGTCCTACGTGTCAACGGGCTTGGCACAGGTTGTAAAGTACTCCATGTCATCAAAATCCTACGTGGCAGAGAGAGAAATTAAGAAAGAGAAGGAAGCAGACGTTTGCCTTAACATCGACCTAGCTCATGTACCAAGATAAATTGTTGCATACATGCATGCACGGACGAATAGAAGAGTGTTTCTTGCCTGCCGTATTAATGTCTGCAGCTCACCTCTTCGCCTGCCTACTATACTATGGCTGTAACTTCCACACCCAGCCTACTTGCAGCCGGCCGTAGGCGATTCTATTATCCTTGGGCCTTGTTTAGTTCCCCCAAATTGGGGGTTGCCAATTTGGCACAACAAAAGATTCTCCATCACATCAAAATGTCGGCACATGCATGGCGTATTAAATGTAGATGAAATTAAAAACTAATTGCACAGTTTGGTTGTACTTTACGAGACGAACGTTTTGAGCCTAATTAGTCAATATTTGGACAATTTTTATCAAATACAAACGAAATGCTACAGTAGCGCCACAGTGTTTTTCCCAAGTTTGCATACACCAATTTGGTGGAACTAAACAAGGCCTTGCTCTAAGTTAGGTTTAGGTCTTAATTTCAGGTATATGCCACGTGTCCACTGTCTTTCAAAACATATGGTACGGACAAAACAAATCCACTATAGCTGCCTGCCAACATGAATCTACATCCCAACTATGGAATAACAAAAATATTATCCATATAAATTGCATTATGGATTACTTGGAAAATTATTAAATGGTTGCACAAATGAATCTAATATTTTCTAATTCATGCCTATAACAACATCAAACCTTAGTTGATTATAGTGTCATAGAGATTTCGATTTTCGAAGCCATGTCCTAGATTCTTAATTTCAGGTATCCGCTACATGTCCTACATCTTTCAAAACAGATGATGGTACTAGCAAATAAAATCCATTGCAGTTGCATGCCAACACGAATCTACATTGCACTATGGAACAAAAATATTAGTCTCGTACATATAAATTGCATTGTACATAATTCATAAGAAAGTAAACCGCACAAGTGAATCGAATGTTTTCTAATCCGTGCCTATGGCAACATCGAATACCTTAGCTGATTAGTGCCATAGAGATGTCGAAGTGTGAAAGTACAACTAGGGTCCATATCCTGAAGACGAGTTCTCCTCTTTTTTTTTTTTTTTTTAGAAATGAACCGGCAGGAGAGTTGCCCGCTATATTAAAAAGAAGAGAACGCCCAGAAAGACAGAGTACAACCACAATAATATACAATAGCCGCAAAGAGCGAAAAAAGACAGGTTTCCTCTTTATCTTCTTTTGATTGGAGTAGAGGAAATCAATGTTTGAGAGGTTGTGTGGGGTGATGCAGGAAGCAGAATATGGAGGTGCTACTCGAGGAGGAAGAAGATTAAGGAGAGAGAGGGGGTAGCCCACACAGTTGCTGTTTACATCCCTACCACACTAGACAGTAAGATTAAGGAGAGAGAGCGAGTAGCCCACACAGTTGTTGTTTACATCCCTGCCACACTAGACAGTGTGACGCAGTAAGAGACGCTACGTCAATGGTTAGCAGGTGAATAATTGCTACTCTTGTTGCAAGCCATCGTGCCAGCTCGTCTGTCACGGCACAACGCTTTTTTGACCGCAGCGAGATAAGTGTGGCCAAATATGTTACATTTGGAAATAGAAAATACTGTGGTTTTGTTTTAATAATAAATTTCTTTAAACACGTTACAAAATTAAAAAGATTCCCACCGCGTGCTAGTCCAGGAAGCGAGGACGATCGGAGCGGGGCAGCCGGCACCGGGCTGGGCGAGAAAGACTCTCCCGGCGCGGACCGGCCGACCGGGGCGCAACAACGTTTGGGGGTCGACGTGTCGCCTCCCGGTGTTCCTCCCCGGCGCCCACATGCGCGCCACTCCGTCCGTCCGCCCGGCAAAGCCCCGGTGCGCATCGGCCGATGGATCAGTCGCCGCAAACGCACCAGCCTCGCTCATCGTTGTTCCCTTGCTCTTTTTGGAGTCTTATGTCGCGCGCGCCGGCAGCTGCGACGTGCGTGTGTCGCGCTTTGCTTCCTCCTCGGTTCGAAAACGTCCTAGATTCCCCCATCTGAATTCTTTAGTGCCGGTGTGCCGCCATGGGCAGCCGAGATCTGCGTGTCTGCTGATCGCATCGCGTCGGATCGGATCGCTCGGTCACCGTCAACCAAACCACCATGGAATCCGTTTCAAAAATTCAAACGATGCCGCCACTGCCATCGTTGCGTTGGCGACGCTCGTGCTGACGGCTCGGATACGACACGGAGACGGAGCTTCTCATTTTCTTGATGGTGAATTCGTGATGATTGCAGAACAGGTGGAATATACATCGAGCTGGTTGATGATCCAGCTGCACTACTGTTTTTATGAACGAAAAAAAAAGAAGAGAATGAAAACGGAACGGGATGAAATCTCTCCCCACACTAGCTTATTGCAAGCAGGAAGAACAACAGCAGGGATCACAAAGGGCGAGGAATTAATGAGAACCTAATTAACAATCCCTATTAGCAGCACCGATTAATCCAATCATAGGCCATAATCTCACACAGCCCAGGCAGGCAGGCAGGTAGGCAGGACGGAGCAGTTTGACTGCCTGACTGACCGATCGGTCGGTCGGCTCACCACCTCCTCTGCAGGAAGATGACGTCGCGGTCCCGCTCGGCAGCCGCGCGCTGCTCAAACCGGCTGAGGACGGCGGCGCGGAAGTCGAACGCCTCCTTTGCCTGGGCCGGCGCGGCGTGGGCGTTGCACGGCTTGTGCATCACGCCGGCGCCGGCGCCGCCCAGGCTCGCGCGGGCCTCCAGGACCACCTCGCTCAGCGGCACGCGCTTCCGTGCCGGCAGTTGCTGCTCCGGCGGCCGCTGCTTCGGCGCGCTCTGCGACCGGGACGACGACTGCTGCTTGGCCTCCGAAGACTGCGTGCTCGACATGTACCCGGGGCAGTTGGCAGGCGACCCCGCGGCGAGGTGGTGGTTGTGGCCGTAGTAGCCGCCGCCGTTGCCTCCCGCACCACAGACGCTCTTGGCGGGGGTCGGCGGCGCGAACCGGGGCGTGCACTGCGCCGTCGCCGGGCGGGGCTTCTCCCAGTCGTAGTCCGGGAAGTGGCGCGACGTCGGCACCGCGATGCGCGGCGGAGGAGCTGCTGGTTCTGGTGGTGGCACAGCGGCGACGACACCGACTGCGCGGACCACTCGTCGTCGACGGTGCGCAGGGACGACGCGCGCGACCGGGGCCGCGCCGTGTCCATCTCCACGATCTTGGAGCTCCGGTCGTACCCGCCGCCGCCCCCGTACGACGCCGTCTCGATGCTCGCCGACAGTCGCCGGCTGTACGCCGCCACGCCGTGCTCGCTGCGCGTGTCGTCCGCGTACCGCTCTTGCTGCCGACACAAGCAACCAACGCGGATTCCATTCGTCAGTCAGACAACAAACAGAACCGACCAGGGTCACGGCGGCAGACAGACAGCGGCGGCTTGCGTCGCAAAGAAAGCCACGGAGAGGGCTCGAGGCTGGTGGTTGACTTACCAGCGAGAAGCGCGGGCGGACGGCGGGGTGGTGGAGCGGCGGGAGCGAGGGCAGGGCGCGGCAGCCGCGGGCGGCGCGGACGGCGGCCTGCGCGCGGACGAGCGCCTGCATGCTCTGCAGCGTCGCCGCCGCCTGCCGACGTACCAGGTAGCCCCGCACCAGCGCCTGCAGCTTCACCAGCGCCTTGAGCGCTCGCAGCGCCTTCTTCGCCTGCAATGCAACGAAACCGACGATTCATCAGAAGAAGAAACGGGGTTAGAGTTTGGATCGCAAGATAAAGAAACAAAAACAAAGCTAAGCATGTGGTAAGTACAGGGGAGGTGCAAAAAAGAATCTTTAGTGAACAGTGCAACAGTAATCAGACGAGAGCTGACTGTTGCATGAATGGTCCCCTGTGCCTCTCGCTGCTGTGCTTCCGTGAATGTGAACGGTGTCGCGGGGAGAGAGAGTGAGTGACCACAGAAGAGTGGAAGACGAAGGGATCAATGGATCACTGACCAGGAAGCCTCTGAAGGCCGTCTGGATCTTGATGGCGGCGCCGGCGCGGCCGCGGGGGTCGAGCACGGCTGCTCCACCTCCCCCTCCCGCTCCGCCGCCGCCGCCGAAGGCCGGGCCTTGGCTGGTGAGCCGGACGACCTCGACGGCAGCCTGCGCGGCGGCCACGGCCGCGTCCGCCGCCGCCGCGGTGGCCGCGGCGACCGCGATGGCGTGCTTGCTCTGCTGCCGCCCCGTGTTGTCGTCGTACAGCGACTTGAGCCACGCGGCCTCAGCTGCACGCGCGATCGCCGCGTTGCCGCTGACGCCGCCCCGCACGGAGCCCTCGGTCGCCGCCGCCGCCGCGGCGGCCTCGGCCGCGTCCCGCGACGACCTCGCGAAGCTCCAGCGCTTCCTGTCCGCGGCGGGCGCCGGCGTTGGCGCCGGGGAGGCCCGCGGTGGCCTCTCCTGGTCCTTCTTCCCGCCGCCAAGCAAGCTGCGGAACCACCGCGCCGCCTTGCCCATCCCCGAAATTCGCAGCCGGCCGGCAAGAGACCCTCCGCTCCGCGCCGGCGCGCTCTCCAAACTGCGCTGCAGCAGAAGCAGCTGAAGTGCTGAGGTGAGGGTGTGATGAGGTTTGGCAAGGCAACGGCCGGTGGCGTTAGAAAAAAGAGGGAGTGAGCCTGTGAGAGAGAGACTGCGAGTTTGAATAAGAGAGGGAAAGCAGGGAGGAGCGGGTTTGGAATAAAAAGGAAGGAGAGGGGCCATTAGCGGACAAGTGCACCAGATGTCCCGCCCGGAAAGATGCAGGAGACGACGGGTCCGTCGTGGGGACCCTCTCACTCTCACCCTCTCTTTCACTCTCACTCTCACTACTAGAGCTGAACTGAATATTCGTGTGTTTTTGGTGCGACGTGTAAACTGACTGAGGACTGATGATGCCCTAGCAATAGCTGCGCAAAGGCACGAGATGGATGACGGGATTAAAGAAATGGCAGCGTCGCCATACAAAATCCAAGAGGTTTTTGAGTGTGCGTGCGCCGTGGATGAGTTCAAAAAGCGGCAGGATCAGTTCAAAAGGCGCGACGAAGGTGCAGGCCCTGCTGGTGCTGATGTGTCTAATGGCGGCAGTGACGTCGTGCCTCGTGTACTAAAGTGCTGCTGCAGATGCCGTACAGCACGTAGTGGTCGTGTGACTGTGAGAGTGTGATGGATCACGGATGGACCTCGATCGCAAAGGGCAGTGACTGAGAGTATAATTTACTAGCTGAATGCTGATCATAATAAAGTATACAGTAGTACGTACATGTAAAGAAAAATACAAAGTCAAGAAGGCATTTGTATCTGGAGTTGGCGCCCGAGGACGTCATTGCCTTCTTGAAGGCTCCGATGAGGCCGCCATGAGCCCCCATCTCGTCTGCCGACACGGTGTTCCAGCGTTCGTCGCCGTCGGCTTGCTCGGTCGCTAGGGTAGTGTCTTCGCGTGAGCTTCGCTCCGCAGGTTGTTGTTGGGCCGGGAGGTGGCCTTTCTTTCTTTTCTTTCGTGTTGGCTTTACCCGAGGTGGCTGTGCTTGTTTCAAATCCTGTTTCCACCTCGGTGTCGTTGTATTGCATTACATTTTGCATTCTTCTACTTAATGAAAAAGAAGCGCAACTCTTTTGCGTTTTCGAGAAAAAAAGAAGGCATTTGTACGTGCGAGGGAGTAAAAATTGTACGTGGAATTTAGCTAGTAAATTACAAAAGGTTCGGCCTTTGGCGCTGGGACCTCTCACATTTCGGCAGAGCTGCCATCTTGGCAGCCAATGCAGCAAGGACTTTTTTTTTTTGAAAGGAACAAGGACTACTTTGACTGGTTGATACCATGTTCAAACAAACCTAGCTTCTCTGGTCAACTACAATAAATATATACATACAAATATGCAATACTAATACCTTGTTTTTATTGAAAGCATACGTTTGACATATATATTGGTAACCACACAATCAATTCGGCTTACCAGTTTAGTCTAATTTCAATGGACTACTTTAAGACTGTCATATTATATAGAATAAATTAAAACTTTGATGAAACACCCACTCTCAATGCAAAGTTTCATTCTAAAGTTTTATAGGCATTTAATTTTAACACTCATGGAGAGTTAGTAATCGTGTCGAGAGAGTGTCATCCCATGAAACTCATTAGTTCTCTCTCTTTATTAATACCTCGCCACAAAAAGCAGATTTGTTAAGGTATCATGTCATTTAATAAGAATGAAACTCTTATGAAACCTTGTTGGGTCTGGCCTTACAAAGCTAATTCAACAAAAAAGAACCATAAAAAACTATTCAAGAGGCTCTACCAGCAAATATCTAACTCAGAATAATCCAAAGATGAGCAATTGGTTGCCACAATGTATGTGAACCTCCTTGATCAAGGATCGTTACATCATTCGAAAGAAACTCCTTGATCAAGGATCGTAACATCATTCGAAAGAAACTCAATAATAAAGGTAGGGGGATCATCCTTGATCAATAAAGCTCTACCGTTTGGTTTTGTCAAAAAAAAGAAAAATGTATGGACCTCCTTCCCGTGAGCTTGACCGGGCAGATATATGCATCAAAACAATCATACAATACAACCAAACAATCGCAGACGGATCTCTTCCGGCTCCTGATCCTCCGTCGTCCTGCCGACTGATTGCAACGAGACAAGGCGATGCAGGGATGCAGCATGCCAGCATATCGCAGGGGCAAGCGGTGCAGGAGGGCACGAGTAGGAGTAGCATGGAAGCGGTTAGGCAGCGTGAGGGCGGATCGACGGATCGGAGCGCTTGCGTGACTGCGTGTACGTGCACTCTGCCACTACAACGTCGGCACAGCCGTACGCGGGGATCGGGTCGGGAGGCCGGACCTGTGAAAAAAAGCCGAGCGCGCGCCGTGAGCCCGTGACAGCAGCCTTGGTTTGTAGCACGTACGCGGGAGCGCGCCCGCGCCGGCCGGCTTCGATCCCGGCACTACAACATGTATGTTAATAGAAGGCATTTTGTTAAAGGCATTTTGAGAAAAATGCCTCAGTTTCTAAATGTTTAAAGGCATTTTTGAAAAAATGCCTCTATAAGTACTGCTTTTAAAGGCAAAAATAGAAAATGCCTTCTAAACTATACCCATTAGTGGCATTTTGCAAAATGCCTTCTATAGTCATGTGCCCAATCAGCGAAATCACACCCAGGAACAGGAGTCTGCCGGCGAGAAGCAGCAGCCCCGTGTATGTTTCCGCATGACGCAAACAAAACAAAAGAAAAACATCATTCATCTCCACTCGTGCCCGTCGCCGCCTCCGCCCTCCATATCCGCATCACCGCCTCCGCTCGCCCCGCAGCTGCAGCCCATTCCCCTCCTCCACCGCTCCACACCCTACCCTCCCGGGTCTCTCCCCGAGCCCCGTAGCCGCCATCGAGCTAGTGGCGGTGCAGACGATGGCCGTGCACGGCGACAGGAGCGGAGGTACCGCTGGCGCGGGGCCACTCGCCGGCCTGCGCGCGGACGAGGCCGCACGTGCCTCCGTCTAGGGCCTCCCCGTCGGCCCTCGAGAAGACGACGCGCACGGGTCTCTTCACGGCGGCGGCAGCCACCTCAATTGGTCACGGCGGCGGTAGGATTCCTCATCGCGTCGAGCACCCGATGCGGCGTTGGCGGTGGCCCGGCTTCCTCAAGTGCGGTGGACTCCGATGCGTTTTCGGCGGAGCGACTCTCGATTCGCGGTGGTGGCGCGGTGGAAACGGCACCGGGCTGCTTCGCTGATCCGCGACAGTAGTAGCTGTTCGGCCACCCGGCACTCCTGAAGTCAACAACGATGCCAGCCAAGGTAAAATTATCTATGGCGCCCAGCTCAGTGGAGATTTCGGTTCATTTGCAATAATTCGTGAACTAGAGTTTTGGGAATTCCGAGATTAAACTTAGATTTGACTGGGATCTGCATAATCCCCTCCTTGGATGTGCTAATTCGAAACCCTAGCCCCTTAATGATTAATGCTTATAAGCCGTTCATTGGGTTAGTCGAATTATGACACAAATTTAGTTCATAGTCTAAATTTCATCATCATGTCTAATTAGGGATAACAGTAAGCAGTTACGCTCAGACGTACAAATTTGTGTCATGTTCAGTCACTCCATTTGCAGAGTGACAGAGCAATGTTAGTTGGGGCACCATCTCTTCAGGATTGTAGGCTAACTAGCCAAGGGACCCTGATTTCAATGCCTGAACTTACTCCCATGTCTCAGGATCTCTTCATCTATTGCGTCGTTGATTGCGACAACTGTAGTCATGACCCTAGTCATGACCCTATACTTATCTTTTAGTTGCTTGGTCAATTTTGGGGACTGCTACTTTTCTGATATCAACTGTTGAAGTGAAGTTTAGTTACCCATTGTGATTTGGTAGTATTGTGAATGAGTGATTATCTATTTATCTCTGGATATCTTTGTAGTCACAGATATAACCCCTTTATTTAACTACAAAGTAAGTCAACAAAGCAATTTCAGCTAATAACCAAATGTTCAGTAATTCGAGCCTAACCAGATTTCTAGTTAGCACAAAAATGGCATTGCATATATCTTAAAAAAATGCCATTGCACTGGAAGGATCCAGAACCTGCGTGCGCAACTAGGCAAGACAGCTAATCACTTAACACTGACGAGCCCACTGCGCCTCATTGCATCCTTGATCAGAAGATTTCTGATGTTAGTTCAATTCCTATTTTCTGGAATAATATGCATTTGGCCTAATTACAATAAAATTTTGAAGGCCTATACACTTAGCATAGAAGTCCATCAATCATCCTATCACCCACATCCATCTGTTGCTAGCAATTGACCCTGATTCTTAGGGCTACTTGATTTTGTATTTTCATGACATTTTAACGGTACTGATTTATGCAAGTTTCATTTCAGTAACCTGATGAAACCAAACAGTCTACTTTGAGAATGTCACAGGAGATGTTAAGATATATTTTTCTCCATGCAATGTATGGTCTCTTCAATTGTGCTCCCTACAATACTTATGAATTTGTTATTATCTTGTTTAATCACACTATCATTTTCTGATGGAAACAAGACTGTCAGAGCATCCCAAAACTGTTGATCTGGAAAAATTACCTGATGGTGAAGTGAGTGAATGAGTACTTCTGGCTTCTTGCCTGATTTGTTCTGTACTTGTTTAGTTATGGGTTCTAGCAGCATTCAACTATTTCATAAGAAGAGTAACAATTATGGTTTTTGGGGCAGATTTGTGGTGATTGGCATGCTAGGAGTGATAATATGGCTGTGTTATATGAATTTTTCTTCATCAAACCACCACTCACATTAATTAGGTCTAATTTATTTCTTTTAACATGTTTATTTGGAATTTATTTCTAGAAACTATGAAGATAGAAATCATTTGACCAAGGTAGCTTTTTTCACTACCTCGGCTAGCTAGTTATTATTCCTCCTGAAACAACCCACAAGCTGTAGTGTGACAAATAATGGTAGTACAGTGTTATGTTTGGTCTGGGTGTGTTCATAGATTCATATACACAAATAATTTCTGTGGTTTGCGCTGAGACTGAATATTAGTTAATTTGAAGCCAGAAGTATTGAATTCCCAATAGCCGACAATGTACTCCATACACCGTACCACAATGCAACGTGTTCCATTTGTTCAACTAAATAGTGATCTTGTGTCCACTACTGATAATCAGCATCCCTTGATCATTTTACCATGTCATTTTATTAGAATACAGAGAAAACATCTAACTTAGCTGAATTGTTCAACACATTTGCATATTGCAGGCGGGAGACGGGACACAACACATCTCTGAAGGCTGCATCAACATGGTTGTGTAACAAATGGATATGGAGAGGTTTATTTCAAGCAGGAGTAATATGTTTTTGGTTTCTGAAGGTTGGCACTGAGGCAACATAGTATATTTAGATGGATTTACACTTCATATGTATAGCTAGCTGCCATGTGAGCAGAAACTTGCATCATACAATGTTTGAAGACTAAACTTATTGATTATGTCTGGTTACAAATATAATTGTGTGCGCCTGAGGGATTAAATGTTTGGATTGTCTTATTAATGTGTGCTTTCATCATTGTTGCTCAATGAATTGTGCTATTTTGATATTAATTAGTAGCAAATTTCAGCATATATGAGTTGGTTTTGGAGGCATTTTAATAATGCCTCCATTAGTGTTTGAAGGCTTCTACAAAATGCCTTTAAAAAGTATTGTAGGCATTCAGAAAATGCCTTTATATGTTGATATTAGAAGGCATTTTGAAAAAATGCCTCAAAAGACCTTTTAAGTCCTGTTTATAGAAGGCATTCTCGAGTATGCCTAAAAATGTTTTTGAAGGCATTTTGATGACTTTTAAAGGCATTTTTAAACGCCTTGCATAGAGGGACATGCTGTAGTGCGGTATGATCTCGCTCGTGGACGCTACGCCACACCACTTTGACTTTTGGGTAGTACTCGTACTCGTACCTCACCGTGTGTTTGGTTGGAGGGACGGGTTCAACCCGTCCGGGTTCGTCCTCCTTTTTAGCTGTTTGGATGGGAGTTCAGGCTGGAATGGGTTGGACCCCGGAAGAATATTCCTCGGTTATGCGGGTTCGCTCCCTTCCTCAGAATTCGACGGACGGAGCGGTTCCAACTGGGTTCGCGTCGTTCACGTGCCTTCACTGTCACCACCTCATCCCTTCACCCCCCACGACACAACAACCTTATCCCTTCCCGGCCCGAAGTCGAGCCCTCCGCATCGCCACCGCCCGCTCGCCGCTCGGCGTCGCCCGGCCAACGTCGGAGCCGCCTCCCGGCCTTGGCACCGCGGCGTGCGGGTCCGCCACGGGTCCCGCGCTCCCGGCCTCGCCACCTCCGCCGGCCCGCCTGGGATTCGCCCGGCCAGAAGCGCCGCGCCGCCCCACCACAGTCCGCCGGCCGCCCGTCGCCTAGGCCGCCGGAGGAGACGCCCGCCCCGCAAGTAGACGCCCCCTTTCCGCCGCCGCCTTGCGGCGGCTGCGCCGCGCCGGCCGCTGCCGGCCTCGCCACCGCCGTGTCGCGCCGCCTCTCCGCCGCTCGCGCCACGCCGCGGCGGCCTCTCCGGCCGCGGGCGCCTCCGCCCCCACTTGGCGGCCGCGGCCCGCCCGCCGTCCCTCGGCTCGGCGGCGGGAGGATGGCGCCCGATCACGGAGGTAGGGGATGGCGCCGACAAGTGGACCACACACAGCGCCGAGGCGAATGAGAGGATGGCGGCGAGTTGGGCCAGCAGGCCGAGCGGGTAGCGGCCCAAAGGCCGAGAGGAGAGAGGGAGAATTGGGCCAACAGGCCGAATTGGGCCACCAGGCCGAAAATGAGAAGGAGGGTAACCTCACCAATTCAATGGAAAGGTGACCATATCCAGATTTTGATTCAATCCATCCAACCAAACAGAAAATGGGATGGATCCAACCTCATCTCATTTCTCCAACCAAACAGAAAACGGATCGAACTCATTCTCGCAACCAAACAAGTCAAGAATTGGAGCCATCCCCAAAACGTGGGTTGGAGCCATTCCAACCCACTGATCCCGCAACCAAACACACGGTCAGGTTTTTTGCATGGGGTTGGAAAGTACTCATACGTGTGCCTTTGCTGTAGCAGTACAGAGGCAGAGGTCTGGGCCTCTGGGGGTCTTGGCAATGGTGGGCTGGCTGTGAGCAGCCAGTGGCCAGCACTGTCTTGCAAAGCATGCAAAAGATGCCGCGATGATGGCGCAAAAGGATCTTTGCGTCGACGTCACCCAGATAAAGGCACCAGGGCATACAATACAGTACAGGTGGTGGACGCACGGGGGCTCCCAGCAAAAGCAAGCTACTACCACTAGCAATGCAGCTTTGAGCATCTCTCCTTTGTCTCGCAGTTTGAAGAGCACGAGAGGAAGAACAGGCGCACGTGCAGGCCTGGCCAGCATCACAGCACAGCGATCCGCCGCCCCGATCGGCCAGCCTCATCACGGCCTCACGAGAACGAGATGCATGCCGGCATGCCGCCGCGCAACTGATCGCGATCGCTGTGCTTTGATTTGAACATGACATGCGGCAGAGACGCAGGCAACTGCTGTTGTAGCGTCCGGCCGTCGTCGTCGTAGCAGCGGCCGGGGTGCAGGGGGTACAGCCGTACGTACGTTACAGGGCCGCGCGCGCGGCAAGGGCTAGCTACTGCACCCAGACGACGCGGGCATCACACGGGCACAGGAGCTTCGCCGTACCAGTGTCTGCTTGGCGATCCTGGACTATCGGCAGACCGACGACTGGTCACTGCCTCGATCACTGCTGGATGGTGATCATGGAGATGCCCCGATCACTGCTGGATGGTGATCATGGAGCGGGTTGCCCTCCATCAGCTGTTTCCCGGTCGCTGGTGCAAAGTCAACTCAGTCGGCTGGCCGGCCGGCCGAGGTCGCTCGCTGTTGCCTTTACCCCCTCGTGTGTGCATGCGTGTGGCACAGTGGCGGAGCTGGCTGCAGACTCTGAGGAGACGTGGAGTACCATGCGGCAGTGGATTTGCCGCCGGTACCCCCGGCCCCGGGCGTTTGGCCGCGCCCCCAGCTCCTGGAAACCATCATCGTTTTATTTTCCGAGACCATGAAGTTGAAGTCCTCGACTTCAGTCTGACGATGAGCGTGGCACGGTAGCAGTAGAAGACTCGGGATTTGGATCGGAGCCTAGCGCGGCGCTAGTGTTGAATTTCCCTTACTACAGTACGTACATAGGAGTAAGTTTTTTTTGGGAAGGTGGTAACTCGGTCGATCGGGTTGAAATACATAACATGACACGGTAGTGGTATAGTGGGCACTCGGCACTCTGGCGTGTGTCTTACAAAGCTGCAGCTTCCATGGGAAAGGCGCGGTGGTGCATAGTGACGCCACAAACACAGTGCAGTGCTCCCATATGCTCCCATCATATCTGCCTAGCGGTTGTGTTCTACTGTGGTGATTGGTCAATAAGGGATTAAGCGAGCGAGTATTGTAATGGGTATACTTTTTGGAGGCTCTCGGGTGTCACGTAGCTGTACGAATCCTGAGTTTGAACAACAAAAAGAAAGGAAGGAGAGAGCCAACGGGCCCAGCCCAATCATGCGAATTTGAACCGCAGCCAACGAGCCAACCCAGGGTCCGGTCCGCGGAGGGAAATCCTCGGATGATCCATGGGATTCCGCACCGCCCCGCTTTTTGGATGGGATGGGTTGGGTTCCCCGTGCGGGCGAGTGCGTCAGCACGTGCGTGCCATACGCCGAGGAGGAGCCGGGCCCTGAATGCCCGCGCCACCAATCAGCGCCCGGTCAACCTGCCTGCTGGCCGCCTCGAGGTGCGCGCGCGCGCGCGCAGGGACCAGGGAGCGATGCCAGCCCGCCTCGCCTCGCGTGCGCCGGCCGATCCACCACAAACTTTCTGTATCTTATCCCTCACGGGCTTCACGGCCCACAACGAGGATCTGTCATCTGTGTAGCACGCGGACGCATCGGTGAACGCTGGAACGGGCCCGGGCAACATTTGGAACGACAAGTTCCTGGGCTACATTTGGAACGGAACTCTTTGCGTGGGCTCCGATGGTGTGGATCGAAACGGGCCGGATGTTTCGTCGAGTCGCCTACCGAAAACGAAAGGGAAACAAAAAGGGGTCCAATTTATCGCACGAGCCATCGAAGTTTAAGGTTTATCTTCGATCTTGGCAAATCAAACTCTAAAAACAGGCAACTTATCTTCTTGCTTTAATTCTCAGAAAAATCGTGTGCTGCATTCATAAAAAAAATAAGAATTGTTTGCACTATCTCTCTGCGCCAGTTATAAGTGTTTGTTTCAGGCGATTGTTTCCTTCTTTAGTTCAAAACAACAAAGGTCTTTAATGAAACATGCCTGTGAAATTCTACATATCATGACAAAATTCATAGATATTTAATGGAAAATGAGAGATCCAGTTAAAATATTTTGATAAAAAGAAAACATCACTATTAGCTTACATAAAATGAAGACGAAAAAAATATCTAGAAAAAAGATGAATGGTACTTAAAACATTATTCTAGCTAGAGCTAATATTATGTGTCACTAAAAATTATGTGGCACTAAAGAACATTACTTATTTTCATTGTTCTTTTAGTGCATCTTTCCCACTTTCCTAAGCTTTCATTGTTTATTTTTGCAATACGCCGCATCAGACACACTTTCAGGTATTGCAAAACTCGTATAGGATATGGTGGGATTGAGCCTCACACTCTTATCCTCTCATGCGCAATCCAAGCAAACCTAAATTTCTGTCCTAAATCCCTACCTCTTTTTACATAATGTGCTTGGTGTTGGCCCTAAGATGCCCTTCATAACGCCTTCTACCACAAGCACAAGACAGGCTTGTCCCTGTAACCGAGCAAAATAGGCCCAACTACTTGAGCCTATTATTGGACATTGATAAGAAACCTATGAAAAAAATTCTTGGTCATAGCCCGGTCTTAAAGGATTTCTTTGAATCATTTTCCAACTAAAAATAGTGTGTGGCTCGACCCAAGAGTAGCCTAACTATGTACATTGAATGTTATTAGGCACAAAGACAATACCCAAAAAATCATAGGCTTTTTTTGACCCAAGCCATAGAACTCTTAAGTCTATTCCACGATATGTATCTTGTCACCCCATCCCTATTATAGTTGGGAAACATTTGTACTTATCCACACTTTAACCTCTACCTAATTTCCTCCCTCTACACCATCAATCACACTAGGGTTCATCCACAATTTGCTACTAATAGTACATGTCAATTTTCTATCAATAATGCTAGATTTGCCTACAATTTATGTGATTTATGTCTTGTGAATGTAATCATGAACTTATGCCAATCCGAAAGTGGCCAATGAAAATAAGGAATGATCCAAAATTTAATTCATTTTTTAGAGGGGTAAATGTGCCTGTTCCATGACAGCAACATAACAACTCACTAATGGAAGTGGTACCAAAGCAACGAAAAATAGAGGTAGTGACACTAGAGATAAGTTAAGATTTTTTTTCAGTGGTGCAAGGAAGTAGCGCACACACATTATTCATTAAACAATAGTAACATAAGTTACTAGCAATCATACCATGCACCACAAAATTTTTAGCATCAGTCATATTTAGGTTTTGGATGATAGTTGAGCTTTATCAAGGATAAGCACCTTTCCCTTATGGTCCTCATGGCCATTCTTATCAGCCATCCTGATTTGGGCAACTCCCTACATGAACCATGTTTGGCCTTCATCGATACAAGTTCACCTCATTATCATTCCTTTCTTGTCTATGTTTTTTGGTAACTTGACATATCGTGTTGAACCTTAGCAAGAGAATGATTTGACCTTCTAGCTAACATGAAGCTTTACACTCAAACTAGGCCTTAGAGTCTCAACCCTTGCCTTCTTACTCTTCCAATGCAAGGCCTCTTAACTTAGTCCATGCCTCACCTAGTGTAGTTTTACTTCTGCCTCTCAAGCTTTAAAACCTCAACACCCAAAGTCCCTAAAAAGCCACTCCAACAAGTAAGTTTAATCTGAGTCATTTAGTTTGCTTAACCTTCGCACTGTACCCTTGAGGCAACCCTTTGCTTAAATAGTCACATCCCTTTCATGACCCTCATTTTAACCACCAATCCTTCACCCTATAACCCCGAATCCCTCTTGAATTCATCCCTTGCAAATTATACCTCTCTTTGTAGCTCCAAATTAAATATAAGAAGTTGCCCTATGCTACCTTGACTCTCGTCCTATGTTCATGAAGCCCTTCTTACCTAGGGCTACACTCTCTTAACTAGTGTTCTGAGTCAAGCCCAACACCCTAAACCCTTGAAATCCTAACTAAGTCTGGTAAGTACCCCTCTACCAAATAGTGCACGGGAGTGCTTATGCCAGCCACCCCAGTCATCTCGAGTGTAGTGGACCACCTAAGGGGCAACTAGACAATTTGCCAGAACACCAGTGACCCATCGCCATGCAAATGTGAGGTATCGACACATCACCCACCATATTTTATGTACCATTCATCTCCACTCATTCTAGTGTCTAACTGATGTGCTCAAAAAAGAGTCCCCTATACTTGGTTAGGATTTCCTATACAAGGAATTACTTATCGAGACTATCTCTTAGAGAAGTGTTCATTGAGATCCTATCCATACCAGTCATTCACTTAATAATCACACCTTTGATGTATGTGGAGGTCTTGTTATTCTTTTTTTTTTTGCGAAACGAGGTCTTGTTATTCAAATGCATGAAATCAATATTCTTGAAATATGAAGACATAGAGATGGTTCTTTTGTTCGAGATACACCCATTGTACATTTTAGACGAGAAGAACAAGAAAATTAAAGGGTAAAGAATGTGAACAAGTTAATTATCCAATGAACAAGTTGGAGTTTCTCAAAAATAGATGCAATTGGGCAATAGAGTCGATTTAGTTTCATTGTCGATTAGACATTAGAAAATGTGAAGATTCATGAGTTAACAAAGTAACACATCGATCAAAATGAAAGAAATGATAGCTCAAGATTGTGTTGTTCGTTGAGATTTGAATAGGTGAGAACGAGCAAACATTGAATAGTTAAATTCTATTTCTTAGTTTTTGCGTCAAACTCATGAACTTGTGAAAAACAAACAAGATGGCATGCTCACACACATTAATTCACTCCCCGAGCATAGCCTTATAGGCTAAAAATGATTGTTTTACAATCAAACATATGTTGCTCTCAGCGTCATGCTCACTCGTGATTGGTTGTAATGATGGAAATAGTTATGCATGATTGGTTGGAGAGATTGTCTAGCGTTATGCTACCACCCGATGAGTAGCACGCTATCGCACTCCTTTCAGCTCTCACCAATTTATGTTGTCACTCTAGTCACTAGGTGTCCATATGTCAATGCATGTAGCAATACATATTCCTCTTTCACTCTCCACTACAGCGGTTGAAAGGTGAAACTCGCAATGATCTCCAATCATGACGTTGACCTTGATGGTCCTTCCCCTTTGTGACAACCCTAGAATCCAAAGGTGGAAAGTAGTCGAGTGGGTATAGGGTTTTTGATGGAGTCATCAGTGGTGGTTTTCGGCAGGTTGTTGTCCCTCCATGCCGCCGACGTTGTGCCGTAACCTAGAGTCCAAATGTGGAAGTAGCCGAGTAGGTATAGGGTTTTTGATGGATTCGTCAGTGGTGGTTTTGGCAGGTTGTTGTCCCTCCAAGCTGCTGATGATGTTTAGTAACTTATGTGACCGTATCCTCGTGGGGTACGTTTCTTCCCACAACTTGAGGTGCTAGTTCATTTCCCTTGCTCGGTACTGCTACCTTGTCGTCATGTGTTGCTGATGATGGTTTTTTTACCCGACGATTGGAACGTGAAGGTGTCGGTTACTTCTTTCCGTAGCAAGGCAATGACGCTGCCCTAGACCGTTCGACATGTGTTGCCGATGACGATTGTCTCACCCTATGGTTGGAATGTGAATGTGTCAGTTACTTCTTTCCTTAGGTGGCCTCCCTAAAGTCTAAAGGTGGAAGTAGCTGAGCAGGTATAGGTTTCTTGATGGTGTCATTAGTGGTGGTTTTGGCGGGATGTTGTCCCTCCAAGCCGTTGACGACACCCTACGTGTTGTAACCTATATGACGATATCCATGTGGGGGTGCGTTTCTTCCCAAAACCTAGGCTGCTACTTCATTTCCCCTTCTGGGTACTACTACCTTGGGTTGCTATTTCAGTTCCCTTGCTGAGTACTGCTACCTTGTCGGCATGTGTCGCCAATGGCTATTACCCAGTGATTGGAACTTGAAGGTGTCAGTTACTTCTTCCTTAGAAGCAATGACCTTGCCCTAGGCCTTTCGACATGTGTTGCTAATGACGATTCTATCACCCTATATGGTTAGAACATGAAGGTGCCAATTACTTCTTTCCTTAATTAGCAAGACGATGGCCTTGCCCTAGGCCCCTAGGCCGTTCTGGATGCAAAGTCACACTGTCCTTGAAAGTGATGTCACATGTGTCGGGAAAAACACTGTCGTCAACTGTGGGATCATATGTTCGCCCTCGCCCTCAGTGCTTAACTCAAAGGAGCTCGCCGACTGTGGGACAACATCTATGCGTGTCCCCATTACTTTACTTCTACTAGCTCTCATAAGGTGACACCATCCTTGCAAGGTTTGAAGGGAGGTGAAACATAAGTTTCAAAGCTTAAAGAGCTTTGTTGAAATTTGGGATTTGCATGAAAGAAGTAACATTTGTTCAGTCAATTACTATATACCATCTGATGGAGATCTAACTTATCTAAATTCACACAAAGAAAAGACATATCAAAGGACCCAACAAGTCACCTGAGTTTTAGGATAAGTGTTGAAATTTTGTTGTTCTCAATGTGTCTCTCCGTGTATATCGGGTTGTTAGTGTCAGTTCTCAATAGTGGCGTGGAGTACTAATAAATCCAACGCGGTTGCCCTTAAGAAAACAAAATCTGACGCGGGTACATGCAAGTAAGTAATCGGATATGCATTGTGATAATAACTAGTAATCAGATCAGATATACTTGGATGGCAGTTGCAGTTGGCAATGCAAACGTCCATGACACGTTCATTTTTTCATGGCTTTACCTGTCCACTATGCAAGCCATCTGTCCTCGCCGTTTAACCCACGTAGCACCTGGCCAGCATCAGCAATCCATCGCGACCTCCATAAATCCACGACGCCCCCCAGCGCGTCCGGCAGTCCCCTCAAGATCAGCAACAGCATTCCTCTGAGCGAAGCCAGGAGCGGCGAGGTGGGGCGCGGCGTCGCTCCAGCAGCAGCAGCAGCAGCAGCAGAAAGAAAAAGGTCAGTCAGAGTCAGGTGAGGTGCTCACCGTCGGACCATTCCCGGCCAACCTCTCCGTTCATCTCCATGCCGACCTGACTCATCAGTATGTATGATAAGATCCATGTGATCCCGAGCCTAATCCGAACATGTCCCCTTTCCTGCGCAGCTCCCGAGAAGGAACCAAACAAAGCCACGCACGCACGAACAGTCGAACACACCTCACAGTCGCCACCCACCCCGTCCTTGTCCTGCCTTTTCCCCGGCGAGTTGATCCATCCGGCACCCGAAAGCTTTGCTAAATTTCACGTGCCTCGCCTTGAGTCGTCCCTAATCCAAAGATGCCTTGTTCTTCCTCCTAAAAAAACACAAAGATCCTGACTTTCCTTGGTGCCAGCCTCCTTTTCCATCCCCCCCCATCAATCGAACTGTTGGGAGCTCTTCGCTGTCACTCCATTCCGCGCTCGCTCTTTTTTTAGCATTTTCCGTGGGCTCTCGACTCCTCCGAAAATCAAGCCTTTAGTTTGCTTTTCTGTCTCCTGCTGATTGTTGGTGTCCCCGGATCCAGGATTCTTGATTTCATCCTCGGGGGTTGGGACCATGGCGGCAGCTGCGCTGGCAATGGCAGAGAAGGTGGTGGCCGACCTCCGGGAGAAGTGTGTGACGCCGCCGTCGATGCTGCGCGAGGTGGCGGCGGAGATGGCCCGCGAGATGGGCGCGGGACTGGAGAAGGAAGGCGGGAGCAAGGTCAAGATGCTCCTCTCCTACGTCGATAAGCTCCCCACAGGGTTTGTAGCTGTCTTTCTTGCTTTGTTTTGTCTGATCAGAGGATGATTTCGCGATCTGTTGCTTGTTTGGTAGTACTAGTTCAAGTAAATAATAAACAATTGCAGGACAACAGGATGTTAAATAAACAATTACAGGACAACAGGATGTTTTAAGGAGCTCGTTCAGGAAACAGTATTTTCTAGGAGCCCATGATGTGTCTCTTCTATGCTCATCATCACTGTTACTGAGAGGATATGAAATACCGACATGTTTATTTATCTGATTTTTTGGTGATAATTTGTATGAGTAAATCTGAGCGTGATATACTTGCAGAACACATTTGGTCATCATATGCAATAGCTTTTATGTCTGATAGCTTAAAAGGATTAATCAACTGTACAGTAATTTATGTAAGCTTCAAGCTACCTGTTGGACATAGATATGATCTAAAGATAACCGTTGTCAAGAGGCAATTTATCTATCTTCAGCACAGCATTACAGTATTTTACTATTGTACTTACTGACTTTAGGAGAGAGGAGGGATTATTCTATGGATTGGACCTAGGAGGAACGAACTTCCGCGTCTTGAAAGTGGAACTAGGTGGGAATGAGAAGCATGTTGTTGACCGTGACTCCAGAGAAGTTGGTATCCCTCCACATCTGATGTCAGGGAAATCCTCGGTAAGTATTCCTCCACATTTGATGTCTGGGAGCTCCCTGGTAAGTATGGACGTCCATAATCCAGTTAATGCGGTTTATTTTAATCTGACAATATGCATTTACAACATCCTAGGAGCTTTTTGGTTTCATTGCTTCTGAATTGGCCAAGTTCGTTAATGATGAGGAGAAGTGCACTAACATTTTGAATGGAAAGAAGCGAGAATTAGGCTTCACATTTTCTTTCCCAGTGAAGCAGCGTTCTGTTGCTTCCGGTACGCTTGTCAAGTGGACAAAGGCATTTTCCATTACTGATGCTGTAAGTATTGATGTGCCCATCAATAAGCCCAACTTGTCTGTGTCCAACATAGAAGGTTATGTTAACTGCAGCTTCTCAAAGATCCTGTATTGCTGCTCCATTTATGGTCATAGTGATTTTTTTCCTGAAGATATTTTTAGTAACTTTGTTTTATTGGATTAATCGTATGCACTGAATGTTTGTTTATTGAAAACCTTCCGCTAAATTGATGTTTCTATGGAATCAGGTAGGTGAAGATGTGGTGGCTGAACTGCAGACAGCTATGGAGAAGCAAGGTCTGGACATGCATGTTGCTGCATTGGTGAGTGTCGACAGATTTTTTTTATACTTCATCACTCTTCGATAAGCAACTTGCGATTTTAGCAGATCTTGTGATGAAACAGATTAATGATGCTGTTGGGACTCTGGCTGGAGCAAGGTACTCGGACAAAGATGTTGTCGCTGGTGTAATATTTGGCACGGGCACAAATGCAGCATATGTTGAGAAGGCAAATGCTATTCCAAAATGGGAGGGTGAGCTGCCCAATTCAGGAGACATGGTAAGATTTGAGCCTTCAAGACCACATCATTTTTACTAAATCTAGCAGTACTTAAAGAATGAGTGCAGGTCGGACTGTGCTAGTTTTTGTTTAGACAAAAAATGACTTTCCTGTATTTCAGGTCATCAACATGGAATGGGGTAACTTCTGCTCAGCCTATCTCCCCATCACTGAATATGACCAAGAATTAGATAAGGAGAGCTTAAATCCAGGAGAACAGGCAAGTTTCCATATAGAAGATATATTCTGCCGTTCATACTGTTGGTTTCTCATGTGGTTGTCTTGCTTTCGATTTCTTTCAGATTTACGAGAAGTTGACATCAGGAATGTATTTAGGCGAAATTGTAAGGAGGGTGCTCCTTAAAATATCACTGCAGTCCGCGATTTTTGGCAATATTGACCACACTAAGCTCGAAACCCCTTTCCTTCTGCGGTATGTAGACTGCTTGGCTTCTTTGTAGTTGCACTCTTTATATTAAAATCAGGAAGTAGATTGTGAAGCATTGGTTTCAATTACATGCTTCCATTGGCCGTTCATCATGTTTTATTATGTTCTAATGGAACAGATCATCGTGGATTGTAGTGAAATACTGTCAAAATTCAAATTCAAGCTTGAGTTATGCTAATAAATCTAGGTTTATGTGGTTCACAGGACTCCACATATTTCTGCAATGCACCATGATGAAACACCTGATCTGAAGATTGTGGACGAAAAACTGGAAGAAAACCTAGAGGTATGTTGGCATTGTGACCATTGTGGTGCTGTGTCATAATGAGGTATACCTGAGCGGGTTTAATGTCTATTTGCAGATTAAAGGCACATCCTTGGAGGCTCGAAAATTGGTGGTTGAAATTTGTGACATTGTTGCAACAAGAGCAGCTCGGCTGGCTGCTGCAGGGCTTGCAGGGATCCTCATGAAGCTCGGGAGAGATTGCAGTGTCGAGAATCAACGATCAGTCATCGCCATCGATGGAGGATTGTTTGAGCATTACACCAAATTCAGCCAATGCTTGGAGACCACACTGGGTGAGCTGCTAGGAGACGAGGTGTCGAAGGCAGTGGCCGTCAAGCATGCAGGTGACGGTTCAGGAATAGGTGCTGCCCTGATTGCAGCTTCACAATCTCAGTACAAAAATGACTTAGTGGCCGTCAAGCATGGAGATGACGGTTCAGAAATCAAGCATGCAGATGACAAGCATGAAGATGGTAAAGGAGTCAAGCATGCGGATGAAGTTTCAGGAATAAGTGCTGCCCTGATTGCAGCCTCGCAACCTCAGTAGAGAAATGTCCTCGAAATCTCAGTAGAGAAATGTCGAGTGATATAGTAGTATCTGGCTATCTGCCATGGGTACTTACCATTGATGTAGGAAAGATTGGCTAAGCAAGTAGCTATAATTTCTTTCCGACATCTTAACAGCCCAGCATCTGCAGTTAGCATGCTGGAGCTGGTTGCAATCTGTAACTTAAATGAGGCTTGGCAGCTGGATGCAATCTGTAACCAAAACGAGGCCTGGCGAAGTGCTGTTCATAGTAAATAACAGCGGAGTTGCAGTTGTCTCCTAATCTAACAATCCTAAAACTTCTGAATGTTTAACTATTATTAGAGCTTCTTTTAACTAATACGATGATAATTATACGGATTTAGCAACGGATTTTGGAGAACAGTTAACGCTGGCAAATGGACCAAGTTTTTTTTTCTATAAAAGGAGCAATATGCCATTTTGGATTAACAAGAAAAAGGAGAGAATATTCCTTATTTGCTCAAAGTTTCCAGAGACATACTAGTCTAGTACAGCTCAGGACGACTGGTCAGTCTCACAAATATAGAGAGCCAGCTAACATGATCACTCTTCCATATCATCACCAACGGTAGCCTCAGTATTCGGTCTCAATGGAGTGATTTTCGTTGACAATACCTCTGCAAACAAGAGAATATGTTAACTGCTCACATGCCTATATAAAGTGCAAATGGCGCAAATCATAGTTCTTACCAGTCTGTCCTTGGGCAAAGCTGTATCCCTTGGAGCTGAGTCCTTCGATATAGCAACTCGTAGTTCCTAAAATATTCAGTTTTACCCTGGTAACATCAACGAGACACTTGTTAGAAAAGGCTCGAGGCAGTCTCAAACATTCCCAACCCCTATTTAGGTCCATAGATTACACCTATTTAAGTTAGTTTCTCAAATTGTGGTTTCCTTTTTAATAAACTTTACCAAACTTCAGTATGGGCACCACATAGAATGCATCATATTTCAGTACAAATTTTTAGACTGCATTATATTTCAGTTCAAATTTTAGAAGTCAAAACTCAATATATTTCAGGATGGAGGGGGTAATAGCTCTAGTAAGGCAACTATATTCATCAAACGTGTCACATCCATGCTATAAGACTATAAGTTATCACAGCTCAAACAAAACCATAGCAAATTTCTCTGTGATACTATTGATCCTTAAATTATAAGCATTTTGCTTCCTTTGTTTCTCGCGGCTTTGAAGCAAGAGATCTTTTTGTAATCGCTTTTCATCGCCTCTCATCGCCTTCCTCAAATTACTAATTTTATTTTAAAGGATATTTTAGTCTTTGCGTAAGTCAAACCCCTCCCCCACCCAGCGCCCCCTCCCCGATCCTCACACCTGGAACGCCGCCGCCGCCGCCCTCGCCCAACGCCGCCGTCGTCCTCGCCCAGCGGCGCCGCCACCCCGCCCTCGCACAGCGCTGCCGCCACCCCGCCCTCGCACAGCGCCGCCGTCGACCTCGCACAGCGCCGCCGACGCCGATTCTCCCCAAACAGCGAGTGGGTCTCCTCCGCCGACGCCCCCGGCTGCGTCCGCGTCTGGGGCCGCTACGGCGACCGCGCGCTCGTGTGAGTACTGAGTACAGACTTTACGTGCTCTTTCTCTCTCTACCTTCCTTCTCGCCACTGCAACACCACGAAAACAAGATTGTTCAGAATTACTAAATGAATTAGACGATGCCAAGAGCAATTATTCAGTTTGGTTGGTTCGATGGATGGATGGATGGATGGATGGATGGATGGGGCAGTGCTAACTGTTCAGTTAATCATTCAGTTTGGAACTGCCTTTAGTAAAACCGATGGAATTTAGTGATAATTCAGCATGTTGTCTACTAGCTCGGTTTAATAATCCATCATCATCTGTTCCTTTCCAGCAAGTTTAACATTTCTTTTCTTCTCCGAAAAAGAATTAGCATTGCTGTCAGATAATGCATGGATCAGTTCGGTGCAGTTCTACATTCAGATTAATTTTTCAAAAGCTGTAGGTTTGTTTCTGTATACTAATTATATGCTCCAGTATGGCAAACTGAAGCTGACACACTAGAATCAGACGAGCTGTAGATTTTTCAAAAGCTGTAGGTTTAGTACATAGATGCTCTGTCCTGCACCTGCTCCATGCATTCAAAGTAGAATGTTCATATTGATTCACATGCTTTGCACATTTCGCATGCACTTCTTTTAGTTGTCATTCATTATTTATTTATGCATCATCATGTAGCAGTATTTACTTCTGGCACCTGGGATACATATTTCACATTTTTCAGTTACCAACTCAGTTCAGTGCTTCATCTTTCAGTGTTTCATCTCAGTTTAAATGTAGCTTTAGAGAGAATATATGTTAACCTGTTCTAATGAAAGTTTTATGTTTCAGGAGGAAATGGCGGATATTGATATCTCAAAATTTGCAAATCCTTGACATTCCCATATTTGATATAACTGAGATTTCTTTACAAATGTCTAGGTTAGAATTGGAACCATTACACATCTTGATATGTGCAAATATTCTTTTCTTATTATTCAGTTCTTGTAAAATGGTTTTTATATAGAGTTGATAGCTGTCAGGATGGCTTTTATATAGAGTTAGCAATATAATGCATGTGCTGACCTCACTCCTATTTCGAGTATGAAATGAGATGGTTCAGTCCAGTATATTTTTACACGTCCTAGAAATAATTTTGTTGTGAAAGTACCCTTCAGTATTGCTGTTTGAAGTTTCAGGACATATGAAAGTAGCTTCAGGATGGTGCTCAGTTGCTTCCATCTACTTTGAGCCTGAATCTGCCTTTTGTTTTACCTTTCAGATGGGAGAACACATGTCTGGGAGTAAACAACAAGATACGGTACCTGAAAAAGTCGCAGTTGTTGTTTTTTCTCTATGGATTATGTTACCATTAAGTTTTCTAATGGTCTTGTATTAGATTATCTTTGATTGATCACTATTCTCTTAAGAACAAAACTCACGTATTTGAACTACTTGTGTGTCTGCCTGTCTGGTTTGTTTTGCTTATCTCTATACTGAACTGCTCTAAATTTGTTCAGAGATGAAGTATACCTAAACCTTTTCTTCAGCATTTGCTCCTGTGCATCAAAAGCAAGTTGGACAATCCCATTTTAGTGAAACGAGTGTTAGGCCTTCAGCAGACTCAGTGCATTGCTGATGCTGTCAGTGCTCAAACATTTTGACAGTTTGTTGCAAAACGCAGAGGTCTTCAGTTTTGCATCTACTTTGTGGAACAAACATCTAAGATTTTTCATGACTCGAAAAAGGATCTCTCATGAGTCATGCCGTGAGAACACACAATTATTATGTAAAACTGTCATGACTCAAAAAAGCATCCCTCATTTGTGTCAAGTTTTTCATTTTGGTTCCCCATTTATTGTTACAAATCGAGTGTAATTTGATTGATTGGGGCCCTAAACAAATTGAAGTGAAAAACTTATGTACTACAAAGTTTGTAACTTTTTGAGATCTACAACTTTCGTTTTGGTAGTTTCTCCATCCAAGGTCGTTTGCAAAATTTGAATTTCAAATTTACGAAATTCAAACATACTTTTTACCTCTTTTTGACAACAAACATACTTTTTACCTTGACAAGATGATTTCAAATAAAATGTTGTCAACTAAAAGGTTCCATAATTTTTCAAGATCTACAACTCTTATTTTGGCTGATTTTCTATCCGATGTCATTTGAAAAAAATTGAATATTAAATTTTAGAATATTCAAGTATAGTTTTCCATGACAGGTTATTTTAAATCAAAAAGTTGCCAACTATAAAGTTTCATAACTTTATAATATCTAAAACTATTATTTTAGTCATTTGTCCATCAAACGAAGTGATAGTATGGTTATTCATAAATTTTACAAATCTCTCATATGGTTCCATAGGGATCCATAAACTATAAGAGAGATATGTAAAGTTTGTGAATGATATTACTTTCACTTTGTTGTGTCAAAAAATGGCCAAAATAAGAATTGTATATCTTGAGGAGTTCAACAACTTTTATGTCCATGAGTTCTTTAGCGGAAATCATTTGATGTTTCAAAATGTTATTTGAAGGTATCATTTTTTAAATTTGAATTTTTGAAATGTTTACAAGAAAAAACGACCACAATAATAACAACAAAAACATAACAACTTGATAGATCGTGATTTTAGAAAATTTCAGAAAAAAGAACCATCACATTTGGAGCTAGTATGAGGAAGAAAGACTAGTTATAAATTTTTGAAACAAATTAAAAAGAGAAATTAGAGTTCTTCACCAATTTTAGCCACAAATTGAAAACCAACAAGACAAATTGTATTTATAAAGTTACCTTAATACCCTTGATTAGAAAAAAGAACTATAAAAATGCAATTAGCCATCCTTTATTTGGCATCGCCTCCCTTCAGTTTTGGAGGCGATGGGAAGCGATTTAGCGCATATGGCCCACCGGTCATAGACACAACAATCGTCTCCCATCGCCTCCCTCCCATTGCCTCCCATCGCCTTTGGTCTTTCTGGCCGTCGGATCGGTCGCTGTGAGCCGTCGAAATTCCCCACAAGTATTGTAAAAAATCTCACAGATCACTTCCCTTCTATACGGTCTAACACTCCACAGATCTTGGCATTTTAAAAACTTACAGCTCTTATCAGATATAGCCATACCTTGGTAATTACACAAATATCAACATGTCTACCAGCATACGATTCAATGAACATGCCAGCACAGGTAGCTTTAAATACAAGTTGTATTGCCTGCTCCCTCTGTACAATGAGAAAATTGAAGTCAACTAGTCAAGAGTTCCAAAAAAAGTTTTCAAATAAAAAAAATGTATAAATATGGATCATATTGTTTGGCTTATATGAAAGATGCGACCAAGTAGGCCACTTTAATAAATGAACAGAAACAATAACATTATGACTTTAATAGAAAAAGGAAATATATAGGAAAACACATTCTGCATAACCTCAAATGCAGTGGCACTTACTGTGAACCCTTCTTTGTACTCTGCTTCTAAAATTGACATTGCAGCAAGGGACCCAGAACCCATTGTGACAAAAGGTAGCGTGTCTGTTGAACCATGTGGATAAACCTGTGTGTACAATGAAGCCAATGGCATCATGTTTTTTTCTTCGTTGAGAATCATGCAAATAAATATTACTCACTGTGTGTAGATGTGGTCCAGTACAATCAACCCCACCAAGAACAAGGGCAGCGCTAACATGACCTTGATATCTTCAATAAAATGACAGACCAAATTACATGTCAGCTCCAGACTAAAAGTCCTAGTACTACTACTCAATATATGCAAGATTTTGGGGTGAGGGACGAGGATACCTAAAAAGGTGCGACTTTAGAAGTGTAAGAGTTGTTACAACTCTTGATTCACTACCAGTTGCATGACGGTGGATCTGCAGCTCGGAGCTAACCATATCTAGGAAAAGTGGGTATAAGGATAATCCTTTTGTTAAGGATGAAGGCTCAACAAGCAAGTGTGTGGTATGATTAATATTACCTGTTACAGCCTCTGTATCAGCAGCAGTTCCTGCTCCACAGCAACAGATATTTGGTGCCATGTAATGAATTCTCTCATAATTTTTGTCAGCAACTATAGGCCCCTCAAGTTGCCCTTCTGTGTCTGCACCAAGAACAACACCATCCTTGCAACATACAAGGATCCAAATTATATTTGACAACGTCATTAACTTACCATTTATCAGGCATGTATATGCCAGTGGCTAGAAACAAAATGTGCATGGAAAGAGCAATCAAACAATCGATAACAACTAGCCATTCCTGCCTTAAGCACCATTGTAAGTAAGATGTTCAAATATATTAAGTTACCAATATAAGATTTGGTGAAGGTGGCTTAAATGACAGACCCCTAAATCTTATAGGACCTCAATTGCAGAAGGACCTATTCTTGCTAAATGGTGTCGTTTAAGATGAATCTACTTCACTTCTCCTTTTTTTTTCAGATGAGGTTCTTCTCTAATTTCCTTGAGATTTGTTCAGGATGAAAGTTGCTTGAAAAACACTAAACTTGATCAAATGTGGGCTAGACTTTTTAAAACAGCTCAACTTTGCTGTTGGCCTAAAAAGAGCAAACGCAAGGCTGCACTAATCAAACCTTATCACACAGCTAAACATCCACTAATGTATTTTTTGGAGTTTTATTAATTATTATCCGCTACTTTTCTGGTTATGGAATCTGATTTCCACTGCTAAATCGCCTTATACAAAAAGTATGAGACAACAGATGCACAGAAAACATGGGATATCCCAGACATACCTTAAAAACTAGACCGACAATTGTAGTCCCTTTCTTCCTGAAAAAGGGAAGCTTGGGGCCTGTCTTCTCAAGCATATCGAACTTACGCTTAGCAGGGAAACCCATTGCCACCATCCTGCATATAATGACCAAAATCCTTCAGTAACCCTATTAAAGGCTTCCTTCTGGCATTGAGAAGTTAAGATGGCCTCAACTGCAAGTCTGCAACTACTAGAATGCTGCAAAGGTATCAAAACAAATTCCATTATAGCAATGGTTGTCGTTGTTTCTCTTGACGGAGTATATCTTTGTCCAAATTTAAACAATATATATATTAATTAATGTACGTCAAACAAGATGGGCAACCATCTCTAATTCCATCTCACCACCACTCCATTACTCTCGAAGAAGATGCTACATCAACTCAAACCGCTTATTGATGCACCTCCCAAACAAGATGTAACAACAAGTCTATGAACACAAATCCCATGTTACAAGTCTATGAACACAAATCCCAGCGATAACTGATAGTACTTTGCTTTTTTTCGCGTTACCCATTATTATTATACGAAAAAACAAATCGAACAAACTAGAAAAGGGTAACCCTTTGGAGTATCTAGGGAGTCTAAATCCTCCAGAGTCCAGAGCACAAAGAAAAGCAATCGAAGAAAGTTGGGTCCCCTGCTCCGCTTCCGCCAGATGAACACGAGACGGAAAACCGAAGCGCGGAACAGCACACGGCAAGGCAAAGTGAGAAAAGACAAACCTTTCCCCGCCGCTGCTCGCCGATCGAAAGGAAACCGCAAGGCGAAGGAAGCGAGATCACGAAACTATGATCGGAGAGGGTGCCGCGCGCGATGACGCACCTTAGCACGGAATCAGATCAGTTGTGCAGGCGCAATGAAGCAGCAGCAGCAACGAGCTATTCCTTCGCGCCGTCTCTGAGCGTGGCAGCCCCGACGGAGCACGGCAGGGCACCGCGGTTTGGAGAAGAGGAAAGAACCGGAGGGCGTGCGCTGGAGTCCTGTCAGGGTACGGATAGTTGGGCCGGGATAGTATGCATGTCGGCCCTTTATAAGCGGGCGAAGGCCGGAGTTCGATGAAGGAACCCGGCCCAGAGTCGTCTGCGATACAGAAAGATCACGGCCTTACTGCTGGACGGCGGCGCCCTCCGGTCCTCATCGGCACCGCCACTCGACGGCGGCGGCCACACCATCTCCCTCCAACGGCGCCGACCCTCCACGTCTCCACCTGCCACCAGGTCGGATTAGGCCCTTCGCCGTCTCGGATTCCCACTCTCCTCCCACCGCCAAGTTAGGTTAGACCTAAACCTTAAACCTTAAACCCCCTCTCTTCCCTCCCGCCGCCGCTTGTCCTTGGGCTCACCTCATTAATTGCTAATAGCATACCGATTTACTATTCGTCTATTACTCCTACTATGCAGGAGACGATGATGTCCAAAGAACATGATAGTGGAAACAGTGGCCTTGAGAATCAAGATCGTGGAATGGCCTCGAAGGACAGCAACGATGAATCACGCCAATGTGAAGATGGCCAGCGTGCGGTGCAGGTTTTGGCCATTCGTGCAAACTTCCCTATCTTTGAAATCATCGGCCATGACATGGAGCTTCAGCGGCGTATCTACGTGCAGCGCGAGGGGGAAGTACAAGAGGTATGAATTAGCTACTTTATATGAGATTTTTTTTTAGAGAAAAAACTTTATATGAGATTTTTTACGGTGCTTGAAAGGAACCGATGGTTCCTCCAGTTATTTTGTTTGTGGCAGGTGTTAATTAAAGGATTGTAATTAAGGATAGTTTAGTACTTTTTCTAACACAGATTCTCTCCCTGAACCCATGAACTGCTATTTCCAAAACAAAACACGAACTGCTCCGGGAGATCTAAGTCGTCTCCTTCGCTCCCAGCTCACCACCAAGCAAGTCGGCAGCGCCGCCGTCTCCCACCTCGTCGGCGGCCAGCGATGTGCTGGAAAACAAACACTCGATTCTGCAAGATCAAGCATAATCGAATCGTTCTGGCCTTTGCCACCTGAAGATCGGGCCATATTTCTTAACGAGGAGGCCGAAGACATCAGGCCCGTGGTGGACGAGAGCAGCGGGAGGTGCCCCACAACGGGCAACGCCAGCGGCCCCGACGGCCTGGCACGCCCCTGACCGCCCGGTGTGGCACATATATATGGCACAGGACGCCACCGTGGTGACGTACAGCAACCTGCTCACGTTGTTCCTGCCATCTCCATTTTCTTGAGGGCTTGAGGCACCTGCCATCTCCATTGATCTTAGCTTCCTAGGTGCTGTGCTATCTCTCCTGCGAATCCGCAAGATCCACAACTTTCTCTTGGGATTGTAGTGCCAGCGCCGGCGCGCGTCACGTTCGTCGCGGCCACCACCGCCGCGGACACACACACGGAAAAATGCCTCAGCGTCGCGCTTCTACCGTAGCCGCCGCGCCACCCCTGCCTCTGCCCGGCTCGCCCTTGCACTTCACGTGCCTTGCCGTTGCAACCTCGACTGCGGGAAGGATCCGGTGCACGGTCTCAGCATCCGTCGAGCTCCCACCGGCAGACCATCGTGCCCTGTTTCCGTGATTTGAGGATGAAGAACGTTCCGATATACGCAACTAATTCGTAGAAGCAGATCCTTTCAATTCAGAGAAACAACTCCTGTTTTAATTAGGAGAAGCAGCTTCGCAGATGTCAAAATACTGTTGTACCCTTTAAGTTTAATTTGAAACCAGTTCCGACCCACATGGTTTTTAGTTCCGACCAATAACTTAAGTTCCTCTCATCTGGTTCCTCCTATTTTTAAACAGTCGGATCTAATGGAATAGAGGGCTCACATTTTTCCAAGCGTGGTAAAAACTCTCACTTTATATTGTATCTACTATATATGCTTTATGTCTTGTACATATTGATTGATGCATATTGTAATAAATAAATTAAAACCCTTCACGTTCATGCTCGCAGGAGCAAGAGGGAATGGTCGATTTGGTGCCCATTGGGCCCCGTCAAATTTTCTCGGCTTATGGTTACTTCATGTTAAATGTTTATACTGACAAGTCTGGTCCTCACATCTTCGAAGACGGGTGGCCTGTTGATGACGAAGAAGAAATTGAGGAATACACACGGACCTTCTATGCGGACCTTGGCCGCAGGTTGGAGATCACATACTTGGTGATTCCTGATGCCATTGAGGCCAAGGCTGAGGTCAAGTTAAAATTGAAAGACCTTGGTGGTTCTAGAAGTCGTGCCGTTTATGGTACGATCAGGGCAAGCTCCGCTGACTATGGGAACAAAAGCGTCCACCTCTTCAGTTATAACCGAGGGATGAGCCTGTCCTTCCCCTCTGGCTCCACATCCGTTCTTCCGTTGACTCCGTCTATGGTTGCCGTGCCATGTTGTTGGCAGCTCAAACTCCACGTAGAAGTGGACCTGACAGTAATCACAACATGTGATAGTCAAGAAGAGCAGGACAAAAATTTAAAATTCAGTCTACAATTCACCCGTGAGATTGTGCGTCAAGAAAGAGAAGTCGATGATGATCTAGTAGAAGTTAGCATCAAGTGGAACCAGTATTTTTGATACTTAGTAACTGACACGTGATGGGGTGTCATAGTACTCGCAGCACCAAATCTTGAACTTTGTGTATGTTTGATAGATGAACTTATCTATTTCCTTTTCTGTTTGATCAATTCATGTTTTTATTTGAACTGAACTATTCGTGCAATTGGTTGAGTGAGTACCAAAAAGAAAGGTGCCCGCGCTGAGGCACATGAAGTTTGCTTGGGAAGGGCAATGCTGGACATTGACGTCTCAAAATTGTGAGTAATTAGATGCAAGCATGTTTGCATTACAACGCTTAACATGGTCCAATATGTGAAACTAGAGCACATTTTGCACGGCTAAGTATCATTGTGTGATTACTTTCGACTCCAGGTATACCCCTTAATTTTTTGTTGAGAATAAAACTTTGTGATCAAAAGCCGGACATGGCGAAGGTCGAGTTCCATGAAGGAAACGGGCCCATTGTCTGCAATAGAAGTAGAACGATCTCGGTTCGAACGATCAGGTTTGGCAAAACAGAGGTCAAGTTCAGATTTCAACTCTGAAATCGTTAGAACTCAGATCAACGCGTATATCACACTCATCATGTCCTATGTATGTATCAGTCAATGCTAAGGTCACGCGGAAACACTTCCTTAGTGAGATCAGCACAAACACACCGAAATTTGACGCGTCCAGTGCATACATACAGTTTTAATAAACCACCAAAATATACCCCAGAACAAAGACCATAGATTCATCTATATCTTCTATAAAGATAAGGCACACTAACTAATTCTCTAGCACCTCCTTAAGCCATATCACCATGTAGACCCCACTAAATAATTAGTTACATAGTTTAGATTTTTCTACTCTGCCACAACAATTAATAAGAGGCATCTATCTCTACCTCACCTCCACCTGCGTATAGAAGATGGACAACCGCATCAATGTATTTTTATTCACTAACATATATATTTAAAGTAGTAGATTTGGAGATCATTGCATCATTCACTGACATACTTACATACATAATGTTATTCGTTCGTTCGTATAAACAATATAAGTAGTAATTTTATCTGTATTCCTGCAGTAACGCGCGAGTATTCTCCTAGTTAACACCCAGGAGTAGTACGACCGCTAATCTTGCATTACATGACCTTACTTAATACCGTCATGACTTTGTTCCATATACTCTCTCCTCCGATCCCCACTTACTGGCACCCAACGCTGCTAGTACTATTAGCAGAAAGACAGGGAAAAAAAAAAGGCCGGGGACAGAACGCAGGCCGCTCCTCGTCTCCTCCACTTGGGACTTTCTACAAACTGATGATGATGCAGAGCACGGTTCAGCCTGATGATGATGCAGAGCACGGTTCAGCAGTCGCCTGCAGCACTCCTGACCTCTACTCTCAGGTGTCAATTCATTGGCAGATGGGGCCTGCGATGCCGAACGAAAGCGAGCACCCGGACTGAACGGACGGGGTTTACAATTTTGGTTTCCTTGTTTGGGCATTCTGGTGCTCCCCGTTCATGATGAGCATCAAGCTACAACCTACAAGGCTCAACCAACCGAAAAATGTCTTGTACCGGTGAATTAATCACCCTGGGCGTTGGGGTTTTATCCTTTTTTTTTTGGATCGGGTAATTCAGGCGATGAAAAATGTCACTTGATATGAACCCTGATAAAACACTACCCGCAAATTCAGAGTTGTGTATTCCCGATCTACCGATATTCACATAACTCAATAAACCGTACAGAATTGCAGCAGCTTTGTACCTAGCATTTCATTGAGAGAAATATATAAGGAAAACTTTAGCTACCAAAACCAAAGTACCAGTGCCACCTACTAAACAGAGTCTCATACACACATACTGATATAGTGTCATTCACAAACTCACGGTCAGTAAGACCGAAGACCACACAATCCACAGCCCCAACTGCAATCTGACATAGTGACATGAGACTATCCGCACTCATGAAACTCCATTTCCTTACTCCATATGTCCTAGTCATCAAGATTCTCTCCTCTATATAGGTTTCTTCCGCACTCATGAACCTCTATATCCCACACTCTATATTATGGGTCCCACATGTCATCAACTATTCCCCTCTCTCTCTCCTTTTCTTCTCCCCCTCCCCACCGGTGGCGCCCTCTTCTTTCTCTCCCCGCGCGCCTCGCCTCCTCCGCCCACCGCACCATGCCGGCCGCCCTCTCTCCTCTCCTCTCCGCGCGCGCGGTGGCTGGAGCAAGGGCCGGAGCAAGCTGACGCCCCGCCCCCATCTCCATCCCCGGCCGGCGCCCCTGCCCCATCTCCATCGCCGGCGCGCGCGGTGGCCGGAGCCGGGGCAGGCGGGCGGCGCGGCCGGTGCCTCTCACGGCCGGGCGGCGCTCGCGGCAGGCCGGCGAGGGTGCCCCGGAGGCAGCAGCCGAGGACGAGCGGGCGTGGCGGCCGTCGCGCTGCCGCTGCTCCTCGCACTGTAGCCCGCGCCCGCGACGGAGAGGATTCAGACGATGTGGTCGTGCGTGGACGGGGCTCCTCCGCCGCCGGCGAGGCCACGCGGGCACGGGCTGTCTCCGCCGTCATGCTCCTTGCTTCTTCTCCACCTCTGCTCCCCGAGCGCGAGGATGGGACTCCGCCGCCTCGCCTCTTTCTGCCGCCTCTCTCTCCCCACCCCGACGGCGAGCGTGGCTCCGGCGGTCGAGCGTGGCCTCGGTCGGGCCAGCGGGCGGACCAGCGCGCAGCTCCGTCGGGCGCGGCGAGTTCCGGCCACGGGCGAGCCCCCTGCGCCCCTCCTTGCAAGCCGCGTAGGCGAGCTCCGGCCGCCGTCGGTGCTCGCGGGGAGGACGGGGAGGACGGGCAAGGAGCACCGCATCTCGGGGCGCGCGGTCTCCTCTCTCTCCGCCCCACGTCGCGGGCCCCGCGCGGCGTTTACCGGCCGACCGGGAAGTCGCCAGATTTGCCGTTCGGACGGGCGATGGCGTTCGTTTGCAGTTTGCCGCTGCGGAGGATTTGGGACGGTAAAGTCCGACCTGGCGTCCTACCGTTTCGTTTCCAGGCCCCCGCTGCAGAAGGTCTGACAGAATACATATACATATTGTGGGATTACAGAGACACGGTCACACACACATAGCCAATCTCACAATCACATACTTTAAAAGTTTAAATACTACAATTCCACCAAATTTTGTTCACAAATCATAACAATTCCACCCCATCACATCAGTTCATGGTACCGAGTATCAAGTAATCATGTACCACTTGATGTTCACTTCAACTTGATCATCTTCGACTTCTCTTTGTTGACTCAAAATTTCATGGGTGAAATCCAGACTAAATTTTAAATTCTTGCCCTGCTCTTCTTCACTATCACATGTCATGATTACTATCAAGTCCACTTCTATGCAGAGTTCGAGATCCCGACGACATGGCACGGCAAACTTAGACGGACTCAACGAAAGAACGGATGTGGATCCAGAGGGAAAGGACAAGCTCGACCCTCGTTCACAGCTGAAGAGGTGGACACTTTTGCCCCCATAGTCAGGGGTGCTTGCCTTGATCTTACCATAAACGGCACGACTGAAAGCATCTAGGCCCTTTGATGTGGGTTTCGATGATTGATGACAATATAGATTACTATGACTAACGTGTGTTTTGCAGAAACAGTGGGAGTTAGGACATGGTAATGGAATCTCAGGCAATTGGTTGTCATGCCCTCTTATCGATGGAAATCGTTTCGGTTTTCAAAGGATGGACTACAAGGTTAAGGACGGTTAGTTCCGATCGTCGATGGTGCTGAGAGACATCGGATTAGTCGTTAGGACTTTGTTTTCTCTTTTGGCCGTACTATTAAGGGGGGTGCAAACGGGTAGCTTGACCTAGTTGAGTCTCGGGTTTAGATGTGGTGCACACTGGTGAAATCTTAGCGCTAGGAAGTTACTTGAGAGCCCTGAGTACAGTTGAAGTCGTCGCCGTTTTTCGAACGATCGAGGATCAAGTGAAAATGTGCACTTCAACAGGCACCGGACGCGCCAGCCAAGGGCGCCGGACGCGTCCGGCGCATGCTTGAGCTGGCCTCGGTCTACCCTGAGTGGCGGACGCGTCGGCCTGGCGTCCGGCGAGCGCCGGACGCAGAACAGAGAGTTTTTGGGATTGGGCCGAGCAGATCAGTCGCGCGTCGGACGCGCGCCGGACGCAAGCGCCGGACGCGTCCGAAGCTCGCACTGTAGCCCAATGGCTAGTCAGCCGTTTGAATCCCATCAAGCGCCGGACGCGTCCGGCGGTGCGCGCCCGGACGCGTCCGGCGCTCACGACTGAGCTAAAAATCGGGGTAACGGTTGGATTTTGGCTGTGGCTATAAATACGACCTCACCCCCATCTTTTTGGCTCTCTTGCTCATTTGTTCAGCTGACAGCCACCTTGTGAGAGCAGGAGAGTTGCAAGAGCTTCATGACTTGAAGAGATTTGAGAATCCATAAGTTCATGAAAGATCAAGAGTAGCTAGTGTGCATCCACTCTTCTCCCTAGGCTTTGCGAGGTCAAGTGAGAGTTTGTGCTTGTTACTCTTGGTGATCGCCATCACCTAGACGGCTTGGTGGTGATTGGAGCTTGGTGATCATCCGGCGGTGCTTGTGGATGACCCAACCCATCTTGTGAGCGGTTCTTGGCGATTCACCGCATCGGAGCGACGAAGAGCCCTAGAGAGCACTTGGTCCTTGCGAGGATCAAGGGGGAGCTACACCCTTCGCGGGTGCTCCAACGAGGACTAGTGGAGAGTGGCGACTCTCCGATACCTCGGGAAAAAGATCGCCGTGTTCCTTGTCCCCTTAATTTCTACATTTACTTTCTAGCACTTTCATTCTTGCAATTACTTTCATAGAATTGCCATGCTAGAATAGGATTGGAACTTAGGGTGCAAAACTTTAGTTGATCGATTGTCTAGGAACACACATAGGCACCGAGGGGTGAATCATGGGCTAGTAGGTTTAATTCCGCAAGAATTTTTAGAATTAGCCCAATTCACCCCCCTCTTGGGCATCTTGATCCTTTCAAGTGGTATCAGAGCTCGGTTGCTCTAAATTAGGCTTAACCGCCTAGAGTAAAGATGTCCCATGGGGATGGACCTCCTCCCATGTTCGAGGGAGACGATTTTCCTTATTGGAAAATTGGTATGGAAGCACATTTAGAAGCGATAGATGTTGGATGCTTCCGTGCCGCTTCTCAAGGACTCCCAAAACCCAAGGATTCGGCTAACCTTGTCGGTGAAGAGGCTAACTATGAGAAGTGGAATGCAAAGGCAAGGAACGCTATATTCCGCGGCCTTTGCAAGGATGTGTTCAACCGCGTTAGGAACCACAAGGACGCCCATGCACTATGGTCCGACCTTTGTGCGCTCCATGAGGGAACTAAGAGTGAGCGTGAGGAACGCTATCATCTTGTTATGCGCAAGTTAAATTCTTTTGAGATGAAAGCTAATAAAAGTGCTAATGAGATGTATTCCCGTTTGAACACTATTGTAGAGGAACTCAATGGGCTTGGACTCAATCAAATGTCGCCATCCGATGTTGCAAGGAAGATCTTGTGTGTCCTTCCCATTGAGAAATATGGGCATATTGTCACCGTGCTTCACCAAGGTGATCTTTCCAATGCTACACCAACACAAATATTGGGAAAGATCAATGCTCATGAGATGTACATGCATCTCACCCCGAGGATGGCTCATCATCCAAGAAGAAAGACTTGGCCCTCAATGCAAGTCACTCAAGAAAGGGCAAGGCCAAGGCTACTTATGATGATTCAAGCGATGCTGAAATTGATGACTTGAGTCTTGCTCTCATGGTGAAGAAGACCACCAAGATGTTGAAGAAGCTCAACAAGAATGGTGTCAAGTTTGATGGCAAGAAGAAGAAGTTCTTCACAAGTAGCAAGAGGAAGCCCATCTCTGAAATGGAGTGCTTCAACTGCCGCAAGACTGGACATCTAGCTCATCAATGTTCGGAGCCCCCAAAAGACAAGAAGTACAAGAAGAAGAAGGGCAAGGACAAGAAGGATGACTCAAGTGATGATGAAGAAAAAGAAAAGAAGAAGAAAGACAAGCATCACAAGAAGAAGGAAGAAAAGAAAGAGCATCACAAGAAGAAGGATGGCAAGGCCTATATTGTTGGTGATTGGCTCACCGATATTGAATCCTCTTGTGGGTCATCCGATGAGGAAAGTGATGATGAAGGTGTTGCTGCCATCGACATTGGATCTTCACCACCTCCACAAATCTTGCCATCATCATCTACTCCATCCCATTTTTGCCTTATGGCTAAAAGTGAAAAGAAGGTACATTCTAAACATGGGGATAGTGATGATAGTGGTAGTGAAAGTGATAGTGATGATGAGTATGAGTCACCTACCTATGATGAGCTTGTCAAATTGCTTAGAAAGTACTCAAAAACCATCATTAAGACTAGAGGAAGATGTGATGAGCTTGATAGTGAAAATACTTCTCTTCTAGAAAAGATGGAAGCTATGCAGAAAACTAGTGATGAGCTTAGAGATCAAAATGAAATCATGTCCTCTAAACTCAAGGAACTCAAAGCTTCTTCAAAAGAGCTTAAGGTTGAAAATGAGAACCTTGAAAAGAAGCATGATGAGCTCAAATCTAGTTATAGCTCTCTAAAAGAGGAGTACACAACTATTAAAGTTGATCATGGGAATCTAGCGATGGCTTATGAGCTTCTTGCCGAAACACATGAGGCTACTAACAATGTTGCTAAGAATGATGTAGCTACATCATGTGATGAGATCATTGAACAAGGTGCTAGCAGAAAGGCAAGTCGGTGGTGGTGATCGAGCATTATGATGACTATGTCAAGATAAAGAATGAAAATGAACAGCTCAAGAAGGATCTTGAACAAGCAAAAATCAGTCACACCGTCACTATTGAAGATGAGGGACTAGCACTTGAGAATGAGAAGCTCAAAGAAGAGAACAAAAGACTCCACTTTGAGATGTCATGCTTGAAGCAATCAACAAATGAGTCACTTCTAGAAGAGAACAAGAAGCTCAAGCAAGAGAAAGAACACCTGAAGATTGGATTGAGCAAGTTTGCAAAAGGAAAGTCACTTCAAAGTGAGCTCTTGATGAACACCGTGATGAAGACCGATAGAAGTGGCATTGGATTCAAGGCACATCAAGAGAAACAACATCAAGCAAAGCAAGCAAGTCAACAAAAGCAAAAGCCAAAGCCGAAGCCAAAGAGATGAGTGTCAAACTCCACCACCACAACCCTTGCCCAAGCATGCTAGACCCTTTGCATACAATGCTCATTATGTGGTTAGAAAGGATTCAAAAGGACAAGTGAATGTCACCTTCTTAGATCCCCCCAATAAGAATAGGCCTAAGCAAATTTGGGTTGCAAAGTCTCTAGTAGAGAAAGTCAAGGGCCCTCAACAAGTTTGGGTCCCTAAACCTCAAGCTTGATCTCTTGTGTGTAGGTGAACTACAGGACCGGTGGAAGTCATTGGGTTATTGATAGTGGTTGCACTCAACATATGACCGGTGAACCTCGTATGTTTGCCTCACTAGATGAAGGGGAGCAAGATCAAGATAGGATCACATTTGGTGATAATTCAAAGGGCAAAGTCAAGGGTTTGGGCAAAGTTGCAATATCAAATGATCACTCTTTGTCAAATGTGCTGTATGTTAAACCACTGAGCTTCAACTTGCTGTCAGTAGGTCAACTATGTGATCTTGGATTCAAATGCTTGTTTGATGAGAAGGAAGTGATAGTGTCAAAGAAAGAAGACTCAACTGTGATATTCAAAGGCTTTAGATACAACAATCTTTATCTCGTGGATTTCACCTCCGAAGATGCAAATCTGAATGTTTGTTTGCTGTCCAAAACTTCACTTGGGTGGTTGTGGCATAGGAGGCTAGCACATGTTGGGATGAGTACACTCAAGAAGCTTTTGAAGAAAGAGTTAGTGAGGGGCTTGAAAGATGTCAAGTTTGAAAAGGACAAACCTTGTAGTGCATGTCAAGCCGGCAAGCAAGTTGCAAACACTCATCCAACCAAAACTTTTCTGTCAACTTCAAGAGTGCTAGAGCTGCTGCACATGGACTTATTTGGACCAACCACATACAAGAGTCTTGGTGGGAAACTCCATTGTCTAGTGATTGTTGATGACTTCTCAAGATACACATGGACCTTCTTTCTTCATGACAAATCCGAAGCCACCCCTTGCTTCAAGAAGTTTGCAAAGAGAGCTCAAAATGAATTTGATGTCAAGATCAAGAAAATTAGAAGTGACAATGGCAAAGAATTTGACAACACCAACATTGAAGCTTATTGTGATGAAGTCGGGATTAAACATGAAGTCTCATCCACCTACACACCTCAAGCAAAATGGCATAGTTGAGAGGAAGAACCGGACCTTGATCACTCTAGCAAGAACAATGCTTGATGAGTACAACACCCCAAAGAACTTGTGGGCTGAAGCTATCAACACAAAGCATGCTATGCATCAAATCGGTTATATCTTCACAAGTTTCATGGCAAGACCCCTATGAAGCCGCTCAATGGGAAGAAGCCGGACGTCTCCTACTTCCGGGTGTTTGGTTGCAAATGCTACATCTACAAGAAAAGGCAACACCTAGGGAAGTTTCAAAGACGTTGTGATATTGGTTTTCTTGTTGGTTACTCATCAAAATCCAAAGCATATCGAGTATTCAACCATGCCACCGGTTTGGTAGAAGAAACATATGATGTGGAGTTTGATGAATCTAACGACTCCCAAGGAGCAATTGAGAATCTTGATGATGTAGGTGACGAACCATTGAGGAAAGCAATGAAGAACATGCCGGTGGGAGACATCAAGCCTAAAGAAGATGATGATGAAGTGCAAGTCATTGACAAGCCTTCCTCGTCTTCAAGTGTGCCTCAAGATGACAAGGAAAAAGATGGGATGACTGAAAATGAAGACACTCATGTTTCCCATGAACAAAGAGAGGCACAAGCTCAAGATATTGATGCTCCTCAACCTACTTCTCAAGTGGTTGAAAAGAGAATTCCCAAACTCCACGATCATCCACAAGATCAAATCATAGGGAGTCCATCAAGGGGTGTAATGACTCGATCTCAAAGACTTGCTAGTTTTGCTTTGAACATCACTCGTTTGTTTCTTGTGTTGAACCAAAAGATGTAGGTGAAGCTCTTCAAGATCCGGATTGGGTGAATGCCATGCATGAAGAATTGAACAACTTCACCCGCAACAAGGTTTGGACACTTGAAGAGCGTCCCAAGAATGCAAGAATCATAGGTACCAAGTGGGTGTTCCGCAACAAGCAGGATGACCAAGGCAATGTTGTGAGAAACAAGGCAAGGCTCGTGGCAAAGGGGTTCTCTCAAGTTGAAGGCCTTGATTTTGGAGAGACCTTTGCACCGGTTGCAAGACTTGAAGCCATCCGTATCCTCCTTGCATATGCTTCACACCATGAAATGAAACTATTTCAATTGGACGTGAAGAGTGCATTTCTTAATGGTTTCATTAATGAGCTTGTTTATGTTGATCAACCTCCCGGGTTCGAAGACCCTAGCTATCCTAATCATGTTTTTAGGTTGTCCAAGGCACTTTATGGGCTCAAGCAAGCCCCTAGAGCATGGTATGAGCGCCTTAGGGACTTCCTCATTGAGAAGGGGTTCATCATCGGGAAGGTTGACACCACACTCTTCACCAAGAAGCTTAATGGAGAGATCTTCATTTGTCAAGTGTATGTTGATGATATCATCTTCGGCTCAACAAATGAAGAAGAATGCAAGAAGTTTGGTGACATGATGTCAAAAGAGTTCGAGATGTCTATGATTGGCGAGCTCAACTTCTTCCTTGGTTTTCAAATCAAGCAAATGAAGGAAGGGACCTTCATATCTCAAGAGAAGTATACCAAGGACCTCCTCAAGAGGTTTGATATGAAGGATTGCAAGCCAATCAACACCCCCATGGCATCTAATGGGCATCTCGACCTTGATATGGAAGGTAACTCTGTGGATCAAACTCTTTACCGCTCTATGATCGGTAGCTTGTTGTATCTCACTGCATCTAGGCCCGACATCATGTTTAGTGTGTGTATGTGTGCTCGTTTTCAAGCCGATCCTAAGGAAGCTCATTTGAGTGCTGTCAAGAGAATCCTTAGGTACTTGCAGCTCACCCCAAGCATTGGCCTATGGTATCCCAAAGGAGCAAGATTTCAACTTGTTGGCTATTCCGATTCGGATTATGCCGGTTGCAAAACTGATAGAAAAAGCACATCCGGAGGGTGCCATTTGCTTGGGAGGTCACTTGTCTCTTGGTCATCAAAGAAGGAGAACAGTGTCGCTCTATCCACAGCTGAAGCAGAGTACATAGCAGCGGGGGCTTGTTGTGCACAAATCTTGTACATGAAACAAACCCTCCTTGACTATGGAGTGAATCTTGGTCAAGTGACTCTTTTGTGCGACAATGAAAGTGCAGTGAAGATTGCCAACAATCCGGTTCAACACTCTCGCACAAAGCATATAGATATCCGCCACCACTTTCTTAGAGATCATGTCTCTAAAAAGGATATATCTCTAGAAGGTGTGAGAAGTGAGGATCAATTAGCGGATATCTTCACAAAGCCACTGGATGAATCAACCTTTTGTAGGTTAAGGAATGAGCTCAATATCCTTGACCTAAGCAACTTCACAAGGAAGAGGTGAAAGGTGTTGTCGGTTGCATTGCATTGTTTTATAGAGCATGTTTAAATTTCTGTAATGCATGTAGGGCTTGTCTAACATGGTTAAGATAACACTCTTCGGAGGTGTGAAGAAGCTTACCCTTGGTTCAAACCTGACAAGCCACCTAGATTCAAATTCCAGTAATTTGTTGCTTGTGTGTTGCTCTTCGTTTCTTTTCGTTTATTTCTTGAGCAACCTCTGTGTTCGTCCATGAATTGAGAAAGCTTTTGATGCTTCTATTGGTTTAGAAACTCAAGCTCATGGCCATACGTTGTTCCTCGCTCGTGTTTATTGTCTATTTTCGAAAACTATGTGTAGCCTATGGCAAACTATTTGAAAAATTGAGTGTTTGAGAGTGAGGATCTCATATTGGCTCCAAACTGTGTTTAGTTGACTCTTAAAAAGTTTGGAAATCAATTGGGAGAAGGTGCCGCGAAGAAATATTTCAATCTCAGCGCTTTAAGGAGCGCCGGACGCGCATTTGGAAATCCGGCGGACGCGTCCGGCGCATTGTGAAGAAGAACCGCGTGGACCGAAGCAACGTTCCCGGCCGGACGCAAAACAGTGATCCTCCCGCGTCCGGCGCAGGCGTCTGCAGCGCGTCCCCCGAGTCTCGGCGGCAAAAATCTTCCAGAGGTGTTTCTGTTCGGCGTCCGACGGCTCCCCGGACGCAGTCGAGACGCGTCCGGCGCGAAGAGAACGAGCGCAGATAACTTATTCTGACGTGTGGGGCCAACTCGTCCTCTCCTTCATTCCAAATCGGCCCGCGGCCGCTTCCTTCTCCTCCGGCATCCGTACGCCGCCGCGCCGCACTCAAACCGAACCCTAGCGCTGTCTAGCTCCGCCGCGCCACCCTGCTCCTCCTCAAATCGCGTGTACGACCATCTAGCCACCGCGGTGCACCTGCCCGGCCGCAGTCCTCCTCTGCGCGCGCCGGCAGCCCTAGCTCGCAGAGCTTGCCGCCATGGACTCCTTGTTCGCCACCGTCGCTTCATCGTCTCTTACTCCGGCGAATTGCTTTGGTCGTCGATCCGTCCGCGGCGCCTCCATCTCCCTGAGCTCTCTCTGTGATCTGCGCGCCCATTGGCGTCCATTCGATCTAGAGGAAGTTGAACTCCGGTGAGCCCTCTCCACTGCACACAAGGTGTTCGACACAATGTCGAAACCAAGTTTCCGTTAAGTCTTGGTCAGCTACTGATCAAATCTTGGTTGTGCAGTGCTTGGTCATGTTCTCGCAAGCATCCAGACTCTCACCAGGCTTTCTCTAATCTTTTTCATGGTGAGCAATCATCAAGCTTCCTTGTGCTCGGTGCATTGTCTGTTTCTATCTCGTTATGAATTGATTCACTCCTTGATTCAATTCACTTGTGCAGTGACCTCTTTCTTGTGCTCCAGGGTGGCCCACATTGTCAATTTCTCATCTTTTCACAGGGCTGTGTCGTGTCTTAGGTAAAATGTCAAATCCTTTTTCTTCTACATTTCTTACCTAAGTGCTGTGCTTCAAATAGGGTCACTCACCTCTAGAACATGCTTATGGTTATAAATCCTTCCTACTCTAATTCTTGCAGCGAGCCGGTTACCTGTAGAGCTGTTATTTGACAGTGGGCAGTGGCAGTAAAACTCCAGGCCAAGCCTAGGAGTATGGACTGAGGCCAAGCCTCTTGAGATGACAGTTCACCTTCTGACAGTGATACAGATTGCTTAATCAGTAACAGTGTCAGTCATGCCCAGGTGCAAAAATTTAGGCAGGGGTTCAGGGGGAGATGATGATCCAAATAGAAGACCAAACCTTCCTAAGATGATTGAGAAGGCGAAAGGCAAGAAAGTCCTGGCCATCAGGAAAAGGAAGAGGCAGCCACCAGATGCTCAGGCAGCAGCAGAGCGTGCTGAGAGGAGAGCTCGCAGAGGTGTAGGCATAGTTATCCAAGAGCCTGGATCAGCAGAGGCAGAGGCAGAGGCCCCAGAGGCAGAGGAGACCGTACTTGAGCAGCAGGAGTTTTCTCCTCGACGACGGTCTTCCCATGTCAGGACACTCCAGCAGCAGACAGCTCAGCAGTCACAGGAGTCAGGTCCTTCTTCTACTCCACAGAGGCAGCCCAGCAGGGGCCCTACAGGACCTAGATTGAGTACAGAGGAGCTTTTGACAGCAAGTGCCAAGAAGATTCAGGCTATCAGGCAGGAAGACATAAACACCTGGTTTCCACCTTCCAGAGAGAGAGAGCTGGTGCACCTTATTACACAGCCTTGCACAAGTCCCTGATTGAGGCATACAGGCAGAAGTCGAAGATCACCAAGCAGAGGACAGTGATAGCTGACACTTTCTCACATGTGTTGGGCCAGGCTTTCAGGGAGTATTTGGGTGCTCAGCCAGGCATGATTGATCTGATTGGAAGATCTGGCAAATATATTCCAGAATGGGTGTTAGAGTTCTATGCTACACTATGGATTGCTCCAAATCATTCACTCATTTCATACACCATTCGTGGTCAGAGACAGAATTTGTCCAGTGAGGAAGCCAGGAACTTCTTGGGGATTTCAGAGCAGCCCATCAAGCTGCATCAGCTATGCTTTCCAGGGATTGAGCCACCCCGCCGTGCACAGGGAGGAGTAGTGCCACCTCCTGAGATCATGAGAGAGGTCTTTGGACCTAACTTTGGTGCAGGGTCGAGCAGAACACCACAGGATGAGCTACGTCTTGCTCGAGTTCTTGATCGATTTAGAGGTACACCATTCTTGCTAGGCCCGGCCAGAACGGGTTCACTAGACTCCAGCAGTGGGTGGTGTCACATCTTGTGAGGAAGATTCCGTTTGACATCTGGGATTTGATTCTTTGTGATATGGAGGATGTCATCTATGGGAGCTTCACCAAACACCGCCTGATGCACTATGCTCATTGGATCACCTGGCTCATTTATAGAAATGGTGATCTTCCAGACTCGATCAGAAAGGAATATGAAGATCCGATGATGTATGAGGTGTTTGGCTCCTATGATGCTTCGCAGATTGTCAGAGTCACTGCAGATGTTCCTCCAGTCATTCCTAGACATGGAGATCCGATTTACGAGACAGGAGGAGCCGAGCAGATGCTAGAGTTGAGCGGCTAGCGCGAGATGAAGAAGTAGAGCTTGCGAAGCCGAGGCGGCAGGATATGAGATCACTACCTCGATTCCGAGGATGATGAGGAGTACTACATTCTAGTTCGTCCTCCCCCTCGTCGCATGATGCGAGGGCGGGCGGTTCGGGAGCGGCCATTGAGCGCTTGACTCGGGTACTTGACGGGTTGGCCGCCAACCGGGGAGCGTGCCGAGGAACGGCATGAGATTGCTCTAGCCGAGATACGAGCTCATCGGGATGCACAAGCATCGGCTACAGCAGCCAGCAAAGACTCGCAGACCATGACTTTGATTGCTTCTTGTTTCAGCAGACGGGTGCCCATAAGTACCTCGGGGAATTCTTCCTCGGCTCCGAGTCGGCCCGGCGGGACAGGACTTTGGGAGTAGGACCTTCTCAAAGTGCACGAGTCCACGACTTACGTGCAGCATAGCACCTTCTTCTCCAGCAGTTGTGTGTCCCCGGTTTTCCACGGATTTCCACTGGCTTCTCACCTGTTGGCTCTCATTTGTTGTTCACTCCAGACTCAGGTGCAGCCCATCATCAGGCTTCCTACAGTGCACTCACAGGTGAGGCGACACCCGAGTACATGAGACGGCCAATCCAAGCCAAGACTCGCAACCTCAAGAAACGAGATTCCTCCAAAGGATGTGCACCGGCACATCGTGCACTATACCTTCCTCGTGGCTTCTACGAGATCCTCTTCCTACTGCGAGGGTACCATGTGGCCCCTACTCTTCCACTCGCTACACCGTCAGAGCCACAGGGTCACCTAGAGATAGCTCCAGTCACAGTGCCGACCACGGAGACAGCGACAGTTACAGTGTCAGTCGAGCAGACCCAGACCGCTTCACCGCCAACACCACAGCCAGAGGGTCAGCAGGCTCCTGTCACTCAGTCCCAGCAGAGCTCAGATGACAGCCCAGATGATACTGCAGCGTTCGTCATTGCTCCACATGCTCGTGAGACCGGCTCGTCTGCTCCTTCTACCCCTCAGCCTTAGGTTTTGGTCTTTGATGCCAAAGGGGGAGAGTTAGGAGTATGTAGGACTTAGGGGGAGCTCAGCTCTTGGGATTTGGTTCTTTTGTTTGATACATTTGCATGCATCATGTCTAAATTTATGCATTGTATGATATGTGTGAGGTACTTCAGTGTCAGTGACATTTGCTCGGTTTGGTATCACCTTCTATGTCACTTGACTCTTCGCTCATATGTGCTTGGCTTCCACGTTTTACTCTGATTCCATATGAGCTATTTGTATTTGTGTTGTGCTAACTCATTTTTGCAGATTATATGAGCACAGATCTTTTGGCTTGGTGTCACATGAGTCATTCTAACCTTTGCTCTTATTGTCAAAGGCTCATGTGAACCAAGCATGCTTGAAAACCTCAACTAAAATCTTCATACTCCAGAGGTTGTCATCAATCACCAAAAAGGGGGAGATTGAAAGCATCTAGGCCCTTTGATGTGGGTTTCGATGATTGATGACAATATAGATTACTATGACTAACGTGTGTTTTGCGTAAAAAAGTGGGAGTTAGGACATGGTAATGGAATCTCAGGCAATTGGTTGTCATGCCCTCTTATCGATGGAAATCGTTTCGGTTTTCAAAGGATGGACTACAAGGTTAAGGACGGTTAGTTCCGATCGTCGATGGTGCTGAGAGACATCGGATTAGTCGTTAGGACTTTGTTTTCTCTTTTGGCCGTACTATTAAGGGGGTGCAAACGGGTAGCTTGACCTAGTTGAGTCTCGGGTTTAGATGTGGTGCACACTTTGGTGAAATCTTAGCGCTAGGAAGTTACTTGAGAGCCCCGAGTCGGTTGAAGTCGTCGCCGTTTTCGAACGATCGAGGATCAAGTGAAAATGTGCACTTCAAAAGGCGCCGGACGCGCCAGCGCCAGCCAAGGGCGCCGGACGCGTCCGGCGCATGCTTGAGCGGCCTTGGTCCGCCCCGAGCGGCGGACGCGTGGTCAGCGTCGGCTGGCGTCCGGCGAGCGCGGACGGAACAGAGTTTTGGGATTGGGCCGAGCAGATCGATCGCGCGTCGGACGCGCGCCGGACGCAAGCGCCGGACGATCCGAAGCTCGCATCGTAGCCCAACGGCTAGTCGGCCGTTTGAATCCCATCAAGCGCCGGACGCGTCCGGCGGGCGCCGCCCGGACGTGTCCGCGCTCACGACTGAGCTAAAAATCGGGGTAACGGTTGGATTTTGGCTGTGGCTATAAATACGACCTCACCCCCATCTTTTTGGCTCTCTTGCTCATTTGTTCAGCTGACAGCCACCTTGTGAGAGCAGGTGAGTTGCAAGAGCTTCATGACTTGAAGAGATTTGAGAATCCATAAGTTCATGAAAGATCAAGAGTAGCTAGTGTGCATCCACTCTTCTCCCTAGGCTTTGCGAGGTCAAGTGAGAGTTTGTGCTTGTTACTCTTGGTGATCGCCATCACCTAGACGGCTTGGTGGTGATTGGAGCTTGGTGATCATCCGGCGGTGCTTGTGGATGACCCAACTCATCTTGTGAGCGGTTCTTGGCGATTCACCGCGTCGGAGCGACGAAGAATCAGCCCTAGAGAGCACTTGGTCCTTGCGAGGATCAAGGGGGAGCTATACCCTTGCGCGGGTGCTCCAACGAGGACTAGTGGAGAGTGGCGACTCTCCGATACCTCGGGAAAAAGATCGCCGTGTTCCTTGTCCCCTTAATTTCTACATTTACTTTCTAGCACTTTCATTCTTGCAATTACTTTCATAGAATTGCCATGCTAGAATAGGATTGGAACTTAGGGTGCAAAACTTTAGTTGATCGATTGTCTAGGAACACACATAGGCACCGAGGGGTGAATCATGGGCTAGTAGGTTTAATTCCGCAAGAATTTTTAGAATTAGCCCAATTCACCCCCCCTCTTGGGCATCTTGATCCTTTCAACGACTTCTAGAAGAAGCGAGGTCTTTCAACTTTAACTTAACCTCAACATTGGCCTCAATGGCCCTGGGAATCACCAAGTATGTGATCTCAAACCTGCGGCCAAGGTCTGCACATAAGGTTCGTGTGTATTCCTCAATTTCAAGTTGGCTATCAACATGCCACCCGTCTTCCAAGATGGGAGGACCAGACTCGTCATCATCATAAACACTGAAGTGAAAGTAACCATAAGCCATGAGAACTTCACGGGGTCCAGTGGGCACCAAATCGACCATTATTCCTTCGTGCTCCTGCATGCATATGAATGTGAAGGGTTTGAATTTATTACAATATGTATATGTATCAGTATATGTACGAGACATAAAGCTTATAGTAGATACTGTATAAGGTAGCTAGTATATACGTACCTCCTGTACTTCCCCCTCGGGCTGCACGTAGATCAACCGACCCATTTGCAAGTCAAAGCCGTAGATTTCGTCGATCGGGAAGTTTGCACGAATGGCCAAGACTTGCACCGCGCGTCGGCCATACCCCTCATGTTTGCGTCGTTCACGTTGGCGTGGTTCATCATCTCCATCCTTCGAGGCCGTTCCACTTTCATCCAGGGCACTATTGCCATTCTCAGGGCTGCCGCCATCCTCAGGTCCATCCCTGCAATCCTCCGGAAGAGCTGTGGCATCATCCTCGCCTCTTTCACCAGCCTCGTTGGCTTGTTCTTTGGACATCGTCATCGTCTCCTGCATGGTAATAGAGAAATAAATTAACAAGGAACAAACCGGTATGTTAGCGATTAACGAAGTAAGCCTAAGGACAGGCGGCTTCGAGGGTGGACGGATCAATATGCAGCACTACGAAACAAGCGTCGATCTAGAACGATTACAATCAACTTCCGACAAGAAAGTCGGCACTCGCCTGCGTCCCCTGTTCCACTTCCACCCGGTGGACACGAAACAGGAAACCGAAGCCGCAATGGGAAGGAAGCGAGATCACGGAGCACGGGCACCTTGGAACGGAGATGATCAGATCAGCTGTCCCTGTGCAGCAATGAAGAAGCAACGAGCAGTTATATATGCGCGCACGCCGTCTCCCTCCAGGTCTGTCTGTGCTGTGCGTGCCGCGTGCGCCACGCCAGCGCGACGGAGCACGGGCGGAAGAGGCGTGCGATCGGGCGCAGAGATTCGTGGCGTTCCCGCCTGGCACGGTTACTTGGGCCGCGACAATATTATTGGCCTATTGGGCCTTATAAACGGGGGATGCAGGAAACCGGCCCAGAGTCTGCAATAGAACGATCAGGATTCAGGATTTAGGAGGCAAGGCAGGTCAGTGGTTGGGCGAAACACAGAGTTGAAGTTCAGATTTGAACTCTGATGTTGAATCGTCAGAAGAGCAAGTTTAGAAATCTTCTATCTTTGCGAGAGACCTGTCCTTCCGGAGGTGTATAGAGTTTCACATGTCAAGATATCTCATCGGTACTGCACTCATGTCACAGGTGACACATGCGTGTGCCAACAAACATTAAGATCAGCACAAAACCACAAAGACATCGAAATTGGACGCAAGCCGCTTTAAAGCATCAAAATATGCCCCAAATCAACGACCATAGATTCATTAACACCTACTAGTATAGGAGTACTACTACCACTGCTAATCTTGCATTACATGACCTTAATACCGTCATGACTTTGTTCCCAACACTGCTAGTACTATTAGCAAAAGACAGCAAAAACAAAAAAGGCCAGGGCCCAGGGTCAGGCGGCCAGGCCACTTCCTCGTCTCCTCCCTCCACTTGGGACTTTTTACAAGCACATGATGCAGAGCACGTTTCAGCAGTCGGCTGCAGCCCTCTTCCTGCCCCCTGCCCTCAGCTGCAACAAGAAGAAAGAGATCGATATGCGTGTCAATTCGTCAATTCATTCATCGGTTTCGCAGGTGGAAAAATCTGCGATTGCCGAGCGAAAGCTTCGCTCGCCGGCCGGAACGGACGGTCAGAGACTCACCGACGATGCCGGCACGTCGGAGCTCTTGAGCACGCGCAGCCTCTTGGCGGTGGCCACGAACATCCTGCGGCAGGCGGACATGGACGGCACTCAGCCACATGAGATGCGAATTCGAACGAAATTGACGCGGACGTGTTGTGTTGTGCAAGTGGGAGGGGTATGTTGGTGGTGCCGTTTCCACTTACTCCCAGGGGACGTCGCCGACAAGGACCCTGTCCCCCTCGTCGTCCTCGTACACCAGCGTGTAGTCGCCGCCGATCACCGGCTCCTGCACCTCCTCGCCTCCCGCCGTGCCGGCCGGGTCGCTCTGAGCTGCGCGATCGAAAACGAAATAATGAGACGACGGACAAGCACGGACATGACCACGTACTACACAGCACGGCGCCGCCGTTCATGGACCAGGAAACGCGGCGGGGCGGTGGGCACACGTACGTACCGGCGAGCAGGCCGCGGAAGAGCTTGCCGACGGCGGCGGAGAGGTCGGTGTATCCGCCGTACGCGGTGAGGTCCACCTTGCGCCCGATCGGCACGCCGTCCATGTTGATCTTCACGAACAGGCCGCCGGCCTTGTGCGCGCCGTTGATGGCCTTGGCGCCGCAGACGACGTCCTGAGCCTTGTGGTGACGGAGGTGACCCGAGGACGACTGCGGCGATGGAGACGGCCTGGAGGAGGACGAGGCCAGGTTCCTCCTGAACGACCGCACCGGCGGCCACCCCACCACCGGCGCCGCTGCTGGTGTCCTGCTGACCCTGCCGGAGCGTTGTTGAACGGCCATCAAAATTTGATCTTTTTCACTTTCAGGCAGAAAGAAAGGGAACAGAGAGCAACACTCGGCACCACCAACCAACCTTGCCTTGGAGCCATTGCTCCCTTTTGCGGCCTGGCGAGCGAAAGCAGAGGCCTCACCGGACTCCTCGCCGGCGGCGTCCAAACCTGCGAGCCACCACCACCAAAGATCAAAGCTTTTTAGCTACGTGGCCATTTGCAAAGAAAACAAGTGTACCGTTCGTTCCTGGCAGTCTACTGACCTGATGATGGCTTGGCGAAGTAGGCCGGGAGGCCGAGGCTGAGCTCGAGGCCGCTGTCCCCGGCGTCTCCTCCGGCTCCGAGCGTGCCGCGCCACGCCATGATCGCCGCCGCGCGCGTGCCCTCAAGCTCACCCACCCACCAACACAAAGAACGGAAGCAGGCACAAGGAACGGAAGCAGGAAGGAAGCTCCCGGTCACGGGTCGGTCGCGGTCGCACGAACTTCACAAGCAGAACTTCACACGCAGTGGACCGGAGGAGCCGGGTATAAATGAGGATGGCGACCGGGGAGGAAAGGCTGCCCCCTGCCTGGCAGGCCAGCGAGAGGAGAGAGATGAACAGAAGAGGAGTCAGGGGAGGACAGAAGCAAGCAAGCACAGCGCAGGTGCTGCGCCTACAGTTCGCGGTGCCCGAGGTCACAAGCAGGCGCCTTGTCAAGAAAAAAAAAAAGGTCACAAGCAAGCGAGGCCGGACGAGCCCTGCGCATTCAAAGCAGCAGGTGAGCTACTGTTCCGTTCTGACCTCGCCCGCACTTTCCTCGCAGCAGTCGCCGCTCGGTCGCTGCCTGCCTGCGCTCGAGTACTCGTAGCTGTGGAGAGCTAGGCTAGGCCGCAGAGACAGGTGAGGGAATAAGTGCAGTGCGGACTGCAGAGCGAGATTCCAAATTTCCAAGGCAGGAGTAGGGAGGAGTAAAGCAGCGCGCCGGGAAGGGAAACGGAAGCGCAGGGCGGCAGCCCGCCGGCAGCAGGACGGCAGGAGGAAGCCGGCAAGAGCTATTGATGGTGGCCGCCCCGGCCGCCAAGCAACGGCGCCGGCCGCTGCCTACTGATTGATCGATTCGCGTCGCCCGTCGGCCGCGCCTCTCTGTCTCTCTCTGCGCGTCAGGACTCCGGAGCTGCCGAGCTGCTAGCCAGGTGTGTGTGTTGCGGTGCTCGTCTTGCGCTTATAAATGGCGGAAAAAGTGAAACGAATCTGCTCGATGGCACGCATCGCTTTTATCCTTCCGTGTTCTTTTGCTCGCATTACATGAATCCTACCGGGGGTACAAACGGATCTTCATCAAAATACTTATTTAAAGTTCGTTGTGCAAAGCAACTCCACACTTATTTCAGAATATATAAACAAGGCACTCAACAATCATATTTTTTTCAGTATCTACACAAAGAATTGAATTTCTTCAGGGAAAATAAAGAACTTGCTTTTTTTTAAGAAAAAAAGAATAAAGATAAAGAAACTGTTAGTGTGCTGCTAGTGCAAGTGCAAGTAGCAGCAGTAACACAAGACTTGTCCAGCAATTGGTCCTGTTTGACGCGAACCATGCATCGCAGATACGAGTGGCCAAAAAAATGCGGCAGCTCAGTGGCCACCGGCTGTGTCTGGGGGCCCTGCGTTTGCTGTGTCGATGTAGATGCACCATACATGTGTGAACGTGACAAAAACGGCGGTGTTGGATAAAGAAGGCAAAGGAGGCCATCGGATAAGACGATAAGCTCTGAAATTTCGGGCCGGCTGCATTTGGTGGTCTTTTGGATTTCTTCCTTGTCCTCCTGTAAAAAAAAAAGTTTGCAACTCATGGCGTCGAACAGAATTGCGGAATACCGGGAAGAAACAAGGCAAGTTTGGTGTGATGTCACGATATCTAGTGAGGCCTTGTTTAGTTTCACCTGAAATTGCAAGTTTTTTCACTCTCCTCCATCACATCAATTTTTAGCCGCTTACATGGAACACTAAATGTAGGTAAAAAAATAACTAATTACACAGTTGAGTTTGAAATCACGAGATGAATCTTTTGAGCCTAGTTGATCCGTGATTGAACAATATTTTTCAAATAAGACAAAACAGTTACTATTTATCAGGTTGAAATTTTTTGCAATCTAAACAAGGCCTGAGTAGCATGCTCTTTTATATCGGGTCTGTTTGGATCGCTTCTACAACTAGCTACAGTTTGACACAATGTTTAATCCCCCTGTTTATTTATCTTTTTGAGCTTGTTATAAGTGTGGCACGTTGCAAGTTTTCCCTTTGCCTTCTAGCATCAATGCAATTTTATGTCAAATTTGTGGCGAACGAAATGTCCGCCGAGTTTTTGGTTCGGATGCAGCTTATGTTTGTAAAGTGAGGAAACGATCCAAACTAAATCATCATGTATTAGCTGAATCTGGATTTGTTTGGATCATAAATCATGTTGACTAATAACTAGTGGCGAAAATATAGCCATGATCTATCTAATTATGCAGACTAATGAATAGACTGCAACTTTAGTACAACCCAAACTAACCAATAGTTTATTTTTTGGGCAAACCCACCTAATGGAGCTAATATGTGGCCATATAACTCTTATTTGGGTTTCCAAACATTGTCCAACTAAATTTTAGTTGGCTAGATTTAAGATGAGGTAATTTTTAGCTCTTGATAGCAGGTGTTTCTAGAGAAATCAACTAGGTAACTAAGCTATTAGAACTTCAGTTCTGTTCAACCGGTTGAAAACCAAAACATTTCGACAGATTTTCTCACAAACCACTATTAAATCTATCAAAATCTGCCAGCTTTTCAATCGGCTAAATAGGACCTTCCGTAAACGAGAAGTCAAGCATAGGCAAAGAAGCGGTTCCTTTTAGCGAATTAGCATTAGCCACGAAGGGCTCCACCGAGGCGCCGCCACCGACGTTTGTTTCACCGGTTTTGGGGGCTAATTGATGAAACCTAGGACTAACCTTGTTTATCTAAGTGGTTGATTTAGAGAAAGGTTGTCCTCATGATGAGCATATTGAATATGAAGCGTGACACGCGTCATGTGATCAAAGATGAAGATCAAGACGATGCTTGGCTCCATGGACCGGTGTTGAAGGTGAAGGGCTAGTTGAGGCTTGGAGTGAAGGACCATGCGATGTTGAAGCTCGGGCAAGACTAGGCGCCGATGGACCGATGCACGGTGAAGGGCAAGTGAAGTCAAGATCGATGGATCGAGACGGTCACATGATGGTGTGAAGTGTTCATATCATTTGGAGGAACAAAATGGGTTCAAGGCAAAGGTATAACCTATAGGGCCATTTTGTTTTACACTCAAGACACCATAGAGGGTGTGAGTGGTTTAGGATCGATAGCCGCACTATTAAGAGGGGAAGTCTTATCGGCTATTCGACGCACGGGTGCCACTAGATGAATTCATAAAGTGCATTGCATGTAGGGCCTAGTGAGCTAACCTAACCTTTGGGAAATGTTTGTGAAAAGCTAACACACAAGCACATGAAGATGTACACTTGGTGGTGTTGGCACATTTACAAAGGTGGCATTTCGGTGCGCTGTGGTTTGCAGGGTAGAGATGGGTTTGGGTCCCTCTCTTCCTCCCGCCGAGCCTGTGAGGCGGGATTCGGCGCTTTCGAGAAAAATGGATGCATATTTTCTATTGCGCCGGATGCAAAATTTGGTTGAAATCATGCTATCTCTGATGATCAAGTTGGTATACTTGTTGGATAGCATGTTGGAGAAGTTGGTGTCACGACACGGCGACGAAAAGACGGAGGCTGCGCGCGCGCAGGCGCGGACGCGGCGCGGACGCGTCCGGCGGCGCATTGTGGCCGACTGGCATGTTTCGGTTTTTTGGCCGTTCGACATGGTCGGGCGACGGCCCGGACGCGGGCCGGACGCGCGCGGCGGACGCTAAGCGGTCATGTGCTGCGTCCGCGCGTGTTGCGAGCCTCGGGAGCGGGGGTTCGACGGCGAAAAGGCGGCGGACGCGCGAGGTGCCGCGTCCGGCGCACGCGGACGCCGGAACAGAAAGTTCCGGGCGCGGCTGCGGAACGGGCGGACGCGCGGCGCCCGGACGCGCAACGGCGCGCCGGACGCCGCCCGCCGGACGCCGCACGTGGCGGGACGTGGTTGAACGCGGCGCCAACGGTCGACGCAGGGCTCGCGCGGCGAGGCGCCGGACGCGTCCGGCGGTTTGCGGCGGACGCGTCCGGCGCGCGTCTGCGCCCCGAGGGGGTAACGGCTATTTGTTTGAAGTGTTGGGTTATAAATAGATGGTGGCCGGCTTGGCTTCCTTTTCTTGGCCAACTCATTCATTCATCCTTTGAGCTGAAGAAACACTCTCCCTCTCATCTCTCTTGCTTGATTGTGAATCCAAAGTGAGATTGAGAGATCACCTAGTGCATTGCATTGCTTGAGGGCATCTAGTGGCACTTGTGGGTGGTTTAGCCGGTGGATTTCTTGTTACTCTTGGAGAGTACCGCTCCTAGCCGGCTTGGAGATTGTTGGAGGCGTTGGCAAGAGAAGGTGATTGTTCTTGGCCACCTCCGGTTGATTGTGAGAGGTTTGAGCTCACCTCGTGGGGATCACGAAGAGCATCCTAGTGGATTGCGCGTGTCGTTGAGTACCTCGCTTGAGAGTGGTGTCTTGCGGTGCCTTGCGGGGCGAGCCTTGAGGGCTAGTGACTTGAGGGTCACACCGAGGAACCATCTAGGTGTTGGTCGACACAACGGGTGACGTAGCTTGGCGGTGCCCAAGTGAACATCCGGGGATAAATCATTGTGTTCATCTTGTCTCCCGGTGATTGGTCATCATCCTTTGTGTGTTGCCGATTGTGATTGATTGTTCATCTCCTTGGTGATTGGCAACCTCGACTCGACACGTTGGTATAACAAGCTCCTATCCTGATTCTTGCATTTCTTTTGATTACATTCTTGCAAAGTAGAATTGCTTGTGTGGTCGGTCGGGAACCACTCTTTGTGTAGATTAAATCCCGTGGGTAGAACTCTTGATCACTAGCGGTAGCTATTGTGTGTGCTAGTGATCACCTACTAGAATTGTTTGGATAGGAGGCTTGCAACATCTAGTAGGCTAAGCGTAACTTGCTTTCCGCCGTTTGTTTATCTAACGAAGTTTGCTTAGTGAGTTTGTAGAAATTTTTATAGGCTATTCACCCCCCTCTAGCCATCTAGGACCTTACAGCCTCGGATGTGCGGGGAACCGTGTGACCTTGACCGGCGGTGTAGATTAGGTCCCTTTTCTAGGGTTAGGGTTTCCGGCGGCGCGAGCTTGGTGGAGGTGGCAGCGCAGCTATGGTGGAATGAGGTCCTCCCGGTCTTCGTCCACCTCGTCATCGCCTGCTCCGGTGACGATGGGAGGCCTGTGAGGCGGTGTAGGAGTCTGCGGCGGCTGCTGGTTCGTCGTCGTGGCGGAGCGGCGGTGCTCGTGCTGCGTTTAAGGTCAAGGCTACGGCGGCGGCTGAGGGCATGGCGGCAAGATGGAATGCGGTGGATCGAACTCGATCTGCCGGTGGCACGGATCGAGATTGAGCGAGCTTGGCTTCACTGCGACGGCGGATGCCATCGTCGGCGCCGCTCTCGTCGTTCCAACCTGGATTGTGATTATGACGGATGGGTGCTCAAAGACTTCTTCGCCTCCGCGAGATTGAGCGTCTGCTGCAGGCCACCTCAACGCCGGTGGTTTCCTCCGGCTTTTGGTGATTCAGGTTTGGCGGTGTCGGCTGGTGTCAGCGATCTTCGTCGGCAGTGGATGCGGCCGGCTTCTTTTCTCGTAGAATATAGGTTGGACAGTTGTTCTACACATCCTTATTCGGTGTAATTGTATTTGGACGTGTTTATTTCTATTAATTAATACAGGTATGCATTATAAAAAAAATATAGAGATGTTTGCCCAAAAGATGAATTGTCTACTGTGGCAAAGAAGTCTTGTTAATCACACAACAAACAACAAGGTTAGGTTAACAAGTTATGCTCTCTTCTGTCTCTGTTGCTCCCGTACTCGAGCTAAGAAAGTGGATCGGTGGTGCAATGAAGGCTGAAGCAGGACTCCGTGGCGACGGTGAGGCTGCCGGGCGGGTCCCACCTCGGCACGGGAAGCAGCCAACGGGGAGACGAAACGTGCTGTTATCTTTCCCGTCCTGGTCACTAGCGGGACGGCTCCCGGCCGCGTCGTCGCCCCAAATCTAGCACCATCATTTCCCCCTACTGCAGCCTACAGTACAGGCTACACACTGAGGCTACAGCCCTACTAGTAAGGCACAGTGCACCACCCTGCCGAGGGTCCGGTCCATGGCACCATCGACACCAAAAGGCACCATAGCGGTTGCTCAAAAAAAAAAAAAAAAAAAGGACACCATACCTGCATTGGTTCTTTGTACAATTCCGTTTCTGTGCTGCTGCATTGGTTCTTTTCTACAATTCCCTTCTACGCAGTACTACAAGCACAAGCAGCCAAAAAGGCCTAGGCAAATTTGCTACAATCACAACTGTAGCTTTGCTACATTGTTCTTTGGTACAGTAGCAATTTGACAGCGGACACTGTATTTATTAAAATATTATTTTTTTTATAATTATATTAGATCAGCTACGGAGAGGTGGACAGTGTGTATATGAAACAAAATAGACGTGCTAAGAGCAACTCTAGGAGGGCCCCAACTTAAGCCCCCATAGTTAAATTTAGGGTCTCACGTCAAAAATCGAAGTCCAGCAGAGCCCCTAGTACAACCCCAATACTTGTTGGGCCACCAGAAATCCCCCAACACCCAACAAATTTGTTGGGTCAGCTCCAGCCCCAATCCGCCTCAAATTATAATATTTGTATATTTTTTTGCTTATTGTTTTACGCATAGCTTATATATGGTGCTTTATTGGCATAGCTTATATAGATTATTATATAATATGATGTTCTCCAATAAATAAGCTTATATGTGTGAGGAAATGGAGGAATATTAAGAATAGGGGCTTTGTTTGGGGGCTGTTGTTGGAGTGGAAGAGATTTGTTGGGCCAATAAAAATGGATTGAGCACCCAAAATGAAAATAGGGGCTCTAATTTAGGGGCTATTGCTGGAGATGCTCTAAATACTTGCGGTCTTTATATGATGGGCTGCATGTATTTTATGAGAACTGTAGCTACAACGATTATTAGTGCGCCCAAATGATTGTCGTTTTCGTGCGGACACTTAAAATTCACATGTGACGTCATTTGGAGCGTGAAGCGTTTTTCTCAAAGAAACGTTGGGAAAAAAAAGCGGAAAGCATTGGGGAAAAGACAGCACTCAGGATAGATAGAACAACCACGCAGGAGTGTTCCAATATCCGATCCTGTTGAGAAGAAGCGACAAGCACGAATTGATGCCACTCGAAAGTCTGATTTTTCAACTGGTATTGTAGGTACCGTAGTAGTTTTGCTACCAACCAAACCAGTCTTTCTCTCAATGAGTATTATCTTGAGCCTTTTTCTCAAGAACCATTAAAAAAGTTCGCAATCTCGTCCAAACCACTGAAAAGTTCGATCTCTCACGAGCGCCCTTGGTCCAAAATTATTTTCTCTCCGAAGCCATTCCGTCCACTTTTCCATCTAAGGGTGTCAAGTAGACAGGACAAATGACCATTTTACCCTCCGGTGGGCTCCATTCATCAGCCACCCAGATTTCCTTCCCTTCAAACCGGCCATCCTCTTCTTTTTGTGTCAATGACGAGTGGACCCCGCCCATCCAGCCAGTCATCCCCAACCTCATGCTAACCTCTCCTCGTCCTCGGTCTTCCTTGGTCTCCAGGCCGGCCATCCCCAACTTCCGAGCAACTTCCGAGCGAGCTCCACCCCGCAACCTCCACGCGCGGACGCCGGCGCGCCCCGCCCGGCCGCTGCCTCCGCTAGAACCGGCCGACGCCCCCGCGCCCGGCGGCCCACTCGCGCTCGCGCCGGCCTCCGCGTCCACCATACTCGCGCTCGCGCCGCTCCCGCGCTTGTCGCGTCGCGCCCACGCGCTCGCCCCGGCCTCTGCTCGTGCACGCTTGCGCCAGCCGCCCTGCTTGTCTCCCCGAAACATGCCGTACACGGCGGCGAGATGACCGGCGGCGGCAACTTTCCAAAATTGTCGGTCGACAAGGCATGGATGGCTCGCGATGTGAGCTGGCCGTTTAGCTAGCTTGCTTAGCTACTCACGTGCGCAAGTCCTTGGCACGATGCACGTGACGAATCGGGTTCAACGGCAGCCGCGGCGGCAAGGACGACCGCGAGCTCCGCGAGCTAGGCCACTGCCTCCAGGACGGCTACAGCATGCGCTGCTCCTGCTGGACGGGTGCGCCTCCTCCTCCAGGCGAACGCGCGCGAGCACGCGGCCGCCGTGACCGCAGTGGCTTCGGTGGCAGGGGCGGGCGCGGGCGGCAGCAAGGTGTCGACGGCGGCACGTCCGCACTCGTGTGTGCTGAGGGACTTCAGGTGCCACGCCGCGAGCAGGGACGCGAATGCGGGCAATCGGTTCCTGGTGGACTGGTTCGCGTCGCGGCCGCTCGGTATGGCGAGGGTTCGGCCCGCGGGATCCGCGAACGCCGGCGAGCCGCCCCAGTCTAGTGAGGCTCCGGCCCGCGGGATCTGCGACCGCACACTCTGGCCGGCGAGGATCCGGCCCGACAAGTCCGTGCCGGTGGGTGGCCTTGAGTGCCTTGGCGGGCGCTGTCATGGGAAGCAGCGGCGGCGTCCGCGGGAGGGGAGTGGGAGAGGTGTGGCCATCGCTGGGTGCGCGCGAGGCAGGGGAGCTCCGCTTGGCTACCCGCGGCCGGGCGAGCAAGCTCTACCCCGGCGTCGGTGCGGCGCGAGGACAGCGCGCTGCGAGGAGGAAGGGAGAGCCATGTCGCTTACAGCTTGGGCCCACTACGGGGAGAGAGAAAGAAGTACGAGGATAGGATGAGGAAAGGGTAATCAAGACATTTCCAATAATCGGACCCACATGTCAGGGGTCCCAAACGCCACGAAACTAGCGGAACATGGACGGAATGGCTTCGGAGAGAAAATAAGTTTCAACCAAGGGCGCTCGTGAGAGATCAAACTTTTCAGTGGTTTGGACGAGATTGCGAACTTTTTTAATGGTTCTGGAGAAAAAAGCTCTATTATCTTTCAGTGAACTGAGAACTCGTCGTGACAGAGATTATAACCCTAACCAAACTTATCTTCTTTTTTGCTCACAACTACTGATACGATGGCTGGTGAATAGATAGAGGGATCACTGAGAAAGTCCTAGACGGCAAAATAACCTAGTGCTGCGACTTGCATTGCATCGTGTTCCAACTTCAAAGTTTAATTTTGAACCGGCAATATAAGGTCCTATTTATCAGGGCTTCAACTACTATCCTGCTTCCAGCGAATTTTATTCAGTACAGTATGGAGCTATTTTTTTTTCTCTCTTTTTCAGAAATGGACTGACAGTCAAAACTGGAGGCCGACCAAAAAAAAAAAAATCAGGTTTTATTCTTGCACAGAGTACACTAAGGGCAGTCCCAATGCAAGACTCTATCATAGAGTCCAACGCTATTTGTTACACCTTATTTATGGTATTTTGCTGATATGGCAGCATATTTATTGAAGAAAAAGGGAGAAAAAAAAAGACTCCAAGTCTTATTTAGACTCCAAGTCTACAATGTTCGAGGTAATAAATAAGTTTAGACTCCATGGTAGAGTCTGCATTGGGACTGCCCTAACAGCTTTGTTTAATTCTTCAGGTTTGATTTATGGAAGAGCACATAAATTTCGCAGAGTTTTTAAAATTGTTGTTTTCTTGCAAATGATTCATAAATTTGATGTTATTGAAGAGTCATTATCTTTTCGTGACTCGGGATCAAGCGCTAAAGCGCCTAGGGTTTTACTACCTCCGACCTAAAAAAAGAATACAAGTCTATAGTGTGATCAAGTATATAGGTAAAATTATAAAGGTTTATGTCAACATATAGGTATTCGACGAAAATTTATCTCGTGACAGTCTAATGGTATTTAATAGTATTGATGTTTCATATATTCATAGTTATTAGTCAAACTTAAAATATTGTAACTTAGTATTGAGCTAGGATCTTTTTTAAAAAAATATCGAGATAGGATTATATTTTTGGACCGCATTATTTTTTTATACAGATGAAGTAAAAGATTAATTAATATTCTCTTCTCTGATAACTAGGTCCTCACAATAAGAGGTACACCTTTTTTTTGCTTTTAGGAAGAAATGCATTTGGAGGAGGAAATGAAGATTTAGCTGCACCAAGAATTTGGGCTTGTACAACAAAATTGATTATTTTCTATCAGGAAAAAGATTTTTTTGTCAAATTTGCTACCTATGTCGAGCTTAAGAGCATCTCCAACAACTTGCCAAATTTCACTTGCCATATCTAGAGTTTTAGCAACTTGGTAAATTATTTGGCAAGTGAAAAGAAGAGCCCTCTCCAACAATCTCTCTATTCCAACTTGCTAAAATAAAAAAGTAGGCCCACCAAGGACCCATTTGAAATCTGCGTGACCCATCTGCTCGTTGCGACGTTCCACTTGCCCTCTCGCCGCGACGCATCATCTGCTCGCCCGCGGATCTCCTCGCGCGAAGATGAAGGACGCGACGCAGCTCCTCCTCGCGTAGAGTCCTCGGCCAGATCTCCTCCTCGCGAAGATGAAGGACGCGACGCAGCTCCTCGCGTAGAGTCCTCGGCCAGATCTTCTCTCCAACGCGCCCACACGAGAAGAGATCAAGGAAACCAGCGCCGGTGACAATCTCCAGTAAGGCGGTCATCTCCTCCTCCCCTCAATCAGGTCAGTATCTCCCATCGGTCTCCTCACATCGGTCTTCAGTTCATGCTATTTCAGTTTCTGTAGATGCCATCTATTGTTGAATCCACACCGTTGTTGTTTAGGAATCATGCCTAGGAAGAGATCCCGTCTTCGAAGCCAATTGGATGATTCATCATCCGATGACGATGATGCTTTCATTGCGTCGGCTGCTGCAATTGTCGATGACTTTTCCAATGTCAAAAAGAAACACGGTGGCTCCATCCCCGGTCATAGGGTTATTTACCGTGATAGAGAAGGTGGACACGAAAGGATGTTCAAAGATTATTTGGCTGAAAATCCAACATACCCTCATGAAACATTCCGTCGAAGGTTTATATTCTCTCGCTTTTTTGATTTGGTGTATGTTCTTAAATATCATTGTAGTTGTTAACCTTGGCTCCTTCTGTTTCTTCAACATCAAGAGCTATGACTTGATCATTCCTTGGCCTTGACTTCTTTGCAGCCTTTTCTTTCTTCTTGGCTTTCAACTTTTCCTCCTCTGCAATTTCTACCATCTTGGCTTTCCACTTGTCCTCTTCCTTGAGTATGTTCCAGCAATTCTCAAAAGGAAAAGCTTTTTTGTCCTTGAACAAGTTTGTGTACATCTTTTTTGCTTCACTAAGCTATACATAGATATTGTCAGTGTATATACAACTAAAGAGTGAAGTTCAAGTAAAGCATTGAACACATATTTCATACCTTGTCCATAATAGTTGTGCCACTTTGATTCCTGCGTAGAATGGCATCATAGCATGCACAAAACTTGTTAACACTAAACTGAATTCCCGTAAACCTATGCATGATGGAACTCTCGTACGAGGAACTCCGGATCTATTGTGTTCCTCGTAGTAAGCTTGAACTTTTCCCCAAAAAGTGGTACGCGATTGATTAGCACCGTGGAGAGGATCCTTGCTAACAGCCAACCATGCGAAGCAAAGAACTTCATCCTCTCCCGGAGTAAAATTTTTGGACCTCTTTGCTCCTCCATTCGTACTACTGCGGCTTGCCTGCACTTCCTCAACAAAAGTATTGTCTTGGGTGTCTAGAACCTGCAAGTCATCCAAACCATCGACATGGACCCCTTCTCCATCGAGAAGAATGCCGGACAAGAAATCCACATCTCCTCCTTCCATCCTAATTATTTGACAACACAACAAATCAACAATATATCAATAAACATAGATCAAAAGAGTACTGTACAGCAAGGGTGGATCAAGAAGAACACAAGAGTAATGTACAGCAAGGGACCCTATCGAGTACATCAACAGATCAATGGTACATCAACAACAGATCAAATATACTTGAACATTATCTACTAGTGACCTCTGAACTTGAACAGATCCAGGGTACCCTGAAACCAAAACCTACAGATCAAACCTACAGATCAAGGGTACATCAACAACAGATCAAACCTACAGCACGGCGCCCTAGAGTAGAGGAGACGGTGAGATGCCTGACCTGGGGACGGCGCGCGCGGCTTCACGACGATGAGAAGTAGAAGACGGGCGCGCGGCTTCCTGGAGCGGACCTTGGACCTTCTCCTGATCGGCTTCCACGGGCGCGCGGCTTCCTCGCGGCTTCCACGGGCGCGCGGCTTCCTCGCGAAGAGAAGTAGAAGACGGGAAGGGGAAGGGGAATCGGTGAGAGGCTGGGCTCCTTTTATTGAACCGAGGCGCGCGAAGGGGAAGGGGATCGGACTCTGCGCGCGGGAAAACACTCGCGGGCGCGGGAAGGAAGCGACGGAGGCCGAAAACTGCGATGGCAAGTCCACACCACGCGCGGAAAGTTGCGCGCGCGAGGAGGGGATTTGGCAACTTGGGAAAAATGGCAAGTGCATTTGGCAAGTTGTTGGAGAGCTGTTTTTCAGTTTTTGCCAAAATTATAAGAATGGCAAGTGGATTTGGCAAGTTGTTGGAGATGCTCTAAGATTCTTTTTAGAACCGCGGCGTGGAGAAAGAAAGTCAGAGGGAGAGGGACCACATGGAACTGGTCATAGACCCCTAGTCAGAGGGAGTAATGGTGTAGGACTCCTGAAACATACACAGATCATCATATATATTCATATTGCTCGGCTGTGGCTGTTTCATCCTTACAAAGTGCGCTTGGGCTGTTACATACTATGGGCCAGTCCATATCATAGGAGAAATTTGCATTGTAAGTTTATTGTAACAGGTCGATCCGAATTAGAGAAGCTTGACTTAGCATAATGCTAATATGATCTACAATTTAGAATAGAGTTCTCTAATTAAAAAAATTAGAATAGAGTTCTCGAAAAAAGTTCAGTTTAGAACACAGTGACTTATAAGTTGTAATTGTTAACATAATTCTGTGTTAATAGGATCGATCTAGGAGTAGATAAGTGGGGTTGTTCTGTTTTTGAGGATAGTTGAACTTCAATGTGCACCATCAAGGTGCACGAACCAGAGAGAGAACGAGAGAGAGAGTGGGAGAGGATCATACCGTAGGGAAGACTAGTGGTGGTGAAGGAGCCCGGACGTCTTGGCGGCGACGTGGACGTCGGGGTGGTGCAAGGGCGACGGTGAAGGTGCCGGTGGCGCTTCCCGCCGCTGGCAGTGCCACCCTTGTGATCGGATTAGGGCAGAGGAGTGGGGTGGCGGCTGTGCAGGTAAACCTCGTAATCTGAGCCAGTGGCCCCCACTCCCCTTATATGGCGCTGCGCGACGGGGGCCCACCAGCCTATATTGGGCTGGGTATCCCCGATCAGGACACGGTCAAGGGGCCCGTCTTGACCGTTGGGTCAAGACAGTTGAGATCAACCTAACAGTAATTTGACTTGGTATAGCTTTTTTAAAATTACATTTTTGATGATTTGAATGTGTTATATTGTTTTTTCTAGGATCATATAGGTAAGTACTTTTGGTTAGAAATCTAACATTATCAATTTTGTATCTAAGAAATTGTTCAACCAAATCAATGATATAAATTTTGAGTCCTGATATGCCGGCCCACCTTGTAAGCCGGGACTAAGGGACCGCTCTGTTTTTTACATTCAAAAAATCAACAAAAAAGAAGTAAGGGTCCGTTTGGATCCCTCCATTTTAGAAGAATTGTAATCTACTTCACAAATTCATTAATTGGAGCTTAAGATTCCACAATTTTTCGAAGTTCATATATAAGTCTGTCTCAAATTTATAGGGTGGACAAAAAGCTCATTCAGTTTGTTCGGCAGCTCGTTTCAAAAGTGCTCCAATTAAACTCGGTTTTTTGTTTTAAAATAAAAATGACTTGACTTTGAATGACTTTTGACTTCAGCTTGGCTCGTCAGGCTGAGCTTGTTAAGGGCTCAGTTTGAAGTTGGGTGTTAAACAATTCAAGATATTGTGATAAATAAGATTGCACCAATTTTGAAAAAAAAAGATCAAAAAAATGTTTAATTGACATGGGTGATGCGACTAGAACGATGACTGCATGTGGCACCCGGAAAGCCACCACACAAATGTTCGCCCTGTTCCTTTGGTCATTTTTGCCTGGCTGATTCTCGCTGAGAGAAAAACACTGTTGAATCGCGAGCTGAAAGTGCTGATAAGTTCAAACGATCAGGGCGGTTAACTCCATTGGAGGCGACATGGCCTGTAATAGCAGGCGACAAGATGTGTACATGACAACGACGAATCGATGTGGCTATAGAGGAAGTGTACGGCACGGTAGCGGTAGTCCTCTTTGTGTCGACCCTCCATCTCTGATCATGTGTGATGCTAAAGTTGATATGATATAGTGTGGCACATCACACTGGACGAGAGAGATAAGGTCGAGCCAAAAAGAAAGTTTAAAACAGAAACAACCACTTCAATATTTATGGGTGGAATTTACATTCAAAAAGATATGGATGTAATGTGCCTCAAAAGAAATATTACATTTGAGTTTTGAAACAGCCACTTTAAAGATTTTAGAATGAAATTAAGCGAAATGATAGAAGTTAATTACTAAAACAACAATATTTTAAAGATCCAGATATAAAACATCTGTTCCAGAAGGCATCGATCGTCTTTTCCGGTTCCATGTGACAATCATATGAGTTCGTTCGTGGGTTCATCGGTTGCCATCATTGCCGGCGGAAAGAGAGATCAATGGAAGAAGAAAGCGCTAGAGTTCCCCAGAGCCATGATGACCACCGCGCTCCATGAGGCCATGGCGGGATGGCCCATGTCCATGTGGTGCCGGTCGATGCGCGTTGATCGATCGCGCATTCATGTCCCGGCCGGGAAGCAACTGCTCCGTTTCCTGCTGGTAGTGGACAGTGGTAGCTTGCATGCATGAGAGACCTGATCGATGAGCCGCCCGGAGAGACTAGTGACTAGAGATGACGCAAAAGCTTTGCTCGCTTAAGTTTCATGGCTCGAATCATGACACAGAGCTTTGCTCGTTACTGTAGTACACATTGCTCAAATGATTGGTACGGCCAGTCGCTCGCTCACTCGCTGTGTACTGTAAGTATAAAGCTGGATCGCTGGTTGTTGCATTTGGACAGTGGATAAATCCAGTGCTACGAAGCTTTGCTTGTGGGGGTGAAGAGCTGGGTACGTACCAAAGGCGCTGTATAGTACGCGCAGGACCGGCCGGGAAGCCGGAGCTAATCGAGACAGCACGCGCGTGGATGATGCATGGTAATGCTAATTCCACTTGATAGAGCATCTATCTATCCATGGAAAGCTAGCTGGGGTTTTGCATATGGATTATAGAGCAGGAGTCGTGACGCGTCCCGGTCACCGGGCAGTCCATGCGCATGGAGTCGTGGTGGCCAGTGGCACCCAGGGCATTAGACTATCCGCATTCGTCGTACTCCGAATTCTTACTCCAGAAGGAATATTCCGTTCTAGTCATCGAGATTATTTCCTCTACATCACTTTCTCCCGCCGTCATGCTCTATATCTCATCCTCAATATCAACTACAAGCAGCGGGGCCCACTGATCAGAAATTTTTTAATTTTTTTATCCCCTCCCTGGTCACTCTCTCTCCTCCCTCTTCTCTTTCCCTGCTACTCCCTTCTGCTCCCTCCGCCATGGAGGTCAACTCGATCCAGCGCGCCAACGGAGACAGGGACGGCGGGACCGCGTGCGACCAACGACGGCGGGACGGCGGGCGAGCGGGGCCAGGGAGCAGGAAGCCGCGCAGGGCGGCGGGACGCGCGAGCTCTCCGCCTCCACGCCGCCACGGCCACGGCGAGCCGCCCTCCCTCCCCGTGACGGGCCGGCGAGCTCCCCGCGCCGGCGAGCGCGCGCGCCGCCCTCCCTCCCCGCGGCGGGCCGGCGAGCGCGCGCGGCCGCCCTCCCTCCCATGCGGCGGGCCGGCGAGCTCCTTCCTCGAGCGGAGAAGATGAAGCGCGGGCGACGTCGTTCCTCGAGTGGAGAAGACGAAGCGCGGACTCGAGCGCCGGATTCGCGAGCTCCGGTGTCGAGCGGCGGACGAGGAGGCGCGTGCGGGGCGGACGGAGGAAGAAGGGCGAGGCGAAGAAGACAACGGCGGCGCGAATCGAGCGGTTCCGCGGCCGCCATGGCCGAGCTCCCTCCCCGCGCGAATCGAGCGGTCCCGCGGCTCCCTCCCCGCGCTCCTCCTCGGCTGCCATGGCCTTGCTCCTCTGCTCGCAGGCGTGGCGCTCGTAGCGCGGAGTAGCCGAGGCGCGCGGAGGACGACGCCGCGCGAGCCCCGCGCTTGCGTGGCGCTTACCGTTCTCCTTTTTCCATACGCCAGGAGCACCTGATGGGAGCCCGTCCTGAACGGCAGCGCATCACTTCCAGTACCCCGCTGCGGCGAATTTCCCTGGAAAGCGGTACTGGAGTGTTGCGTCCAGTACCCCGCTGCGGGTAGTCTTACGCACGCACTGGCACTGGCACACAAGGGAAAGGAACTGCGGTTGGTGGGCGCCGGCCGCCGGAACCTGCGATGAACCCCGGGCCCCGGCCCGTCCGGCCCCTCGTAGTCGTAGTGGCCCTCCTATCTGCCCTTGGGCAGTCGGGCCTCTGGCTCGCGGGCGTCCGTGTGTACTCTCTGCGGTGCGGCAGCTCCATGGCTCTGCGGCTGGAATCTGATGAGATATCGCACGTTTTCAGATGATGAGGAGGCGCGACGCGGTGCAATGCAATGCACCACATGCCGCAATTCGCGATGGAGTCGCCGGCCGGTCGGTCGTCCGAGTCCGATATCGAGTGGCGGTACTGCGCTGTCCACGTCTTATCCGGTGCGCATGCACAGTCTCACACTGTTCGTCCTTGGAGTTCGCCAGTGCACACCACTAGTACCAGTACCAGACCCGGCTACCTCTGATCCGTTCCTTGCCGCGCTGATCGGCGCGCGCGGTGGGGGTCACTACGACTACGAACACAGGTTTGCAGCAGAGCGCCAGGGGGGCCAGCCGCCGCAAAACCTTTTTTGGCAAACGGCCGCAGGCATCAGATACGGCCGGGGGCCGGGCACACACGACACGCGACACGCCGGCCGGCCCGCCCGGGTGTCCTTGTGGATCGGACAATTGTTCCTTTTTCTTGCGGAGACAGCCTGAAGTGGGAGATTATTATTGAGCTAGTAGTACTAGTCAGTACGAGTACGACGCGCGCGTGCCCAGGGAACAGTTCACTCGATAGGACACCTACACACAGTCCGTGTCTGTCCGATGTGCTTCAGCAATCGGCCGAGCCGTGCTCTCTCTACGTAATGAACACTGGATTACTGAAGCATCTCCTCAGCGTGGCAAATTGCTCTTCTTCATCATCGAAAAAGGAGGATCACTTCACGCGCTCCCGGCCCGTCCATCGGGCTGATATGGTTTTTGTCTGCATGTTGTGATTTATTCTTTTCCGAATCGATAAACCTCATCTTCAACAGAGATACCTTCTGTCGGGTCATTCAGACGACACTGATATCTCATCAGGTTTTGGCAAACCTATCTATGGCTTTTACGATCCGGAAAAAAGAGAAGCCCATCATAATCCGGTAAGTTGAGCAAACCAGTCTTTTTCAAACTTGACATGATCACACTACTATTTCCTAATTCTGTTTTCTTTCCTACATGAACCGTCACAACTAGAGTGACGATACTTTAGACATTTTATACTTTCAGGGCTTGTTTAGTTTCCCTCCAAATTCCAAGTTTTTTCACTCTCTCTCCGTCACATCAATTTTTACCTGCATGTATGGAGCATTAAATGTAGGTAAAAAAAATAACCAATTACACAGTTTAGTTGGAAATCACGAGATGAATCTTTTGAGCCTAGTTGGTCCACGATTGGACAATATTTGTCAAATAAGATGAAAATGCTACTATTCATCGGGTTGAAAATATTTGCAATCTAAACAAGGCCTCAATCGGCCTATCCAAGCTGTTTTATCTATGGATCCAAACATGTATAGAAAGCTCAAATTTTCATTTTCCATAGTGTAGCTCTTGCAAGCTAGAGTAGTTCCATATATAACCCGGAACAGTAATCCAACACACAGCCTTACTCCAACAGAAATTCAATTCCATCCTAACCTAGGACGGTACACAAGTACTAGTTCCTTGTTATCTTGCCTAATCCCGAATTAATTTGAGCCACACCTGCAAGGCTGAAGTCCTCCACTAATCTACCCCAGAAACGGATCAGGGTACCTTTCTAGCTAGCCAGGCCGGACTAGTGCCTTTTAATCCTGTCGGGAAATGGGATATTGGGATTACGTTTACCTTTTTCAGATTCTAGCTACTCTACTACTGACAGAGAGCACTTTGTACCTCTAGGTTCGGATCATGGGAAGAAAATTAAAAACCAAATGCAAAGATCGCGTTAGCATCTTCATCATCGCGCTGCCTGCCTGACGAATGATTGTAGATATCTTATAATCGTATTAAAACTAAACCCTGAGATATGATGCATCTCCGAGAAGAACTGGACAAGATACGACGCGTGATGGCTGCAAGTCTGCAACTGCAAGTAAAGCGACAGGTGTTTCAGTCTTTATAGATAGATTGATCAGCAACGCCGCAACGCGAGCAAACCGATCCTGCAGCAGCTTTCGGGTCCAGAAAGAATTGTTCTTCCAGATGGATGATGCCATGATTCGTTGAGGCGTGGCGTGGGTGGCGGCCGCACTCGCCTTCTCCTTCCCCAGGCTGGGACGTCGTGGAGCGGCCGAGACGACGAGCGAGTTGAGTGGGCCGGGCATCCATCTGGCACAGTGGCACTACTTGGGCAGACGGCAGAGCAGAATCGGCCGCTCGGCTCTGGGAAACTGATAATGGGATGGGGACATCAGTTCGCCGCATCCAGGGGAAAAAGCGAGATGCTTACGCTCTCAGATCTCAGCTCCTGCCTACTGATGATTGTCGTTACCGAGCCAGATGATCCAATGCCGGCATGCTTATCGACTTGTACTATATAATTTTTATTATATACTCCTATGTAATATTCTCCTTCGAGGATCATCACAGGTTGGATGCGTGGATGCCTGGCGAATTGCAGAGGAGAATATTGCTAGTACATGATGACAAGAACACCTTAAGGATATCTATGGGAATTTGCAATGCTACTATCAGCAACCTAATAATTCCTTGGACCTACGGAGTAACTACTAATAGATAGGTATGCATCTATGAGATTTGTGTAACTTAAACTAGCTTAACTTTGACTAAGTTTATAACAAATAATATTAACATTTATGTCTCCTACTAGATTTATTATAAAATATATTTTATAATTAATCTAATGGTACCTATTTTGTATAAAAATAGTAGTATTTCTTTATGTAACTTTGGTCAAACTTTGAAAATCATTTGGTTCTTCCTATCAAAAATAGGATTGACTATGGATTCGAGCCATAGCACATGGTTTCATAAAATCTGTACGATTTCCCCGATCTAAATCGAGTGGATTTCCATGAAGAAGGTCTTGTTCAACATGTTCTATTCGATACTAGTAGGAGAAGGACCTGACTCGGTATTCTTAAAAAAAGAGGGGAAGGAGAACCAAGTCAAGACGATATGGATCACCCCTTCTTCTTGCGCCAAAGATCTTACTTAGGGCCCTTTTACCTACCGATGTACTAGATTGACCAACACGTTTATCAGAAAACATGTTAAGATCACATCCTTTAATTTTATCTATTAACATTAGTTTTTATTAGAAAAAACTAGCTATTAATATTAGTTTTGAGATCAGCTATTAATATTAGTTTTTTTTTTTGCGACTCAGCTATTAATATTACTTGGTAGGCCAAAAAATGCCTTAAATCTGTTGTGGACCGACACTAAAGTGAACCGAGCTTAAACGACCGCCGGCCCACTCCGTATAAGTTGCGGTTGTAATGGGCTTCAGATGACGTACAGAAAAGAAATTCAGCGTACTTTTAAGCCTGTTATAACCAGACGCCCCGCTCCAATATACTTTTCTCCTGCTACTCCCAAGTTCAAACAGTTTATTAGTGCCCAATACAACGAATCCGTCAATACTCTACGGAATATTGATCGTTTACACACACCAGAAATATTCTACGGAATTTCGCGAGTGAAATTATTCCCCAGTTCAGGAGTTGATCGGAGCAGCAAAGCAGTTCCATGATAATCCATATACTACTACTGTCCAGGGGGCCATGACAGCGCATTTACAGAATCACACATCATTTACAAAGCGAGGCAAGGATGCGGCGCGGAGGCTCGAACGACCGGCGGGAGTGGAGGACGGCCCAGTTGTCGATGAGGAGGATGTCGCCGTGGCGCCAGGGCACGGCCACGCACTCCTCCTCCAGGACCTGGCCGCACGTGGCGATGACGTCGGCGGGCAGCGGGGAGCCGTCGCCGAAGGTCACCGCCTTCACGGGGTCGTTCCGGGCGTCCTTCCACCCCGTGTAGGCGGCCACCATGCTGTTGAACCAAATCTTCCGCCCCCGGCTCTCGTCCCACTTCACAGCCGGGATCGGGCCCATCACCGTCTTCACGCCGCCGTCGTCCGTCCACTCCAGCTTCATCCCGAGCTTGGCAGCCCTGTTCAATGTTCATGCAGAGGCGGTTGAGCACGTCGAAAGTTCAGCAGGCAATGCAAATGCATGGTACAGTGCTTCAGCAAAAACCTAAAGAACTGCTCAAAAACCATGTCAGTTGGTGATTAGGAAGAAGTCCACTGCAAAAATCCATTGCTTGGACTGAAAGAATGGCAGGAATGCACCACAATTCTTTTGATGGGAATGCAAACATTCCAAACTCATGAGAAGATCACCATACTGTACAAAGCAATGGTGTTACCTTTCCTCAGCAACGGCTTTATCCTTAGTGAGAAATGTGGATTGCCATCCACGGCCGATCGGCGAAGACGGGTCATCGCCCTCTCCCAAAACCCTTGTATATATTAGCCCATCCTTCTCCAGCTTCTCCACGAACTCGGGGAACTTTTCCTTCATCCTCTTGTAGACATAGTGGCTCAGCACTATCGGTGTCTCCCCGCCACTCTTCGGTTCCACTTCACAGAAGAAGAACAGTTTGGATGGAAATGTTGGAACCTAAAAAACAAACCGTGTTGTATACTATAATTCCATCTTGGTCATCAAACTCTGCTCTAGATGACACTATGTGCTCAAAATTGAAATTTGTAGTCACAAACAATTTTTCATTTAACTGAATTCCGGGTGTTCTAGGCACTGTGCTGTCTCCTGAATTTCAGTTAATTCGATGTTTTTGTGGTACAGACTGCAGACTTGATGATTACCTGAGCCATCTCGTGGTGGAAGGGGATCTTCTGGTCGGGCGGCGACTCGTTGGCGGTGAACACGCGGCCCACGACGTTGGTCCGCGGCGCGGCGCCGCCGACGTACGGCAGCTCCTCGTACCCGAAGGCGTCGACGGCGCGGTCGAAGTCGGCGGCCGTCGCCGCGGGGAACCCGCGCAGCAGCAGCGCCCCCGCGTCCCGCACCAGCGGCTCCAGCCTGGACGCCCGCTCGGACCGCACGGCCGCCAGGAACTCGTCGAGCCCGCCGGCGGGAGCGCTCGGCACGAGCACCGCCGGGAAAGGGACGCCCTCGACCACGCGCTGCTGCGGGAGGCTAGCGTCCTGAAAGAAGCTCGCCATCGGGGTCGGGGCTTCAGTTCGTTGCTGTTGCCGGCCGCGCGTGCGAGAGAGACGATGAGCCGTGAGGCGCCGGCGCGAGAGGTGGTGACGGCTTCACGGCGTGTCCGGACAGAGGGATGAACCTGGACGGCTTCGCGGGAGTTTTCCGTCTCGAGCTGATGTGCAGGGAAGCAGGACTGCGGTGCAGGAGTGGCCACTGGCCACACACTTGGCAAGGTGGCATCATCGATGGCGACGTGAACATGGTGGAGCTGCAAAATTGTACGCTTGTGTATTGTGTTTTACCGCATCGCAAGTTCGCAACATCTACGCGGACTCGTGGAGTCCAGGATAGAGATCGCTGAGATAGAATAAGCCGAGCAAAATTTGGCAGGACATTCAGAGTACCACCACAGAGTAACAATTTTGTGAAATGCCATTTTGCTGTTGATGGTAATTTGCGAGGGCACCAAAACAAAAGAAGGAATAGTGGGCCCTGGGTAACATAACATCCAAACACCTGGGGCATTTAGTTCAACGAGTAATCATGTAATCGGAAAGTGATGGGGAAGCGCTGAAATTCAATTGTAAACCGCCCCGTCTTGATGTAACAAACTCTCTTTCTCTCTTAATGAAAATACGCGCAAATCTTTTGCGTGATTGAGAAAAAAAAAAACACCATCATCCATCCATTTCGGCAGTGCAATTCGACAGTTTTTTTTAGGAACGTGCAATTCCACTGTTGAGTGTTCCGTTCCAGTATTCCACGCACCAAGTTTGTGCCCAGACCACCCACCACCCCCTAGTTTTCACAGCCCATCAGCGGTACAAATGTGGTTTGCAGATGTAACAGGCCGGAACTTAAACTTATCCAGAAACAATGGGCTAAGCTGATGACCATGGGCCGCTATCTGGTTACCAGCCCCACCTCAAATCTTGGACTCCAGCGTCAACTGTCAACTTAACATTTTCTCCTACTGTACCTCACGTCCTCACTGCATTACCGTACAGTTTTTGACCTGCAGCCATGTCCAAACCAAACCAAATCCTACTCGTGACAAATTGACGTCTATCCCTAGCAACACATGGTTTTTCTGGTGTGTTGGACTTGACTTTTCCCAAAATTTGTTAGTTTTACACTGCCCCTAGGCTCCTACCTGGCAATTCACCATGCTCCATTCAGTCAAGCAGTACTGGGACCAGTCAGTTTAACATGCACGCAGTAAAAAGTCAGTCTCCTCTTGCCATCCGCGCGTGCGTACGTTTCGTTTTCGCTGGAGTCTAGTGTCCTTTGTGGTGAATTCCTGCACATGATTTGCTCCCGGAACACATGCTGCTGACGGTAGAAGAACGCCTCAGACAGATGCGGAGGACGATCGATCGAGGCAGCAGCACTACTCACTTGGGAATGGCAGGCAAATTCTGCGTCAAACCCACCCCGACCCCCGGGTCACTGTCAGCACTCAGCAGCACTGCACTCAGACGTCAGTTTCAGAGTTCAGACCCCCTGTTAAGAAAAACAAGCAGTTAACGATTATATTAATCCCATCGCGTGTTCCACGAGGCTTACACTGTCACACACGCGTTAACAAAGACGGCCAGGAGATCTTTCAGAAAGCAAAAGAGCAACAAATAAAAATCATTGCTAACGAATGGTCTCGGCTGGAGATTGCAAGGACGTTCATTTATACTAAGGAAAAGTGCGTTTGGACCTCTCTACTTAAGTAGTTGCCAACTTGCCATACAATAAGTATGTACATATGTTGATCCTTGGTTGCGACGAGACGGTTTGTTGGGTTTCAAACGCAAACCCAATGTTGCACGCAGCATTACATTTCCTCTTGTTTAGTTTCACCGGGATTTTGACGCCCTTGGACTAGGAGAAAAGGATATCCCCGTCACACTCACGCGGTCATGCCGTGCTTTGCCAATGCTATGCAACCAGCGTTTGGGCCTCGCGTTGGCGCAAACTGCCCGGTCCAAAACGGACGTACCTGTTGCGAATCACCTCCGAACTTGAACTTGTGCCCCTCCGCCCGCGGCCGTTCCTCGTTCGCTCGTCCGTCGGTGGACTCGTCCGACACCCGGTGGCTGCGCTGAAAATGCAAGAAAAGGCTTCTCCGACCAACCAGAGCTCGCTATGACTATGAGTCCCCGCGCCCGCCGCCGCCCCCCTCCCTCGGCGGGACCGGAGACGCACGCGATGGCGACGCCCCGTTTTGTCCGAGCGAGCGAGCGAGCAGGTGGGGAATTTGTTTATTGTCACGGCGGCGCACAGGTTGAGCGGCACCGACCCAGGAACCCGTATGATTGACGAGCTGAACACCGATGCTGAACTTGGGTCGATCGCCGTACGATGCTGTAATGCGCCGACCGTGGGATCGGATCGGACCGCATCGAGATGATGGAATGGTTTGGCAAGATTGTCCCACGTGAACGCACCTGACCGTGATCATTAAAGAGCTCGTTCGTGCATGAGAAAGAAGAAATGATGGGATGGGTCTCGATCTCGATCGGTGCTGGCACCGCACTTTGATCCAACCATACAAAGATGCCATCGTCTCTCCTGCACGAGCTGCGGGTGCATCATCATTTACACCTATCCGTATCAGTGTTGGACTAATCTCGCCGCGATGAAGCGACCAAAACGACCCATCGACCGAGTCCTGCCATGGACGGTCGACGGCGGCGCTTGGGCGTCGTAACCTTCTTGAAGGCGTTGCTGTGGAATTCGACTCGGCTGGGATGTTTTGGGCAGTGCTACTTCGTCGTCTCCGTCTTTGTGTTCGTGGTTGGTGCCGGTGGTGGTTTAGGCTTAGTTTGTTTCAATTGCTTAGTCTTTTAGATTTTGTTGCTTTCTTTTGAGTTGGCGTCAGTGGTGGAGCTCCTAGTGGCTTTAAGTGGACGCTCATGTTGATGACCCAATCCGACCGAGTGCTAAGTGGTTTAGAGGCTTGTTGTCGATGTCCCAATCCGCGGTCACGGAGTTGAGTTGAGTTGGCGCTCTTATGGCGCGAGTTGAGTTGTTTTTAGCAGGTGTATCTTGGAGTATGGTACACTCCAAAATTATATGTGGTTTTTCGCCCAGTTTTCACTTCAAAAAACTGGGTGGGGGCACTTGCCTTCTTTTTTCTTTCTTCGTCTAATAGAAATCGCGACAAAACTTTTGCCGTCCTTTAAAAAAAAAAACCGAGCGAAAATGTGGCCAGTTGGCGCCCAATCGATACAGTGCCTTGGGCTACGTGAAGAAGTTGTTGCCCGTAAATGAGGCTCGGTGTCTTAGTCAAGAATAGAACAACCACTCTTATCCACACAAACATGTTTTCATTCTCCCTCTCCGTCACTGCGAAACTTAAAAGTGGTCACTCTCAGAAAATAAAAGAAAAAAAGGACACTTCGCGCCATCTCCACCATCAGCTGCGATTGCGAGCGTGCATGCGTGCATGCGTGCATCGATCGACCAGAAAAAATGTGGCTGGATAGGCTGGCATCCGGTCGGCACAGCGCTGCAGCCTGCAGGACACGGCCGTGCGGTGCCCACTTCCCACTGGACCGGACCGGAAGAGCAGGGTCCCGGTCGCGATTGCGGGCGCGGTGCCGCCACGAGCCACCCACACGGGGCCGGCCGGGGCACCCAGGCCCAGCCAGGCCACGTCCTGTGCCAGGACTAGCGGCGCAGCAGCAGCCAGCGCCACCGGATTCGTGTTGCGTGGCTCCCGTGCCTCCGTTGGGACCTGCAGGGTGGCGTGGGCGAGGGCGACCGGTACGGGTCGCCGACTCCCACAGCCTCCCACACCATTACACCAACCACCCCAACCGTGTCTAACTTTGAGTCTTTGACGCTTCATCATTATTAGATGGAGTTTTTTTTTTCTCGATCGGGCCTTCACCCGTGTTTCATTAAGAGGATAGAACAAACAGTACAAAGCCCAAACCCGAGGCGGCGAGCGACCGGTCGCGGACTGGGGACACACACCTAGCTACTGGATTCCAAACAGTTTATTACATGTTCACAAAGTGTTGCGACCAAATCATTATTAGATGGAGTGACGGGCTGGCGGCTGAGAAACACAAGTTCTCCTCCGGTCCGCTACAAAGTCATATACGCACTCAAGCATTTACAGACTTTGAATTAAAATACTTCTTAGCTATTGTGATACAAATATGATGTGGTTAAAATTGTAATCAAATACTCCCTCCGTTCTGAAATAAAGTGTATTCTGGCTTTTGAGAGATGTCTTTAAATACAGTGTACCTGAAGAACAATAATATAATGTTTACTTAAATATAGTCCCTCCAATACAGTATGTGAGATGAAACTAATTCAACGATTATCATATTTTCTATAGGAACCTTATATTGCACCCTTTCATTATGTGAAATAGGATCCAATTTGAATAAATTAGAAAGATAAGTGAGGGACACTTGTGTCTATTGTCCTACCTGTTATTTTGTCTACAATAGAGGAAGAAGGGAGTAGATACTAGTATGAAGTAATTATAAGTTTACTTTTAAACTGGACTGCAGGGAGTGTATTTTCCCAAACTATACTATTTATAGTTGTTGCCCAAAGCCAGGAAATTGTTGCCATTATACTAGTTCTTACGTAACCACATCCAACTTTAGTCATGGCTTCTGCTTTCTTCTTAATAAAGTACACGTGAAGTCGTGTTTTAGGGGAAAAAAAGTCACGGCTCCTACTTCTCAAAATTCACCTTATATATAGGCATTTGCTGAATTTGGTTCGTGCCATAAACGTGGATCGTGGAATTTCGTTTGGCTCAATTTTCTTTACACACAGTGGGGTCAACCAATGCTTGCCATATCTCATATCTCAAAACAAATAACTTATCTTGTGGCTACTTTGTCTTGCAAGGTTAGGCAACTCCGTTTGATTGATACGAGTAACATGAAGTGAGAGAAAGGTACTCTCAACCCAGATATTCGATGGTAATGTGACATTGAAATTAAATAAGATATAGGAGAAAATGCTTTCTTAGATAAGAGACTATTCCCTCTGTCTCTTATTGTCCTTATACATATTGAGGAGCCAAACATATTCATCTTTGGCTAAATTTATGGAAGAGGTACTAATATTTAATATTATAGTGCATAATAGGTATCATTAGTCGTTTAGTTTATAACACTTTTATTTGAAGATACAAATGTTATCGGACCTTTCTATATAGCATGATCGAAAGTCTAGGCGACACTTAAAATGGGACAGAGGGATTATGTCTACACAGGAATGAAGATATGGAGAGACTTGATAGGCAGGTAATTTAGAGAGAAGATATATAATTCGTCAAAAAAGATTTTGAAGAAACTATTTGTTATAAATATGGTTTATTATATACATAGTGCTTGCATTTTATTTGACATGCATCACGACTAGTTGCGGTTTCGTCCCAAATCATCATCCTGCCGCGGCCCTCGTCGTCCTGAGGCGTCTCTCTCATGTAAGCACATAGTGATGACCTTCGTCGTCATCCCGCCGTGGCTCTCATCATCTCAACATGCCGCAACCTTTTGTCATCATCCCATATCGCCGATTCATCATCGTCCGTCGTCAGTAGCCCTCGTTGTTAACACACCACGTCGTCGTAGTCCATCAGTGGACCTCGTGGACGGTATCGTCTCTCGTCGACGGCACCGTCGAACTCGTCCTCAACTCGTTGCCCCTCCTCGACGGCAATAATTTTGTATATACCACGGTTAATCCATCAAATGTTGTACTCCCTCCATTCCAAATTATAAGGCATTTTAAGAATCTTGGAGAGTCAAAATTTTTCAAGTTTGACCAAATTTATACGAAAAATAATAATATTTATGATGTGAACTAAGTACCATTAGATTCTCCATTATTTATATTTTCATTGCATAGCTAATTGATGTCATAAGTTATTATAGTTCTTTCTATAAATTTAGTCAAACTTGAAAATTTTTGACTTTTTAAGATTTTTGAAATGCCTTATTATTTGAAATGGAAAGAGTATGGATATCACGGGTGGTGGCCCACGATAAATAAGCCCATGGTTTAGATGGACGTACGGAGGCAGAAGCAAACGGCGCGGGCAAGGGGACGCGGCGCAGCTGCCTAGGAGCAGCCAGCAAGGGAAGCAACATGGCAGTCGGCAGCGTCTGACGCCCGGGTCCCAGCGTACAGTACAGGCCAATGGCTGCGGGTGTAGGGGTACCCAGGGAAGGCATCAACTCCGACCACCTACTCGTACCTGCGACCCAGCCGGAGTGCACTTGGAGATCAGATAACCCTCTGACATGTGGGGAACATCTGAAAGGGCCCCTGTCGTCATGGGCGCCCGCGCCAGCGGCTCAGAAAAACATGCGCCGCGGGGGTAGGTGTCTACTCGCCGCGGCGCGGGCGCGCTGGGAATGGACCCGCCGTCAGTCGGGAAGGGACCCGCTCGCGTCGTCTCAGTCGTCAGTGCGTCACGGGCTGTCCTCGTCTGTTTCCCTGCAGGTCGGCGGCTCTAGTAATGGCCTGGGTGTGCGTGACGTGAGTGCTTGTTCTGTGACGGTGAACGACGGAACCGGGACCGGGCAAAGCGATGCCGTCCGTGCGGGTGCGGGCGTGCGGCAAAACGTGTCACCGCGAGTCCACGAGGCAGACAACCCGTGGTACTCGTACTTGAGTGCCGCCGCCCGCCGCAACGAATGGACGGTCGCGGCAAGCACGATGGACAGCCAAACCGGGGCCAAATGACAAATGTTGCGTGGCATCCTTGATGAAGAGTTAAAAATCATTTGCACGCACTACTAGCAGTCGTGCCGCGTTTGTTCCCATCGACAGCAGATCACAGACCATCTGTGAACTCGCCCTTTGGCTGTTGGCAATTTGGTATATTTTGTATATTTTGCTGCGTCCCCTTTGTATATTCTGCTTCAATTGACCGCACGTCCCATCTGCCACTTTGTATAACGCTGCAGACGCGGTGCGTACAGGGCCGACGACGAGGCAAAGGTCGCAAGGTTCAGTTCGGCTTCGGCGAACCATCATCCCGTCGGCTAAAACGGGGGGAGACGCACCCCACCCGACGTCAATACCAAAGCCCACACGGTGCTCCTGTTTCGAATACCCTCCCTCCCTCTGCCAACCCGACCCCACCGGGCAGCCACCGCGCCCCCGTCCACGTGCGCGGCACACGCGGAAAACCAGAAGCCCCCTCGCTTTCCCTTTTTATATCCCTCCCCTGCCACCCTCATTCATCTGTCGTCTCTCCACGCTGCCGGCTGCGAAGAGGGAGGAGGAGAGGAGGACGCCAGTCGCCGCTGCCGCGCCGCTCCCGCCTCCCTCGCTCCACTCCACCACCCTCCGAACTCGACGCCACCATGATGTCCGCGCGCACCGCCGCCGTCGCCGCCGCGTCCCCCGCCGCCTCCCAGGTACGTACGTTCCACGAGCGGCCTAACCACCTTCTCCACCACCTTCCCTCCGCTAGTGATTCCCGCCTTCTCCCCGGTGCTCCGCGCGCAATTGCGGGCTACCTACTCTCCTCGTACGTGCAGCCAGCTCAAGTTGCCACCACCTGCCTGAGCTTGTGTGTTGTTGTGTCTGTTTGTTTGTTCTCCGCACCCGCAGTGGAAGCGGGGAGGAGGAGGACGGAGCGAGGGCGTCGGCGGCGGCAGCAGCTGCGACGGATGCCGTACCTACAGGCAGACCGTGCGGAGGAGGTCCGCGGCGGCGGCGGCCAAGGTGCGTGCCGTGCCGCCGAAGCGGGTGGAGGCGGTCGCCATGGGCTCCGCCGCGGAAACGGAGGAGGAGGTGGCGGCGGCCGCAACCGTCGTCGAGGACTCCGACTCGTACGGCGAGGACGGCGCCACCGAGGAGCTGCCCGTCACGCCCTGGGCCTTCTCCGTCGCGAGGTGAGCCGGCGACTCGTTCGTTGCAGGGGTGTGAATTGGGGAATCGGATGGATCTGGGTAGGTGGGCGGGCGGAGGTCTCGATGCGCCGATCTGGGTTGGTTTGCTTTTGCTGCTTTGGGTTCAGACTCTCGTGTTGATCCCGGGCTTGGTACGCGGTTTCGTCCGCGTGATGCTGACGTGTGTAGTAGCAGTTTTGATGCGTGTGTCTGTCTAGTAGCTCTACAATTTGATTTCGCCGATCTGTATTTAATTATGCTGTTGCTTGATTACGTACGTCTGGTCAAATCTAATTGCTTGGTTTTTTTAGTGCTCGCGTGCTTGACTTACATTCTTCAGAAACTTTCCCTTTATTTTGGCTTTTGTTCAACAATATACTTTAGCTAAACGTGCTCCAGGATAATAGTAACTAACTAAGAAGCTCCAATCTAGTATAGATTTGTTAAATCACCATATGCCACATTTGAGTTTCTACCAAGTTTCAGTATCACAATGTTTCTTTAGCGGTGCTGTAGAATTCTGATTTCGGAATGATTTTTTAGCGTTGTTGTATAATTCTGAATTGGGTTGGAGTCACAGGTCAACTTACGCCGACTGTGAGTTAGGTCCAGAGGTATTGAGCAAAGCCGGGAATTGTCTGCTTTGCTTTGGATTTTTCCTGCTTCGGGCAAGTATATTCTAAGCTGGCCCACAGCCATACAAATTTGTCTGGTTTCATCCACTATACCTTGGACTGTAAAATCTGATGGAAATTGATGCTAAATTGCAACCATATTGTGGTAATATACTACCAGATCGAATTTGTCACGTAATCTATTGTGAATGATAATGTTCTCTGCGCACACCATGGTAGCTTGTCCAGCATCAATATGGCCATGTCACCCAAAGGGGAAAAAAATGTGGAATGATCATGGCTGGTTGTAAAGCTTCTTTGGATTCTACGACCATAATTCTTTCTGCTAAATAATTTTCCTTCACTTGGTTGAAAAATATGCTGACGTTTATTTCTACATCAGCGGCTACACCCTTCTGAGGGATCCACATCACAACAAGGGTCTTGCTTTCACGGAGAAGGAGAGGGATGCACACTACTTGCGTGGGCTGCTTCCTCCGGCAGTTGTGTCTCAGGAACTCCAAGTATGGGGCACGATACTGGCTAGAACAGTACCTGTTCTTGTGCTTCCATTCTTTCTTTCTTTTAAATTACTGAAGATCACTTTAATGTATGTGTAGATTAAGAAGATCATGCACAACCTGCGGCAGTACCAGGTCCCTTTGCAGCGCTATATGGCCATGATGGACCTTCAGGTATCACAGTTTATCCCTTCTACTCTTATATGAAAGCTTGCGACGGCTAGCATAATTTATATGAGATGTTCACTTAGAATGAATGGTTAGTTGCATCATTGTGCTTAACACCTGTTTTCAGGAGAGGAACGAGAGGCTTTTCTACAAGCTTTTAATTGATAATGTGGAGGAGCTGCTTCCTGTGGTTTACACACCAACTGTAGGTGAGGCCTGCCAGAAGTATGGGTCCATCTTTAGACAAGCACAGGGTCTGTATGTCAGCCTGAGGGACAAGTATGTGTGCCTATATTTGCTTGAACTTTACAATATTATATAGCTGTCTTCCATCTACCTATTTGATCTATACTGATCTTGAGGTGCATCCAGGGGGAGGGTCCTAGAAGTTCTGAGGAACTGGCCACATAGGGACATTCAAGTTATCTGTGTTACTGATGGTGAGCGAATCTTGGGACTTGGAGATTTGGGTTGTCAGGTATGATTGTCTCGTTAGTCTTATTACTTGAGGCCTTTGCTTATATTAAGTATAATCCTTCTATAGGGGATGGGAATTCCTGTTGGCAAGCTTGCTCTATACACTGCTCTTGGAGGAGTTCGTCCATCAGCTGTAAGCATTAGTATCTTTTCTGTCCCTTTGTTGCATGTTTGGTACCAACAAACAACTAAGTTATCTCAACTACTGAATTCTAAATTGTGTTGCAGTGTTTGCCTATTACAATTGACGTTGGCACAAATAATGAGAAACTCCTTAATGATGAGTTCTATATTGGACTCCGGCAAAAACGTGCAACTGGCGAGGTATGTAGTTGCGTCGAGATTGCTGGGAGTTCAGAATTCGAAAAATATGTGATTCTTGAGATCTTATCTGTGCATTTTCCTTAATGGCAGGAGTATGATGAGCTTATGGAAGAGTTCATGGCTGCTGTTAAGCAAATCTACGGTGAGAAAGTCCTCATTCAGGTGAGTTAGGGTCAACATAATACTTTTGCTACGCCGGATCAATTTGCTCTTTATCCCAGAATGTAACACTAAATTTTGGACAGTTTGAGGACTTTGCCAATCATAATGCCTTTGATTTGCTTGAAAAATATAGAAAGAGCCATCTCGTTTTCAATGATGATATCCAGGTAAATGGAACCACCCATGGTATTTTTATTTTTACTGATACCAGGGGGCAACCTTAATTAATTGATATCATCATCTTTCAGTTTATTGCCTTTTGTGATTAGTACCGATTTGGAAATATGAATGTTTGCAGGGCACAGCATCAGTGGTCCTTGCAGGTTTGTTAGCGTCACTCAAAATGGTTGGTGGGTCCCTTGCAGAGCAGACATATTTGTTCCTTGGTGCTGGGGAGGTTAGTTAAAACATCTCCTGCCTCCTGGTGAACTGTTATTTCCTTTTCCACCCAACTGTCGAAGCATACTATGTACTAGTATCTTTTGAATTGAGGTTTTGACCATTAGTAAGATTCTATTTTATCAAGAAAGTAGACCCATCAATAAGATTCCGATAATGTATTTGGTTTCAGGCTGGAACTGGTATTGCAGAACTCATTGCTCTTGAGATGTCGAAACAGGTAACTATCTACATTGTTCTAGTATCTGAATGTGTGGTAAGTTTCCGTTGTCCTAGTTCTTACTCAAACATGTACTGGTTGGATCGATTTATAGACGAAAGCTCCAATTGAAGAGTGCCGCAAGAAGGTTTGGCTGGTGGACTCAAAGGTGTGTAAACAAAGCAAAATGCGCTGTTGCTAGTGCAATGTTTGCTCACCTGTTTATCTGACGTCCTAACACGATATTTTGTATACAGGGTTTGATTGTTGACTCTCGTAAAAATTCCCTTGCCCCATTCAAAAAACCTTGGGCGCATGAGCATGAGCCCTTGGGAACCTTGTATGATGCTGTTCAGGTAGTGACACTCATCTGCATTTAAGATTGTACTAAAGTTCATTAGCAGCTGCTGCCTTCACTTAAATCTGTGCTGTTTGTGCTTTTTTCATAAGAAATAATTTACTAACCTTTCATCATATCCTCCAGTCCATCAAACCTACAGTTCTGATTGGGACATCTGGAGTTGGAAGAACTTTCACAAAAGAAGTTGTTGAAGCCATGGCTTCCTTCAATGAGGTATTTTTTTTTTCTTCTGTTTCTGACATTGTTGGTGGTATATTATGAGGATGGACTACTGACATCTGATATTGCTAATTATAAATGCAGAGACCTATCATCTTTTCTCTGTCAAATCCAACCTCACATTCTGAATGTACTGCTGAACAAGCATATAACTGGACTCAGGTCAGCTGTCTTATCACCTTGTGCATTGTTTGATGTGCAAATTGGTTCACTCGAGTCAAAACATGTCGCATTTTGTGCACTGTCTGAATACCATTTTGAATGTAGCCATCACTAAAAGATTATCCGTGCTCATTTTCCTGTTCATTAAACTGTGATCTAATTGGACCCCAAAAAAGTGGCTGTTTTCTAGAAAGAAACTTATGGGTCTGTACTCTGTAGTTTGCAACTCATATCTCTTTATTTGCACTCTATGTTCAGGGTCGTGCAATATTTGCCAGTGGCAGTCCATTTGACCCTGTGGAGTACGATGGCAAGACTTTTGTACCTGGGCAGGTAGAACTTGTTTCTAATATATTAAATCACAGGAATACTAGGCAATGCAATCTTGCTGGTGTAAACACCCACAAAACATAAGCTGTTTATTGCTAACTCAACTATGCTATTTACAACAGTCGAACAATGCCTACATTTTCCCTGGACTCGGCCTCGGTCTTGTTATTTCTGGAGCCATCCGTGTCCACGAGGACATGCTTCTTGCCGCCTGTAAGTAGCTCCAAACGGGAACCGTTGGGCATAAAAAATCGGCTTTAATACCTTGATGAGACTAGGGACCAATCTCATGTTTCATTCATTCAAACAGCGGCAGCACTTGCTGAAATGGCCACAGAGGAGAACTTCGTCACGGGATCAATCTTCCCGCCTTTCACCAACATTAGAAAGATCTCTGCACACATTGCTGCAGCCGTGGCTGCAAAAGCTTATGAACTCGGTATGCACGTCCTCTGTTTTGCTTTGCAGACATCATTTCCCGTCTTGGCATTCACCACCAAGTCCCATACCTGCTTGATCTGACATCATCAACTTCCCTCTGCAGGTTTGGCGACCCGTCTGCCTCCCCCAAGAGATCTGGTGAAATATGCAGAGAGCTGCATGTACACTCCTGTCTACCGTAACTACCGGTAGTGCTGCGGGGTCAATTTTGCAGAACGGTCAAGGCAGACAATACTGCAATGTTGTAATTGTAATTGGCCTGCTCGAAAGTTATGGTGCTCCAGCCCTACGGCTACTGTTCAGGACTGAAGGATAACAGCTATAAAGCTGTTGAAGTAGCACAAGCGAGCAGGCTATTTGTTGTTTGTTGTCCCTGCTGCTAACCACCCTTGTTGATGGTGCTGCTGGTAGACACTGTACCTGCATATATGATATGTATAATATGTTGTAACGTTATGAGAGCAAACAATCTTGTGTGCTGTTGGGTGAATTACACACAAGCATCGAAGAGCGGATTTAATTCTATTGAATAGAATTTTCATGTCTGAAAAAAGGTACATGTCAGGGGGTATTATAGAGGATGGAGTATTCGATAATAATCTTAATACAATATCTATTAATCCCCTAGAGCAACTGCTACAAATAACCTGAGCCTCATTTGTCTCTGAATGTATTCTGGTCATTACACCACTGGTATAGTATTTTACATCGTCGCTCAGGCTTTGCGTAGCCACTAGCCAGTCTTGGTAAGTAGCCTTCGCGAGTCTCTGAATCAAGTTGACATCGTCTTATTCTTGCTTGGCTTTGCGATGACGCTTTCCTCAACCGAACTTCAAAATTTGTTAGTTTTATTTACACTACTACTTATAGTCTCTATCCAGTCAAGTGAATCAGTCCTAGAACTACCGGTCAGTTTTTAATATGCAGCCAGCAAAACGCCAGCCCTGATGCCATTGCCGTCGATCCGTGCGTGCGTTCGTTGTGTTCCCTGAAGTCACCTGCATCTGCGTTGTGCATATGCCCCTTCCTGCACATGATCGATTCGCTCCAGGAACACATGGCGCTGACGGTTAAAGAACGCCTTAGACAGATGCGGAGGACGATCGATCGAGGCAGCAGCACTCACCTGGCAGCCAAACAGCTGTTTGCAGACTCGGCGCCTCGGAGCCTCGGCGGTCAGCTTCGTCAGAGTTCAGACTCCTCTTAAGAAAGACAAGCAATATATAATGATTATAATCCCATTTCCACCGCATGTTCCACGAGAGGCTCACACACGTTAACAAAAGACCACCAAGCGATCATTCATTCACAAAGAAAAAGACCAGCAAGTAATAGAAAGCCTTGCTAACGACGACTAGTGGTTGCAGTATTGTAGTCCTGCTCTCCGGAGTGCGGAAGTGGGGGCACCGCCCGGCCGTGGCCTATACTGCCTGCAGCGCAAAGGCTGCTTGCTACACCAGTAACACAAAGGCGCCCGCTGCGGTGTCGTGCGGCTGTACCAACCGGACGCCAGCCACATTTTCGCTTGGGCTGGTCCGTGGTCGATGGGTTTGATCGCGGCGATGCACACGCACGCAGGCACCCACGTCTCGTGGCCGGAGATGGCATGAGAGGGTGTTTTCCTTTTCTTTTCTTTTCTTTTCTTTTCTAAGAACGGCCACATTTGAGTTTCGTGGTTGTGCCGTGGAGTGATGAAGAGATAATGAAAGCATATTTGTGTGACTGGATCAGAGTGGTCATGCCCATTTATTTGAATTGAGTCAAATCCGATGGCCAGAGTGTCGGGTTATTTTAGCACTTAAATCCTCCCACTCATTCCATCTTAAAGGTAAGGTTATTTTAGCACTTAAAACCCCCCACACTCTAGCCATCGAATTAGATTTCTGCGGTCTTGATTAGAGTTTGTATAGTTTGCACGGGAGACCAGTTTACATAGCATACGTTCCCACTAACTAATAACTCAAAACGAACAACACAAAGTTGCATTATTTATACCTACCCTTAGACTATCCGCAGCGCAGTCCGGGACAAGTTACTGGAGTATGGCTTTACAGTAAATTTGTCCGCAGCGGGATACTGGGCGACGAACGGTAAAGTTCCGGATGGACTCCGATCCGGGGACTGTCACGGATGTACGGACCATACGGCATGTGCCACCGTGGCCCGCGCGTCCTCCTCCGCACGCCCTCGCCGCGAGTAGCACGAGCACGCGAGCTCCGCCGGGCTTGGGACGGGCGCGCCGCCGGCGAGCAGAGGGAGCTCGCCCCTGCCCCCCGCCGCCGCCGCGATTCGGAGATGGCGCCGCCGGGAAGGGAGAGGCCGGGCCGGGCGGCGCGCTCGCCGAAGAAGTCGAGGTGCGGGGAAGGGAGAGGCCGGGCCGGGCGGCGCGCTCGCCGGAGCATAGGTGTAACACCCTCGGTGTTACCGCGTTAAATCAGTTCACTAAATCATGTCATGAGCATCATGTCATGTGTTAATGCATGTATGAATGTGTAAATAAGTTTTTCGTAACTTAGAAATGCTAATGGAGATGTTGATTGAAAGTTAAAGTTGTGACTAAATTTGGAAAATATAGTGGAAAGGTGGCATAATGTTTTTGTATATAATAATCTAATTTCCTGGTACCCTCGACTGGTGTGGTTTGGATGGTTTTGCTCCTATCGTACATAGGTTGGCTTTTCTACGTGTTTTGAAAATCACGTTCTGGTCGACTGGTCAGTCGTGCCTGTCTTCTGCATGGCCGTATAGCTCGCACGTTGCACTGCCGGCCGGCCAGCTGCCTTTACTCGCGTCGGGTTGCTGCGGCGCCGTCGTCTCGTCGTCGCGTCCACACTGCACCTCGCCTCGCTGCCGCGGCCGTCGCTTCGTCATTAATGGCACTGTACACGCACGGCTTCTCTCTGGCCGTGTTGGCTCGTAGCGTTTACTCGCGTCGTGATACTGCGGCCGCCGTCGCCTCACCGTCGTGTCCGCCTGCATCCTGTCGTTGCATCCAAGCTTGGTTGAGAGAGAGCTGCTGCTCTGCATGCACAAGCATGGGCTTTTGCTTGCTAGCTTCTTTCGTGAAACTTGCTATCCGTACATGTTGTCTCTTCATTTCGTATTTTATTAGCCCACACGATCAATGGCTAAACTAGCTAGCTCATGATCCTCATATAATACAGTAAGCACAGTAGGCTTCCAGTAAACCAACTGTGGACCTTAACTTCGCCGTCCTCGCCGCACTGTGCTTCTACCGTGCCCTGTGCGTGTAGACTGGCCGATCTCTACGGCACCGTCATCTCGTCATCACATTGGCTTGTAGCTCGTTCCACTGTTGGCCCATCATTTCACCTTAATGACGCCGTGCGCGCGTTCTTGCTGACCATGAGTTTTTAGCACCTGCGCGAGTACCACACTGCCGTCCAACCACTCGCACCAAGTGTAGCCATGGGCATTGCCTAGGCAGCCAAACCAACCAAGTCTAGCCGCAGCTATTCTTTCTCGCTAGAGACGAGCACCGCCGCCGTGTCCACACGCGCGTGGCCGGCTCTGCTCAGGCAGTCCCCGGTCGAATAAGAACTTCGGCAAGGTTCATGGTAAGTCCCTAATGCCCGCACGCTAGCCAGTTAGTCCGTATAGCTACTTGCTTTCGCTAGAATAGCCACGGTCATGGTGTGCGTCGTCCACCAGCTGCCCTCGTGCGTGAGATAGATGAAGTAACAAGCGTTGTTAGCTTTCTAAAATCATAATCTATCAGCTCGTGTAATTAGTTATATATATATCAGAGATAATTTTAACGTCCATTAAATTATTTAAAAATATTTAATATAGTAGCTTAACATATGTGTTCTTATTTAAGAGTTGTTGTAATATTAAATTGTTACATCATCATTGCATGCATATAGCGAACGAGTGGGTGGAGATCGTGACTGTGGGCGACCAGGAGTACGAGGAGGTCGTCGAGGAGTACGAGGAGGTTCCCGTTCCAGGAGTTCAGGAGCCGTCCGTGATCGACCTTGTTGACACCCAGCCTGCCCAAGGCAAGCCCCGGTGCATGACCTCTATTTTTATAATTACAATATATATATGTTGTGCATTTACGTTGCAGGAATTTTATGAAAACCACTTGCATATATATCTATCCTATGAGTCCTACTAGTGCAGGTTCGATAGTTGTTATGCTTAGGTTAACCGGTGGCGTGGGTAACCTGCTGTTACTCACAAAGTAGGTGAAGACATACTTGCTCTCATGATAAAATGATGGAAAGATAACTGGCGATCGGACAGGGATATGGTTTGGGTTCTGGTGGGTGTAACAAGTTCTGTCTCGCGATGGCGAGACTTAGCTTGGTTACATTATTTTCCCTGTCTGTGTCGGTTAAGGACCGTCCGTTGCATTGGATGGTAGTCAGGTCACAGACTTATTATCCTGAGCACATACTTGCTTATGGGAGCGGGAAGACCCGTTTCTTTTGTGCCTTGGTTTCCAGCTCTTTCCACGTCGACGGGCCGGAGGCGGGGATAGGTTGGAGGTCCTTGCACCATATTGAGGCCGGGCCTCAAGTATGGGGGCTTGGAGTCCACGTTGGGGTGGGGACCTGGAACCCTTGGCAGGGACGGAAGGGTGTTAGTCTTACTTGTGCCGCGGCTAGGTACAGGTGAGGCGTGTGTTTCGGGATACCCAGCTGGGATACATTGGTTCGCGAATCTCCGATTGTTTCGGTACGACATGACTATGGTCCAACACCGGAGTAAGAAGTGGAATATGGATGATGGAATTTAAATGATTCTGATTGCTCAACTCTTTCGTAAAAATAGAATAGGTGCTTACATAGCAGGGCTAGGTAATGAACTTAAAAGTCGGCTAATGATACAAATATCAGGATATATATTTTAGTAATGCTTTTCTGCAAATAAATAAACCAGCAAGCCATACAACCCATCATATCCTTGAGAGTCGGGAAATATATATATTCCCAGTCGGATAAGTCTTGCGAGTACATTGTGTACTCAGGGTTTATTTTACCCTTGTTGCAGGTGCAGTTTAAGGAGTATCTCTCTTGTGTGGAGGATTCATCTGGTGGGCACAGACGGATCCTTGTATCGACTTCGCTAGATATTTATTATTTCCATTGTTTATTATTCGCAAGCTGAACTTTGGTATTGTAATAAATAAATTTCCAAGACTCTATGTATTGTATGAAATGGACTAAGTATTGTAAGCTTGTACTCATTATTGGATCCGGGATGTAAAAATGTGGTTTGATTCGAGTTCTCCTTCGGGTGTGCTCGACGGAATCGTTTGAATTAGTTCCCTTTGGAGGTACTTAGTGTCTAGCGGAAGACAAGTACTTCGAAAGTGTATTAATTCGGGCGATTCTGCCACAGTGGTATCAGCTCGATCAGTAATGATTCTACAAGCTTAAGAACCCTTTTCAAAACTTAAAAATTTGACCAACAAAAATTTTACGGAAGATAGGATACGGTAAATTACGTACGTATATATAAGCCCTAGTAATATATATTCTATCTAGGATAGTGGCACTGGTTTATCTAATCAATTTTTATGCAGGTATACTAACCCGCGTACGTAAGAATCGTTAGCATACGGGATTGAGAGTGCGACGTGCCAAAAATTTTACGAAGTGCCACTATATTCTGGCATGAGTGTACGTATAGGTCGAAGCATGCATCATGATAAGAGAACTTTGATTAAAGTCCCTTCACGTCAACCTGTAGGTGTAAATATAGTAGTATAATAAGTAAAAAGAGAATGCTTCATTATTTAATAGAAAGCCTTATCGTACATCAGTTTTCTCTACTTTTGATCATAGTCCATCGGCCATATCATGCAAAGCAAAGTTTCGGAGTTGTAGCTTTGTCTCAATCTTTGTCCCGATGTGCATGCCGTGTCCTAATGGTTGGTTCCTATCTGATTTCAGATGAACCTGAGGTCTGGACGCGGGAGCACCAGTGCTGGAGCAGCCAATAATCAGGAGGGTCATGGCGATAATGAGCATGGCAACGATGGCAACAATGCCAATGGAGATAGCCACGGAGTCCCACTGCTTGCTGCCGCTCCTCCACCACCACCTCCGATGACCCCTGCAGAGATGATGGCTGAGCTACTGGCCTCTCGTCGTGAGTCGACCCGTGCCATGGAGATGCTGGCACAGGTTGTTGCTGGTCTGGCCCGTGGAGGTGCAGCTGGCAATGGCGAGGGCGGGGGTGATGCAAACGTTCCTGTGAGGGTCTGTTCTTACCAGGACTTTTTGGGGACACAACCACCCACGTTCACGCCTACTGCTGAGCCCATGGATGCGGAGCATTGGCTTCGTATTTTGGAGCAAAAGTTTCAGCTACTCAATGTGACTGATGAGCAGAAGGTGCGCTTTGCCGCACAACAGCTTTTGGGTGGTGCCAGTGCTTGGTGGAATACTTTCATGGCCGCACAGCCTGCTGGTCATCAGGTGACATGGCGGGAGTTTGTCACCGCTTTTCGCCAGCACTATATCCCGGCTGGTTTGCTGAACAGGAAGTTGTCTGAGTTTCTGGATCTGAAGATGGGAAATATGTCTGTGATGCAGTATGTGAATAGGTTCAACCATCTTGCACAATATGCTGGCACTCATGTGGATACTGATGAGAAGAAGAGGGATCGTTTCTACCGTGGTCTCTCTAGTGTGCTGCAGAAAGAATTGTATACTGGAAACTATCAGACCTTTGCTGAGATGGTGAATGCTGCTATTGCAATGGAAGGGCTTGGGCATGATGCTCAAGCTGAGTGGAAGCGCAAGAGGGTGGCCTCAGGGTCTTCTAGTCACCCACAGGCTCAGAAGGTACAGGTTCTGAGGCGGCTGCCCTATCAGTCTCCAGGTGGACAGCCATCTCGCCAGTCTCAGCAGACTTTCCAGGCACAGCCCACTCAGTACCGTGCACCTACTCAGCAGGTGCAACAACCTCAGGGACAGCAGGTTCCCTTCCGTCCACCCCAGGGAATCAAGCCTGGTGCATGTTTCAAGTGTGGCAAGGAAGGCCATTTTGCCCGAGAGTGTCCTCAGAACCAGTTTGTTCAGTCCTCACAGCCGTCAGCTAACTCTCAGTTTGTTAAGGGGACTACTAACAAGAAGAAGGTGCCAGTCAGCCGTTCAGGGCAAGTGAACTACACGGATGCTGTGGAGATTCCACAGGGAGAGCCTGTGATGGCCGGTATGTTCACCATCAACTCCCACCCAGCTTATGTGTTGTTTGATTCTGGTGCATCGCATTCATTCATGAGCATGGGATTTGCACAAAGGCATAATATATCTACTGTGGCTACTTCTATTGCCTATAGAATCAGGGCCCCAGGTGCCCAGTTGTGTATTAAGACTCGGACAGATACAGTTAAATTAATGCTAGCCACGCACTCATACTACATCCAGTTCATGATGCTGCCTGGGCAAGGCATAGATGCAATTCTGGGGATGAACTGGATGAGAGTATATGGGGTAATTTTGAACCTCAAACAACGGATTGTTGAGTTGAGGCTTCCTTCTTCTGAGGATAGGATGTCTCTCCTTATGACCTCAGTTCCAGCCTTACCTGTTGTTGCTCATGCTGAAGCCTCTCCTGATCTTGCCTCTATTCCTGTGGTCTGTGAGTTTCCTGATGTTTTTCCTGAGGAATTACCTGGGTTGCCACCTGAGCGAGAGGTGGAGTTTACCATTGAGTTAGAGCCTGGCACTTTGCTCCTATTTCTCGGCGTCCCTACCGCATGGCTCCACCGAATTGGCTGAAATGAAGAAACAGTTAAAGGAATTGTTGGATAAGGGATTTATCCGTTATAGTTCTTTGATTGGGGTTGTCCAGCAATTTTTGTGAAGAAGAAAGATGACACTCTTAGGATGTGTGTGGATTATCGCCCCCTCAATGCGGTAACTATTAAGAACAAGTATCCTTTGCCACGCATTGATCTTCTGTTTGATCAGTTGGCTGGTGCAAAGGTATTCTCAAAAATTGATCTTCGTTCAGGATATCACCAAATAAGAATCCGTCCACAAGATGTACCAAAGACAGCTTTCACTACTAGATATGGGCTGTATGAGTATCTAGTTATGTCTTTTGGTCTCACCAATGCCCCTTCATTCTTCACATCTCTCATGAATAAGGTTTTCATGCCGAGTGGACAAATTTGTGGTGGTATTTATAGATGATATTTTGGTATACTCCAAGGACAAGGAAGAGCATGCCCAAAGACCTTCGCATAGTCCTGACCCGACTACGCGAACACAAGTTGTACGCCAAGTTCAGCAAATGTGAGTTTTGGTTGGACCGAGTGCAATTCTTGGGGCATGTTCTAACCCCTGAAGGCGTTTCAGTGGATCCTAGCAAGGTTCAGGATGTGTTAAATTGGGAGTCTCCAAAGTCAGTGCATCAGATTCGTCAGTTTCTTGGTCTTGCTGGTTATTATCGGCGTTTCATTCCTGGTTTTTCCAAGGTAGCTCAGCCGATGACAAAGTTGCTTCAGAAGGATGTCAAGTTTGTATGGAGCCCAGCCTGTGAAGAAGCCTTTCAAGCTCTGAAGAATTATCTCACCACAGCTCCTGTCCTTGCTCAACCAGATATTGAGAAGCCGTTTGATGTGTATTGTGATGCCTCTAAGACTGGATTGGGTTGTGTGCTTATGCAAGATGGACGTGTGATAGCTTATGCTTCACGCCAGCTGAAAAAGCACGAGGTGAATTATCCCACCCATGATTTAGAGTTGGGTGCAGTGGTGCACGCTCTAAAAATTTGGCGACATTATTTGTTGGGGAACAAAGTGAATGTTTATACGGATCACAAGAGCCTCAAATATATTTTTACTCAACCCGAGTTGAATATGAGGCAAAGAAGGTGGCTTGAATTAATTAAGGATTATAATGTTGAGATTAATTATCATCCTGGAAAGGCTAATGTGGTAGCTGATGCATTGAGCCGGAAGTCACATCAGAAAAATAAAGATTCCTTGCCTCTCAACCATTCTGAAGTTTTAGCACATATTGCTCTAGTCTCAGATTTGCTTGAGCAGATTATTTTGGAGCAAAGGCAAGATAACAAAGAAATTTCTCATATCAAGAAATTAATTGTTGAAGGCCGTGGTCCTCATCTTAGCATTGATGAGCAAGGTGTGATGAAGTACAAGAATCGATTAGTGGTTCCTTCAGGTGGTGAGCTTAGGGCAAAAATATTGGAGGAAGCTCACAACTCCAAGCTGTCCATTCACCCTGGGAGTAATAAGATGTACCATGATTTGCGTCACATGTTTTGGTGGCCAAACATGAAAAAGGACATTGCCAAATATGTGGCAGAGTGTGATATTTGTGCAAGAGTGAAAGCTGACCACATGCGTACACCTGGATTTTTACAGCCTTTGCCTATTCCTAATTGGAAATGGGAGGATGTTTCAATGGATTTTATTGTGGGTTTACCTCGTACAGCAAAGGGACATGATTCTATTTGGGTCATTGTGGACCGTCTTACCAAGTCTGCTCATTTTCTTCCTGTGGATACGAGAGACTCAGTCAAGAAATATGCCAAGCTATATTTAGAAAGGATTGTATCCTGGCATGGGGTTCCTCTCACTATTGTTTCAGATAGAGGGTCCGTGTATGTCTCTCGCTTCTGGGAACAGTTACATAAGTGTCTTGGTACTGAGCTTCTTAGAAGTACAGCTTATCATCCACAAACTGATGGTCAAACAGAGAGGGTCAACCAAGTACTTGAAGATATGTTGAGAGCTTGTGCTATTTCTTATCCTGAGAAATGGAATGACTGTTTGCCTTTGGCAGAGTTTTCTTACAACAATAGTTATCAAGAAAGTATTCGGATGGCACCATTCGAGGCTCTTTATGGCAAGAAATGCAGAACACCACTCAATTGGGTTGAAGTTGGAGACCGTGGGTATTTTGGACCTGATTTTATCAAGGAAGCTAGAGAGCAAGTCTGTACTATTCAGGGTCACTTGAAGGCAGCCCAGCACCGCCAGAAAACTTATGCAGATAAAAGGAGAAGGCCCTTACAGTTTGAAGTAGGTGACTATGTGTATCTGAAGGTGTCTCCCATGAGAGGTGTGCATAGATTTGGAGTTCGTGGAAAATTAGCTCCTCGCTATGTTGGACCTTACGAGATTTTGGAACGATGTGGTCATGTTGCCTACCGTGTTCAACTCCCAGATATTCTATCAGCAGTCCATAATGTCTTTCATGTTTCTCAGTTGAAGAAATGTTTGCGAGTCCCTGATAATGAGGTAGTGGAGATTGAAGGACTTCCTCTCCAGCCTGATCTTTCTTATATTGAACATCCCGTCAAAATCTTGGATGAAAAAGAAAGAGTGACTAGAAATAAAGTGGTAAAATTTTATAAGGTCCAATGGCAAAATCATTCAGAGGATGAAGCAACTTGGGAATTAGAAAGTTATATCTTGGAGCATTATCCTCATCTCATCCCTGGCTCATCAAGGTAATTGAGAAAAATTAAAATTTATTTCTCATCTTTTTCCACACTAGGCACAAGAAATCTCGGGACGAGATTTTGTTTAACGGGGTAGAGCTGTAACACCCTCGGTGTTACCGCGTTAAATCAGTTCACTAAATCATGTCATGAGCATCATGTCATGTGTTAATGCATGTATGAATGTGTAAATAAGTTTTTCGTAACTTAGAAATGCTAATGGAGATGTTGATTGAAAGTTAAAGTTGTGACTAAATTTGGAAAATATAGTGGAAATGTGGCATAATGTTTTTGTATATAATAATCTAATTTCCTGGTACCCTCGACTGGTGTGGTTTGGATGGTTTTGCTCCTATCGTACATAGGTTGGCTTTTCTACGTGTTTTGAAAATCACGTTCTGGTCGACTGGTCAGTCGTGCCTGTCTTCTGCATGGCCGTATAGCTCGCACGTTGCACTGCCGGCCGGCCAGCTGCCTTTACTCGCGTCGGGTTGCTGCGGCGCCGTCGTCTCGTCGTCGCGTCCACACTGCACCTCGCCTCGCTGCCGCGGCCGTCGCTTCGTCATTAATGGCACTGTACACGCACGGCTTCTCTCTGGCCGTGTTGGCTCGTAGCGTTTACTCGCGTCGTGATACTGCGGCCGCCGTCGCCTCACCGTCGTGTCCGCCTGCATCCTGTCGTTGCATCCAAGCTCGGTTGAGAGAGAGCTGCTGCTCTGCATGCACAAGCATGGGCTTTTGCTTGCTAGCTTCTTTCGTGAAACTTGCTATCCGTACATGTTGTCTCTTCATTTCGTATTTTATTAGCCCACACGATCAATGGCTAAACTAGCTAGCTCATGATCCTCATATAATACAGTAAGCACAGTAGGCTTCCAGTAAACCAACTGTGGACCTTAACTTCGCCGTCCTCGCCGCACTGTGCTTCTACCGTGCCCTGTGCGTGTAGACTGGCCGATCTCTACGGCACCGTCATCTCGTCATCACATTGGCTTGTAGCTCGTTCCACTGTTGGCCCATCATTTCACCTTAATGACGCCGTGCGCGCGTTCTTGCTGACCATGAGTTTTTAGCACCGGCGCGAGTACCACACTGCCGTCCAACCACTCGCACCAAGTGTAGCCATGGGCATTGCCTAGGCAGCCAAACCAACCAAGTCTAGCCGCAGCTATTCTTTCTCGCTGGAGACGAGCACCGCCGCCGTGTCCACACGCGCGTGGCCGGCTCTGCTCAGGCAGTCCCCGGTCGAATAAGAACTTCGGCAAGGTTCATGGTAAGTCCCTAATGCCCGCACGCTAGCCAGTTAGTCCGTATAGCTACTTGCTTTCGCTAGAATAGCCACGGTCATGGTGTGCGTCGTCCACCAGCTGCCCTCGTGCGTGAGATAGATGAAGTAACAAGCGTTGTTAGCTTTCTAAAATCATAATCTATCAGCTCGTGTAATTAGTTATATATATATCAGAGATAATTTTAACGTCCATTAAATTATTTAAAAATATTTAATATAGTAGCTTAACATATGTGTTCTTATTTAAGAGTTGTTGTAATATTAAATTGTTACATCATCATTGCATGCATATAGCGAACGAGTGGGTGGAGATCGTGACTGTGGGCGACCAGGAGTACGAGGAGGTCGTCGAGGAGTACGAGGAGGTTCCCGTTCCAGAGGAGTTCCAGGAGCCGTCCGTGACTGACCTTGTTGACACCCAGCCTGCCCAAGGCAAGCCCCGGTGCATGATCTCTATTTTTATAATTACAATATATATATGTTGTGCATTTACGTTGCAGGAATTTTATGAAAACCACTTGCATATATATCTATCCTATGAGTCCTACTAGTGCAGGTTCGATAGTTGTTATGCTTAGGTTAACCGGTGGCGTGGGTAACCTGCTGTTACTCACAAAGTAGGTGAAGACATACTTGCTCTCATGATAAAATGATGGAAAGATAACTGGCGATCGGACAGGGATATGGTTTGGGTTCTGGTGGGTGTAACAAGTTCTGTCTCACGACGGCGAGACTTAGCTTGGTTACATTAGCTCGTGTCGGTTAAGGACCGTCCGTTGCATTGGATGGTAGTCGGGTCACGAGACTTATTATCCCGAGCACATACTTGCTTATGGGAGCGGGAAGACCCGTTTCTTTCGTGCCTTGGTTTCCAGCTCTTTCCACGTCGACGGGCCGGAGGCGGGGATAGGTTGGAGGTCCTTGCACCATATTGAGGCCGGGCCTCAAGTATGGGGGCTTGGAGTCCACGTTGGGGTGGGGACCTGGAACCCTTGGCAGGGACGGAAGGGTGTTAGTCTTACTTGTGCCGCGGCTAGGTACAGGTGAGGCGTGTGTTTCGGGATACCCAGCTGGGATACATTGGTTCGCGAATCGCCGATTGTTTCGGTACGACATGACTATGGTCCAACACCGGAGTAAGAAGTGGAATATGGATGATGGAATTTAAATGATTCTGATTGCTCAACTCTTTCGTAAAAATAGAATAGGTGCTTACATAGCAGGGCTAGGTAATGAACTTAAAAGTCGGCTAATGATACAAATATCAGGATATATATTTTAGTAATGCTTTTCTGCAAATAAATAAACCAGCAAGCCATACAACCCATCATATCCTTGAGAGTCGGGAAATATATATATTCCCAGTCGGATAAGTCTTGCGAGTACATTGTGTACTCAGGGTTTATTTTACCCTTGTTGCGAGTGTGCAGTTTAAGGAGTATCTCTCTTGTGTGGAGGATTCATCGGTGGGCACGAGACGGATCCTTGTATCGACTTCGCTAGATATTTATTATTTCCGCTGTTTATTATTCGCAAGCTGAACTTTGGTATTGTAATAAATAAATTTCCAAGACTCTATGTATTGTATGAAATGGACTAAGTATTGTAAGCTTGTACTCATTATTGGATCCGGGATGTAAAAATGTGGTTTGATTCGAGTTCTCCTTCGGGTGTGCTCGACGGAATCGTTTGAATTAGTTCCCTTTGGAGGTACTTAGTGTCTAGCGGAAGACAAGTACTTCGAAAGTGTATTAATTCGGGCGATTCTGCCACAATAGGTCGGCGAGGTCGCCCGCCGTTGATGCTCGAGGCGACGCCGCTGATTGCCCAGGCCGGCGAGTCGTCCTCGGCCTCCGCTTCCGTTTGTGGGACGAATGAGGGCGCCGCCTCGGAGCTCGCCCGCCGGATCCGCCTCGCCGGTCCCCGGAGGTGGAGCAGGGGAGCCCGGCGAGCGGCGAGGTCGAGGAGCCCGCCGAGCTCGCGCCATGGAAGAGGAGCAGTGACCGCCCTGCCCCGCCGCCACTGCTTCGCCGCCCGCAGAGGCTTGCCCCGCGCGGACGCGCTCGTGAGCAGGGGCCGGGGCCGGCGCCGGCGCGCGGAGGCGCTGCTTCGCCGCCCGCAGAGGCCTTCCTCGTGCCCGCCGGCGTGTCTGCCCCTCGCCGGTGAGGCCTGCCCTGCGCGGACGCGCTCGTGAGCAGGGGCCGGGGCCGGCGCGCGGAGGAAGAAGGGTCCCTTGCGCCGGCGGAAGATGCGAGGAAGAAAGAAAGGGGGAAGAGAGAGAGGGGGAGGGAAGAGAGATAAAAGGGTGGGGCCATGGGTCCCACTCGTCAGCCACTACAGATGACATAGGTAGAATAAATCTGAGTAAAAAATCTTGCTGACTAGGAAATAGAGTATGGGATATTGGGGATGACGGCTGCGGAAGAAATTGGTATGGAGTATGGAATCTCGATGACTAGGACAGAATATTACTTTTGAGGATGAAATTTAGAGTACCACGAGTGCGGATAGTCTTACTAGTGTTGGCCTAATCCAGATGGTACAACCAGTCTGATCCAGACAAACAAACATGCCCTCATTCTCTTTCCGTCACAACGTCAAACCACCACAAAACTCAAAAGCGCTCTAAGAAAAAAAAGACACGTTGTGCCTTCACAGGCCACAAGATGTGAGTACATGTACATGTGTGTGCGTGTCGCCGTGATCGAATTGATCGATCGACCGAGCGAAAATATGTTTGGTTGGCGCACGGTCCATAGAGATGGTAGAACCACTCAAGCAAACAAACATGTCCTTCTCTATCCACCAATACATCTCACCACCATAAAACTCGGGAAGTGCCCGCTCTTAGGATAAAAAAAAACATGCCACGTCATCTCCGTCCACAAGACACGAGTGCGTGCGTTGCGTCACCATTTAGACCTATCCCTACAATTGCTTGCCCAATAGATAGTACAACTACTCTGATCTAGCCAAATACTAGTGCCTCATTCTCTCTCTCTCTCTCTGCCACTACACCCGACCACTAGTTTGATACGCTTTTGCTGAGACACACAGAAAGTGAACACGTTTGCTAGAACACACAATAGTTTGATGTAAATTTGCCAGAACACACAAACTATTTTTCAGAACACACAATAGTTTGATGTAAATTTGCCAGAACACACAATAGTTTGATGTTAAACTATTGTGTGTTCTAGCAAACGCGTCCACTTTCAGTGTGTCCCAGCAAAAGAGCACCACTTTCAGTGTGTTGTGGCAAATTTTCCCTAAACTCAAAAGTGTATGCTCTTATGAAAAAAACACATGCCGTGCCATCTCCATCCACAAGATACAAGCGCATGCGTGCATCGCCATGATCAAATCGATCGATTGACCAAGCAAGAATGTGGCTAGCCGACACCAGTTAGTAGAGTGCCTTGGGCTACATGAAGATGTTTCTTGCACTTGTAAGTGTAAAGGTTTGGAGACATGGTTGATGTAGGCAAACAAATAGATTTGTTCATATATGCTCAGTGCAGTTCAAACAAATATTATAAGTTCATGCGTGCAATGCCGTGACCAAATTGACCTATCAACCGAGAGAAAATATGGCTGGCTCGCAGCAGGGACGAATCTGCCCACCGAGGCTAGAGGGGCTCAAGCCACACCCCCCACACACCCACCCACCCACACACACACTTCAGCCCCTCCTTGAAACTTGAACCATGGGAGCAAGGTTAGGTGGGGTTGGAGGTTGGAGATGATAGCGAGAAGAGGAAGACACATTTGTTCTTGTCTTCTTGGGTTAATTTTGAGTCCCTCCTAAACTTTTGTGCTGATCCACCATTGGTTGGCACCCGGCCGATACAATGTAGTAATTTAGTTTGGTGGATATAAGGCTAGTCTCAATGCATAGTTTCATGACACAGTTACCAAGACTATAAACTAGGTAACCGAGCCAAATGAGTTTCATGGGGATGAAACTTCTCTCTCATCTGATGAAACTCCCTCATTTAATGACCCTGTCAAGTCAGCAATTTGCTGATGTGGCACCCTATTTAATGTGCATGATACACCCATAAAACATGCATTGAGACTAGCCTAAGAGACAAACATAGAAGCCAACTTTGATCGACTGCGATTTCAGTTTTCACTAAAATTTCTTTTTTATCCTAATTTATAATACACCAACAAATTTGGCCTTTTGATAACAAATGATGTGTTTGTTTGCATGCATTGGCCAAGGCCCGAAGCCTCTGCGCTTACAAGCAACATCTTTACGTGGCCTAATAATATTCACTTTAGTTTCTCTAGAGGTAGGTTTCTAGGGCTCTAGGCACCTTTAAGAAGTGCGCGGCCGTGACCCATTGCTATATCCAGATATAAACAAAATTTCACCTGCACGAACGAGCTAATTCGTGATCAGGTGCGCTCGATCTGGTGGACCGCGGAGAGGGCAAGCGCACGGGATCTCATAGCGAGTTTTGGTTGGAGAAACCCTTCTTGCATTGCATCTAGGCCACGAGTGACGAGTTCACCGACGAACGAACGAACGACAGACTGACCGAGGGACGACGGCGGGACTCCCGCTATCCAATGGTAAACTGCACGCCTCTGATCGCCAAGGTGAACCGTTACCTAGCGGGTTGCTCAGCTCGGCTGGCCACGCCGTCCTCGTCAATCGGTCCCTATGCAATGCATGGGCGCCATGCATGATGCTCCCGCCCGGATGATGCAATTGACGCCCGTCGAAGAGCCTTCCTGTAGATGGGCACGGAAGCAGAGATTCGGGCGCCAGGTGCTTGTTGGTAGCGTGGGTCCGCGCGGGGTTTCTATCCGGGAGGTGCTGGCTGACGACCACCGGCCTTGACCACCCAGTTCCAGCGTCGCCTCAATGCGCAGGCGCGCATCGAGTTTGAGACCCTAACCTGTAAGGCTGTAATTTTTTTTTCACGAGCGGGAATTATACCCGTATTTCATTAAGAGGAGAAGAATTTGTTAAAGTTAAGGCTGTAATTAACCTCCATGCTCCAGGAGGTGTCTGTGGATTTCCGCTTTTTCCGGTGACGAATGCTCCTGATGCTTGGAGTCTTGGAGGATGACAATCATCGCTTGATGGCCGGACTAATTTAATTACCAAGCCTCAATGTGGGGTGAGGGTGCAGCTGCTGTCTGTGAGGCAGCCAGCTTCTGCTTAGTTAAGGATCATGACGGCTCCAGAAGAAAATGAAGATGAAGATGTGGAGGCCCAGATGGACTAGTAGCAGCCTGAGGCGCGCGAGGAGGAGCATCAGAACTAAAGCCGATGAATCTGATGCAAAAGTTCAGTAGTTTTTTTTATAGTCTGCATGATGATTGTAATGCTTTGCTGGCGAAGTCGCCATTTTCTGTCCATGGCAGTTAGGCCGTTTTCTGGGACGTTTCTTTGCTTCTTCTGAACATGTCTTTGAACTCTCTTGTATTTCCGTTACTTGCTTAATGGAAATGGGGGATCCCCCTTGTTTGAAAAAAAAAATGTGGGGTGAGGGCAACTGTCCCTCCTTCATTCCAGTTCATATGGCCGGTGCTACTTCGCTCTACCCCGTGTCAAAGTATTCGGATGGCTGCTCACCACGTCACCAAGGAAAGCATCCAATGCACATCCCCATTGGTGCGCACGCAAGAATGTGCTTCAGGACACTTGCTCTGATCTCTGACGCGACGACGATGGTGAAGAGAATGCAAACCACATCATGTCAGAGTGCGCGTTCTCACGAAATTCTGGTGCAAGATCGATCGTCTGCATGCACGGCCGCCGTGAGTCACGCCGGCATGCAACCCAGCAGAGCTGCACGTTCTACGATGCATTCGTCGATCTTCGTGCCCGTCTGCCGCCGCCGGCCGCCTCCGCTGACCAGAGGCTCCGATGCTGATAGTCGTTGACTGCCGAGTGCCAACAGACTACAGATGAGCTGATGAAGCGTAAAAGCTGATAGCTGAAGCGCAGTAGCGGCTCGCCTTGCATCTCCTTCCTGGTACAGATGAGTAGATGAGTGAGCACGGCAGGTTGGCAGCTACGGCGGACAGAGGGATGACAATTCAGGCCACGTATTCACGGAAAACTTTGTATGGCGCGCGCGCGGACGCCATACCATGCCTATCGGGACATCCGGCCGGCGTCTGTTTTCGGCCACAGCCACAAAGGCATATGCAAACGGGTGTACGTTGGCCTCTCTTTTTATCAGTGATCAGTAACAAAAGGAACGGGATGAGGGCCTCTCTTATCAGTGATCAGTGATCAGTAACAAAAGACACACGGGATGATCCTTTCAATCTCGCCTTTGCGTTTGCGAGAGTTGATTAGTGGCCAGGACCACGGAAGAATAGTGGCAGGTTGACAGGTGTGATGGGTGCCGGCGGCGTGCCAAGCTGGTCCGCCAACGACAGCGATTTTTAGTAAAGCTCGTCAGTCATCGTAAATGGACTTGCATTGGTTGAGACGGGGAAGCAAAATGTTGGCGAGTGGCGACCACACAGTCTTGTCTTAGCTAACATAATACGGACGAGCGTATCACCTGCACGCACCTGCTACTAACTGACCACTCCATCAGATGGAGTTCTGGAGAGAGAACTGACATGAATGGATTCGAGCAACGAGCTTTCGGACTGTTTGTGTTTGATGGAATTTTCTGCAGAGGTGGAGACAGGAATTATACATTCACGAACCCGTCAAAATTTCATAGATATGAACCTGGTTTAGTTATCGATGCAGCTACTCCTATTTGTCTAAATTTATTATATTATTTGACAATCTAACAATGTTATTCGTCTCACGCTACTCATGAATTTCGAAACCTAATAGCATTGTATTTAGGAGGTGCTTATAGTGAGATAGAATGTGTGTCTTTGTGTCTTTGTTTATGAAGCTGAGCGTGTGTGCATGTATGTGAACGTATGAGTCTATATTGTGTAGTTCAGAGTAAAAAATTACTATTTAAGTACGCGTTCAATAACAAGTAAAAAATAATGAAATGTAACTAAACATGTTGTAAATAAAACCTAAATTTTCATTAAATGTATTTTAATATGGTAGGGAAACAAGTTTTGATGAATCAAAGTTCTATTCTAGCTGTGTTTTGTGTGATTGTGTTGCCCGAAGATAGTAAAAAGTATATATGACAATAACTTTTTATCATATCTTTTTAACATAAATATAAAGTATTAACTTTTTATCATTAAAAAGTATACACTAAGTAAACACGCTTTGTTGTGATGTTAGGAGGGGCATGGCTGCTGGGGTCCCTGGCTCCACCTCTTTTTCTCTGTCCCTTTTTATGTGTCGGCCAAACAGTTTATCCTCTTTTCAATCGTGCTAGTCCCAACATTACATTTTTCTTTCTAGCCAAAAAAACACAACGAAAAATTTGATCACTAGGTCGTTCTTTTTTCTATCTATCTAAAATATTGAGTCCTCACAGGCTTATTTCATAACTTTCTTTGACGTGTTTGGCTAAGGTGTAGCTAAGGTGACACGAGCCACACGCTACCACACACAGCTGTGGTGGCGCCTAAGGTGCGGTGTTAAAAATTGACGCTACAGATGTGGCGTGGTTTTCAACGGGAAAACGTAGTGGCTGCTACACATGAACCAAACAAAATAGTAGCTTTAAATCTCACGGAACGTTGTAAGTTACACATGGCAACGTGTAACAATGAACCAACCATCTCCTTAATATGAGTACAGTTGAGATACTATAGACTCGTATGTAGACTGAGATTAGTATGGGTTTTATATAATTATTACTATACAAAAGTTGAAAGTTAATCACTTCCTCTCTTCATTCCAAATTACAAAACATTTTAATACATGGCTATTGTTTTGCACTTAGATATACACCACATCTGCATATACAATAAAAGAATACATATCTAGAAAAGCTAAAACATCATGTGACTTAGAATGGATGGTTCCCACAAAAAAAAAGAAAAAATAGAATGGATGGAGTAGATTAACCCACAGCACGATGTGTACTAAACCGGTCAGTCACAAGGTTCAGGAAACTATTATCCCGTCGGCTAAAACGGGGGTAAGCAGAAAGCAAAGCCGTCAAGCGTCAATACCCAAGGTCAGGGTGGGCAGACGCCAACCGCCCAACCCGCAGCCGCAGACCGCAGCGACGTGCGCGGCACACGCGGGAAACTACAAGTCTACAACGCGCGAAGCGCCCCTCGCCTCTCGAGTCTCGCCTCGCCTCGCCTCGCTTCCCCCTTTTTATACCCCTCGCCACGGGCAGCCACCCGCACTCCCCTCTCCACGCTGCCAGTTCCGAAGTGTGGTGTGGGAGGAGGACGCCAGTTGCCATTGCCGCGCCGCGCGCTAGCTCCCGCCTCCCGCTCCCTCCATCCGCCGAACGAAACTGGACGCCACCATGATCTCCGCTCGCGCCGCCACCGTCGCCGCCGCGTCCCCCGCCTCCCCGGTACGCTCCTGCGACGGATGCAGCACCTACAGGAAGAGCGTGGGGAGGAGGGCCGCGGCCGCGACGGTAGTGCGCGCCTTGCCGCCGAAGCGGGTGGAGGCCGTCGCCATAGGCTCCGCCGCGGAGACCGAGACGGAGGAGGTGGTGGTGGAGGTTGCGGCGGCTGCTGAGGACCTGCCCGTCACGCCCTGGGCCAGCTCCATCGCAAGGTGAGCCGTCGTCGAATCGCGTGGGGCTCTTGCTGGTTCTAAACTTCTAATTGCTTGCTCGCGTGCTGGTTCTAAATTCTAATTCTACCATTGCATTGCTTGCTGGTTCTAAACTTCTAATTGCTTGCTCGCGTACTTGACTAGCTACGGTAGCTGCCTGCATTCTTCTGTCCTGATGGCTTCACTGAAGACAACTGTACCATTTAGTTCGTTTATTTTAGTTTCAGTACAGATTTATCGAAACGTGCTTCAGCTTAACTCAGAAGCTCCAGCCTGATATCGTCTAGATTTGTTAATAAATCAACATATGTCACATGGGAGTTTCTACTTCTAGCAAGTTTCAGTTTGGGAATGTTGTTTTGGCGGTGTTATAGGATTCTGAATTGGGAATGTTTCTTTTGACGTTGTTGTAGAATTCTGAATCGGGTTGGAGTTAAATGAACTCATGCTGTTGAGTTAGGTCCAGACACCAGAGTTGTTGAACAAAAAGCTGGGAATTGTCTGCTTTTGCTTTAGATTTGTCCTGTTTCGTGCAAGTATATTCTAAGCTGGCCCACAGAGATACTAATTTGTCTGCTTTCTTCCAATAACCCTTGGGCAGTGAAAATATGATAGAAGTTGATACTAAATTGCAAATAAAATTTGTCACGTAATCTCCTGTGGATGATGACCTTCGCTGCGCACAATTATAGCTTGTCAATCATCAATATAGCCATGTCACCCAAAGAAAAAAAAATCTGGGCTGAAGAATGTTCATAGCTGGATGCAAGCTTTTTTTGAATCTATGACCATAATTCTTTCCACTAAATAAGTTTCTTTCACTTGGATGAAAAATATGCTGACTTGTCTTATTTCTGCTTCAGCGGTTACACCCTTTTGAGGGATCCACATTACAACAAGGGTCTTGCTTTCACAGAGAAGGAGAGGGATGCACACTACTTGCGTGGACTGCTTCCTCCAGCAGTTGCATCTCAGGAACTCCAAGTATGGGACACAATAAACAGTACCTGTTCTTGTGCTGACCTTTCTTTCTTTCTTTTTTATTTACTGAAGGTCACTTTTATATGCAGATTAAGAAGTTCATGAACATCATTCGGCAGTACCAGCTCCCTATACAGTGCTATATGGCCATGGCGAACCTTCAGGCAATCCCAGTTTATCCTTTCTACTCTTATATGAAAGCTTGCGATGGCCAGCATAATTGATATGAGATCTTGAGTTAGAATGACTAGTCAGTTGCATCATTGTGCTTAACAATTTCTGTTTTCAGGAGACGGACGAGAGGCTTTTCTACAAGGTATTGATTGAAAATGTGGTGGAGCTGCTTCCTTATGTTTACACACCAACTGTAGGTGAGGCCTGCCAGAAGTATGGGTCCATCTTTGGACGACCACAGGGTCTGTATGTCAGCCTCAAGGACAAGTACGTGCGCCTATATTTGCTTGAACTTTACAATAACATATAGCTGTCTACCATCTACCTATTTGATCTGGACTGACCTCGAGGTGCGTTCAGGGGGAGGGTCCTAGAAGTTCTAAGGAACTGGCCACATAGGAACGTTCAAGTTATCTGTGTTACTGATGGTGAGCGAATCTTGGGGCTTGGAGATTTGGGTTGTCAGGTATGATTATCTCATTAGTTGCTTATTATGTGGTGACCTTTGCTCATATTATACTGAATCCTTCTATAGGGAATGGGAATTCCTGTTGGCAAACTTGCTCTATACACTGCTCTTGGAGGAGTTGATCCAACAGCTGTAAGCGTTCATATCTTTTCTGTCCCCTTTTTGGTTGCATCTGTTGTAATGGTCATGTATGTTTGGTACCAACAAACAACTAAGTTATCACAATTGGCGAATTCAAAATTACGTTGCAGTGTTTGCCTATCACAATTGATGTTGGCACAAATAATGAGAAACTGCTGAATGACGAGTTCTACATTGGACTCCGGCAAAAACGTGCAAGGGGCGAGGTATGTAGTTGTGTCGAGATTGCTAGAAGTTAGGAACTGGCCACATATGTGACACTTGAGATCTTATCTGTTCATTTTCCTTAATGGCAGGAGTATGATGAGCTTATTGAAGAGTTCATGTCTGCTGTTAAGACATTCTACGGTGAGAAGGTCCTCATTCAGGTGAGTTAGACTCAACATTGTACTTTTGCTATGCCAGATCAATTTACTCTTTATCCCAAAATGTAACACTGTAAATTTTGTACAGTTTGAGGACTTCGCCAATCACAATGCTTTTGAATTGCTTGAAAAATATAGCAAGAGCCATCTTGTTTTCAATGATGATATCCAGGTAAACGGAACCACCCATTGTATTTTTATTTTTACTGATACCAGGAGGCAACCTTAATTAATTGATATCACCATCCTTCAGTTTATTGCCTTTTTGTGATTGGTACTGATTTGGAAATATGAATGTTTGCAGGGCACCGCATCAGTGGTCCTTGCAGGTTTGTTAGCATCACTCAAGATGGTTGGTGGGACCCTGGCAGAGCAAACTTATTTGTTCCTTGGTGCTGGGGAGGTTAGTTAAAACATCTCCAGTGAACTGTTATTTCCTTTGTCACCCAACTAGTATCTTTTGAATTGTGGTCGTGACCATTAGTAAGATTCTATTTTATCAAGAAAAGTAGACCAATCAATAAGATTCTGATAATGTATTTGATTTCAGGCTGGAACTGGTATTGCAGAACTCATTGCTCTTGAGATGTCGAAACAGGTAACTAGCTTCATTGTTCTAGTTTCTGAATGTGTGATTGGTTTCCTTTATCCTAGTTCTTACTCTAACAAGTACTGGTCGGGTCGATTTATAGACGAACCTTCCAATTGAAGAGTGCCGAAAGAAGGTTTGGCTGGTGGACTCAAAGGTGTGTAGTCAAAGGAAAATGCGTTGTTGCTAGTGCAATGTTTGCTCACCCTGTTTATCCGATGTCCTAACCCGATATCATGTATACAGGGTTTGATTGTTGACTCTCGTAAAAACTCCCTTGCGCCGTTCAAAAAACCTTGGGCACATGAGTATGAGCCCTTGACAACCTTGTATGATGCTGTTCAGGTATTCACGCTTATGTGCATTTAAGATTGTACTTCAGTTCATTTAGCAGCTGCTGCCTTCACTTATAGTGTTTCTACTGTTTTCATAAAAACGAATTTACTAACCTTTCATCATATCCTCCAGTCCATCAAACCTACAGTTCTGATTGGGACATCTGGAGTTGGAAGAACATTCACAAAAGAAATTATTGAGGCCATGGCTTCCATCAATGAGGTAATTTTTTTTTTCTGTTTTCAGACATAGTTGGTGGTATATTGTGAGGATGGAAAGCTGACCTCTGATATTGCTAATTACAAATGCAGAGGCCTATCATCTTTTCACTGTCAAACCCAACCTCACATTCTGAATGTACTGCTGAACAAGCATATACCTGGACTCAGGTGAGCTGTCTAATCACCTTTTGCAGAGTTTGATCTGCAAATTGGTCCACTCGAGTCAAAATATTTGGCATTTTATGCACTGTCTGACTACCATTTTGAAAGTATCACAAGAAGATTATCCGTGCTCAGTTTCCTGTTTATTAAACTGTGGACAAAAAAAAAAAGAGAAGTGGCTGATTTCTGGAAAGAAACTTGTGGGGTCTATACTCTGTAGTTTGCAACTCATGTCTCTTTATTTGCATTCTATGCTCAGGGTCGTGCAGTATTTGCCAGTGGCAGTCCATTTGCCCCTGTGGAGTACGATGGGAAGACTTTTGTACCTGGGCAGGTAGAACTTGTTTCTAATATAAATCCTACTATAGGCAATGCAATCTTGCTGGTGTAAACACCCACCAAACATAAGTTTTTTTGTTGCTAATAACTCTCATGTGCTATTGACAACAGTCGAACAATGCCTACATCTTCCCTGGACTCGGCCTCGGTGTTGTTATGTCTGGAGCCATCCGTGTCCACGAGGACATGCTTCTTGCCGCCTGTAAGTATCTCCAAACGGAAACCGTTGGGCATAAAAAATCGTTTACAATACCTTGATGATGAGATTAGGGACCAATCTCATGTTTCATCCATTCATTCAAACAGCGACCGCACTGGCTGATCAGGCCACAGAGGCGAACTTTGTCACGGGATCGATCTTCCCACCCTTCACCAACATTAGAAAGATCTCTGCCTACATTGCTGCAGCCGTGGCTGCAAAAGCTTATGAACTCGGTACACACGTCCTCTCTGTTTTGCTATTGCAGACACCATTCCACATATTGGCATTCACCACCAAGTCTCATACCTGTCTGATCTGGCATCATCAACTTCCCTCTGCAGGTTTGGCGACCAAACTGCCTCCTCCCAAAGACCTGGTGGCATATGCAGAGAGCTGCATGTACTCTCCTGACTACCGCAACTACCAGTAGTGCTGCTGGGATCAATTTTGGAGTAATATAAAATCTATCAATGCAGATGATACTGCAATGTTGTAGTTATCGCTGTTTATAGTCCCTGCTGCTAACCACCCTTGTTGCTGGTGCTGCTGGCAGACATCTATACCTTTCTATGAATATATATGATATGCTGTAACATTATGAAAGCAAACAATCTTGTTTCCCAATAATGTTTGTTATTCTTTCGCTCGCTTACGATGGTCTGTTAAAGTGTCTGAAAGAGTCAGATAGCCGTGAAAACAAATCAAGATGGCAAAATTTAAGCGAAACCAAAGAATTCTGCAAGTTAGCTCAAAACCTCAAGCCCTCAGCACAAACGAATTGTTGCAAGTGATTTCTCTCTTTTCTTCAGAGTTCAAGGGCTTTAATCCCCGGTCTTGGCAAAAGCAAGGTCTCAGCAACCACACAACACACTCACATCCATGATCCAATTGCCTCAAGAAAAGAAACATCCATGATCCAACCAGAATGGAAAAGGCACATCGACGACCTAGAGACTCTCAACTGTAACACGTGCTAAAGATCAAAATTACTGCTATCGTCATCTACTCCATGCCAAAGGCTTCCTTCTACGAGTTCAGCTGGGTGCAGCGAGGTCCAAGGAACCACCATCATCTTATCAGCATCTCGGTATCAATCCGGCAGCATGACCTCTTGCCAACAATTTCAAAGTTCGAATAACCTCCTCTAGCCTCGGTTGTTTTTTTTAACGCAATGGCAGGAGCTCTGCCTTTCAATTAAGATAGAGAAAGAGGGTTTACGTACAAGTCTAGCCTCAGTTGTCGGTCACTGGACACAGAATTATCCAATTCTGCGCCATACTAGCAACAGCAAGCAAGTGATTTCCATTTTACTCCACTCTTCATGTTCACCTCTTCCTCTATTCCCTCCACTCTTTTTAAACTACCCCACCTAGGAGCAGGCCATGGTTGCAATCTCTAATCACTTGCAGTCTGGTGTCCCCTGCCTAGCTATCGCAAACGTGTCCGGCAGACATCATTGCTCCAATCCTATCGAGCGCGCCATGGCCTCCTTGCTCAAGAAGCCTCTCAAAGTTTTGGCATATGCTGCACCACGTGGACGGGGCACATTTCCATCATTCAAAACCAAAAAAGGATGAGTCGACAAGAGAATTATCCGGATGCTTTATGGCCCTCACCTCGATAGCTATTTGCCAGAAAACACAAAGGGGACCTCAACAGAAGACAGAACCAAAGATAAGCTCGGGAACTTCACAACACGACAGAGAAGGCCATTCTTGATCTTCATTTCTTCTCTCCATCTTACATGGAGAATGGCATCTACAGAACTGTTATACCTATATTGATATTGTGATACACTGGTAATCTGGTACCGATATATATTAGTACACACTACACACACACTGTCGTCCTCCACCTAGTGTTATTGCAGGTTACATGCTTGCAGCAGATGGCCGACAGTAGTAGTGAGAAAAGGGTTTAGTAGGGCATCCTTTAGGCCTTGCTGTCGTTGTAGGAGTTCAGATCTGCATGAGTGTCCTTGTAACGCTGGGACAGGTATGCAGAACAGGTGATCGGAGGGAACCTATACAGTGGACAGGCAATGCAATTGTAAAGATTTGGAATTGAACGTATTATATCCTGATGAGCTGCAGATGGCTAGCTGCCTGCTTTAATCCTAACCATCTGAGGATGCAAGAGCTTACTTTGGAGGATTTGATTCGGATTTGCAGGTCGGCAGGCACTCAACTACGCAGTCATGGCTTGGTTCCACAAAGTAGGCTATCTGTTCCAGACAAGGCAATTCACCATTGAGATCAACTAATTCAGTGCATATTACCAGATATATGCTTTGTTTCAACTTTCAATGCAACCAGAACAGGGAAACAACTTAATGGTGTTTTTCTTTCCTTTTGTCCTTTTCGTCTTGCAATACTTCAGGTTACTATACATAACTAAGGCAGTCTACCAACTCAAAAATGAATTTATCTACATAACAGAAGAAACTTACCGAGTAGCGTTCTCGCCCATCTAGGACCACTCGATGTAAGGTTGACCTACATGTATGAGAAATAACTGTGATATATCAGGAGAAAACAGTAAATACTAGTAAACAAAGCATAGCAGTGTTTAGCCGCTATTTTCTTCTTCGAACTGACAGCTTGGTGTCAAAGCAACACTGTTTAACTCTCCCAATAATAAGCCAGTGATACTAGTATCCAGATCCCAGTAAGAAGTACAAATTTGTTACTGAAACAGAGGCAGGTTGGCCTACCTGAAAATGCTGTTACTCCACCTTTCAAGCATATCACCAAGATTGACGATAAATCCGCTGAAAATTCAAGGTCAAACATGTTACAAGATATGATTACCAGGGTGAACTTCAACCCTTTACTTTCCAAACACATGACTCAGTGGAAACACAGAGTAATTTAGATTAATAGGCTTTACCCTTTCACTGGAGCTACATATTCCCATATTTGAGGCTGAGCATTCTTGTCCTTACATATCTGCAGAATTGAAAAGTGTGAAACACAGTTGAAAGAAATCAAATAAAAACATTAGAGAAGGTATCGTTTCAAGGCATATTACTTGGAGACCAACTACATCATCGGTTGCTAGGAGAGTTATAAGCCCAAAATCTGAATGGGCACCTGCTCCATAAACACCCTTTGCAGGGTTTGACACTTTACCTGATGATATAAAGAACATCAAACAACAGAATTCGTTATGTTCCTTGCAGGTAAATACCATTTGACATGAAGGCATGACCTATTTTTTGTCCACCTTCATAGTGCAAGAGCCTTAAAGTGGCTATAGGCTCGCCAAGCATTTCAGGTCTGTCAAAGAAGTCCACATCTAGATCTAGAGCAAGAGCAATGATCCTTGCAACTGATTTTGCTACTCTCCTGAAATTTATAGAATACAGATCAGATCAGATCACAACAGTAAAAGCTTTGATCCAAGAAACTATAAACTTTATTACCATACTTCAATTGTCTAAATATGAGCATATTACCATACTTCACTACCATATATTAATAATCCACTTTATCAAATTTAGAACTAAATTAGAACCGATTAGTATAATAGATGTGTGCTTCTATAAGTATCATTTTTTAAGTCAATGAACAATGAACTCACAATGCCTCCCTGTGATATTGCTCCATCACTTCTCTCCATTTTGGTAATACTTCTGAAAGGAACAATGTGGAAAGTACATATAAAAACAGGTAAACACAATGTAATGTCATGATAATCACCAAATTAATCGTTAAAGGAATCAAAATTTAATGATGATACTGGAGCAAAGAAGGATATACTCTTATGTGGCAAAAAACAACAAAGAAGAGTTGGACTATAAAGAATCTACAGTTATTCACTCTACAGTTATTCACCGTGTTTTCAAACATATATATGTTAAACTGATGTATAAGGTTGTAACTTGTAAGTACAAAACTGAATGATTCATGAACAGAAAAACTTTATTCATGAGTCATTCAGTTCTGTAAATGGTATCTCAACAAACAGGAAAGAGCTTTACCTTTAGAAGGCCACTGATTTGGACCATAAAATGGCTTGTTTGCTTCTGGATCATCTGCCGGTACCTCAACTCCGATATAATATCCTTCCTTGTAGTCACCTGAAACAGATTATAGAGATGATAAGAATGTGTTAAATATGGAACTGAAAATAGTACAATACATAAACGAAGGACATCCAGATTAAAGTGTGATGTTCTCAGTGCAGTTACCGTTAGATTTATTTTAAAAAATATATTATGCTTTTGAAACTAATACCGTTAAACTGACAAGATTTTCATCACTAGCAGTTCTCTACCATAGATGGCCCATGAAAACTAGATTTATGTGCCGCAACAAGTGTGGAGTTTGAATAACTTACCATTTACTTGATTTTCAGGATCAAGAATTTCATCTAGCATGGGTGTGTACCCTCGATTCTTCTCATCTCGGAGAAGCTTCATTTTCTCACCGTGAGGAAGGTCAAAGAACTTCTTGCTCTGGGCAAAAACTTCATCCATGAACTCTTGGCTTATCCCATGATCCACAACATAGAAGAAGCCTGAATCTAGGCATGCCTACCAAATAAAAACATTGTTTTCAGGAAGAAGAATATGATACAGAGTTATTATAAGAACAGAGCCAACAAAGATATTTAATACTCAAGCACTCAGCTGTCAAGCATGTAAACTTCAATATCATGGACACTAGATTCAATATCATCTAAACTTCAATAGTCAGTCATGAGGCAACAAACTGAACAAAGTGTGGCTCACGAAATAAGTATCAGAAAATCTATAACATAAACAAGTGGATGAATGCCATATATCACTATTTCTTTTTCAAAATAATGTCAGGAGCTCTGCCCTTCAATTAAGGTAGGAAATAGAGGTTTTTATATATCAGTATCTTACTATTTACCAATTCCAAAGTAACATGAAAACAAAATTGGTAACATGCATTTATATGGATTGTGTCATAGAGGCAAGATGTACTTTTGGCGTAATCAAGGGAAAAATGTACACTAGGACAAATAAACTATCCAAGTACCAACAAGAATCCACCTAATAAAGAGAACCAACTATACCCAAATCTTTGGGCAAAGTTGCTGCCTTTTCTGCTGACGAACCTAAAAACAGACAGCTAAATAAACTGCAAGATGGCAGGTCCACAGATCACTCTGTCAGCATAATCTAAACAAACCTTTAGTTGCGATTTGAAGGCACGATTAAATAATATACCAGGTGAAGGCAATTGCTGACCAATGGTAGTGCAATTATAGTGTAATATAAATATTGAACAGGAGTGATAGCCACCAAATTCTTGTGGAACTTGTGCACTGATAGCCACCAAATTCTATTAACCTATACCTTACCAATAGCAGAAAAAAAAATCAGACATAATAACAAGCAGATTCCTACACTCCCTCATGAAAAGAAACAACAATACTGCAGTGATGGAACTCTGGAATTGCCTTCTATACAGTTGTAATAACCAAAGATGATTCTCGAGAAAGCAAGTTCCAAGCCTCTGCTATTCAGAGCGACAAAAATTACGATAATAATCAAGAAAGAACCGCAGACCTGCTTGAGGAGCGCGACCGATTTCTGGACGTCTGGGTCCGCCAGGCTGATGCAATTCAGGTTAGTCCTCGAGATCGGGCTCTCCATGCTCGGCGCTTCTCTCTCCCTCTCGACTCTCTCCCTCTGAGGCTCTGATCTCTCTTGGATTCGCCGCTATTCTTTTGCTCCCGCCGCCGCCTAACCTTCTTCTCTGGAAGCCGCCGCCTTTACCCTTTTCTTGATGCGCTCAGGCTCTCTCAGGCTCAGGCAGAGCAGGCAGGAGTTGCCGGATTGGAATGGTCTGACGAGGCGATTTATACGCTGGACGAGCCTGGAGAGGAAGGTTGGTGGAAAAGGTTGCAAAAGCCAAGGCCAAGACCAAAGTCCAAAAGCGCATTGGCAAAGGGACCCAATCTCTTGGGCCTTGTTTAGATTGCCCAAAAGTTAGGCATCAAATATTTAGACGTAGAGGCGTTAAATGTAGGTAAAAAAAATAACTAATTATACAGTTTAGTTTGAAATCACGAGATGAATCGCATTGGACAATATTTATCAAATACAAACGAAAGGAGTCGAATTCTAACTTTTTTGAATTCTAACCCCTTATCTAAACAAGGCCTTGGTGGCCACCGAGTGCCTGGGTCTTTGGGCCAAGAAAAAGAAAGCATTTTGTTGTGAGAATAATGATTGGAGTAACTCAACTATGGACGGCTCATATTACAGGCAGCCAATTTCCCTCTGTCTTTTTGTAGTGGGTGATAAGTGAGTGCTCATGCAAAATCCTTTCTATTTTATGTTTTTCTCGTGAATAATGAAAGAACCAAATCCAGTCAACTGTATTCCACGGGTCACTGACGTCAAGGCCAGTCTCAGTGGGAGTTTCATGGCATACTTTTCAATGCATTAATTTTTTAGAAACAGTGCATAAGAGTTTCATGGGGATGAAACTCTCTCTGCTCCCTAAAACTCTATCATCTCTCTCTTCATTAATATAGTGCCACATCAGCGTATTTAATGTGTATGAAACTCTCATGAAACACCATTGAGACTAGCCTCACAACGCAGCCAATTTTCCTTGGTATTTTGTTCCCTGTTTGGCTGATCATGTAAGTGTAACCTGCCCCACGTTGGTTCACAACCACGAAAGAAGGTGAAGAAGGAGATGAGGCCAAGAATGAGATGGAGATGACTTCGAACCTGGATCTAGATCAAGAGAGCATGCCACCAGGGCGACAACGGCAGATGACGCCAATGAGGAGATCTAGAACTCCGGCGAGGAGGTGGTGGACGGCTCGGAAGTTGCGGACGGCAGCGTAGGAAGAGGAACGCCCGACGCGACTCACGAGCCCGCAGCGCGCAAGCGATAAAGAGTGCCTCGAGTGGCGATTATTTTCTCCCGAGTGCGTCGACGTGGATCATGTCAAAATACACAGCGATACGCGAAGAACCAAATTCATGTTTGGGGTGGATGTAGGAATTGAATTCCCCAAGATGGGTCCGAGGACTATTCCACGCCGATACAAGGCCAACCAAACGAGGTCTTAAGGAATATGATAGTTTGTTTTTTCTCGTTTCATTTGTACGGGAATATGGTACAATCTTTCGTGCAATCTAATTTGTCTAAGCAATTGATTTTTTATTATGGTATAAACATATCACTTAAAGTGGAGAGAAACCCCTCTTGTTACCTTAAAAAATATATCACTCATAAAATCATTGCTCCCTTAGATGCCTATTTGACACGTATTTAGGGCATGTTAGGCAATGCTTCCTTGCTCTCCTTGCACGAGAAGCCGTGGAGTGTTGTCAAACGTCACCGCTCACGATGACTTGCACTATGGGGGAGGGAGACAAAAACTTCCCCACCCACTCTCGCTTCATATCCTCTATTGTCCTTTTCTCGTCATCCCAATACCGACCTTATATAGTCATCGACCTCATCGAGACCAAACCTATGCCTCCTCTTAACGCTACCACAACTTACTCTTTTTCTTCCACTTTGGGCTAGAAGTTGCAGTTGTCGTGGGAGGTCTACTAAACGAAATTGCTTCGAGTCTATAATAGAATGGTGCAGGAGGAAGCGAGGAGTAGTCGAAAGTGGGCTAGGAGCTCTGCTAAACTTGCCCTTAGAAGCTATAAATTTTATGTACAATAGGTAGCAACGGGTCACCAGTGGAACAAAAACTAGTCCAAAGGATTAGATCAAGATGAAACAAAAGTAGGTCACACCTTAAAAGCCTGTCGACGACATTTCTCCTTCCGTGAAGCACAATGAGCACAATCATTATCGGACTAGAGCCCAGAGGATCTCTCGAATAGCTAAAACTCAACGAAACTCGCCGTGGAGCATCAATTGCGTCGTTCAAGGCTCTTGTTATAGTCTAAGAACAAGGTTAATAATAGATTAAGTGTTTAGCTATAAATAATATACAATAATTGTCTTACATTTATCTACAAAGTTTTTGTTAATTCTATGTGGTACCATGTCTCACATTCTCTTTTATATCCCCCTTCACATATACTTCACCACTACATAGGCTCCCATGCTGAGATTTGTTGCTTGCATGAGAGCTAAGCTCTTGTCTCTCTCCTCTATGTCAACAAAATTGTTGACTAGTTTGGCTATAAGACTAGTTGTACTTGATCTAAGTGGCCATGTATCTAGCAACTAGATAGCGATGCGGTGACCGTGGAGACACTTGGATGGGGAAGAGTGAAAGGGATGATGATGTCGTGTAGAGGAGGTGAGTAGGCATTTCTGAAAATTTATAAATTAAAATGCGAAAACCGTTTGAAGGAGCCAAATCAGGCAAACAAGTGCTCCAAGTGAATAGATAGATACTAAATAAACGTAGGAGCCAAACACCTACAACAACAAAAAATGAGTAGGGCAACAATTAATAAATATCAGCACATGGTGATACCGGGCTTGGAGATTAGCCGAATCATGATGCCCTTAATCGAGGGCCCTATGTTAGACTGTCACCACCAACCATCAACCAATTGCAAAAGTGTAAGATGTCGAGCCATTTAGGTTTGACATATAAGTTTAAGTTCAACAACTTTGGCTCTTTAAGCTTGCGAGCTAACTTATTAAGCAAGATGGAGGTTTCCCTGACATAGTTGTAGCGGCCATCTACGATGAATGTCCAAATACTAGAAGGAATTCATGGTAATTTACATTAGTTACTGTAATAGAAATTGCAATTTGGTTGCACATGAATTAGCTAGGCAAGTTTTATTTTATTAAATAAAACTTGCTAGGTCTGGGTAGATGATCTCCCCTCACTATCCTGCATTTGCTTGTATAAACGGTGTACATATTTTGCTGAATCAATAAAGCTTTCTGAAAGTTTAATGATAAAAACAAAAGAAAAACTACGTGAGCTAAAATATTATTTCAGTTCATTGAAAAAAAAAACTAAATCAAATTGAGCAATTAACGAGCCGACTCGAACATTTTCCCCCCTATTCACCTCTAGCCAGCCCGCTAAGCCGTTGAGCCATTAACGAGCCGACTCCAACATTTTTGAATTTCCCTCCCCTATTCACCTCTAGCCAGCCCGCTAAGCCGCTGCATATCTCAGCCTGGAGAAGCCTGTTAAAGGCCCAACTACAACCAGGCCGATATATATACTGCAAAGTAACCCTAACCGTCAGCCTCCGCCTCTCCTCCGCCGCCGCGCGCTCTCTCTCCCTCTCTAACCGCGGCGACTGGGTGGGGGTACCGCCGCCGCCCTGCGCCAGGTGCCGACACCTTCGCCGGCGAAGAGCGCCCACCAGGTATTCCCCTTTCATTTCACTGTCTGATGTGCGAAACCGAGTTCCCAAAATTTGGCAAAAATTATCGGGTGTACATGCCTTTACTAGATCCGCCCCTGTTTGTTGGTGTGGTGCAGGAGCAGGAGTAGATCGCCGCCACTGAACCCTCGTTGCGACCATGGCGACTTTCGCGAAACCTGAGAACGCACTCAAGAGAGCTGAAGGTGAGTCGCTGGGATTTGGTTCGATTTTTATCTGCAGGTTGTTGTTGTCGCGGTAGTGCTGAAACTATGCCTGCCGCATGCACGATTTATTAGGCACTTGCGAATTAGGATAGTGTGAAGATTATGTGTTTGTTACTTGCTCTGATTGGATAGGAAATGTTTACTGCTGACGAAGCCATTGAGTGGTAGGTTCTGAATGTAGGTTAGTTTGGAAGCTGGACCATTGACTACATTGATGTTGTTCTGTTAGATAGGTGAGCCTCGGTTACTGCATACAAGCAATATTAGCAGTTGTCTGTTCTGTCTCATTACAACAACAACAACAACAACAACATAGCCTTCTGTCTCATTACATGAAGTGGTAAAAATGTTTTCCAAAATGAAGTTCACTATTAATATCGGTTACTGACCTTGTACCATTGTTGGTATTATCTGGCTATGTTCTTTTCCTTTAATAAAAATGGTTCCCTCAATCGAAACGTGCTCAGTAGACCACTTAAATGTTAAAATCTTATGGCATGTCCTGATTCCTAATAATTTATAAGGACATGCAAACTTTCCCAATGTACAAAATGTGTATTTTTTGTAATGATTGTCAAACTTGGAAATGATAAAATGAGTGCATTACAGATAGGTGGAACTAAAGTAATCAAAATCCCAAATTTCACCTATTCAGTATTGAATCTTCTCTGATATACATGTATTTTGGAGTCGGACGGCACCGAGTTCAGCGATGGATGACTGACTGGCCACATTACCATGCTGTATCATAGTCATAGCTGAGGTGGTCATAGTTGCAGGCCTGGCCGCATGAGGATAGTGGATACTGGAGGCAGGTGAGGGAGACACGGTGGCTAGTGGTTGGCACCATGCAGACAGTCCGCGATACGGTAGCCGGGCTAGATGGGTGACTCCTGTATGCAAATGCAATGATGTTTGATGGGAGGAGATGAACGGAGGGGAAAGACACAGTAGCAGATGAAGGACACAGATTGTCTTTGGACACGGATAGACAGCCTATCTCTGTTGTGCTGTTCACTGGGCTGTGGGGTGCAGTATTTTGGCCTGTGGGCTTGGTGGTGGTGCATGAAGGGCTGAGAAATCAGGATAACAATTGAAAGCGAAAATTCTGCGGGTGCAGTTCCACCCACAAGCTGCTACTCAGCTTTACCCCTGCATTTTATAATAATAATGTTAAGCCTGTCATTTTTGTTTTAAGACTTTCCATTGAATACTGATTTGACTAATGATATTACTTTTTTTTTCTTATATCCATGTTTTTACTTGTTATTGCCTTCTCCACGAGGACCACTAATAGGTTTAGCAAAAATGAAAATAGAAACCCAAGAGCTTTTATCTCACTTTTATTTTATCTATAAGCTGGTTTTGATTTGTTATCAGAATTTCTGCATGATTAGTGATTTTGTATGTTCTGAGCATGGTTGCAAATTCTTAGGCATCTACTTGTATTGGAGTAAAAGATGTATATGCTGATCGCTTCCTCTGCTTTTATTTCAGAATTAATCCATGTTGGGCAGAAGCAGGCAGCCCTGCAGGCTTTACATGATCTCATTACCTCGAAAAGGTACAGGTCATGGCAGAAGCCTCTTGAAAAGATCATGATGAAGTATGTAGAACTCTGTGTAGACCTGAGGAAAGGTAGATATGCAAAAGATGGTCTTATTCAGTATAGGATTGTCTGCCAGCAAGTGAATGTGTCATCCTTGGAGGATGTCATAAAGCACTTCATGCAGCTTTCCAATGAGAAAGCTGAACAAGCTAAGAGTCAGGCAGAAGCCCTTGAAGATGCTCTGGATGTTGAAGATCTGGAAGCAGACAAGCGTCCTGAGGACCTCATGCTCAGTTTTGTTAGTGGGGAGAAAGGAAAGGACCGATCAGATAAGGAGGTTGTCACTCCATGGTTTAAGTTCCTTTGGGAGACGTACAGGACTGTTCTAGAGATACTAAGGAACAATTCAAAGCTTGAAGCATTATACGCTGTAAGCTATTCTCTTATGAGCATTCTATTGTTTGTTTCTGTTGAATTTACTCTGTATGTGGCACATAGTTTTTCCGTGATATTGGTACAACACATTACCATTTGCATAGTTTTTATTGTTGTATTTACACCTTTTTTTTGCCTCTATCCCTTCAACAACCACTATATTCAGATGTATGTAGCCATTCAACCAATTTTTTTCTGAATCCAGCCTTTTTGCTATCAAATGGTATCTACCTGTCAAAACATATCTTGTGTACTCAGTAGCTTAATATACTGTCTGATATTTTGGTTAAACGGCTTGGCATTACTGACTTCCCTATTGGATCATGTACCTACCGTTTACCTGTATATTGATTTATTCCTTGTACGATTTGTGCTCCAGCAAATACTTATGAGTACCTTTTGACTGATCAACTTCCTAATATACGCAGATGACTGCTCATAGGGCTTTTCAATTCTGTAAACAGTATAAGAGAACAACTGAATTCCGTAGGTTGTGTGAGATCATCAGGAATCATCTTGCTAATCTCAACAAATATCGTGATCAAAGAGATCGCCCTGATCTGACTGCACCTGAAAGTTTACAACTGTATCTTGATACACGCGTTGAACAGCTTAAAGTTGCTACAGAGCTTTCCCTTTGGCAGGTTTGTTCCATAAATTATGAATTTTGGTTAATTCTTTAAATTACTTCATTCCTTGAATTGTCATTGACATACCATCTTGCAGGAAGCCTTCCGATCAGTGGAAGATATCCATGGTTTGATGAGCATGGTGAAGAAAACGCCAAAACCTTCTATCTTGGTGGTGTATTATGCAAAGTTGACTGAAATCTTCTGGATATCTGACAGCCACCTTTATCATGCGTATGCGTGGCTCAAGCTTTTCAACTTGCAAAAGAGCTACAATAAGAACTTGTCTCAGAAGGACCTACAATTAATAGCATCTTCCGTCTTACTTGCTGCACTATCTGTGCCACCTTATGACCAAAAATATGGTGCATCTCATCTTGAGACAGAGAACGAGAAGGAGCGTAACATGCGGATGGCCAACCTTGTTAACTTCTCACTTGATTCCAAGCGTGAAAATAGGGAAATGGTCTGTTCTCCAAACTATGTGTGAATTAAATAGTATGTTCAGTAGCACTTTTCCACCCTGATCTTTCTGCTTTCCCTTTTGCAGCCTTCAAGAGCATCTCTTCTATCTGAGTTGGTACGTGCTTAATCCTATTATACCTGCAGCTGTGTTATCTATTTATTTGGACGTGATCTCTGTCATCACATGCATTCCTTTTTGAGCAATTTTGTTTATTACTATTATTATTCTGTTTTATCACTCTAGAAAGATGTCTTCCACAGGAAGAATTTATACTCTCACATTAACCTCAATCCACATGTGTTGAGGTGGTTTAGAGTGTAAATTAGTTTAAGTTCCACCCTAATCTCTAATCTAAAATGAATGTTATCTCTCTTGCTGTCATAGATAGGTATCAACATCTATCTGTTTTTATGGCATGTAGGCCTCCAAGGGAGTCCTTGCATGTGCTTCCCAAGAAGTGCGAGATTTGTACAACCTTTTGGAACATGAATTTCTACCTCTGGACCTTGCATCAAAAGTGCAGCCACTTCTTTCGAAGATTTCAAAGATTGGAGGGAAGCTTTCATCAGCTTCTTCTGTTCCAGAGGTTAAGTTATCTCAGTACATTTCAGCATTGGAGAAGCTGACAACATTGAGAGTGCTACAACAGGTCCTAATCATGTTCTGCTATGTTTGTACATACCTTTATAATTGTTATATGTTGCAATAATGACTTCTAGTTTTTATGTTCCATTTTTCAGGCCTCTTGTATTTTCCAGTCCATGAAGATTGATATGCTCTCAAGAATGATTCCTTTCTTTGACTTCTCTGTCGTGGAGAAGATTTCTGTTGATGCTGTGAAACGCAATTTTGTTGCTATAAAAGTTAACCATTTATCAGGAGCTGTTCATTTTGGTACCGTGGTATGTGGTCCTGACTCTCCATCAGCAGTTCTGATGTTGTAGCACTGCAATTATCTGTTCACAGTTTCCTCTTGGTTTGTAAGCTTTGTGTAAAACTGTTCATGTCTGTCATACCGTTTTCTTTTCATGATCTTAGATGTGCAAGACCTATATTGGCCCTCCATTATTTTATGTTCCTTGTTGTTTTATCTGCCAGAAGTGCAACTGTGCAGTACCTTGTGGTTCAAGGATTGCACAGTGGGTTCACATTGTCACCTCATTTACGTACACTACTCTTTATGTGTTTCCAGTGCATGTACATATGGTGAAAACACTTTTATTTTATTTTTAATATACTGATACTCATCACACACTATATGTATATGTATTATGAGCATGACATCCATTGCGATACCTTTTTTTATTGGAATACATGTTTATACTGATACTTCATCAGTCATCACACACTATATGTATATGTATTATGAGCATGATATCCATTGCGATACCTTTTTTTTTTGGAATACATGTAATAACCCTTTAGCTCCTCAAAGTTTTCATATGTGCTAAAATTTATGTCATTTTTTGTGGTGCTGAATGCATTACTTCATGATGAGATTGAACACTAATGATTATGATTGATTTCTCTTTGCAGGACATAGAATCTGATGGCTTAAGTGATCACCTTAGTGTTCTTGCTGATTCATTAAATAAAGCGAGGATTCATATTTGTCCACCAGTGAAAAAGTCATCTAAAAGTCTCACTAGTTTGGCTGGGATAGTGGAGAATGAGCATAAGAGGCTTCTTGCAAGAAAGTCCATTATTGAAAAACGCAAAGAAGAGCTTGAGCGTCAAATATTGGAGAAGGTATATTTTTTATGTTTGTTATTCTTCAATGCTTGTTCGTTTGTGCTTGTCCTTTTTAATTAATTAGTTGTTTATGGTTGCTCTCTTTCCAGGAAAAAGAGGAAGAAAAAAAGAGAATGAGCAGTCAAAAGAAAACTGCAGATGAGGAAAGGGTGAGGCTTCTCAATGAACAGCGGCAGAGGGAGCAGGACAGGATTCGTAGAGAGATAGAGGAAAAAAATAAAGCAGAAGCAAAAAAGTTGCTGGAAGACTTAAAGAAGGCAGGGAAAAAACATGTCGTTGTTGAAGGGGTAAGAAAAAGTTGTGGCCTTACATAACTATAGCCCTGCTTTCTATGTATGTTTGTGAAAACAATGGTCCATTATTTGCTTAAGATTCTTTACGGATTTTAGTGGAGGATAAGATGGCCAGTAGGAGATAGGTGATTTAGATGTAGACATAGACATGACCAAGGTTTCGGCTGGGAATATCTGGCTCGAACAAGGAGGCGAACTCCATGCCGGGCTCAGATCTTCTATTTCCTGCTTCATTTAAAATATGGATCATCTACAATCATTTTGGCACATGTGTGACCCTTCTGTTATGTGGACCAAATGTATACAAAAAGAATTCTAATATTTATGGTACCAAACAAACATCCTTAGATTAATCATGCCAGTTTTCATAGTAAACCTATATGGATTACAAACGTTGATACTATTTTCTATAAATCTAGTCAAACTTGAAATTAGTTGATTCATCGAAATGTGAGATGTCTTTTTGGGATGGATATCCATACTGCGTGTTCTAGCGGATATGAATTTGAATAATTTGGATGTCCAGACATCCATATCGGTCTCTAGAGAGGGGGGGGTACATGCTAAGGCGGATGGTTGTGCATTTGGTAATGGTAATTAAAGTTATATTTATTGATTTTCAGTTTTGCATTATCTTGCTGCATTTGTCTCTAAAGTTCTCTGAGCTTGTTATCATTTGTTCTCTTTTAAGTTGGATATTATCACTGTATTTGGCCCACATGTATTATCCATCACCATCTGCCATTGTACTGAAGTAATGTTGACCACACTGCTAAAAGCCTAAAATCCTATATTCTAGCGTTGGAACTTTATTCTATCCTTTAATTTTAAACCTCTTCAATATATTTCTTATAGATATGAATGTTTGGTTGTAGGAGCTTACTAAGGAGGCCATCATGGAATTGGCGCGGAATGAACAGTTGAAGGAGCGCCAAGAAATGGAGAAAAAATTGCAGAAGTTTGCAAAAACAATGGATTATCTGGAAAGGGCAAAAAGGCAGGAAGAGGCACCACTGATTGAGCAAGCTTTCCAAAAACGTCTTGAGGAAGAGAAGATCCTTCACGAGCAAGAGCAGCTTGTTAGTTTTCTACTATTCTTTTATTGTTTATGCAATTCAGGTAACGGTCAGCACTTAATTGATTTATTTCTGCTTGCAGCGGGAGATTGAACTCAGCAAGCAACACCATGCTGGTGACTTGCAAGAGAAAAATAGACTTTCTCGAATGTTGGAACACAAGGTTGTATGCTATTTATGTCTTTTTTTTTTGTTATCAATCCTCTACATCATAGGGCAGGTGGCTTCTGTTTGTCTTTATTTGAAGTAGTTACTTTAAACTTTCAGGTATTGGGGATAGGATGAGTAATCTGTCGATGCTCCAAGAAAACCACTAGCGTAGAACATCCCGAACCAGCCTCCATTTTAAGTGTAGCATCAGCAATAAGCAGTTGTACATAGCACTACCGATCCTGACATAAACATAACCAAGATAAGATTGCTCAGGATCTAATGCTGGGGATAGGATGAGTAATCTGTCGATGCTCCAAGAAAACCACTAGCGTAACATCCCAAACCAGCCTCCATTTTTGCGTACTCAAGATAAGTGTAGCAGCAGCAATAAGCGGTTGTACATAGCACTACCGATCCTGACATAAACATAACCAAGATAAGATTGCTCAGGATCTAATGCTGGCCAGAGTCCAGTGTTACTTTTAGTTGAGATTTACAGTACTTGATGTACAAATTTGAGATCTTTGTGTGTGTCTTAACTAACGAGATGTCAAACTGGCTATATTATAATATCTTTGTTGAAGACATAATAGCCATACTGACTCTGTTTCGCTGTTGCAGAATGCTTTCCAGGAGAGAATCGTCCAACGTCGTGAAGCTGAGTTTGGTCATCTGAAGAAAGAGAGAGATGAACGGATCAGTCAGTTGATATCATCAAGAAAGCGTGAAAGGGAGACAGTAAGGAAGCTGATGTATTATCTAAACCTGGAGGAACAGCGGATTGAAATGCTTCGTGAGCAAGAGGAAGCTAGAAAACGTGAAGGCAAGTGAATTTTGAACTGATTAGATTTACCATTTGTTGATTGTACTTGTTGGCCTGCTTCTGATTGGTTATTATTACCTTTGGTTACCTATTGGAAGCATAATTTTGATCGTTAAATTACTGTTTTATGTTATCCTGTATTGTAGTCAAAATAACCGTGGTGAATTGTTAAGTAAGAATGAGCAAAATGCTGCCTAATTTACCTGGAAAGTTGCCTTCTAGCCATTTAGCCTTAGCTTGTTTTGATCTTCTGCAAAACTGTTGAAATTGAATCATAATATTGCAGTTCTTTTGACCTATAGTTTAAAGTTACTTGTAGGTATAAATTTACAATGTTAACATTTGATACATCTTTAGTTTTGCATTTTGTGAGTGCTGTTAACATGATTTCATTGGTTTCAATATGTTGTTATTAATGATTTGAATCTGGCTTCGGTTTTGTTTTTCACATCATGCAATGCTGAAATTAGCTTTTGGTCATTATATGAGGAGGCCCCTTTTCAATCTGATCCAATACTAACCTAGCATTGATTTCTGATACTTATAAGCAACAGATTGCATAAACTCTACTTGCTATGGTTTAACTGAATATGGCTTGATTTCTATATCGCATTTTATATTTGGCTAAGTGGGCAATGCTCTAATCCATCTATATTATTGATTATATTGTTTACTCTCCTGCAGAGGAAGAGAGGAGGAAGATAGAGGAGGCTGAAAGGAAAGCTAAGCTTGATGCTATTGCTGAAAAGCAGCGACAGAGAGAGCTAGAGTTGGAGGAGAAGGCAAAGGCGAGCAGGGAGAAGCTCTTAAAGGGATCTGAGGCTGTTCGCGCTCCTGACTCTACACCTGTTGCACCGCCACCTCGAGAGCCAGCAGCAGCACCTGCTGCTGCGGCGGCTGCGGCTGTGGCTGCTCCCGCTCCTAATAGATATGTTCCCAAGTTTAAACTCCGTGGTGACAGCAGCAGTGGTTCTTCTGGTAGCCAGAGACCAACAGATGTGCGTCCACGGGATGAAGATCGCTGGGGTTCACGCGAAGAGCGCTCACGCCCAGATGCGCGTCCGCTCAGGCAAGATGGTCCTCCTGCACGACAGGACGCACCCCCATCGCGCCAAGATGGCCCGCCTCCATCTACTGATCGCTGGCGCCCTGGATCGAGATATTCCTCAAACTCTTCGTCCTCTTCATCAACTTGGAGCAGGTCACGGAACTGATCCTGTGTTGCAGAGAGTTTTTTTTGCCACATGTCAATGCGGAGGCCTCCGTGCACAATGATCTGCTAGTGATCTCGGGATGAATGGTTACATGAATTTGTTTTTTATTTTGCTGACTTCATCTGAAATTTTGGAGCTAGTTTTTTAGGCTATGGCACCTTTCCAGTCACATGCTCCATGCATATTGTGTCGCTATTTGTTAGTAATACTCAAATCTTAAATTTTTTTATTGGCTCGTACATTTGTTCTAACTTCTTAAGGGCGATGTCTGGCATAAGCTTAGCGTTGGTTAAGTTCTGATCTTGCAATTGGGTCGTTGTGGTACGTTTTGGCTGTCTAATTCTCTGAGTTTAATTATGTATCTACAAAAACTGTTGCTCACTTTTTTAAGTAACGGGGAAGATTTGAAACAGGGAAGACTGAAACAGGCTGCTGAAATACTTTTCGTGTGGCCACTAATTCCTCCCCGTTTCTCCACGTAACGCATTCATCATATCCAAAGTAAAGATTGCACTCCTTGACATGATACAAAGGTGGTCTTAACTTATTATCAATTAAAATAGATAGAAGATAGAAGATCTGGTAAGTAGCGAGTCGAACTACCTATATTTAAGGACGTATGCGCATTGTACTACCTATATATCTCTAATATAAAGCACTGCTACCTAATAATCTATCGGCGGCCGAGATCGCCATGGACGACGACGGGGCGCCGATATACACCAAAATCTCAGTTCTGCAAAATGTACACTCAGCGCTCATATCTTAACCTATACTAACTGAAAAATAACACTACATCTGTACCCTTTTTTATTTCTCCAAAAAGGGCCTTTCTGAGTACATCAGCGCCTTACAGGGGATTAATGTCTCAGATGATACATAACATATGGCCAGTGCCTTGTGAGATTTACATCGGGTATATTCAGCAATAAGCCAATGTGGTCACTTGGAGAAGAGAACGAACCACCCTTATTTGTAAGCACGCAACTGTCTTCCTGTTGCGATTTGCAGTTGCGATGCTGTAAAGAATAGCTGCTCATAGCAATACAAAAATGGTACAACCTCCAAAAAGGACGGAACAGTATCCTACTGGCGGTCAGAAGTTAGTTAAGATTCTATCTTTTGACAAACCATCGTCAACAAGAACTCTTGTGATTTCCTACATCATACAAATGTTTGCATAAGATCAGCGAGGAAGTACGAAAGACAACATTTATATAATAAAGAAACCTGCAAAACTTGCACTTCTGGTCATTTTAGACTGCCAAAGATATACTACAGACTATAGATCAGCACAAACAAAACATGGTTCAAAAAATGACAATGACGTGCAACTTTATGATTTATGTGAAGTAGATGTGCGATGTGCCTAACAATGAACAGACCCAAATCTTGTAGTAGAGAAAAATTCTAAGCTTCCAATAACTAGCCTATGCTGTATGTCAATGCAGACCTCTATTGTCACAACTCGACCCACGGGGGTATGACCATGTCAATGCAGACCTCATAATTCGACCTGCCCCTAGGGCATTGCTATTAAGGTAGAAGACCTCAACTTTGCAGGCCGAGAAACCACCCGAACCCTAACAAATGCAGACCCTATAGCACTGCACCATATCCTAGGCCGGCTACTACGGCCATCACATGCCGACTGTCACCATTACCATGGATCAGCACCCTGCCAGTATTTAATGGATTGCCAACGAAGGAGGTTCTTTAACCAGCCCTGAAATTCGGTTGACACACAGGAGGTGCTATTGAAGAGTCACAACCACTAGGCGGTGAACCCCCATGTACAGAATAGAGACATTGGGACACATCAGTAAAAAAAGATGCTGAAGGTAAGGTGCTACCGACTTCTACATAACAGTTACATTGAGTGTCTTATAAGATAAAAATGAGAGGAAAACAAGCAAAATGATAATACCTCAGTCATCTGTTTATGCCCACACAAAATTGCTCCCACTGATGAAGGGTTTACAATATTCTTCATCCTTGAGAACACATTCTACAAAATGCAAAAGAAACTCTATAGATAACACACAAAACACAACAAACTAGAAATAACATGGGACAAAAAAAGATAACAGTACCTGGACATAACCTCGCTGCCCTTTCCATTGACCATCTGGTCTTGAGAGGACAGGTAAAATTTTAACTCCTCTGGATTCCCAGTCATCAAACCTTTCCTGTCAGTGCACATAATTAGCAGCCATTATAGATGGAATATGGCAATATACAAACTGAACAACTAAGCTGACATAAACATACCTGATATGCCATCCTCTGAAGATTTCTAACCCCATAAAAGAGGCTTACATCGGTTTTATTGTTTTCAGCAAAACCTGACTCAATAAGTGACCGTATAGGGCTGCAATTAACAAATGTGGAGAGACAGAATAGTTATAATTATATATATCCCAATGTGAGTACATCTGCATGTCTTGTACAATGTATTAGATACACCAATACAGTCTTCTTAGGACAAGTATCTGTGCTTCCATTACATGGATATAGCTTATCTAGAGAGCAGGCAGGCTTCTAGACACAATGATGTTTGCATCTGAGCTATTCATGGGAATGGTATTGCTCCTTCATCAAAGGGATAGAGTAATCTAATCAAGCAAATTGCTTGGCATGGCATGTGGCAGCATAGAACAGACATGGAACAACTGAATGGCTCTTGCTTATCTGAAGAAGTGAAAACCTAATAAATATCTTGCAGCTAATGCCGTTTCATGTTTATATCTTCCACTGAGTATGTGCATGTTCGGAATATATCCCAACTCCCAAGAGCACTAATGGTTGGTTAAGCAATTATGAGAAACTTATGGCTCAAGACTAGTTGTAAGTAATAATACTAGAAATAGCTCAGACAGTAGATAATATGGCACCCCTACATGATTATCACAATTTAATAATTGATCGTTTTTTCGTCACAATTCCGAATTGCAACAAACCGTGGATTGCTTGAGACCTAAAATGGAGCAATTCCGCATGGTGCACAAGTGCAGTATAAATTGATGCGGGTTTGACCAACGAAGGAAGGTCAACAATGGCAGGAAGGTGGGTACCTGATCCCGGATCCGGTGGCGAAGACGAGAACGTGGCGGGCGTCGGATATCCTGGCGACATCAAACCCGCGGCCGACGACACTGGCGTCAACATGGACGAGGTCGCCGGGGCGGAGGTCACAGAGGCGCGCGGAGGGGGTTCCGGGGAGTCGCTTGACGAGGAACTCGAAGCAGGAGGGAGCTGGCCCGGCTCCGGCGGCTAGGGCCTCGTGCGCGGGCGCGGGTGGGGGAGGAGGAGGGGACGCGATGGCGAGGAGGATGGGGTAGGGCGCGGCGGGGAGGCGGAAGGGGAGGAACTGGCCGGCGGTGGCGTGGGAGGCGAGGAGCTCCCCGTGCGCGGAGAGGTCGAGGGCGACGTGGAAGAGCGAGGCGTCCGCGGTGGCCGGGCGCACCGAGGCGAGCGGAGCCTCGGCCCACTCGGTCGGGGACTGGGCCGGGGAGGCGGAGGCGAGCGCGGCGGCGGAGAGGAGCCGCCGGAGGTGGTGCGGGCGGAGCAGGTGGAGCCGGCGCGGTGCGGAGGAAGAGCGCAGGAGCATGGAGGGCGAAAGAGCGGTGGTCGGCGATCTGCAGGGCGTGCAGGCGCCGGGGCCCGCTTGGTCAGGACTCGCTGGGCGACGGGCGAGCCGGCGGCGGGCGGACGGTGCCGGCGGCACGGATCTCGCTGCACTCCCACGAGGCCGGAAAGTTTTTTTTTTCTTTTGTTATAAATATATTTTTTCTTTTTTAGAGTGCGAAGTCAGGACAGCTGTTGACGTGTACACCTTCGATTTCTCTCTCTCTCTTTCGTCGTATAAAAAAAACAGCAACGTGAACACACGGAAATAGAAGAGAAACGGCATGGAAGACGGACGGCCCTCTCAGTTGTGCAGAGAAGTTGTTGGAGGGTGAAAAAAATTTAAAAAACGGTGATTTTATTTGAATGACTCTCCAAAAGAGAATTTGTAAAGTGTGTTTAAGAAATACTAGAAACTACGCGCGGCGTTGCCGCGCGCTTGCCTGTTTTGGGCCATCCTGCAATACGTGAGTTTACATGGAACTTTATCGCAAAAAGAGAAAAAAAAAGAGTTAACATGGAACTGATGTTGGAGCTCACTTTGGAGAACAAAACCGAAACAGCAACTATATAAATATATGAAATATTACCAAACTCGTATCATAAGCTCAGGAATGGCACACCAAGAAGCAATCTTTTTAGATGTAGCCTACAAGTTAGCATCAACTGACAGGGAAAGCTGTCTTCGAGGAGGTAAGCTAGAAGTTAATTCTCTACTTCTACACTTGTCATTAGAGTGTATCTGGGCAATCAGTTGTAGATCACAGTATGCTTCTTTGCCAAACCATTCAGTAGGTTTAGCATTAGGGAGGAGTGGAAGTAAGAAGTAAAAAAATACAAATGTATCACAGTATTAAGTATTGTGGCACTGATGAATGAAAAGGCTTCAGGATCATGGATACTCTTCTTGGATGTATGAATTTATCCAGAGTCGGATAGAGCTGCATGGACAACAAAGAAAAAAAAAAAAAAAGACATAAGATGATGCACTAATCTGTTCATTAGAGAAAATAAGTATTGGTTTCTTATGCACTAATCTGGGCATTTTTGTGTTCTAACACACTGTAATGATGACTTCGTACACTGCTATGTTCGAAAATCAAATGGACATACCTTGGGCAGTCAACCAGATAGATTGTGTGTGTTCACAATACACTTAGTATGTTGCAGCAACTATCATTGCATCTCCAGGCACTACCAGTACATTCGCTTTTTTAAATTGCATCAGTTTAGGTGGATAACCCGGTTGCATCAGGTGCATATTTCATTATGCAAGAGCACTTACCTGTATGAGCAGGGCGGCTGCTTCAGTCTTGTTTCTGTGAGAATATTGAAAGGAACTCAACATATTTCATTTTGTGTTTTCTAGGTTGAAGCACCAATTTGTGATGTACAATCAGCACACAAATGTGAGAAAACCCAGAAATGAGGGTGAATAAACTTACATGATAGACATCACACTTTGGCTAATTGAAAGCAAAAGCAAAGTTTATGCAGTTTATTAGCATCACAGCTCATCAAATCAAGCAAAAGGCTATTAGAGTTTGTGAAATTGTATATTTCTAAGACATGGGAATTGCATCAAAGTGATTAAACACATGGTCACTGGTCAACAAGCCTAGTATGGGAGGATGAAGACCAAGTTGCTACAACGATGAACTCGCCTAAGTTGAATGCCATGAGCCTGGCTCTGTATTCGCAACACTCCATTTTTCTTGTTTTAGTATCAGGGAAGAAGTTTATCTGGGTAGTTGGTTTATTGGATGGAACCATTAGCATTGCAGCTCATGAAATCAAGCAAGAAGGCTACTGGAGCCCGTGAAATGAAATTGTATATTTGTAAGACAGGGCATTTTGCCAAACACATGGTCACTGGTCGGCAAGCCTAGTATGGCAAAATGAAGACCAAATTGCAATCACTTTGCTACGCCGATTAACTCACCTAAGCTGAACACATGAGCCAGCTCAGCTCTGTATGCGCAATATTCTGTTGTTTGTTTTAATATCAGGGAAGAAATTTAGCTGGGTAGTTGTATAGTGAGTTCAATATCTATATTAAATGATTGAGCTATCTCCTGAGCCTTATTTACATATTTCAAGTGGTATGCTCCCTTTTGTTTATGGGTTAGTGGAGTAAAATGAAGGAGAGATTTATTCTTGTAACAGGAAAAAATACTATAAATAAATTTACCCATCGCAGTTAAGCAATATTCCAACGAACAGATGTTACCCGTCGCAGCTAAGCAATATTCCAACGATCACACCAGTGAACAATCATCTCACAGAGGCAAAGCATCGAACATTTGGCGAGCATGTTTGCCCTGAAAAGACAGAAACAGAGGTTGGTAGCAGGGGACGGACCTCGCAGCGTGGCATGCCGTTCCTTGCCTGCGTGTAGGGAGTGGCTGCCGGCCTGCTGCATCCTAGGGGCGAGCAGCAGCAGCTTGGTGATGAGCGAATCACGAATCGGCGAGGAGGCTCTCGAGCCCGCAGCGGCGACGATCTTCCCGCTGCGGCATCGTCCTAGATAAGGGCGGCGGCGAGGTTAGTGGCACGGGACGCGGAGGCAGACGCCGGCGGGCCGCGGGCGACGCGGTTGGCGAAGGGCGGAGTGGCCTCGCCGATGGGCGTCGCCCGCGCTTCCGGAACGCGGTGGGGGCCCGGGCCGCGGCGCCGTCTCGCAGGTGGCGGTTGCCAGCGCCCGTGCTACCACACGACGAGGCCGAGAACTTTCCCGAGGATCGGGTCGAAATGAAGCGGGCAGAGACCCGACCCGAGCCAAATCCGACGGACCACATAGAGAGTTAGTGAGATCGAACGGTAACGGGTTAACGGGCTACGTGGACCGATCCATTAGCCAGAGAATGTTGCGTGATTCGTATATAGGAGATTCTTGGAGATATTCTAAGATGTCGACTCATTGGTGATCTCCTTGGCCTTGGCTACAATTTTATCAATTCCTGCACCATAGAGAAAGGTTGTTCATGTAGGTCATCGTACTTCTTCACGTCCAAAACTTCTTACAATCACAAGAAGAACTTAGACGATGCAAAGATGCACCAAAGGGAATGCATGGATGTTCATGCTTTGGCTTTTATTTCAATTTTGAGATAAGTATATGAAAAAAAAAAACAATGCTCATTGTTGGGGGGAGCAACCTCTGCTAGGACCCCCCTACTTAGCTCCGCGGCCCGAACAAGGGCCAAGACAAGCAATTATGCCGCATAGTCTTTGGTGACCTTCGCTATCGTGTCTCTGCCCCGGCGAAGGTCATAGCCCTCTTTCGAACAATTCAGCGAAGGTATGGTAGACCTTCGCAGTTGCGTGTTTACATTCATGTGTTTCGCAGGTACATGGCCGGCTGATAAGGTCGCCTGAGACCTTCGCGACGAGCAGGGCTCCATAATACCCTCGGAGCGGGCGCCCGACGCACGCAACGCCAAAGGCAACGGGCAACCTCCGGATGGTCGCGCGAGAAGTCGCCACGAGGCGGCGGCGGCGGCCCGACACGTGGCGGCACCGGAAGCCCGACACGGGGATCCCGTGGTGGTCTGACACGTGGCGTTCTAGGATAGGGCAGGGGGGAGGTGTCACTAATTTGGCTATGTACCAAAATGCCCATGTTGAGGCCCACTTGTAGTGTAACAAGGGTTGTAACCCTAATGTAAAAAGCCCATGACCCTTGGTATGGCCTATAAATACCAAGGGCATGGCATGTGTAAAGGGAGAGGACCCTTGGCATTTTTAGTCCCAATTAATGCAAATTCCCAAAGGGGGTCCCACTGACACTTGACTCGTTTGATGCTCGTTTGAATCCCACACTGTGTCTGGGAAACCTTCGCCCTCCTCCTCCGGATCCCGGCGAAGGTAGGGGGCAAGTGTTTATACCAACACTCATATGGCCTTGTTCGGCTAATGGTTTGTGTGGTTGATAAGCCGGCTAATGTTAATTATTTCGTTGTAAGAGAAAAACATTGTGTGTTGTTTAGTATTTTTCAAAATTAACAGCTTGCTACCAATTTATCACATGTAAAAGTACCCTTTTTTTACCTGTAGAAAAATAGTGGCCATGCAAGAGGCTTCAGTGCAGACCGTGTTGTGTCATTGTCCGAAACACATCGTGCTTGTATTTCTGACTGGGCAACGTGGTCTTAAAGGTGTCTCGCTCAAAAAGAAAATTAAAGAAGAGAACTGCAGTAGTATTAAGGTGTAAGCAAAGGTAGACTTTGCTTCATCGCTCTGTACTCATGAGGCAGAGTGCTTCTATCTTCCAAGCGATTAGGAATGAACGATGATTATTTTACAAGAAAATGTAGACATACTTGTACATGTGTTTAAAGACGAAATCAGACGACAAATGTCACCGCTACGAGATTCCTTCTCGGTGTGCAATCATATTTCAATTCAATGATTCACGTTATCAGTTTACATGGTCAATCGAGGTCCTTTTAGCCTGCATTACGCAAAAGCAAGCAGGTAACGTACAGATTTGATCGAACACGTGTACCAGATTATTTAGTGGAAGATAAGATAAACAAATAAGGCAGCACATCGCATGCAAGCACGATGATTAGAAATGCAATAATCAGGGGATCACATCGTCAGGCCCCATTGTCCATCCTTCCCTGCACTGCATCCAATAATCCAAAGATAGGAGATGATCACGAAAGCGACGTGGACGACGGTGGTGCACGAGGCCGTTGCTTTCCCGCTATGCTAGCTAAGCGAGCTAGGTTCGTGTGAGTGTACACTACACAAAGCCCCTTGGATCTACAACTCTTCGTTTGCAAGTAACCTCTCATGCACGCACACCTTGTTACAGGACTCTAAATCCTCCTTTTTTAGATGCCACAAAGGTTCCATTTTAGATAGCTAGCTGTATCACCGAGTTGACATTTCCACAATTGATCGATTGGATTTCAACAATTTCCAGTACATAAATTGATCGATTGTATTTTAACAATTTCCAGTACATAAATAGACACATACTATATATCATTTGTGCTTTGAGTCTCACCTAGCTCTAGCCATATGCGTACATATTTTGAAAGTACTCCATCCGTTCAACGCTTGATATATACAGTTACATTCGACACCAAGACCACGGTTAACTATCCAGAGAAATGATTGTGTATTATAAAGTGGTTCTCTTTGATTACTTAGCGCAAACTCTCAAAATCACGATAAAAAATCACCTCATAGAATCTGAAGAAGCTACCATTTTTGTTGTCAGTCTCCTAGTTCATTTCAGACAATCAATTCTAGTATCAGCTCTGGTAGCTCTACCAAATAGGGCCTAGCATAAATTCTATGCATAAAGTGATTCTATGTGTGGAGTGAGAATCATAAGAAGCTATTCTTTTCAAATCATACCCTTTTGGTTCATTTTAGAGAATCATTTTACAGAATCAGCGTAGAATCGCTTTATTTGACAGAGCTCTTCATGGATTAAGTCTAAAAACTGCACTTATATGTGGCAAACAGACCCATATATGTGCGCCGGCTCTAATTCATGAATCATGCCCGACCGAGCATTTCTTGGAAGAAACGGCAAAGGAAGATGCACACAGAGAGATGCATGTACTCCTCCTCTGACGACGACGTACGTAGTTGCCGGGAAGAGAGAAAAAGATACGTCAAGTGCATGCGTGGTGGTGTGGTATACCATAATGAAGTCAGGCTGAGTGAGATACGTCTCACACTTTTGTTCGTTCAGTGAACGAGAGCACCCTGCATACAGGCCCCGCAACTGCTGCAGAAGCACTATTGTCAAGCAAGTGCGTGTGGTAGTGTTCATGTGAACGTGAACCACGCGCGTGTGCATGTATTTCCTGGCTACTTTTCCTTGCCCCCGGTCCGCCTCCTTGTTCGATCTCGACCGATGCTGCATCTTTCCAACAAGGCACATCCAAGCGCAGGCAACGGCGTGGAGTTGTTGAATGAAAAGGCCAAAAGCCCCAAAACAAAACTCATCATCGGTGCATGCAATGGTTCACCTCACCTCTCTATTGCCTAGTTTGCCTGCCTAGTTTGCCTCAACACCACCACCACGGCATATCACACGAGGTTTAAACCGCGTCGCTCTCTGGGTTCGTATTCGTACACCCCACACGCAGACGCGCAGCTCACGCTCACCACACCGACACTGTGAAAAAAAAAGTGCCATGCCCGGCTTACACGGAACACGGTAACGCCGCCGTCCTCCGTCAGGGCCATCCACGGCAGGAGACATCTCCAGCTCTCCAGGCACGGTGAACGGGGAAGGAAAAACACCGCCGGCCGGACACGCGGAAATCTTCGGCAACGGCGCTGGCGGCCTCTGCCCGCGAGCCCGGCAGCGAGTCAACCCCGCGGAGCGCGACGTGGTGGCCTCTGCGGCTGCCCACCGGGCCCGGCTCCCTTATCGCCTCGGAACCACTAAACGCCTTTAGCGCCGTCCGCTCACGTGGTGCGGTGGCGCCGCCCGGCGCCGCCCTCGTGATCCAGAGGCGCCCATGCCCGGAATACCCCCGCGCCCTGTGTGCGCCCTGCATCTGGCACGGCATGGTTGGAGCATCTGGCACGGCTGGATTGGAGGCGCTCCCGGGTGACGGGTCACACGGCCCGGTAAAAGCTTGGCTTCCATGTTGGATAAATCACCATGAGACGAGATCATGATCATCTATGCTGTCGTATTGGGAATTTGGATGGGATGGGATGGGATGTGTTTCATATATAGTTTCTGGTTGATGATGACTTGGACGATGAGTATAAATGTGCGGTTATCGTGCGCAAGTGATGTTTAAAATGGTACCTTGTCTCCTTTCACTCAGTATTCTATTTTTGGGGCCAACAATCTTCTTAAAAATTTATGCTCCCTACTCACTCCTCGTAAACTAAATCAACTTCTAGAGTTACTATAAGTTAATGTAATTTATATTTTGATTAAATTTGTAAAAACAAACCATTATTTATGACATCTAATTGATACTAACTAGATATATATCATAAAAATATATTTATAATATACTTATTCAGGGTTATAAATATTTTTTTTTCACCAAAGGTACACTCACCCATATATAGAACAGATACACACTTTACCTCCATGAGCACCGTGAAAAATTAGATCAGACCATATATTTTTGAATTAACAAAGTTATTATAGATGGCCGTTGTTGATGGACATGTCATCCTATGATTTAATTCTGATTCAGGTGTTTCCTATCCGATTAAAGGAGGACGGAGTTGTAGTTTTTGTATAGTATGGTTTTAGTGAACGGTGGGAATCAATTACACTAACAATGGAATCGGTTACTCGCTGTAATCAATTCTGTTACATTGATGTCAACCAAACGCTACGTAATACGCTGTTTGCTTCTGAAATTAAGTACACAAGCAACAACAACAACAACAAAAAAAAAAGCAAGGCAATAATTTGCTTCACCAAAATCTCCTATATAGAGTATTCGTTTTCTTTTTCTCGTCACATAATAGTCAATGCAGATATTTTTTTTGCAAGAATTTTACACCAATACAAAATCCCACGGGAATCATTCCGAAATTGATGGGTCTTAAACCGGTCAAATAAGCATCGCCCAGTTTGAGTGGCTGCGTTTTGTCGGAATTTACCGCCACCCGTTTAAACGGAAGGTGGTGTGCTTTTTCGTCATTTCGCCTCGCCCAGTTCTTTTAAATACATATCGTACTCCCAAAAATATCGTCTCCTCCGGCGAAAGAAGAACCCAGAGCACACGGCGGCGTCGCATTTGGAACGCTCGCCGCTCGTCGCACGTACGAAGCCCACGCGTCCGCCGCGCGCGTTGCACGTACCGGAGGCAGAGCCTCCTCGCCGGAGAGGATGACGAGGCGGTGCTCGCACTGCAGCAACAACGGCCACAACTCGCGCACCTGCCCCGCCCGCTCCGGCGGCGGCGGCGGCGGAGGGGTGAGGCTATTCGGCGTGCGGCTCACGACGGCGCCGGCGCCGGCGGCGATGAAGAAGAGCGCCAGCATGAGCTGCATCGCGTCCTCGCTCGGGGGCGGGGCCGGGGGCTCGTCGCCGCCGCTGGCGGGAGGAGTCGGTGGTGCCGGCAGGGGAGGAGGAGACGGCGGGGCCGCCGGCTACGTCTCCGATGATCCCGGGCACGCGTCCTGCTCGATGAATGGCCGCGGCGAGCGCAAGAAAGGTGAGACTTTTTTCCGGCATCGATCCATTCCTTTTATTTGCTTATTATGCCTTAAGATTTTGGAAGCGCTTCTCATCTCTGAAATGCGCTCCTCCCCGATAAATTGCGGCCATGTCCGACCGTGAAAGTGCGAAATATGTCTCTTTGCCCGCTAATTATACTTCATTGTTGTATCTGTTTGCTTATATTGCACTCGTAGCGTTCTATGTGTGTATGTGCCTGATGCATCATGGAGCACGCTGGACGCGTTTGGTACTGGGGAACTGCTGTTTAGTATCACAACGTTTTGTTCTGAGTCAATCAAGGGAAGAAAGATGCCATTTTTTCTGTCAGCCTGAAACACTGTGGGGGTGATTTGCGTGGCATGTTTAATGATTTTGATCTCATTTTCAGTTTTGTCCCTTTAGTTCATATAATCCCAGGCAACTAAAATGGCAACCTGAACATAATGACAAAACCAGAACTACTATAGTGCCCTTTCGAGTTTTGAGATCAAAGAGTGGTAGGACCCCCTGCTCCATTTGAGAAGCAATCAAAATTTCTGTAGGAAACTAAATTACAAAAATGAACTATTCACACTTGATATCATTATTTTTGGACACATGCTATAGGAATCATGTTCCCTTTTACTACTTTATCTGCTACTCACTCAAATATTTGGCGCTATTATTGTTGGGGATGGACTGATGGAGTCTGCAGGAACCGTCCAGAATGGCCGACACAAATCAAATCAGCTAAATATCTTTTCCCACCTGATTAAGCTACATTGACATGTGCATCACAATACCTTCATAGATCACATCCCACGAGAGAGTCAGTGGCTGGCCACGACTACAGAGTCCCACAAAAGTGTCCCCCTTCATGTCTCTTTCACCTTTAATTTATTAATCATCTGATTCTAAAAGAATCTAGGCATATAAAACTTCCAGTTGTTTTGACCAGTCCTAAGCGTGCACCATATGTTTCTTTAATGTATCTGTGTTGGTAGGGATATGTTATTTAATCAGTGATTGTCAGTACATTATTGGCACTTGGCTTTAAAGGTACTGTAGGAGCCAAACAACTTCATGGTTTGCTTATAGGTTAAGCTAGCATACATAGGATTTTTTCTTACATTCGGTTGTATTGGTGTTGAATAAGCTGCACTAATGGTTATGAGGTGAATAAAATCATCTTGCTGTGAGAGTCAGAGAGAGCAAAACCTTAACAAGAATTCTCTTGTATGAGATAATTCCATGTGAATCTACTGTAGAGCTTAACAGTTATGACTTTGCTAACTGAATGGTTTATCATGCTTAATCTGGTGTATAGCTTGACAGTTTAACTGAATGGATCATGCTTGCGGACTATTTCTGTAATTTGAAGGTCTTAAACCATGTGCATCTAGTTCAAGTGGTCTCTCGTACACTTTATGCTCGAAATGTGTGCTTGCCAAGTTTGCTATGAAGGTACCTTAGACCAAGATACTATTTAGCACATTATTGTTTGTACTATGGTTTTTGAACATAGGGGATGCATACACATATGAATCAATTCATTCTATATGGAAACAGTAACATGCATTGATTGGAGTTTTGATCCACGTCTTATCTGGTCAGTAGACAATATCTGACTACCTCTTCTGAGTCTTGTGTTCTTCGCCACATGTAACAAAGAAGCATATTAAAATCTTATCATCCTACCATCCTTGAGCAAGGGATTGCATTGCCTTGCTTAGAAAGGTAACTTTAAATGCTTTTAAGTATAAGATCCCTTCCTGTCCTGAAGAATTCTGAGGCTCTTCTGCTATTTGATGAGATCTTAAACTCATCGTGTCATAGTATTGCTACAGCTGTTTGCCTGTGCTTCCAACTGAAATATCTGAATGTGGCATCCATGTTGTGTGGGGGTCACTGGGTGAGCATGTATTTCTTCTTGTCATATTTCTTCTGACCAGAATTTGAGTCTAGACTGAAATAAATTAGCTGGTGAGTTTAGTTGTTCAAAGCCTGTATGTCATGGCCTTTTTACCTTTTTATTAGGGAATTAAGTTCAGTAGGCATATTCAATAGTCCGTTATGTAAATGTTGTTACCTTTTATCCAAAACTATTTATTAAGGCCATGCATTGCATGGGAGTTTGGCATTCACTGAAACTCTCTTGTTTAGGCGTCTCCACATTTCGATTAAAAAAAATGCAGATGGGGTCATGGGGACAAAGCCTATTTGCCTTTTCATTTCATGTGAATTAGCAGGGCATCACCTTTTTTCTCTTGAACACGTAGGAGCCACCTTTCATTTATATTAAGTAGAAGTTGTACATATCATTTTGCCAGTCCAGCTCATAGTCACAGGATTCGGGGTCGAGGCCGCGAACCGCGTACCAGGTTCGACGACCCAAATCGAGGTACGGGGACGACATGGGTCGCCGTCCCAATTATGGACGGGTCGCGCCCCCAATACATCTGGGTTCAAGACGTGTGGCAGCCGGTGCAGTCCTACCCCAGCCACGAGAGTGACCGGCGGCGACGACTTTGTTGTATGGTATAGTGGGAATAGGGCGTCACGAGTGTAGATGAGTTGGATGGGCCAGAAATTGCAGCCCATATTGTGCAGTTTGTGAGGGGAGAACGGCTCATGATTGCATGGCACGGCTCAACTATCCTTTTATTTTCTTATTTTACTGATGAATATATAGTATATGTAACGTTTAAGCATGTTTAATCAACAAGTCAACCACTGCGATACATACAAGACTCCATGCTTCGTACCAGATCATCGATCCATATGCTTTAGGTTCGTGTACCAAATATTTGGTTCTCGTACCACAGGGGTATACCCCCTTTGTACCACATTTTTTTCAAGTGTCGACCCGCGTACCACGACCCCGTCCCTCGACCCGCTCGACCCAGAATTCTTGTGACTATGGTCCAGCTGAGTAGGAATGAAACTGCAAGCATTTTATGGCTTGTTTGGTTCGTACCCTGGCCTAGGGAGCTCTGGCCAAGCAGGTCCATCCAATCCGGGCGTCCAAAATTGGATGCCTGGGAAGGATACCTGGGCCAGGCACCTTCTCCAGTCTTCAAAGCAAGCAGGCCCACAATGGGATTATAAGTTTACTGTTCTTGACCTTTATGGGACTATTCTTGTGGTGGTGTGGTTCTGGGGTGGTCTTGTGCCTAATAGTGGAATCTTGCATGAATAAACTTTAGATTCATGCTAGCCAAATTCCAAGGGAACAACTGTCTTCTCTGAATTGAATTTATTTTGGTGAAATGTGTTATTCTGTATTTTTTTCCTTCTCACTAGTTATTTGGTGTGTGCATCACCACTTCAAAGGGACTACTTTTGTGCTTCAGGTACACCTTGGACTGAAGAAGAGCATAGAATGTTTCTGATGGGTCTTCAGAAGCTTGGTAAGGGAGACTGGCGCGGGATATCTCGAAACTTCGTTGTTTCCAGGACCCCGACTCAAGTGGCAAGCCATGCTCAAAAGTACTTTATTAGACAGACAAACTCATCAAGACGGAAGAGACGGTCAAGCTTGTTTGACATGGTTGCGGAAATGGTATGCTTTCTCTTTCTTATAATACTCTAGTTGGAGATGTTCTATATTCACTATGCGCTTTCATTCTAATTCTAATCTTCATGCTTCCTTCTTCAATCTGCAGCCAGTGGATGAGTCCCTAGCTGCCACTGAACAAATTACTATCCAAAATACTCAAGAGGAAGCTACAAGTTCAAATCAACTGCCAATCTTACATCTCGGGCAACAGAAGGAAGCAGAGTTTGCTAAGCAATTGCCAACTTTTCATCTAAGGCAGCATGGAGAATCTGAATATGCAGAACCTTCATTGACACTACCAGATTTGGAGATGAACTCCAGTGTACCATTCAATACCATAGCTGTTCCGACGGTGCCAGCATTCTACCCTGCGTTGGTCCCTGTTCCACTAACTCTCTGGCCTCCAAGTGCTGCCCATGTGGAGGAAGCAGGCACAACCCATGAAATCCTAAAACCAACTCCTTTGAATGGTAAGGAAGTGATTAAGGCAGATGATGTTGTTGGTATGTCTAAGCTCAGCATTGGTGAGGCTAGCTCTGGCTCCATGGAACCCACAGCTCTTTCCCTTCAGCTTATTGGATCGACGGATACAAGGCAATCAGCTTTTCATGTGAGTCCACCAATAAATAGACCTGAACTAAGCAAGAGAAACAGCAGTCCAATTCATGCCGTTTGAGGAAGCATGGAACAGGACCACTGGGTCAAGTCTTACTAGTCCCAATACTCCAAAGTCCAGAATGTGAGCATGTACTTCTGTAACAAGAAGTTATTTTGTTTCCAGCTTATGTTCCTTGTCATCGACAAATGTAGAGATATATATGTCAAGGAAAATATCACACCATCAAAGTTTAGACTGAATTGTTTCCTGTTGGGATGCTATATGTTTTTGCAACGACTGTTGGGATCCTATATGCGCACCTACCTTTCTTCATGGGTTATTTTGAAATATACCATTGGAATTTTGCCCGATTGGAGATGTACCATTACAACTTTCGATATTGGAAATATGCCATTGGAACTTTGAGCTACGCTGAAAAATCCCATTGTGTACGTTTGTGCGCGGTTTGGGCCCACTGGCAGGTCTTCGTATTCCCTTATGGACAGCTTTGCCCCCTGGACAGGATAAGGCAGCGCCCCTGGCCACGGACACGGACTCGACCGGCTCCGTTGCCCGTTCCAGCGCCGCTCGCCGCCACCACCGCGCCGCTTCCCTTGGGCCAAGCGCCGCCGCGTCGCCAGTGCATTCCGCGTTGCCTCGCTGCGCTGCTTCCCAGCGCCGCCGCGTCACAAGTGCGACCGCGTCCGTGCCCAACGCCGCCTCGCTGCGCTGCCCCGCCGCCGCGCTGCACTGCTGCCTTGCCCCTGCCGCTGCCGGCTGGTTGCCTAGCTCCTGCCTACGCTTAATTTAGCAAACTGAGCTTAATTTAGCTCCTGCCTACGCTTAACGTCTTGTGTTATGTGATTGGCAAACTGAGTTCAGTAAAAAAAATGACAGCATATATATAATCCTCACAACAGTTAACAAGCATATATAGGCCACATGTGCACTTAATTTAGCAATCCAAGTTGACAAGCATACAAGTTCAAAGACAATTAAAAAGCTTGTTCCAGCATACAAGCATAACTAGCTTGTTCCAGCATACCAAATAAAAAGGTTGGACATAGCCAAACCACTAAGTTCTCAACGATAATGCCAACTACAAGTTTTAATTTTATTACAAAAGATCTTCACAGCAGCACATCATGAAGGGTCTATTCCTCTCCATAGACCAGCATCCTGAGGGAACCGGCTCCAACCCTCATGAGTTTTTTCTTGATGGGTGTCTTCTTTTTCTCAGGCTTCTTGTTGGCTTGGGAGGGTCCAGCTTCCTGTATAGCACTTGTGCCCTTCTTCTTCGCAGCCTTCTTCTTATTGCCTTGGGAGGGTCCAGCTTCTTGTATAGCAGCCGGCTTGTTCTTGGCCTGGGAGGGTCCAGCTTCTTGTATAGCAGCCTTCTTCTTCTTGGCTTGGGAGGGTCCAGCTTCTTGTATAGCAGCCTTCTTCTTCTCAGCTTCCATTTTCCTACATTGTAATTAGGAAATTTATATATTGTGTAATGAAAAAAATGATAGATATGCAAATAGTGCACAGGAGACAAAAAGGTATACCTTTTGCCTGCCTTGCTCCTTGGAGGAGCTCTCTCACCATGTTCTCCAACCATTGGCTCTTTGCATGTTTTCTGAAAGTGACCAAATCCTCCACATCTTGGGCATCTGACCTTCTTCTTCGTTGCATTCTTCTCTAAAAACCCTCTTTGCCTCTGAACCTTTGGTCTTCCTGCTCCTCTACCTAGCAAGGGTGGATACACTTTAAATCCAAGGTTCACAACAGGCCACTGAGACCTATCTGGGATTGGTTCTATCCTGTCCTGATAGGCTGCCTTGAACCTAGCAACTGAGTAGTACTCATGGACATAATCTTGAATTCTCAGCCCTCTGTTTGACAGAATCCATGCCAAAGCATGTTTGCATGGCTTCCCTGTCACTTGCCACTGTCTGCAGCCACAATTGTGGTTCTGGAGGTCAACTGTTTCCCTCCTGTGATTTCCCCAGTCATCCAAGATGGTTACTTCAGCAACATCCACATCACAAGCTGCTATCTTAATCACTGTTATGTTACTGCTGAGCAAGTTAAGGTCTGAAATCACTTTAGGGACAATTCCATCAGCAGCCCACTGCATAGCAATCATCTTCCTTCTGCATCTTGTCTCCATAATGAGTTCTCTAATTTTATCAACCAATTCATGCAATAGCAACCCTTTAAACTTCTTTATCTGTGCATTGAAGCTCTCTGAAACATTATTTGTCAAGTAGTCACACTTGCTATTCTCTCTGAAGGCACTCCTTCGCTAGATCCTATTGTGGTGCAGCTTCAGATACTCGATGGTGCTTGGTTCAGCTTCAAAAATCTTCTTCATATGCCACTGCCACATACCAATTGTGTAGCTTTTAGCTGCAGGGTACAAGTGTTCAGTAATCACATCACCAGAGTAATGCTTTAAAAAGTTTTGATACAAGTGCCTCATGCATTCCCTGTTCTCAGCTTGTGGGAAAACAGCCCCCACTGCAGTCTCCAATCCTTTGCATGCATCTGTACAAATAACCAGATTTGGCACATCTCCTATAGCCTTATGTAGCTGCTGCAGAAACCACTTCCAATTATCTTCAGTTTCTGACTCAAAAAAACCATAAGCTATATGGTACAACCAATTATGTCCATCTACACCAGTGGCAGAAGCTAATTGACCTTTATATTTACCATGCAAATATGAAGCATCTATGCCAATGAATGGTCTGCACCCAGTCAAAAATCCATCAATACATGGTCTGAGAGCCACAAACATCCTACTGAACCTATACTTGCCTTCAATGTTCTCCAAATCTATCTCCACTATGCTACCAGGGGAAACTTGCTTAATTTGAAGAGCCCAATTAAAAAGCAACTGAAAGCTCTCATCATATGTACCATGTAACTTGTCCATTGCTACCTTCATACCTGACCAGGCTTTGGAGTACTTCAATTTGATGCCAAAGTCAGTCTCCAACTTGTCCCTGCACGCAGATGCTTGCTTGGTTGGATTCTTCTTCAGCCAGTCTAGCAACCTATCTGCACACCAACCTTGGCTTGCCGTCTTATTTTCTGTGAACTTGGTGCTAGGACAATCGTGTTTGGCAGGTAGTTTTTTTATCTACACAAACAATAACAACAAATAACAAATATGGTGTTAGCTGCATAAAAAAGAGATATGGTGTCAATTGCATAAACAAGAAATATGGTTTACCTCTATCGTCTTGCCATCCCAAATCCTAGAAGCATGGATGCGCCAAGGACACCCCTCATGTTTACACTTGGCAATAAATCTTGTTGGATCAGTTTGCAGATCAGCAAACTCAAAGCCTCTTTTCACTACATAATGCCTGATTGACTTCCTGAAGGAAACAATATCAGGAAAAAGGGCTCCCTTCTCTATCTTGGGATTCAGTGGATCATGTATCACCTGGACCAACAGTGGATCTGCATCATCAACCTCTGCCTCAAATGCATCAGCATTAACACATGGGGCTGGAGGAGTATTATGGGTATTAGCATCTGGTGCATTGTTAGTGTTCTGATGAGGAGGTACTGGCATGTACATTGACTCATCATTGACACCCACATACTCCTCCTCATTATCAAACATGTCTGGCTCCCTATCAGGCTCTACTATAGGCTCGGAAGGATCCTCTCCTCCCTCATCAGGCTCATCAGTAGGATTGGTACCAGGGGAAATAGGCTGCTCAGCAAGATCTGGGATATGATTGTCATTCATATTTGGCTGTGAATCAGGAGGCAACACACAAAGAGGCTCAAGGGTACCAAATGCATCTACATCAGCAATTGATGACCAACTGTCTAGGGTCAACAGTGAAACCCTAGAACAACAAATTTCACCAAAATAAACTAGGGTTAGAGCAATTCGTCCACCTATTGGCATCCATACACAGATTGAAGATACAATCTGTAAGCATCGGGATCCATACCTCTGTTCGTTGGGCTCCTTGTCCGCCGGGTCAGCCATGGCCGCCGTACCCGGACTCCGGCGGCCGCAGCCCCTGGCCACGCTCCCTAGGGCCGAGGATGAGGGGCGGCCCGGTTCGTGGCTCGAGGTGGAGGGACGAGGTGCAGGGGCGAGGTGGAGACGGCGAGGTGGAGGCGGCGAAGTGGTGGCGGCGACCGGCGACCCGTCCGCGAACGAACGACGAAGGGGGCGACCTGTCTGGACCCGTGAACGAACGAAGTCTCGATGGCTTATCCACTTCAACAGGAGGGCATTGAGGTCAATACGAAAATACGAGGACCTGGTAATGGGCCCAAGCAGCTGCAAGACGTACACAATGGGATTTCTCAGCGTAGCTCAAAGTTCCAATGGCATATTTCCAATATCGAAAGTTGTAATGGTACATCTCCAATCCACGAAAATTGCAATGGTATAAAACCAAATAACCCCTTCTTCATTGTCATCCATGCTTGGGAAAATTGATGTTTATATTTTGACATGTAGATGCTAGAATTAGACAGGTTATGTCCTAACTACATATTTACAAAAAAACTTAATTATTGTTACCATAAAACATCAACAGATGTCTTCTAAACTCTAAATGTTGAGGGAGTGGTCTTGGGTGTAGAGGAGTTCATCAATTCTTGAGGATCAAGGGATGGTAATCTAAGTAGGTAGTGGACTTGTGGGTCCTCAGGGTGAGACGGGCTGCATTTTAGTGATTTTTCAGCCCTTACAAGGGCATCTACTGGCTCTTCATGTTGATGTAACTCAGTGGGAAATTAACTCAAACTTGAACCTTACTGGTTTAGCTAATTCTTCCCTATGGTCTTAGACTGTTAGTTATGCATGGAGCCCTGCTGAGAATCTTACCATTATGATACAACTTATTGCGAAAATTTTGAACTGCATCGAGTACACAAACAGTACTGAGTAGTCATTCTTGTCTTGTAGTGATAATCAACATCCTTGTAGTGATCATCAACATCTGTATCTGTAGGAAGCTGAGCCTAGCTCAGTTAGTTGAAGGTGCAGATGTACCCTCTCCTTGTTTAGGCGAATTTAAATGTCTATTTTCTTGTTAATATAAAATCATCTAGTTCCTCGGGTCTAGCGTGTTTTTATATCCTTATCCTTAATCAATTGATGTTTGTTGAGACCGATACCGTGATATTGGCATCTTAGGAGCCTAAGACGTCTGAAATGCAGACAAGAAGTGATTAGTCAGCCACTAATAAACTACAGACAATCCTGCAAAATGTGCACTTTCATCTTAGATGCCTGTAAATGCTTGGAATTTCATGGAAGGAGGGTGTGAGTTACTGAGTTAGTTTACACAATCATCTTAGCAACCTATATATGTACAAAATGTAAGAATGTCTGCAGCGACTATCTACAATGGAACAATACTATTAGGATGCTCAATCAAGGCCATTTGTCTTGTTTGCGCTCCTGCGGCTTCATGTTCACCTATTGATAGGCTCGGTTCTTCTGGTTCTTACATGTTTGTGTTATCAACGAATAAGATGCATTACGTCTCGCTCTGTAGTGTGCGTTTTGAAACAAAAGTTGAACCTTATTTCCAGGTAGGCATGTCCTGTTCTCCATGGCTGCTGCTATCTATTGCTGGTCGCAGCAGACCAGAGCACACTTTGTGAATTCATACAGGATAAGTCTCAATGTTAGAAATGAGGGCACAGGACTTTTTTTTCTCTAACACACATGAGAGTTGAGTGCCATTTCATTAATAGGTAGAAAACGGTCCGATTACATGCCAAAAAAGAGGGCATAGGATTACCAGGCACAATTCTACAGAAAAAGATATCTTGACAGTAACATAGTACCAGCATGACAAATTATAACACTGCAGCTGGAGTTGTGGACTTCCAATCATTTAAGTATTTGAGGGCAGACACAAAACCAGTTTTATATTTTTATACATCTAACATAATCAAAATGTGTTCATCTTTTATTATCAGTACTCCATGCTTAGTCCTGTGCAATTTTATAAGTCATACATCTTGAAGAAACATAAGTATTTGGCACATTCTCTAGTACTAGTTGACTCTTTTTTTTAGATTAAGTAATAGTTGACTCTAAAATAGAATTTCCATGGACGAATATAAATGGTTCACTTCGTCTAATATAAATCCTTCAGATCATATTGAAAGTAGCATAATGTAGTTGAAACAACAAAATGAACATGTTATAAATTATTATCAAGTGTGCTTGACTTTTGGAGGACGCGCTGACATTTTGAGGCTAGAGTAATCAAAACGCAGTTCATCTCTCCAGAACTCGTGGTTTGCTTATTTGACTGTTTCTTTGGCATGCCTTGTATACTATTCTGAAGTTGAAGAAGAAACTGTTCAGCCAATCATGATGCTAATACAGAGCTGCTGACTTTTTAGTGTCAATGTCAATATATTGTCGTTGCGACGTTGCTGCTGCTGTTAACTGCTTATCACTTCCATCAAACAAACATTCCTGTAGTTTATTGCAGTGTGTATATGTGTTACCTGTATAATCTTTCTCCTGACGAGTTGACCTTGCTCATTTCAGGCGAGTGACGAGTTGACCTTGCTTATTTTGAGGCGAATGACGTGTTGACATACTCCATTAACAGTGCATAAACTGCATGGCATATGTAGAATTGCTCTTTATTTTTCATAAAAAAACTTTTTATTTATACACAGAGAGCGACGTCAATGGAACAGATGGTACGAACCGGCCCATCTGAATCTGATGGAGGTATGAAACCAAACCAGTTGAGAAAGTTGAAACAAAAACACTCATTTCATTTCCTTAACCAATCTCCGGCTAACAGAAGGAAATCAAGTATAATTCATCTTTCTACGTCACGTGCAGGCGATGGATAGTTCAGCAAAGAAGTATAGAAAGATAATAGCAGTTGTCAACCTTGTGATCAATTCAAGATACTCTATTAACTGGAAATGCAAGACATTTGAGGTCTTGGGTACGTACCAAGTCAGATGTCTTCTGCCAATACTCACGGTCACGAGCTCAAAGGAAGGAAGAAGCTGATGCTAAAATCGCCATGCCAAGCAAAAATATGTCTGAAGTCGGTCGACGGTATCAGGATCACGATTCGGTTTGATCTGTAATCCTCAGGATATCCAGTACGTGACGAGGGAAGAAACTCCCGGATCCTCCCAGAATATGACTCTTGAATTGAGCCCGTCAATGCAGGATCGGTGCAAAGATTACACTGCCGTACATTAGTGTGATGAAGTCAAGCACGCCCGTGTCAAACAAAGCAAGTTAGTTCTGCACCTCAATTCTGAATGCTCCATCGATCGGTGTCATCCGTGATTTCTTGACATCTATCTCATGAGATCTTGAGATTGATTGATTCACCTATCTCATGAGATCTTGGGATTGATTTGACTGATCAGTCCTAACTCTGATCTTGGTCAGAATCGCATTGAGTTTCTAAATGGACTGAATCGTCCCGGTAACAGTTATCTATTTGTGCAGAAATCGCCGAGTTCATTTTCCTTGGAACAGTTGAAGCGACAGATATGTCAAAGTGAGCGTAGCTCAGACAATCTGCTCAACACGTACATTGAGATTTGAGAGAGAAAGAACGATGTACGTAATTTCTGACTAATTGATTGGTTCAAACTTCAAATAAACATGTCAACAAAGTAAATAAATCCAACAAGGAAGTCAAGTCATTGTCGCAGTTGTGGAAGTAACTAATCCCAGCCTAATATAGCTGTCACTGAATCACTGATCGATCTCGATCTGGGCGGTCATCTAGCTCGATCAGCGCATGCATGCAAATCCAGGCGGATCTTTGGTGTTGGTCAAGGCCTCCGGACCTCAGCGAATCTCTCAAATGACGACACCTGATGGCTAAGCACATAGTACACACATGTCGCTAATAACCCAACAAGTTTTCTTACGCAACGCTTGAAGAAAACCTCGTCTTGGTAGAATACCCAGCGAGAGGTGGACCCGCATGTCAGTGACATAACGGAAATTTTCCTTTTCCTTTTATTTTCTCTCTTTACAAATTTATATAATTGCACTCTGGCTTATGAACAAAATTCTCTCGTAGTTCGTGGCCTCTACAGAAACACCTGGTCTGTCTTCCAAATTGTTAAGTCATTTTAGTTTTCTTAAGTCAAATGTGTCTAACTATGACCAAACTTTATTGAAAAATACATTAACATTTACAATATCAAACAAATACACTATATATCTATTTTTAATATATGAATCCAGTTTGGTGTTGTAGACGTCTACTTATTTTTTCTACAAACTTGTCAAAACTAAAAAACAAAGTTAGGATATAAATCGCTAATGACTTATAGTTTGCAACTGAGGAGTATTTCTTGAGAAGTTTTTATTAGGATTGGATGACCTTGATCTAGAAGTTAGTCAGTCATAGGTGTTTCTATGTATGGTCCACATCGGCCAACTATTGTACGTATTTCTATGTCATGGTGCCCGGTCGTTGGTCCATATCCTGCAAGATCCTGCCAAGACCCAAGAGATAGCAGCCAAAATCTCTTGGAAGATCACCTGGGACAGTGTACCTTGCCGGACTGAGGAGCCAACTTCTTCCCAGAACGTGTGCCGGGCCTCAAACCGCAATGCACCCCTTCGGTTCGTGATTCTGTATATTCCCTCTGGTTATTAGACGTTAGTTGGTGATTATAAAAAAAAGGGGACTATAAATATGGAACTAATTATTTAGTAGCCTCTATCGGTGGGCTAGCTTGTCGACGCTTTCCTTCTTGGCGGCTTTGCTAGGTGATCCAGTTTCTATTGTAGATGACCTCATATCGTTTGTCATGGCGCTTCCCCACGGGTGATCTCGGTGCCCCAAGGGCGATGGTGCCCGGCCTCCGAGTTGTTTTCTAGTTGAGGTGTTTTAGTTGGTTCTTGTTTGGCGAGTTGTTAGTTGGGTCGATTTGACCAAGTTGCAAGTGGTGGCATGAGTTATGACAAGCGAGTAACAAAGTTGAACAAGATGAGTGGAGCACTCTTCTTGGTTGTGTATGGTTTTCTATCCCGGATTTTATTAAAAAACAGTGGTTAACACCCTTTTTTCTTTCTTCGTCCTCTAGAAGAGAGAATTATGAAAATGGCCCTGGAAACGAAAGTGTTGAGGAAACTGGCCCTTTTTATTTTGAACTTTGGAAATTGGCCTCGAAATCAAACTTTCTTAGAAAAATGGCCTTCTGTTATTTTAAAAAAAATCATATATAGGGTTTGGCAAGTCTATTTTGGATGAACCAAATTTTGTTGTGTTCATTATGATGCCTAGTTTTTATTAAAAATATTAAACATACTGTGTTTAATAATAAAATAATTAGTCATGATTTATGCCTTTTAGAAAGAGAAAAATTCATATCTCGTTCTATATAACTCAAATTGATTTGAAACTTTTAGGGTAGGCTCCTGAGGCAATGTGTGTGCTATGGTAGAAATTTCATGTTCATTGAGTTTAATAGACTGAGTTATTAAGTTATTAAATCATTTATTAAGACCTAAACAAGATAACTTAATAACTCAGTCATAATTAAATCTATTGAACATGAAATTTCTACCATAGCACACACATTACATCAGGAGCCTACCCTAAAAGTTTCAAGTGAATTGGAGTTATACAGAACAAGATATTAATTTTCCTCTTTTTAAAAGGCATAAATCATAACTAATTATTTTATTACTAAACATGGCATGTTTAACATTTTTAATAAAAACTAGGCATCATAATGAACACAACAAAATTTGTCTCACCCAAGATGGACGTGCCAAACTCCAGATATGATTTTTTAAACTAACGGAAGGCCATTTTTCAAAGAAATTTTTGCGTCGAGGCTGGTTTCCTAACTTCAAAAAGAAAGGGCCAGTTTCCTCAACACTTTCGTTTCCAGGGCCATTTTCATAATTCTCTCTAGAAAGAGATCACAACAAAACTCCTGCCACACGTTCTAAAAAATTATTTAGTGGTCTTTTGTAAAGAACCAAAACCTTAGTGAAATTATAGCTTAGTTGATAACTTATATTATAGCCGTTGGAATCACTTCAGAATTGATTCTCACCCGTGCTCCACCTTGCTCTCCACCAGAATCACTCCTTCGGAGAATCAAGAAGTGAAGCTCAAGAATGAAGAAGCAAAACTCAATCAAAGTGGCCCTTAGAATCAAATAGGTAAGTTTAAATCTGCCGAGGCCAACTATTGTACGATTTTAGCATCAGCTTCTTTACTCCATTTAGAAACTAATAGAAGCTGATGCTAAAATCGCCATGCCAAGCAAAAATATGTCTGAAGTCGGTCGACGGTATCAGGATCACGATTCGGTTTGATCTGTAATCCTCAGGATATCCAGTACGTGACGAGGGAAGAAACTCCCGGATCCTCCCAGAATATGACTCTTGAATTGAGTCCGTCAATGCAGGATCGGTGCAAAGATTACACTGCCGTACATTAGTGTGATGAAGTCAAGCACGCCCGTGTCAAACAAAGCAAGTTAAGTTCTGCACCTCAATTCTGAATGCTCCATCGATCGGTGTCATCCGTGATTTCTTGACACCTATCTCATGAGATCTTGAGATTGATTGATTCACCTATCTCATGAGATCTTGGGATTGATTTGACTGATCAGTCCTAACTCTGATCTTGATCAGAATCGCATTGAGTTTCTAAATGGACTGAATCGTCCCGGTAACAGTTATCTATTTGTGCAGAAATCGCCGAGTTCATCTTCAGCTTCACCTTCCTCAGTAGCCGATGTCTTTTTCCTTGGAACAGTTGAAGCGACAGATATGTCAAAGTGAGCGTAGCTCAGACAATCTGCTCAACACGTACATTGAGATTTGAGAGAGAAAGAACGATGTACGTAATTTCTGACTAATTGATTGGTTCAAACTTCAAATAAACATGTCAATAAAGTAAATAAATCCAACAAGAAGTCAAGTCATTGTCGCAGTTGTGGAAGTAACTAATCCCAGCCTAATATAGCTGTCACTGAATCACTGATCGATCTCGATCTGGGCGGTCATCTAGCTCGATCAGCGCATGCATGCAAATCCAGGCGGATCTTTGGTGTTGGTCAAGGCCTCCGGACCTCAGCGAATCTCTCAAATGACGACACCTGATGGCTAAGCACATAGTACACACATGTCGCTAATAACCCAACAAGTTTTTTTTTTTCTCAATCAGGCAAAAGATTTGCGCGTATTTTGATTAAGAAGGAAAGTTTTAGTACAACCGGGGTGCTTACAAGATTTGACAATAGAAGCAAGAAAAGCACGCCCCACACTCAAACTGCATTATCCTATTACTCGCTAACTAAACAACTGTTCCAACACATGGCGATAACCATGGCTGGCTCAAGCCCGCGCGCGGCGGCGGCGTCTCTTGCGCCCACCGACGTTGCACCCGTCAGGGAAGAGTTCCCTGAGAGCCTCGTCGTCCTCCGGACGCCCACCAAAGAGAGCGTCGAACTTGTTGGCCGTAGCGGACTCAGTCAGAGGGGAGACCTGGCCGAGGCGCTTGAGGATGAGGTACTCCCCGCGCTTCGACACTGGGATCCTGGAAAGGCTTTGGGCGGCGATCCTCCGACTCCGCAGCGGCCTCCGCCAAGGTGTTCTCCTGGGCGAGGGTGTCTTCATGGGTGACGGCAGCGGTAGAATGCCGGCACGCTTGGACTTGACGACCTTGTCGACAAACGCTTGGAAGCGCCGCCGAGCGGAAGAGTTCCGCGACGGTGGTGACGATGGCGCTCCGAAGCCCGGCGGCGGAGTGCAGCATACCTCGTCATTCTCCGTCGCTGGGGCCTCGACCACGTCCCGTGGGGGGTCTGCTCCGTTTGCTGCTTTGTTGCGGCGGGTGTAGACGAGCAGCGGCTTAGCCCGCTCGGACCCCCTCGGCGCGCTGTCCTGTCCGCGCTCCCCCACCGTGGGCGCGCTTGGCAGTTCGAGCGCTGGAGGGGGGCCCTCCATGGCAAGGTCCTCTCCAGCAGGTTGGCCTTGCGACACCAGGGTGGCACGTGACTCCTCTGGGGAGCAGGGCACCGCTGGAGGGGCGGCCACCGGCTCCGGAGTCGGCCCTCCCCGCGTGGGCGTGCACGCGTCGTCGGTTGGTGGCAGCGGGCCTTCGAGAATTGCCGCCCAGGCGACATCCCTCGAAGTGTCCACCAGATCAACGGGTGACCCGAGGCCCGAGCCCTCGACTGGAGGCTCGGCAGGTGCTCCATCCACGGGGTGAGCAACCCGCGGCCGCCAAACCTTGGAAGCTTGGTTGGGGGTGCCCGCCTCCTGCCTCCTCCTCCGCCGGCGACGTCGGCGCCGACGTGAGCGATGATCGCGGCCACGTTGGGAGTGGTCGGGATCGGCCGCGCCGTCGCCCCCGTGGGAGCGCGCCCGCCGCTCACGGTGTCGTTGCCGCTCCTTGGCCGAGCAGCACGCTTGACGGCGCTGTTGTGCCTCGGCCGCTCGCAGTCCCGCGCGCGGTGGCCAAGGCCATGACATCGGAGGCACCGCCATGGGAGGTTGCAGGTGGCGACGCGGTGCCCCGCCGCAAGGCACTTGAAGCAGCGCCCATCGGCAAACGCCGGGAATTGTCGTGGCCCGAGGCTACCCCCGGCAGCCGTCCCGTGGCGCAGCCGCTGCCGCGGTGGCTGCGAAGGTTGGCGATGATGTAGGGGCAACACGCGCTGCCACCCATCAGCGTCCGGGGCGGTTGCACGATGCGCCGACCCAAGCCGCTGATGGACGGGTACTCGCTCCGGCACAACGCTGCTGGCCGGCTGCCCACCGCGCTCGCGCCGGCCGAGGCGTTGCCGGACAGGGATACGACCCTCCACGGGCCGAACTGGGATGCCGCTCACCAGCTGGGGTCGCGGACGGTCACGCCTCCTTCGCCTTCGCCGGGAGCCACGTTGCTTGTTGGCCACGGTGCCATGACCCGAAGCCTCCGTAGGCGTGGCTGCAGGCATCGGCGGGCAGCGGGCGGCCGCCCGGTACGACGTGGGCCGCTCGTCGTCGGAAGCGGCGTCGTCGTCGTCTGCCCACCGCCGGTGCTTAGCGCGTCCCACCAAGCAACCTTCGGGGTAGAAAGGCGCTGCCTGGGGACACAAGGGTGACACCGGGCTTGGGGCGGGGGCCGACGGGTTGACGAGGAAGGCGTCGAGGCCGAGGCCGCCCTCGCCCCCACACCCGTCGTCGTCGTCGTCGTCGTCATCGGCCCCAACAAGTTTTCTTACGCAACGCTTGAAGAAAACCTCGTCTTGGTAGAATACCCAGCGAGAGGTGGACCCGCATGTCAGTGACATAACGGAAATTTTCCTTTTCCTTTTATTTTCTCTCTTTACAAAAGGCTCTGTGGTACAGAGATACAAGGTGTTCACTTTGGCTCATGTTTTTTTAAAAAGATATTTCTTTTTGTCCCATTCTTCAATAATCCTGATGGGTAAAAAAACCCTGGAGAGAAGCTCCCTGAGAATTATCTGGAACCACAAATAGGGAGATAAATTGATGATCAATATGATAAATGAACAAGTAGCAAGTGAAATGACACGTTGTCATATCTGGTGTCAATTTGTAAAAAAAAATATTTTCGTATTAAAGACACAAATTGGTTAGCCCTTTTCTCTGTTTGAATGTTTACTTTGAAGACCGTGCCATTTGACTTCATCTAATCTGAACTCAATTTTTGCAGGTCCAGTGGGAATGATATGGTCCTAAAGTGGATAATGGTATATGATCTGCTTGTTACCTGGTATATCTGTTGCACTGTGATCCTTGTTTTATAATCAATCAGTGTCATTCCAAAGGGAATTAGAATTATAATATGGGCCAAAGTGCTCTAGAGGACTAATACATGCATATATAAGTTGTTCCAATTTGAGTTGACTTTTCCTGTAGCAATGTTCGATAAATGGAGATAGATCTTCCTATAGAAGTTGGCTTGAGGTTCCCTGAAACAACGCTATTGTTTGACTAGGCATGAGTGGCGAAATCGCATGGCATTGTTGGCCTTCTGTGCAATAGAAAAGGAAGTTCTCATGAAAATACCTTCTATTTTAATTTTGATATTATTTTCTGCCATAACCCAGTGCTTGTAATAACTCAGTATGTAGTGTTTATGTCATATCAGTGAGTTAAGTTCGGGTTGGTTATCCAAGTCTGAGGATGTGAGAAAATGTCATGCATTTCTTTCATTTGCTTAGATCTCCCCTGTTTACTAATCCAATCCACTGCATTTATTGCAGGCTTTCAAAGTCAGAAGACTGCTGAGCATGGTTGGTAGCTATTGTTGTACATAAATCTCAAAACAACTTGCTTGTACATCAGTACCACTAATCCATTTTTGTAATTTTGCGTCAATCAATATAAATCCTAAAGTATGTATAGAAAGTACAAGCTGCTAATTAATGAATACATTCTGACATCTTCTCCATTTGCATTGTTCTGATATCAATGGAAAATACAGCAAGCATGTGTGCCTGCCGAAGATGCGCAAAGCAGGATGGAGTTCAGGTGCATGGGTGCATGGAGCTTTATCGGACATTAGTGAGCAAATAAACATGTGTTTGGTTTGAGAGTCGGTTTCTATAATACAAAATTGTTGTGGAAGCTTGAGCTTTTCATGCATATAAAGCTTTTCGATGTTTTGATGCCCTTGGAAATTTTCATTTCATGAGTTAGGCAATATAAACACATGTTCATATATTTCATAAAGAAAAGAGCTTAGATAAATCAAGTGCCAATGCTTAGTCTATAATGGTCTTGCTTCTTAAAGTAGAAAAAGAAAAAAATGTTTGACATTACAACCAGGATTGTTCAGTCTGCTTCCTGAGCTGATATGCCAAAAATTTATATAATTGCACTCTGGCTTATGAACAAAATTCTCTCGTAGTTCGTGGCCTCTACAGAAACACCTGGTCTGTCTTCCAAATTGTTAAGTCATTTTAGTTTTCTTAAGTCAAATGTGTCTAACTATGACCAAACTTTATTGAAAAATATATTAACATTTACAATATCAAACAAATACACTATATATCTATTTTTAATATATGAATCCAGTTTGGTGTTGTAGACGTCTACTTATTTTTTCTACAAACTTGTCAAAACTTAAAAAAAAAAGTTAGGATATAAATCGCTAATGACTTATAGTTTGCAACTGAGGAGTATTTCTTGAGAAGTTTTTATTAGGATTGGATGACCTTGATCTAGAAGTTAGTCAGTCATAGGTGTTTCTATGTATGGTCCACATCGGCCAACTATTGTACGTATTTCTATGTCATGGTGCCCGGTCGTTGGTTCATATCCTGCAAGATCCTGCCAAGACAAAAGAGATAGCAGCCAAAATCTCTTGGAAGATCACCTGGGACAGTGTACCTTGCCGGACTGAGGAGCCAACTTCTTCCCAGAACGTGTGCTTCTTCCCAGAACGTGTGCCGGGCCTCAAACCGCAATGCACCCCTTCGGTTCGTGATTCTGTATATTCCCTCTGGTTATTAGACGTTAGTTGGTGATTATAAAAAAAAGGGGACTATAAATATGGAACTAATTATTTAGTAGTCTCTATCGGTGGGCAAGCTTGTCGACGCTTTCCTTCTTGGCGGCTTTGCTAGGTGATCCAGTTTCTGTTGTAGATGACCTCATATCGTTTGTCATGGCGCTTCCCCACGGGTGATCTCGATGCCCCAAGGGCGATGGTGCCCGGCCTCCGAGTTGTTTTCTAGTTGAGGTGTTTTAGTTGGTTCTTGTTTGGCGAGTTGTTAGTTGGGTCGATTTGACCAAGTTGCAAGTGGTGGCATGAGTTATGACAGCAGTAACAAAGTTGAACAAGATGAGTGGAGCACTCTTCTTGGTTGTGTATGGTTTTCTATCCCGGTTTTTATTAAAAAACAGTGGTTAACACCCTTTTTTCTTTCTTCGTCCTCTAGAAGAGAGAATTATGAAAATGGCCCTGGAAACGAAAGTGTTGAGGAAACTGGCCCTTTTTATTTTGAACTTTGAAAATTGGCCTCGAAATCAAACTTTCTTAGAAAAATGGCCTTGTTATTTTAAAAAAAAATCATATATAGGGTTTGGCAAGTCTATTTTGGATGAACCAAATTTTGTTGTGTTCATTATGATGCCTAGTTTTTATTAAAAATATTAAACATACTATGTTTAATAATAAAATAATTAGTCATGATTTATGCCTTTTAGAAAGAAAAATTCATATCTCGTTCTATATAACTCAAATTGATTTGAAACTTTTAGGGTAGGCTCCTGAGGCAATGTGTGTGCTATGGTAGAAATTTCATGTTCATTGAGTTTAATAGACTGAGTTATTAAGTTATGATTTAATAACTTAATAACTCAGTCATAATTAAATCTATTGAACATGAAATTTCTACCATAGCACACACATTACATCAGGAGCCTACCCTAAAAGTTTCAAGTGAATTGGAGTTATACAGAACAAGATATTAATTTTCCTCTTTTTAAAAGGCATAAATCATAACTAATTATTTTATTACTAAACATGGCATGTTTAACATTTTTAATAAAAACTAGGCATCATAATGAACACAACAAAATTTGTCTCACCCAAGATGGACGTGCCAAACTCCAGATATGATTTTTTAAACTAACGGAAGGCCATTTTTCAAAGAAATTTTTGCGTCGAGGCTGGTTTCCTAACTTCAAAAAAGAAAGGGCCAGTTTCCTCAACACTTTTGTTTCCAGGGCCATTTTCATAATTCTCTCTAGAAAGAGATCACAACAAAACTCCTGCCACACGTTCTAAAAAATTATTTAGTGGTCTTTTGTAAAGAACCAAAACCTTAGTGAAATTATAGCTTAGTTGATCACTTATATTATAGCCGTTGGAATCACTTCAGAATTGATTCTCACCCGTGCTCCACCTTGCTCTCCACCAGAATCACTCCTTCGGAGAATCAAGAAGTGAAGCTCAAGAATGAAGAAGCAAAACTCAATCAAAGTGGCCCTTAGAATCAAATAGGTAAGTTTAAATCTGCCGAGGCCAAGAAAGGAAGGCTTTATTTTAACAGGATCAAATAGGGATTTTTCTCTCGGTTTATCAACGACTGAATACTTCTAATTTTTGTGAAATTTTCTAGTAGGACTTTATTTTTCTAGTGTCCCTCATACTATACGATGCTTCAAAGAGTCGTGAATCAAAGTACGATGAGAGTGAATCAAAATATAAATTAGATCATGCCAAACTTATATCCTACACAAAATAAAACTTCTCACCCATTATATTGATTATCACACGAGTAACACATTAGGCACGCACATCGCGTGACTGTTGTCCACGTAATAATGTGTGCTAATGTATACAGGCCTCAAATGAGCGATCGAAGCCAATGAGCGATCAAAGTCACCGATACTTATTTTTTTTATTACACATTACAACGTAGAAGCCCATAATATGCACGCATATATACTCACCTTATGATTAGACGTATACAAACCTTACCCGACCCTATGAGCACCTTTGAAGAATTGATCCGGCGGATTTTGAAGTTCACGAAGTCATCGCATGTGTCTCTTTTTTTAGACCATGCTTAGATGCGTATTTTATTCATAAAAAAGAATCTGTTACAAAAGTCAACACATGGTAACAAAGAGGGTACCAAACTCACCCCTCCACTCAAAAAGAACTTAACCGTCTACATACTGAACAAGTTTTGCACCAAAACAACCCAGCGACTACACCTTGGACAGTAGCCTCTCCAAGTGTCTGTTGCACGTCGAACACCAGTCGCGCGCCTCCACCAAAATGTCACGAGCAAGCACCGCCGGCAACCGCGTAACTCCAGAGAAAGTACGCGTGTTTCTTTCCTTCCAGATCATCTAGCCAACAAGAAAGAACAGAGAGTCGAAACCACGACGAAAGTGCTTGGGCACCAACTTCCTTAAGCGAAGCCACCATTGCATCACGGCCTCTTGCTCCACCACGAGTTGGAGGTGTAGCCTGTCAAGGCAGATGTGCCACACCTCTCGCCACACCTCTCGCGACTGAAGCAACACCCCAGCAGGATGTGGTCCATGGACTCCGAAGCTTAATCACACATGACGCAGTCGTTGCTCGGCTGTAATCCATGCTTGAACCTTCGCTCCCTAGTCCAACATCTTCCATGCATGGTGAGCCAAAAAAGAAACGCACCCTGGGTGGAGCGGTCGTCTCTACAGCTGCTTGGCACCCAACATCGGGGATGAGCCCAAGAACATAGCCCCATAAGCCGAGGCTGCGGCAAAGCCAAAAATAAATCTAGGGTACATAACTAGATAGCACAACAAACAGTCGCACGAAATGGAAATGCACCGAGAGCTATATGCGCATTGACGGCCAGGATAGGTTGCTAAAAACGTGGAACCAATGATATGAGGCTTAATTTTCAATGGCACTACATGTCACATTTTTTTTTTAAGTTCTTCTTGTGTCATGGTCCGTGTAAAGTGGTAACACAGGAGCTGTAATGGGTGGTCCGTGCAATTCTGATCGATCTTCAATGTAAACCGATGACTTCTTATAAAAAAAAAAACGTAAATCGATGGCATGACTAACTACAGCAGATCACACAGCCCTATATAGTTTATGATATGGAAGTGCACTGAGTGAGACAGTGGGTACGCTCATTGGAGTAGCAAGGCACGTATGTTAGGTACAACCAACTTACTCCTATAGTTAGTCTGTTGTTGGATACAATAAGCTAGACATGCATGCATGCACTGATATGCACGCACGCAAACATATGTGTGGCACAGTTGGGTGGCCATCGCAGTCCAGAAAAAATGTACAAATCTGTCAATGTATCGTGGAGCATTTAGGGACACTACTTATCAGGTGCCAGGCTACTACGCCTGCCTTGGTGCGTGCGATGAGAGTTGAGAGGTATGTTTCCAAGGCTGCAATGCATATGCACGTATCAGCACTTGACATGGCATGTATGGCTGGCGTGTGCAACTTTCGAAACGTCAACGATGTGATGGATGCAATATACCCTCTAAACCTCCTTTTGCATATAAATTACCCACCTCTACCACTACAAAAGATAGTTTAAAATAAATCCCTATATTTATATACAAATTATCTGCATCTATCATTATAAAAAATAATTCAAAATAACCCTCTAAAATTGTGTCTAAATTATCCATCTCGGCAATTCAAAAAAAAAAAAAAAATTACCCACTTCGGCTATTATGACACAAAATTTAAAATAACACCCTAACATTGTGTCTAAACTATCTAATACATGATGCAATAAGAACCAACATGATTAGTGGTAAGATGTCAAATTAATTGCATATTCAAAAGAGGGCCATACGAAGAAAAAATATGAATATGGATAAAACAATATGGGTTAGGTCCTTGGAGAAATAGTAATTAATAATTTTATTATAATTAGTACGGACTACGGAGTATATATCTATGATGGCTTATGTTAGAAAATAAACAAAAATAAAAATATATGATTTAATTTAAGTAATTCCTTATTAGATAGATGTATATGTACTTCTCTTATTCTAAATTATAAAATATTTTGAGTTTTTAAATACATAACTGCTACTAAACAATATATCTAGAATAGTAAAAATGCCTTATATTTAAAATAAAGAGATTATTAAATTATATTATTTATAACTTTAAAATTCTATTCGGTACGAGAGCACGGATATACTAGCAGTAAACTAAAAGACCGTCGTAGATACACGCACGGCGGCGCGCGGTGTCGCACTGTTGCTACCTGTGAATGCGCTGTGTGGGCTTTTGTCTCTCGAATACGCAAAAAACTTGCGTATCTTTTCCATTAAGAAGAAGAATGTCGTCGCAGCTCGCAGAAGTACATGCGCCTTCTCTGAATTCTGAACCGGTCGCGATGCAGACACCGAGACACGTCGTCGGTCTCACCGTCGCCTGCACCTCGAGTCACTGCAAGCGCCAAGCAGCCGCAAATTAAATTGACTAGCGGCAAGGAGGCTGCATATGCATGTTTTCAATTCCCTGGTGTTTCTTGGAAAAAATGTGTTATTGACATAGTTAAAATATGATCTATATGGACTAACGTGTGTTCCAAACCAGTCATAGGTAAAGTATGATCTAGATGGATGTCATTTTCTTCGTATCACCAATCAAAATTATGGCGTGGTCATGCGTACAAATTACAAATTCTAAAACAACGGCCGTTATGTGTTACTATACTAGAGAGTAGAAATAATGATAGTCATTGACTCAAAATTAATCCCTTGAACCTGTTTCAGCATAAATAGGTATGCTTTGTGTTGTAAATCCGAGCAGAAAACCGACCAAGAACGATGAAGAACAATCCGGCGACGGGCCTCCGCTTCGCTCCGTCAGAAATAGGCCTTTATCTTGGGGATGAATTAGGAGCATATCCAACACTTTGTCCTATTAACCTATCGATCTTTTTTTTTTTTTTTTTTTTTGCGCAAACCTTTTCCGAATTCGAAGGCCGTATATTTTCTCATGGAGAACGAAACCATCAGAAATGACATGCCATACGGTGATTCTACAGTGAAGTCATCAACGTTTTATTTTACTTTTCTCTGCCGCGGCCCGCGCTCAACTGTATAACCCTGACGAGGAACGGCCTCCGCGGAGGTGCTGCTTCCGTCTCTCACGGCTCCGTCGCCGCGCACGCGTGACGCTGTTGTGCGCGGTTTACTGTAGTCCGCTGAACGCCGTCTCCAAGCGCTACGGCTCCATCCCCGAGCTCGAGGCCGAGAACACCGTTGCAGCCGACGAGGCTCCAAATCCCTGGCCGCTGCCACCTCCGTGCAGCTCCTCCCGACGCCTTCATGGTGCTCCCCGTCACCAACGACGACTCGGTGAGTCTTGGTGGCTTTGTCATTGGGGACCAGCAGCTTGTTGCCGTATTCTTAGATCCCATCCTGCACGGAACTGAATGATTTTTGTTTGGACCTTTTGGAATCTGTAGAACGATCTATGTTAAAAGAAACCATCCATTAGCTGGTCAACAATTTACCTTTCAGCTGTGCAATTTAATCAACAAAAAAATAATTTTCAAGCAGTAATACACAATTTGGATTAATGTTCCTGTCTGTACAGTTTTTATTGAGGTGTGTTTGATGCTTGGCCTCCATGCAACTGAAATTTATATCTGAAAAAAGCCTCCATGCAACTGAAATTTGTATCAGAAAAAAGACTTCATAGAACTGAATTTTTTATTGGCTACATGCAACTGAAGTTTCTTGTACTATGGCACTTAAATACTATGTTTCAGAGAAGTTCGCAGTGACAATATCTCTGCAGTCTTGACATTGACACTGTGGGTACATAAGCCCTCAAGTATCTCAAAAAGGGTGGACCAGGGAGACGTCCTTCTTCTGGTGGCCTCATCATTAACATAAGTGCAACAATACGTGCAACAATACACTGCAGTTTGGTGCCAAATTCATGTCTCTTATAACACGGTACTTGGACCTTCTCTGAACCGCTATGCAAGAGAAAATCGATGAAGTATGTTGATTTCTCATGATTGATCGGCTTCTATAGGCAGATCTTGATATACACAAGATCATTGGCTCTGGAGTGGGGAAGAAATTACAACATTAGAGTAAATGGAATTGCACCTGGACCAGTTCAAGACACCCCAGGAATGAGGAAACTTGCACCTGAAATTTGAGGAGAAATGGGACATAGCATTAGCTGCACTCTATCTAGCTTCTGATATAGGTTAGCCACTTGGATGTGTTTTTCCATGTTTTTTTATCCCTATTATCAGAAGGCATTATACATTGAATTTCAGTTAGTACTGAGCATCCGCTTATCTGAAAGTTAGCCATAAGACTTTGTGCCCATACTTATTAAAACTAGCAATCTTTTTGTTTTATATTCATTGATACCTTTTAAGTAGTCAATGTAACCACCATGGCTGATCTGTTCTAAGTTTTAGCCTCATGTTGATGAAGAAAAAGAAAATAACATCACTTGAAAACCTAGCCATTTTTCTTTTATTGATGATTAAAACCAGACATTTGATGTGTGGTCCAATCTGATTTCTCTACTCCTAAAAAGAGAAACCTAGAATGAATCGTTTCTTAGAAATTTCTATAAACCACCCTGTAATGCCTCTTTTTTTATTAAAAAAGCATTGTACCTAGAATATTCACCGGTGTATATTCTTCTTTTACTGTAAGTAGTTGAGATAGAGTGATAACAGGTCCTTTCATAATGAAAAAATATGATCTATAGGATGCTCAGACCTGAAGTTTTAGCTTTATGGCATTTCTTACCATAGTAGACAAGCTTCCATAGTTAATTGTTTTGTTACAGTGTCTTGAGTGAGCTTTCTTCTAAGGATCCATTACATTGATATCTCCATAAAAGTATTTGTTGACATGATATTATGAATCTCTTGATTTCTGGCAATCGTTTTGTGGTCATGTGTTTAGATCCTCTTATTCACTTCTCTGCACTCAAATTCAGTAACAACAGATTGAACCATGCGCTCACTATATGGTAGAGTTCTAAGCACCATGTCCTTGATAGAAATTGCACTTGACCATGTGTTTGCAGGCAATTACAGTTGCAAAATGCTTCTTGTACTAGCTTGCTGGCAGACGTACATGAATTTCCTGCAGATGTGCTACCTGACCTCGTGCACCCTTGTTTTGATTTGTTGACAAAGCCTTTTAGCTCTATTCAGGTAATTAATTTCAATTCTTACCATTTGTCTCCTCTTGAGCAATTTTGAGCTCACAAAAGACACTACCAGGCACTTGCCCTTGGTCTTGTATCCCAAACAGTCAGCATATGCGAGTGACGGTGACACTACCAAACATTTTTAGCCTCATGTTGATTTCGACGGGGCTGCAGTTTGTTGATATACACGCCTTGGACTGCTATATAGTTTGATTAATGTTTCATTTCCACTTATACCAGTGATTCAAATTAATAGATCATGTGTCGCTGTAACTTTGTTATTGGTGCCAACATTGTTTTGGAAACCCTTCTTATGGCAGCAGATTGGATTAATTAGTTTTATCACCCGTAGCAGCGCACGGGCACTGGCTATACTAGAAGAAAAGGCGACAAGGAAACATAGAGAAACAACAAAAGAATTGGAACAGAAAAAAAAAATATATGCAGACAATTATGACACATTATATATGTAGAAGAAATACGTAGACGCTAGCCGCTGAAATTGACATGCAGCCACCTTAGCTGAAACACATTTGTACCTTGGTCGTGTTAGGTATATATGTTGACGCGACTTATCGCTAAAAATATGATGTCCCAATCAAGGGATCATTGTTTCCAATTTGTTGTCATTTGCTGAATCCATATTAATTCACGGCTATTAAGGTGAGATAAAGTGACAAGAAAGCTATAAGATCCAAAAGTTTAGTGACATTTTGATGTGTGGTACAGTAGTATTGCTTCCATTACCAGCTTGGTCAAAGGAGTGTTAGTGTATATATTATATCATAATACTCCATATGCAAATGTCACAGCTGCCAAAGCCCAATCAATAGAGAACTTCCAGACCCTGGTCTGCAAATGTTCAGACAGCACCCAACTTTAACAAGGCGTCAAGTTTTTTCCCCCTAAATATCCTTGGAAAATTACAGTTTACTCACTCCATCCTATACTAATATATAGTGCATTCTAGAGATTTAATAAGACATAACAAGAGAGAATATAAAAGATGTTAATTTTCTAATCAGATGTTATCATCAAAATTATCGGCGGCGATTGGTTGATATACCGAGTAGCAATTTAATGCATACCAAATTTATACAACTATTTAATGCAAAACTATTTTGTCCCTTACAACCGCTTATATTTATGTATAACTAGGAGGATTCTCTGAGTAGGTATGCAGTAGAATTTTATTGAATTGCATAGAAAATAAATTTAATCGGTGAAGAGATCGGTTTCACATAGCGCTGTTATCTCTTCGTGTCACCGCTCCTCTTCATGTCATCAGTTCGTGGCGGTGGGACCTCAACATGATATGGCGTAAGGAGATGTTAGAGAATTAGATAATATATGATTTATCTTTATAAGAGATATAGATATAGATTTGTAAATGCTTAAATGTGTTATATTGCAGAAGTATAATTAGGTAGGACTAGATATATATGTATGTATATAAAAGGTTTGTGAACATTCTCAGAAGGTAACTAGGCACCTGTGTGCTATTTTTCTCTGTGGTGGTCAAACACTAAAATAAAAACGGCATGCAGAATATTTTTTTCCTTGGAAAGCAACTCTCTGTCTTCGCCTCTTTGGGTAATTGAAGTATGTAATCACTGATCACACCCCACGTATGTGCTGCCCTACCCGTCCTATATATACGGGGTGCAACACCACGTCCTAGTTACCAAAAAGACACACGCATAACGTGTAGCTCGATCTCTAGTTCTCCGTGAACGATGTCGCTAATGGCGGTGGTTAACCTGCTGCTGGCCGCGCTAATCTCCTCTCATGCACTAGTAGCAGGCACACTTGCGCTTGGAGATCGCCGTCCCTGGCCACCCTCCCTCGCCGCGCTCGTGGCGGAGGGCAGGCTCCGGACCGACAGCAACGCCACGGAGGCGGCGTCGACGGACTTCGGCAACATCACGTCGGCGCGCCCGGCGGCGGTCCTGTACCCGTCGTCCACGGCCGACCTGGCCGCGCTCCTGGCCGCGGCCAACTCCACCCCCGGGTGGCCCTACACCATCGCGTTCCGGGGCCGCGGCCACTCGATCATGGGCCAGGCCTTCGCCCCCGGCGGCGTGGTCGTCAACATGGCGTCCCTGGGCGACGCCGCCGCCGCGCCGCGCATCAACGTGTCGACGGACGGCCGGTACGTGGACGCCGGCGGCGAGCAGATGTGGATCGACGTGCTGCGCGCGTCGCTGGCGCGCGGCGTTGCGCCGCGGTCCTGGACGGACTACCTCTACCTCACCGTCGGCGGCACGCTGTCCAACGCCGGAATCAGCGGCCAGGCGTTCCGGCACGGCCCACAGATATCTAACGTGTTGGAGCTGGACGTTATCACCGGTATGTCTGCACCTACGTTCCTTTGCACAAAATATCCGTGCACCACACCAACAAGCAAACGCTAGTTCATTTTCATTCGATCGCCCTTTTTCTTAAAGAACAAGAATTCTTATTATTGGTACGTGCTAATAATAGAAAATTACGTGCCACACCTGCATCAACTTCTTCCGTTGGTTGCCACGGGGCAACTCTCGATCGATCGACGACAACCCATCTCCCAATCAACCCTGATTCAATTCGTTAACTACAATGCAACTCATATTTAAAATCATACAAATCTTATTTAAAATTGTAGTCCATTATAGTAGAAGTGCATGGTGGTTAATGTCCCCGCTGTACCGGCCGGCCGGCCGGCCGGCGAGGGGCGGCGACGTACGTCTTTATTAACTACTACACCGTAATAAATAAACATGCTGGCTCGCAGTATTGATGCGTTGACATTTGCATTTGGGGGCGCAGTTAACGACGACTACAGTGTCCCTCTCGTTTGTTTCGATTATTAATGGGTTGGGCGTTGACTTTGGCGTGCACGCGTGCAGGGCACGGGGAGATGCTGACGTGCTCCAAGGAGCTCAACGCGGACCTGTTCGACGCCGTCCTGGGCGGGCTGGGCCAGTTCGGCGTGATCACCCGCGCCCGGATCGTCGTCGAGCCTGCGCCGGCGCGGGCGCGGTGGGTGCGGCTCGTCTACACCGACTTCGCCACCTTCACCGCCGACCAGGAGCGGCTCATCGCGCCGCGGGGGGCCGACGGCGGCGCGTTCGGCACGATGAGCTACGTGGAGGGCTCGGTGTTCGTGAACCAGAGCCTCGCCACCGACCTGAACAACACGGGGTTCTTCTCCAACGCCGACGTCGCCAGGATCGTCGCGCTCGCCGCGGCGAGGAACGCCACCACCGTGTACACCATCGAGGCCACCCTCAACTACAACAACGCCACGACGGCGGCGTCGGTGGATCAGGAGCTCAAGTCTGTGCTGGACACGTTGAGCTTCGCGGAAGGGTTCGCGTTCCAGCGCGACGTGGCCTACGAAGCGTTCCTGGACCGGGTGCACGGTGAGGAGGTGGCGCTCGACAAGCTGGGGATGTGGCGCGTGCCGCACCCGTGGCTCAACATGTTCGTGCCGCGCTCGCGCATCGCCGACTTCGACCGCGCCGTCTTCAGGGGCATCCTCCAGGGCACCGACATCGTCGGCCCGCTCATCGTCTACCCCCTCAACAAAGCCAAGTGGGACGACGGCATGTCGGCGGCGACGCCGTCGGAGGACGTGTTCTACGCGGTGTCGCTGCTCTTCTCGGCGGCGGGCAAGGACGACCTGGCGAGGCTGCAGGAGCAGAACCAGAGGATCCGGCGCTTCTGCGACCTCGCCGGGATCCAGTACAAGAGCTACCTGTCGCGCTACACGAGCCGCAGCGACTGGGTCCGACACTTCGGCACCGTCAAGTGGAACCGCTTCGTGGAGATGAAGAACAAGTACGACCCCAACAAGCTGCTCTCCCCCGGCCAGGATATCTTCAACTGATAATACCATGCATCATATATCGCCACACTAACTCGAACGCAAACGCATGTTTTGTTGGGTTAATAATGTGAATTTACCAACAGTTATTAATGAACATGTGTATATATATATAGATCATTAGCTGATACCAAAAGGTCATTAGTTACGTTATATTATATGGAAGATACTAACAAAGTGAAACCGTGTCACAGCATATTCTCATTTCATCTGTCCAACTCCTTGGGGTTTTTGTTGAAAAGGCATTGGACAGAGACATTGACGGCATATGTGGATATATTTTTTCTTCTTAGAGCAAGTATTATAGCGGGCTGTAAGCCGGCTAAATGCTGTGGTGAAGAGAGAAGAGAGGAGAAGCAGGTTGTAAGCTTATGACGTCTCCAATGGTTCTCAAATAGCTAGTGAGGATGAATTTTATTGGCTGTCAATGCCAAGTTGCAAATAGCTAGTTAGATAAGACATAATAATAATCATCATCATTAGCTAGCTATTTGAAAACCATTACAACCGGCTTGAGCGTAAAAACTAAGAAAGTCTATGAGAGAGATAAGTAGACCTTATATTAATAGTGAAGACTTAACTATTATATAGGTGGGCTGAAAGAAGTCTGCAAAATACCATGCAGCCGGCTCTGTATTATTGACTTTGCTCTTAGAGACATCACTAAAGAAACTCCATGCCCTCTCTCTATGCTTCTGTATGCCCTAATGTGCATCCCACCATGAATGCATATGGACCCATGTCCTTAAGCACAAAATTTTCATGTTCGTGACATCAGTGGTTGGTTGGTGGCTGTGTATTTTGTATTGTGACTATTTTTCTCATCTTCATCGTGTTGGGAGTTTTGTGATAGTGGTAGTTTTTGTATATGTCTGACAAAGGAGCCTCCTTCTACCTCCACACCATATATATTCTCTTTGCCGTCCCTCTTTTTTTTTTTTTTTTTTTTTCAAAAAACTGGTCCTCAACTAGTCACTTAAAAAAAAAAAGGGAAAACGTGAAGATGAAAAATAGACCCCGTCACTTGTGAAACAAAGTTTCTTGGATCGAGGTGCGTGATTCTTTCTCAGTTTGCACGTTTTGCTTCGATGGCTGCCACCGTCATTTTCTATAAAATCCAAAAAATCTAGTTCCGTGATTGATCAGATAGCACGCATTTGACAACTGACATCGACAAGATCAGGTAAAGGGTCATTTGTGACCAGGTCGGTTGTTGGTGGTGAACTGATGATAAGTAGAGTACTCCAGTTGACCAGAGAGGTGAAGTGCCTTAGTTTTCTCTTATTTTCTCAGCATTCACCACATGCATTGCACTTGTGCCGTACGTTGACAGTTGACTAATGGCGTGCTTGGAGAGGTTTATTCCTAGCTTTAGACAAAGTCACACTACAAAAGCTAAGCAACAGTGCTGACCTCTGAATAAGTAAAGGTGGTCGTAGATTATTGGTTACCATCACACATACGCAAGCTCGCTACAAGTAGATTACGCCAATTATCATCATCATCAGCAAATAAAAAAAGAAATAAATTAACCAAACAAGCATGCATGTCAAAGGGGACAACATGCTGATATATTGCATACTCCCTTTTTTAGAAGACCTCTTGAGAAACCTACACGAATAATTAGGCCTCAAACGTCATTTGCATGTCTATATGCATATACACTACTGGAAACTCGGATTTTTCCGTGGGTGTTGAATTTTTCCGTGTGTTTTTTCTGTCACTCACAGAAAAATTACAATTTTTCCGTGTGTTTCTATAAAAACCCACACAAAAATTCAAAAACCCACAGAAAATTTACATGATTTTTCCGTGAGTGAGGATACACACGGAAAAATCAACACTCACAGAAAAATTGAAATTATTTCCGTCGGCGCTTTAAAAACTCACAGAAAAATTATATGTACACACGGACAATCTATCCCCAAAATTCATTTGTACGTAGTATGTATAACATGTAGAGTACGGACAATCAGATTTCAAACATGCCTAATGTTTGTGGTCTTTTGTAACAAGTGCCATCATGAATCATGGAATATATTTTCTATACTAAAATGGTATTATTTTTGGAGTATGTACTATATATATAACTATATATATGCCTAGCACGGACAATCAAATCGAGCAAACTTCACTTTATTTGTAATCCGTGGGCGCAATCGGTGGACATGTTTGTTTCCGGGCGTTAAAATAGCATTATTACCAGAGTCAATTGAAGTTAGGCAATCTATGTCACACGGCACGGCGACACGATGAGAGCTCGTACAAAGCTTACACGCTTGGTCTTCTGTCTGCAACCACACGGCCTACACACTTGGTCTTCTTGTTCTGGACTGACATGGACATGGCACGCATCTCAAGTCAGGGCAGTTAAGAGCGCCGTATGGAAACATGGTATCATCAGGATTGCATCATTTGTCAGGCCTCACAAAATTAGCCGGCCGCGTTACATCATCTTGACTGCAGAGCTGCCATAATTTACATACAATAGATACAAATACGATGACAGCGCTCAAGTCAGCCATTCTTTAATGAGGCTATACTAAATTAGAGATGGCTACGGATGCACATCCGCCACTGCCTCCAGGTCCTGGGGCGCCCACCTCCACACTTTCAGCTCGCCGGAGCAGTCTCCTGTGAAGAGCAGCCCGCCAGCCGCGAGCTCGATGGTCCTCACTTCCTTCTTGGAGAAGAGTGTGCCCATCCCGTCAAACCTGAAAGATAGTAACCAAGGAAATGCAAAGTTTCTTTCAGTAAGGAAGCACTGAGCGCCACAGCGGTGCAAGCGGTTTGTCCATCTGATGGAACTGAGAAATTGGTATGTACTCACGCTGGCAAGTCAAGCAAGCGGATGCAATTGCTGTTTTGGAGGGAGCAGAAGAGAACTGGCGTCTTCCCAACTCGGTGCATGCCGAAGAGTGTGCGCAAACCCTGCAACAGAATCGGAAAGGTTAAGCAGCAGGTAAACAGCTTAGAACTGTTGTAACAAAATCAATTTAAAAAGAAAGGGGCAAACATAGCACACTCTCATTGCACTTGCATAATTGTACACTTGCGTAATTTCCATGATCAAGCACACCAAGGAAGTAATTTTGCTCAGACAGTCGGACCATCTTATGAAAAAAACTTAAAATTATTTTTTTTCAACTTGTTCCAAGTCAATCAAAGAGTACAAAGAGAATAATACAGTGATGGCAAGCACACCAACTGCTGCTGAGCTCTCAATGGCCAGGAAATTTCATTAGTTCTTCCTGCATGCAGACTAAACTTTTTATGATTTAGGCAATCAGTTCAAACATGATGCTCTAGAAGTTGTTTTCATAATTCTAAGATATTCAGTACTCTAGAACTCTTCCAAATCTTCGAGGCAAACAGATGAACCGAGCAGACCTCCTAAAGTTCTCATCCAATAAGACTCATATCAATCTATAGAAACCCCGAAACCCCAATCACTAAATTTTCTAGGTTCATGTTGACCAAGAAGACCAACCAGACAAGCTATCTCGCATAAGCAAGCCAGAAGACACAAGGTTGATAGGTTGGCATATGCCTATATATGGCAACACCAACCTTGGAGACTACATTTATGAACTGTATGTCTTGGCTACTAAAAGCAAATGGAGTCCCAACAATTAAGACCATGAGCTCTGTTTTCAAGTCGTCGCCTAGGCGTCCAGGCGCTGCCCCATCGCCTTGCAAAATGGGCGCCTAGGCGGGCAAGGCGGGCGCCTAGGCGTCCAGGCGCTGCGCAAATTTTTCAGACGCCTAGCCGCCGTGAGAACATAGACCATGAGACGTGCAGAAGTACAGAGGAAAACTGATTGCGGCAACCAAAAAAGAGATTTTTTAGGACAAATCTGTTTGATTTTTAGAAGTATTCGCTACATAGAAGTACAGAGCCATTGAAACTATCATATTTCTGTATAAGGCAGGTTATTCCTATAATCCTATACCAACAAAACTAGAAGTTTAGGCACAGTTTAGAACAGAGTCCATTGTGTTGTCAATTGAGAATAGACATAAGCTGATCAATAGAATAGCACACAAAAAACAGAATTGATCAACAAAACTAGAAGGGACTGGACAGCACGAACAAAAAGAACTAATCATGCCTTCCAAAAAGAACTAATCAGCAATCTTATTATTCACACAAAATTCAGTTATTATTATTGAAATACAACAACATAGTTTTTGCACGCTATAATTTTTCTTTGCTGAACTTTAGGCAGTACCAATATTCATAAAAAATTCAAAATAGGTAAATGTTGTTCTCAACTAGCAAAACTTAGTTATACAACTATAAAAATGTTGTTGCCATAAACTATTTAGTTATACACAGTCTGCAGCATCCAACAAAACAAAAATAATGCATCATCAGCAGGAGTGCAGTTCTTACATGCTCCTCAGTATGAGTATAGTTGACTTGAAGATTTCCAGGCTCGGACAGAGTCCAGACCTTTACAGTCTTGTCAAGGGAGCAAGATAATAACTTCTCGCCCCAACAAAGCACAGACGTTACAGCAGCTTTATGCTCAGAGAGAGTTTGGACACACTGCAGAGTCGTAAGGTCCCAGGCCTGGTAAATACAAATAAATAAAGAATGCATCAGGATGAGCATAACGTTCAGTGGTCAATTGAGGGATATCTTGAGGAAAAATCCTTACTTTGATGGTCTTGTCAAGTGAGCCAGAGTAAAGTCTTCTTGCTGAGATAGACAGTGAAACCACTTGACGTTGATGGCCACTGAGGATTGACACTGGTTCAACTTCAATGTTACTCTCCTTAGAAGGAAATTTCCAGGCAAAGATGCGACCATCTCCCGTTCCAGCAAACAGCATCTCATCCGTGATAGCCATGGAAAAAACCAGACAAGAAGGCCCTTGAAGACTTAGTTTCATCCCTGTCTTTGTGTTCCATGCCTTGTACCAAGCAAAGCCACCCTTCAATATGTATGTCACCATATATAATATGAAATGAAGGTGCAGTCTCACTAGAATCAGAATGTCACCTCCACAGACTTCGGAATTCCAATGAATACCCATGGGCCATGGGTAATCATGCAGCCAACCTTGCCTCCCATCTTGATGACATCGACACACTATTGCAGAAACATTAAGAACAAAATTGTAATATGATAACAGATTAGATTTTTTTTTTTTGCCATGCTCTCTTGGATATACTGCCACATATCTCTATCTATATTTTTTTTCTTTTCTTTACTTTGTTTTTTTCATTGCTATTTTTTTTTTTTTACATAAATGCATGACTATCCGCTAATGAGACAGCTGCAATCTCTGAAGATTCCCTTGCAGATCATGGAACCATATGTATGAACGAACCAGATAATGTCCCAAACTGATCTGATCCAAAGCAAACGGTGAAGCAGGCGAAGGGCCTCCGATAGCAACACTAGCCTGACAGATTATATCCAATCCAGACCAAGAGCACATGGACCACCACAACTAATCATAAGAAATCCACTGACGATTGGTGATACAGTGCGGGCATCCGTCACCAGAACCAATCAGCAGAAATCCAGAATCACCACCAATCAGCAGAAATCCTGAATCACCATTTGGTTGGTGGCATAGGGTGCACGGGAACTACACTTTGCTAATTAGCACATCAACCACCACGAACAATGAAAACCTCCTCACTGGAACCTCCGTGGAAGCAGCCCGTTACCCGTGCATAATCAGAGAGATTGTTGGCAGCCCGTGCATAATCAGAGAGATTGTTGGCAGCCCGTGCATAATCAGAGAGATGTCGGGAGCCCGTGCATAATCAGATACATTGCCAGGAGCCGAGAACCAAATCTACCTTGCCGGAATTGCAGTCCCAGATGCGAACAGATCCGTCGACGCTGCCGGAGTAGAGCTTGTCGGAACCCAGCGGCAGAGAAATCCCACTGATAGCCTGTCAGATTGTACGATTACCGTAAGAGCCCATCACAACCGCTAGACAGAAATCGGCGATCGCGTCGCGACAGAGCGAATTGTCAGAGTGACGGGGAAGCTCGCATCGCACCTCCGTGTGTCCAGCAAGGGCGCAGAGAAAGACGAAGCCGCCCTCACCGCCGCAGCGGCGCTTCTCAAGGGGCGTCCTATCGTCTCCATCCGCCGGTTTCGGCTTCGGCGCAGGCTTCGCGCTTGCCCTATCGTTTCCGCGTCGCCGCCGTGCGGGTGCGGCGGATGCGGCGCGGGGCGCATCGGGCTCGGCACGGCGACCCGATCCGGACCGCGCCGGCTTCTGAACGGGGCCGAGGAGCCTCGCCGTCGCCAGATCGAGGCGCAGGGGCGGGCGGGAGGCCTTGGCGCCGCCGCGGGGATCGGGCACAGAGGGTCTGCCGTAGGGGCTCCACCGTGCGGGCGCGCGTGCGGGGGCGGTGGCGGGGGCGGGGGCGGGGGCGGGAGAGTGGCCGGTGCGGAGGCGCGCGGCGAGGCTGGAGGAGATCGGCATAGCGGTGGGCGGTGGCTGGCGGTTGCCGGCCTCGGGATCGCGCGGCTAGGGCTAGGCGGCGCTATGCGTCTAGTGGGGAAGAAGAGACGAAGAGCGCGACTCGTGATCGTGGAATAAGTCGGACGCGCCACGCGGTATCTCCCTCCTCTTTATTATCGGTCGCGTCCGTTTTGGATTGGAATTGGAACCTCCCTCCTAAGGCCAGTCTTAATAAGAGGTTTCACCTCACACTTACCAAGACGTGAAACTTTAGAAGCGTCCACGTCAGAAGCTATTCACAGTCAAGACTATTTATTACCCTCCTATTTATTGTATTTTTCTTGATGTGGCGGATATTTACCTCAAGATCGTGGACGACATGAGTCTAAATAAGACTTGGATTCTTGGTTTTTCTGTCTCTCTCTTCAATAAATATACCGCCACATCAGCAAAATATAATAAATAGAAGTGTAATAAATAGTCTTGGACTCCGTGGTAGAGTCTGCATTGTGAATGCCTAGAATGAAATAGAGCTCTCTCACAATGCGTAGTTTCATGGCACGGTTTCACAAAAAAAAATTCAATGCCTAAGGGATGGCGCGCGGTAGCCTCGACTGGTGATTGGGTATTTCATGGGATGAAACGCCTCAGTAGGGATTTCATCCGATTTCATGGCCTAGGAAACAACGCCCGCAGCGTTTCACTATGGTGAAACTCATTCCTTCTCTCTCCTCCTCGTTTCATGCAAAAAGGGTATTTCTACTGAGGTGGCTACCTAATAAATGTGCATGATACCCTGGTGAAACCTGCACTGAGACTGGCCTAAGGTAAACACTTCCTTTTTTTTTTGAAGAAAAGGTAAACATTTCTAATCCAATTAAGTCAAGTAAATTTAATTTTTTCTGAATCTGAATCTATAAAAAGTAGTATTAATAACTACAGTTTCAAGTGAATGTACTACGAAAATATATATTTTATTATGAATCTAATAATACTTACTCCATACTTGATATCATAATATAATACTTTTTATCCAAAAAAGTGAGTAATAATAAGGTGTATAAAGTATAAGGCACATTGGTTTCGAGATGAAACTTAGTAATAGTATGGTGGATTTTGATATTTTTTTTGAAAGGACTTGGATTTTGATACAGAATTTTATGCATCAGAAGTGGTTGTATTGGATTTGTATTTTTAGAACTACTTTCTAATTATCAAAGTTTCATTGTCACAGATGATATATTGTTGTCATATAGATGATTGTGTGATTTTGTCTACGTTAATGTTATTCTGCATTATTATTATTATTTTTTTTGCGACGAATGTTATTCTGCATTAGGAGATAGCATCATAAGCCGTGCCTGAATCATCCAGCTCGAGACAATTTGTAGGGTTACGGAACGAATCCTTTCTTATTGGGCTCATTTCTTATTGGGCTCGGCCCATACGTGAATCCAGCAAACCAGACGTCCACATGTTGTCAGCCCAAGCAATCATCTCCCTCGACTCCTCTCGGCTTCTCTCCCGACGCCCTTCCCTGCCGCGGTGGCCGGAACAGCAGCAGGAGCACACGCCGCCGGATCACTGGACGCCACAGCACCACCGCTCCCGTCGGACGCTGGTACTTTCCCTCGCTCCCTCTTCGGTCTCCCCTCCACGCGCACCTCAGCTTCCCCGTTGCGGGCTTGCAGCCACCTCCCCACCTCCCTTCGCGTCGCGCGCGCCAGGTGTTCGTCGCATTGCCTCTATGCGTTCTCGCGGGCACTGCGCACTGGGCAGCATTTCCTCCATGGAGGTTCCCTGTTTCCGAGGAGGGGATTAATGTCGCAGTGTCACTCACACGCGTACTCCTCTGCTTCTTTGTTTCCAGGACGCGGAGCTGAGCCTATGGCGAGCACACAGGATTCTTGGTCGAACATCCCGCCGGAGATCGCGGGCCTCGTTCTCAAGCGCCTTCCGGCCCTCGTCGACCGCGTCCGCTTCGCAGCTGTGTGCCCCAAGTGGCGCTCCGCCGCGCAGCAGGTCAAGGTCAAGCTGCCCCCTCCACTGCCGCTGCTGGCTCTCAAGAGAGGAGACATCTTCTACAGCATGCCCGGGGGTGAGCCGCTCCGCTTTGCTGGCTTCCAAAAGGATCACCTTGATTACTGCGAAAACGGATTTTTCACAGCATGCGGTAACTGGCTGGTGTACCGGCGCTACCGTGACTTGCTCTTGTTGGATCCCTTCTCTGGTGCCACCTGTTAGTTGATCTCCTTCTGACTCGGTCCAACGACCGAGTCAGGGCCTTTGATCGCCCCTGATCGGGGGGAGCCCAGTCAAAGACTTGGCTGGTGGGCCCCTGTCACACAGTGCCTATAAGAGGAGGTGGGGGCCACTGGCTCTAGTTATGAGGTTCACTGCAGCCGCCACTCCCCACCGTCCTAACCCTAGTCCGATCGTGAGGGTGCACTGCCAGCGACAGGAAGCGCCATCAGCATCCTCACCGTCGCCCTGCAGCACCCGACGGCCGTGCCGTCGCCGGGACGCCACTGCTCCACCACCGCTCTTCCCCTTTTGCCCCACGGTATGAACATCTTCTTCTCTTTTTTCTCTCTCTCTCTCTGTTTCCCCTGCTGCGTGCACCAGGATGGTGCACGACTGTTTATCCCATTCACAAGTATAATTCCCACTGATCTACTCCTAGATCGATCCAGAAATCTAACAATGGTATCAGAGCAGCCTACTCTAGTGAGTAGATCCGGTAGGGACAATGAAAGAAGATGAACCGATTTTGAATCGGGACAGAAATTGAACCCTAACCCTAACGGATCTGGGAATGGGAAAGGAAAAGAAAGGAGACGGGGGCGGTGCTGCGGTAACCTACCTGGGCCCCGCCGTCCGCCATCGCCGCCGGCCGTTGCCCTGGCCGGCGCGCGGACAGACATACAGACAGGCCGCTCGCCATCGCGCGGGGGCGCTCCGACCGGCCAAGGGCACCGACGCCCGAACCACTCGACGGTGGCGTGCTCTGCACAAGGCGAGCACGCGCACCGGCGAAGGGACCGGGGGCGGCGCCGAGTTTCCTCTCCCTGCCGGCGGCGCGCCATGAACGGCCGCCCTTCTGCTCGGCTCCGCGCGGCGCGGCTGAGGGAGAGAGGTAGAGAGCTGCTGGAGGAACAGACAGAGAGGAAGGTGCCGGTGCGGAGCTTGCTCCGGCGGCACCACGCCGCTCGCCGGCGGCCCCATCGCCATGGCAGCTGGATGCTGGGTGCGGCGGGAGAAAGAGAAGGGAGAGGGACAGAATGTAGTCTAGCGTTTTGGGGGAGCCGGCCTCGGCGGTTTTGTTTCCCCGAAAATGGCGCACAGCCGTCAGATCTCCCTGACCTAGGATGGATGGCCAAGATCAACCGGGCCTCTTTCAGCCCATGCGGGCGAGGGAATTCCCGGCCCAGGCCCACGTTAAGGCCTGGGCGCGGGGGGTGGCCGCTGCGCCGCAACAAGGCCAGCTGGGCCGGGCCGTTTTGTCCTGTTGGGCCGCGACACAGCGAAACAAAAAAAAAAGAGAGAAAGCATGGCCGGGCCGCCTAGCTGGGCTGGGCCGCCAGCCGGCAGCAGCGCGCGCGCGTGCGCGAGGCCGTGGGCCGAGGCTGTGTTCTGGGCCGAAATGGCCGATTGCATAGTGATATGCAAGTTTTTGTTTTTTCTTTTTCCAGAAACAGTTTTGAGCATATTTTGCTCAATTTGAATCGAATTTGATGCTAATTTTTGTACAAACTTTTATCCAACGATAATTTTGTTCAGAGATTAGTAAAATGCCTTTTATGTTTCTGGAAAATTGATTATGAAAAGTTAAAGTTTCCATTTGCGTATTTAAAGTTGTTATCGTTTTCATTATTAAATTCAAACCAACGGGAGAGTTTAATATTTGAAAATGGATAATTTTACAGTCATTATAATGTTGTTATTATTCTGACCAACGTTGATTAATAGCAATATTATTTTATTGATGATTTTATCGATGCAATGCTCTCGCCGCTAGAGTGCTCGCGCGCGGGGGGAGATGAGTCACTTGCCACGCGCGAAAAGGTTAGCTTGCTGACAAAAGTGGGCCTCCGGGTCAAATTCTAAAGAAGAACAATTGAGAATATTGTTACGTTTTCTGCTGCAAAGTTAAAGTTTATTGTCTTCTTATTAAATTCGAACCAATGGGAGAATTTAATTTGAAGAGCAGTTATAAGTTTATTTATGAGCTTAAAGTTTATTTCTCTCATATATTTTGCATCAAAGTGACCAATTTTCAGAGAATATATAAAGATAAAGAATTGTATTTTACATGTTTTCGCTGCAATATTAATGATTATCTTCTAATTAAACTCGAACCAACGGGAGAGTTTAATTTGAAGAATGTTATAAGATTATTGAGTTTTTTAAATGTTAATTCCATTTCTGCCCAATGGTGATGTGGAATTAATATAGAAGGATGATATTTTGTTCTATTTCTACCCATCGGTGATTTAGAATACGAAAGAAAGATTAAAAGTTTAATGAGTATGGTTTTAACCAGCCCAACAAAGGGTTATTTTTCATACTCATTATTGATTATTATTGTTGAATAATTTTCAGACAAAGGATCTTCGTGTTTTCATTCTTGAAGGCAGAAAGAAATAAGTTGGGTACTTATGACTCAGATGATGAAAGGCCTAAGGGCAAGTTTTGTAAGAAAGAATGCCAATTGTTTAAGAGATAATGTTTTCTTCAAAGAATAGCTTGAAAAGAAAAGTTTGCAGGGATATGACATAAGAAAAGAAGAGTTTAGTTTAATAAGTGTTTTTTATGTTTTATTTTAACAATTGTATTTTATGTGCTCCTTTTATAAAGAATAAATTAATCTTTAGTTCCAAGCACCCTATGATAAGAGTTATAATAAGTCATATACATGTCTAATTTGACCAACGTCGGATTAAGCATGTGTGTGATATGTGGTACAAAGTATTCAGAATATTTTTTTGATTCTGATGATTGAATATGCCCTGAGAGCCATTATGGCACTTATATCCCTTAAAGGGGATTATCTCGCATAGCGAGAAAAGGTTGACAAAGCAACCCCATGGTGGGGTAAAGGTAACATAGTGCAAATGTTGATCAAATCCTGCATAGCAGGTGAAGTCTGGCATAGTACTCATCCTGCACGGCAGGAGAAAGTTATGATGACTCGTGTGCTTTAATGTTGACCATGCATTTTCATTGTGTCATGGTCATTAAGCACTCAATGAGTTTAAGGAGAATAGAAAGTTACAGATGAACCTAAAGCAAAGAATGACACGCAAGTGTAACTTGCAAAAGTATTAAAGGAATCGTTGAGTTCATGAAGTGGAATGAGAAAAATGTACTCCCAAAAAGATTTTAGAAATAATTTTGTTTTGCATGACCCGATCATGTGAATGAAGTAAAGTGATAAATGTTTCCTCATTCCTAAAAGTTATGAGTGATTTTTCGAAAGTATGGCAACAAAGTTTATGCCATATTTCGAGGGGGAGAAATGCGATATAAATCAGGAAAGTTAATTGATAAAGACGATCCCCATTATATAGTTTGAATTTAGAGCAAGTGTGATCTATAAAATATGAATATGATCGTTGAGGGAGTACAACGGTCATAATAATGATACCCCAAAAGTAAAGGAAAAGATAAATTGCTGGACCTTTTATAGTTCCGTTGAGATTAAGAAATACCAAGATAGTGCTTTAAGCGCCTGAAAGCATCTAGGCCCCTTTGATGTGGGTTTCGATGATTGATGACAATATAGATTACTATGACTAACGTGTGTTTTGCAGAAACAATGGGAGTTAGGTCATGGTAATGGAATCTCAGGCATTTTGGTTGACATGCCCTCTTATCAATGGAAATCGTTTCGGTTTTCAAAGGTTGGACGACAAGGTTAAGGACGGTTAGTTCCGATTGTCGATGGTGTTGAGAGACATCGGATTAGTCGTTAGGACTTTGTTTTCTCTTTTGGCCGTACTATTAAGGGGGGTGCAAATGGGTAGCTTGACCTAGTTGAGTCTCGGGTTTAGGTGTGGTGCACACTGGTGAAATCTTAGCGCTAGGAAGTTACCTGAGAGCCCTGAGAGTGTTTGGAGTTGTCGCCGTTTTTAAAGGATCGCATATCAAGTGGAAACGGGAGCTTCAACAGGCGCCGGACGCGCCAGCCGTGGGCGCCGGACGCGTCCGGCGCACGGTAAAGCCGTCCTTTGGTACGCCCGAGCGGCGGACGCGTGGCCCTGGCGTCCGGCGTGCGCCGGGCCGGACGAAGAGTTTTTGGAATCGGGCTCGCGGGTCGGTCGCGTGCCGGACGCGCCGGACACACTGGGCGCCGGACGCAGCGTCCGGAGCCCGCATCTTGTAGCCCAACGGCTAGGTTGCCGTTTGAATTCCATAAAGCGCCGGACGCGTCCGCGGTGAGTGCCGGACGCGTCCGGCGGTGAGTGCGGACGCGTCCGGCGCTCCACGACGAGCGAAATTTTGGGTAACGGTTGGATTTTGGCCTTTGGCTATAAATACTACCTCACCCCCACCATTTCGGTTCTCTTGCTCATTTGTTCAGCTGGTAGACACCTTGTGAGAGCAGGAGAGTTGCAAGAGCCTCATGACTTGAAGAGATTTGAGAATCCATGAGTTCATGAGCAATCGAGAGTAGCTAGTGTGCATCCACTCTTCTCCCTAGACTTTGCGAGGTCAAGTGAGAGTTTGTGCTTGTTACTCTTGGTGATCGCCATCACCTAGACGGCTTGGTGGTGATTGGAGCTTGGTGATCATCCGGCGGTGTTTTGTGGATGACCCAACTCATCTTGTGAGCGGTTCTTGGCGATTCACCGCGTCGGAGCGACGAAGAATCAGCCCTAGAGAGCACTTGGTCCTTGCGAGGATCAAGGGGGAGCTACACCCTTGCGCGGGTGCTCCAACGAGGACTAGTGGAGAGTGGCGACTCTCCGATACCTTGGGAAAAAGATCGCCGTGTTCCTTGTCCCCTTAATTTCCGCATTTATTTTCTAGCACTTACATTCTTGCAATTACTTTCTGAAAGGATCAAGATGCCCAAGAGGGGGGGTGAATTGGGCTAATTCTAAAAATTATTGCGGAATTAAACCTACTAGCCCATGATTCACCCCTCGGTGCCTATGTATGTTCCTAGACAATCGATCAACTAAAGTTTTGCACCCTAAGTTCCAAACCTATTCTAGCATGGCAATTCTATGAAAGTAATTGCGAGAATGTAAGTGCTAGAAAGTAAATGCGGAAAGTAAAGGGACAAGGAACACGGCGATCTTTTTCCCGAGGTATCGGAGAGTCGCCACTCTCCACTAGTCCTCGTTGGAGCACCGCGCAAGGGTGTAGCTCCCCCTTGATCCTCGCAAGGACCAAGTGCTCTCTAGGGCTGATTCTTCGTCGCTCCGACGCGGTGAATCGCCAAGAACCGCTCACAAGATGAGTTGGGTCATCCACAAGCACCGCCGGATGATCACCAAGCTCCAATCACCACCAAGCCGTCTAGGTGATGGCGATCACCAAGAGTAACAAGCACAAACTCTCACTTGACCTCGCAAAGCCTAGGGAGAAGAGTGGATGCACACTAGCTACTCTCGATTGCTCATGAACTCATGGATTCTCAAATCTCTTCAAGTCATGAGGCTCTTGCAACTCTCCTACTCTCACAAGGTGTTTCTCACCGAACAAATGAGCAAGAGAGCCGAAATGTAGAGGGCGGGGTTGTATTTATAGCCAAGGGCCAAAATCCAACCGTTACCTCGATTTCAGCCAGACGTGAGCGCCGGACGCGTCCGGCCGCTCACCGCGGACGCGTCCGGCGCTTGATAGATTCAAACGGCTACCTAGCCATTGGGCTACAGCGAGCTCCGGACGCGTCCGGCGCTTGCGTCCGGCAAGCGTCCGGCGCGCGACTGATCTTTCCTGCCCGATCCCAGAACTCTCTGGTCCGCGTCCGGCGCACGCCGGACGCCAGACCAACGCGTCCGCCGCTCAGGGCAGACCGAGGGACGACTTTACCGTGCACCGGACGCGTCCGGCGCCCACGGCTGGCGCGTCCGGCGCCTGTTGAAGCTCCCGTTTCCACTTGATACGCGATCCTTTGAAAACGGCGACGACTTCAACACTTCTCAGGACTCTCAGGTAACTTCCTAGCGCTAAGATTTCACCAAAGTGTGCACCACACCTAAACCCGAGACTCAACTAGGTCAAGCTACCCATTTGCACCCCCTTAATAGTACGGCCAAAGGAGAAAACAAAGTCCTAACGACTAATCCGATGTCTCTCAACACCTTCGACAATCGGAACTAACCGTCCTTAACCTTGTCGTCCAACCTTTGAAAACCGAAACGATTTCCATCGTTAAGAGGGCATGCCAACCAAATTGCTCGAGATTCCATTACCATGACCTAACTCACATTGTTTCGCAAAACACACGTTAGTCATAGTAATCTACATTGTCATCAATCATCGAAACCCACATCAAGGGGCCTAGATGCTTTCAATCTCCCCTTTTTGGTGATTGATGACAACCTCACGGAGTATGAAGAGTTTAGTTGAGGTTTTCAAGCATGCTTGGTTCACATGAGCCTTAGACAATGAAAGCAAAGGTTAGAATGACTCATGTGACACCAAGCCAAAGGATCTGTGCTCATATAATCTGCAAAAACGAGTTAGCACAAGACAAAAACATAGCTCATATGGAATCAGAGTAAAACGCGGAAGCCAAGCACATATGAGCAAAGAGCCAGGTGACATAGAAGGTGATACCAAACCGAAGAGCATATGTCACTGCGATTGAAGGTACCTCACACATATCATACAATGCATAAAGTAAACATGATGCATGCAAAAGTATCAATCAAAAGAACCAAATCCCAGGCTAAGAGCTCCCCCTAAGTCTACATACTCCCTCCCAACTCTCCCCCTTTGGCATCAAGGACCAAAACCTAAGGCTGAGGGGTGGAAGGAGCAGACGAGCCGGTCTCACGAGCATGTGGAGCAATGACGAACGCTGTAGCATCATCTGGGCTGTCATCTGAGCTCTGCTGGGACTGAGTGACAGGAGCCCCGCGACCTCCGGCCGTGACGCCGGCGGTGAAGCGGTGCGGGTCCGCTCAACCGACACCGTGACGGCCGCCGTCTCCGTGGTCGGCACCGTGACCGGAGCTATCTCGGTTGACCCCGTGGCTCGGACGGTGCAGCAAGTGGAAGAGTAGGAGCCACCGTGGTACCGCCTCGCAGTAGGAAGAGGATCTGTAGAAGCCCGAGGAAGGTATAGTGCCCGATGTGCCGGTGCTCCTTCACCGGAGGAATCCTGGCTTCTTCGCGAGGTCGCGAGTCATGCCGAGTAGGCTGTCTCATGTACTCGGGTGTCGCCTCCCGTGAGTGCACCGTAAGAAGCGATCGATGATGGGCCGTACTCGAGTCTCGGGAGTGAATAACGGATGCGAGCCAACGGGTGAGAAGCCGGTGGAGATCCGTGGAAAACCGGGGGACACCGAACCGCCGGAGAAGACGGTGCTATGCCTGAAGCCGGTAAGCCTCGCACTCGTGATCGGCACTTGAGAAGGTCCTACTCCCAAAGTCCGTCCCCGTGGTCGACTCGGAGCCGAGGGAAGAATTCCCGAGGTAC